>CP092874.1:14104984-14211755 GCA_030710605.1 Cordylochernes scorpioides
CTCACAAACATTCATTTAAACTACATCTTACAGTGATAAAGTAGATCTTATAGAGATTGCAGTACATAATGTTTTATTTCATGGTGTTACAAGCTTTCAAGAAAATATTTAATTTTAATGGGAAAATCTAAAAACAAATTAAGAGAGATATTATCAAGACTCACAGCTCTATAATATCATTTATGCCTGATAACATCTCTATTCATTTGGTTTTGGATTTACCCCTTGATGAGCAAAGTTTGGTCAAAAGCTTGCAATACCTCAAAATAAAAGAACACTTTGCCTAAAGATCTAGTTTTGTTTATTTGAATATATCTGGGTAAATTTTGCTCACATAAAGGTTTATTAGACAGTAGAACCTCCATGAGAGGACACTCGCGCTAGACGAAACCTCTCTACAAAAGACAGTTTTCAATTGCATAATTACCATTTTTACAATTTAGCAACTCTCCGATAAGAGAATACCTCTCCCTAAAGGGCACTTTGGCTCTGCAATTAGGTGTTGTGTTTTACAGGGAGGTTCAACTGTATGTTGGTTAGTAGTGAAGCTATGCAGTATCATTTAGAATGGAGAGGTGTGCTACTTACCGTAAGTTGGAAACTTTTTCAACTCTGTTTAACACATCAACCCCACATTTAAATATTGAATAGTCAATTAATCAAAGGAACTAAAATGTAAGAAAATGTAAATAAAATGTATGAAAAAAGTACAAAAGTGAAATTGCACTGAGATCTCAGGGTGGTGTCTTGTCCATGGAGCAGATCAGATCAGTCCGTGTACCCTGATCACAATACCGGCCAACAAAGGTACCTTGTTTGTATGGAAGTCCTCTGGTAATCTGAGATCTGGTGAATAAATTAAGAAAAAAGACATCTGATTGTGCATTTAAAAGTTGCTGATAGCTTGTGTCATCTGTTGGAATAAATTCCAATTAATCGGTGAATTGTAATTGAAGACATGTTGAATATGCCTACTTCCGCCGGGGAGGACCTACATCACCACTACGTTCCGGCCAACCAATCACAGTGCTGCCCAGGTGGCAGTCTCTCTCCCCTTTGCTATCAGTCTAAATAAAAGGAGCTTAACCCTTGCTTGTTGTTTGCGTCAATTCCGCATGCTTTCAACTATATCCATTTCAATCAGATGATATAGTAAGATAATTAACTACTTCTTTTCACTATCACATCATCTAGTCCAGCTTCAACTTATATCCAAAGTAAATATTCAGCAGAGGGGAGGGGGCGGTACAAGGTCTGACTCTCTTGTGGTGGATAGCCAACCACCAACAGCAGCTCCCCATCATGGAGACTTATGGACTAATTTGATCTATGAATTTAGTCTCCATGACCTTGTATAATTATACAATGGGATTATAAAAAAAAGATTTTTTAGGATGCTCCAGAGACCAGCTTTTTTGGTTGTTGATATGCAGCTTGTGCAACGCTGATAACAGCTTGAATCACATAGGTGGTTAGCTTTTCTTGATTAATCAAGAAACAGTATTTGGCCAATCCTGGAATAATTAGAAATCAATGATTGATATTTATCAAGAAAGATGGCACAAACATCAACAACTTTTAGTTGTATGATCAGGAGATGCCTTTTATTCATAAAATATATTTTATATGTTTAGTGAAATATAAAGAAATTTTAATCAAGTACTTTATATTATCTCATTAAGTTTGAAATTGATGATCGTCCCCTCTGCTTTTATTTTGACTCATATAAATCTGAATGTTTATTTGCTAAAGCTAAAATATAATTTTTTTCGGAAATGATAAATCACAATTCGGATTATAGATAATAATAAAAGAAAATAAGACCTAATCCAAATAATTTAGGTTAAAAATATAGATTTTTTTCTATTCTTTTGTCTGATGATGGTGACAATGCTGTTGCCAAAACGTCACACACTAATAAATTATTTGGATTAGGTCTTATTTTCTTGTATTATTAATTTTTTCTTTTATAGTGCATTTTTAAAAACATTTTTTATTTATTTTTTATTTTTTTATTATTTATTTTAGTTTTAGTCCCCCCCCCCCCTCTTTAATTCTAAATTTACACATTTTTCATAGCCAAATGATGTTTATATTTACAAAACATCAGAATCAAGAGTTGAAATATATACAAAATCTAAGCAAAATATTTAAATAAACACATAATTATTATAAACCCCCCTTTTTTTCAATTTAAACCTTTACAAACTATGCTATTTAAGAATACTTGAAATATATATTTATATTTACATATATATATTTATGTACCTAAAGTGGCACATCTCTCTTAAAATGTTATATGTAATTATGTATTGCACATACTTGTGTTGTTATTTTGATTAAGTGAGTGTACAAATTTCAGACTTCAATAGCCTTACATATATATATATATTAAAAATAAAGAAGGCATCTCCTAACCACGAGCACATGTGCTTTTTAGATGGCAGAGCGCCATCTAGTGGAGCAAAAATAAACTAAACATTTAGTTTATTTTTGCTCCACTAGATGGCGCTCTGCTATCTAAAAAGCACATGTGCTCGTGGTCAGGAGATGCCTTCTTTATTTTTAATATTAATACCTGACCCACTTTTCTTTTATTTTTTTCTATTGTTTTTTCATATATATATATATATATATATATATATATATATATATATATAAAGGCATATTCTGACCACGTTCACATGAACTTTTTAGATGGCAGAGCGCCATCTAGTTGAACAAAAAACAACTAAACGTTCATTTAGCCTATTCCCTGATATTAGAAGGCCTGTTTACCTATAGATAGCACTCAGTCATTTAAAAATATTATGTGAACATGGTTAGGATATGCCTCTTTTGATTTTAATATCAACACCTGACCTTTTATAAATTTTAATTATTTTTCACACACAAATAAATACAAATACAGTAGAACCTCCCTGTAAAAGACACCTAGTTGCAGAGCCAAAGTGTCCTTTAGGGAGAGGTGTCCTCTTACTGGAGAGTTCCTAAATAGTAAAAATGTAATTTTGCAAATGAAAACTGTCTTTTGTTGAGAGGTGTCCATTCATAGAGGTTCTACTGTAGAACCTCCCTTTAGTGGACACCCCGCAAGCGGGCACTTCTCTACAAAGGACAATTTTCATTAGCAAAATTGCCATTTCTACTATTTAGGAACTCTCCAGTAAGAGGACACCTCTCCCTAAAGGACACTTTGGCTCTGCAATTAGGCCTCCTTTACAGGGAGGTTTACTGTATATATTTCTATAAAATTTATATAGTAGAGAGTTCTATTAAATATTTACCTTTCTTGAAGTATTTATCCTTCTTTATAACTGGGCACACGTGAAGTAATTGATTAGTAAGGATGTATGATAATAAATACAATTTGGTTTAATAGATTAGAGAAACACAGAAGTATAATAAGACTAAATCTATATAAATAAATAGTGTGTAACATTTCAGTAACAACGCTGTTACATAAACGTCACACACTATTTATTTGAATTTTATTTTTTACTTTGTGTTTGGCAGGAATGTAAAAAAAATCATAGTTTTTTTCAAAGTAGTAGCATTTGATTATTTTTACTTTTCTTTATTTCCTATTTAGAAATCAGTGATAATGACAATACTTTTAGATATTTGTGAAGTTAATTTTAAAACAACAAATTTAACCATAACCAGTAAGTATAGTCACAATTTATGCAAAAGTATATAATTTGTTTAAATGTAGTTTTGAATAAATTATCACTATGTTTACAATGACTATTCTTACAATGTATACAATATGCAAAGTTGTCAACTATATAACTCTATAAAGAAAAGAAATAAAAGAATGAATAATAATTTTGTATAAATAAATACCAAAGGCATGTTATGAGAATTCGAAACTATTATAGAAATGTATGATTCTGTTAAAATATATTTATAATGAAAGGATTTAAAAGCACGAATGTTTCTTTTATACACAATACAAACTTCTACTGTCCTGACTGCGATGAAAAAAATATATTGAGAGGGCTTGGCTCATCAGTGGTGAACCCTCCAAGCAGTAAGGACAGTAGAAGTTTGTATTATGTATAAAAGAAACATTCGTGTTTTCAAATCCTTCCATTTTATATATATAGATGGAGCGTTGTTGCTTTGTGTTAATTCTGTTAAAAATTAAACAATTATTTCTACTGCTCTTAATGCAATAAAAAATTAATGCGAGGGCCTGGCTCATCAGTGGTGAACCCTCCCAGCAGTTTCGCCAGTTTAATCTACCATACTGCATACCAAAAAGCATGTTACATTACTTTGAAAAAAAAAAAAAAACCAACTTACTAAATATGAATTTTTTCTTATTTATTATTGCTGTTAACACACAACAGAAAACACATGTTCAGATCAAAATATGTTTTTAGCAAAATCTTGACTACACTGGTAAACCCTCCAACCAAAATACTAAAGGAATATGAGAAAATGCAATAGTATTGGGAACCAATATTCTTAGAAGGTAGAATTCCTACCTGACTTGAGATAGGGTGAATGATGCCCCAGAGCCAGTGGAAAAAAAAGAACACTATAGAGAATATGCACCATAATTGCATAATTTTAGATTGAATTTTGATCAAAATTCAAGTGGTAGACTCCATTTAACCTTTTTTACCATAGTATTAGGAGTCAATCTCTTTGGAAGGTAGAATTCCTACCTGACCTAAGATAGAGGGTGGATGATGCCTCGGAGCCAGTGGAAATAAAGAACACTATAGAGAATATGCACCATAATTGCATAATTTTAGGTTGGATTTTGATCAAATTTCAAGTAGTACACTACAACAACCTTTTTTTTTTTAAAGTAGATTTTATTTGAAAGGTTTATGGTCATATAAATGATTAACTGCTATAGACAAGTGAGGAAGTAACCATTACAGTTTTCTTTGTCAATTCAAGTTGTAGCTTCAATTAACCTTTATTCAAAAGATTATTGTCCTGATATTTTGATGACTCATTGTCGCCATTTTCAAAAATGAAAAATCTATTATTTGCATATAGGCTTTCCATCTTTGAAAAGGGTGGCAGTGGGTAAGTAGTCAAACTTCAAAACAATGTGATGAAAAAAATAGAACAAAAGTGAAATTTTTACTGAGAGAGATCAGATGGATAAATTGAGAGAAAGGCATCTCCTGATTGTACAACTAAAAGTTGCTTAAGGCACAATTTGCATAATTAGGAAATGCCTTTCTTTTAATTTATCCATCTGATCCCAGTACAATATCACTTTTGTACTATTTTTTTCACAATGTTCTGAAGTTTTGATTATACACCCACTGTCACCCTTTTCTAAGATAGGAAAGTCTATAAGCAAAATATAGGATTTTCCATTTTTGAAAAGGGCGAAAGTGAATCATAGAAATGTCAGGACAATAAACTTTGAATAAAGATTGATGGAGCCTACAAACTTGGATTGATAAAGAACGCTGTTAAAAATGGTTACTTCCTCACTTGTCTATAGAAGTCCATCATTTATATGACCATCAACTTTTCAAATAAATTCTATTTTTGTAAAAAAAAAAAGATTAATGGAGTCTACCGCTTCAATTTTGATCAAAATTCAACCTACAAATATTCAATTATGTAAAATAGCTTTAATTTTCTATACTGGGTATGAGGTACTTTTTGGAGGGCAGGTAAGAATCACAAGATAACAACACCAGCAAAATGATAAGACACAATTTGGATTATAATTTAGAAACACAAGGCAATAAGACCAAATAAATAAATAGTGTGTGACATTTCTGTAACCTCATTGTTGCCATCTTCAGACAAAAGTGCTGAATGAGAAATTATACCACAGCATGTTTTAAATACAACTGAAAACAGTAACTATTTAAAACATGCTGTTGTATAATTTCTCATTCAGCACTTTTGTCTGAAGATGGTAGCAACGCTGTTACAAAAACGTCACACACTATGTGCACAAGCTTGATACCCTGATATGATTGAGTGGAGATAAGAAAGAAGAAGAAAAAGACAACAACAGTTAGTAAAAGCTTTTAACATATGTACACTACTTGTTTACACTATTTCTGTTTGATATTTGCACTTTCTGGTGGGGTTAGACTTGCAAGATTCTGAGGCAACTAAAGCTATGAAGGCCAATGAGGGTAAAAAAACTATTCAGTAAAAAATATTTTTTTTCATAAATAAAAAAAAAAAAACATATAATTATCTCTAAATTAGCATTCTCTAAACTAAAATCGAATATTCAATTTATAAATAAGATACCCACCTTCTTTAGTCTCTTCAATGGGAGCTGGTGAACACATGCAACAATGGCTATTTTACACATTGTTATAAATACAAACACAATAAGAAAATAGACATGGCAAAAAGTAATACGACCAACTTAATTGATTTAAATCTCCTAGATATAAATTAAATTATACAATAGGTTTCTAGACATGACTTTCTCATTTTATTAGTGCATTCTCAAATGTTTTAGTTAGCTGAAGAAGAGCTTGCCCAAAAGCTTCCTTTAATTAAGTTAAAGAAGTGCGACATATTATGATTTTTTGCAATTTGTCAAAATCTGCAAACCTATGATAATGAAAACCTCAGAATGCCACAAGTATCATGTTTTAGGTTCCTGAAAAGAGCAGAGGTCCTTCCTCTTTTCTGTTATCCTTCATGCCTTCACTAATAACTTGTCTTTCCCAATGGCATAGGATTTGACACTATGGAGTATACTGACAATCTCCTTATGTTCAATGTCCTTATTTTTTTCTTGGTAATGGCCCTTATGCTTTTCTTAGTTTCCGCCCTTAATTTCCTTACACTTTCTGACAAATTGATTGTTGATAAACCTGGCCAAAATGCTTGTTTCTTGCAGAAGTACCTTCATTGTCAGATCAGTCTCATCAAACTGCTTCTTGAGTCATAAAGTAGAACCTCCCTTTAGCGGACACCCCACTAGCGGACACCTCTTCACAAAGAACAGTTTTCATTTGTAAAAATACCATTTTTACCATTTAGCAACTCTCCGGTAAGAGAACACCTCTCCCTAAAGGACACTTTGGCTATGCAATTAGGTGTCCTTTACAGGGAGGTTCTACTGTATTAAGCAGTGATCTTTGGTAGCTTTAGAAATTCAATTATCTCTTTACTGCTTCTGCTGATACATAGAGAAACAATGATGTCCGCTTGATTATCATATTCACAATTAGCCTTCATCAATAAAAGACATGTTTTGTCATACTTTATACATCAATAGGGCTGCAAAAGGCAACTATGTAATTACTGAAACACAGGCACATATGTTAAAATATTTTTAATTACTGATTTGGATAGGTAATAAAATTTATGATTTACAATGTTTTACTATTTTTTTAGTTCATATATTAATATATAACCCCATGAGCAATAAACAGTTGATACTTTCTATGAAAAGTGTGAGATATAAGAGAATAAAGTAAACTATTTACCTGGAATTGTAACACCTGAATAGACATAAAATTTATTACTGTTAGCATGTCATAAATCTTGCTTGAAATTAAAAAAAGTGGTGTAAGTAATACCTAGCAATTTTTATTGCATCTAAGGAAACAAAATAAATTTTATAGGAAGGCTGATGACCCCAGAAATAAATGTGAGAGCCTGGCGTCATATCAATTAGCATAGTGGAACTTTAAAGGTCTTTGACCCCAGTAGAAACAACCCAGCTATAAACAGAGCTTGGGGCTTGTTAAAGACAGTTGGGTTTAGGTATCAGAAAGATGCTGCCATTCTGGTAAATATCATTTCTCTGGAAGTGCTAATGCATCTTTTTATAGAGCCATGTATAGCCTTCCTTACTAGTTCTAAATTCTGGAGTGTTTCATCAACTCTCCATTTATATTATCAAGTAAATTAATTTATATATATATTGAGAACAGGCATATAAAAAAAGGCATAACCTGACCACAGAACACCATCTAAAAGGCTCACGTGAGTAGTCAGCATATGCCTTTTTGGTCTATAATATCAATATCTGACCATATTTCTATTTTTATTTTTTCACATAAATATATACAGTTAAACCTGTCTATAGCGCCTCCTCTTGGGACTCAACAAAATAGGGTGCCATAAAGAGGGGGTGCTATAGACAGGTCACTTTCAATGTAAATCTCGCATCGTACTACGTATTTAAAATCAGGCACTATAGAGAGGGTGGCGTTATTTAGAGGGGGCGCTATAGACAGGTTTAACTGTATATAGAGAGAGAGAGGAAGAAAGCAAGGTTTTTTTTATTGTATAATATAATCTATAAAACTAGGAAAGTCATGATCTCAAAGAAATACTTAGCTTTAATCTATGCTGGAAGCCAGGAAAAAATGATCAGGTATTAATAAATAAATTTAAAAAAATATAAATTATATAACCAGCCTTCACTGTATTTTGGATATAAATTATGGACCTGGTAAGAGGATGTACTTGAAACATTGGATATAATCATAATGTTTTTTAAACAAAAAGCTAGAGTAGGTTCAGTTTCATGACTAGTAAGTCTATTGTTGAGAGAGAAGTTTAAAAAATAAAAGGTTTTTACCATTATTCTTATCTAGTTGTACACACAAAGCACAAGAGTTAAATTTCCAATCAAAACTTTAATATCATTATAGTATTGTGCTACACAAAAAAGTACAATATTTTTTTTTGCTTATCCCTAGTACACGTGGTACAGGCCATGATAATCATGGTGGGCAGAAGTAGGCGACTGCTTTTACTGTAAGTGCACGACATGTCTACACATGTAAAAAGCCGTCGACTTTGCACTTATAAATGTGCCAGAGCCCCATTTGGTTACTTGCACTCGCTGGTGGGGTTAGACTTTTGCAAGAATCGGGGGCCATTGCGGGAATCAAACCCATGTCGTAGCGGTCGAAAACCAACGGTTTAGACCATCCTTCCACTGACCCCCTTAAAATACAATATAACTTACATTGTATAACAATAAGTCCATTCTATTAGATTATCAATTTAATTTTCTCTCTCCTACCATTCTGCTATAATGGGCAGGTTTATACCGCCAAGAAAAGAAGGATGTCCTTCTCAGTCTAATGCCCGGGGAGAAGATTATTCTCTCAGAATTCCTCAACTTGTGAGTATTGGAGACAGCAACCTCTGTATAATCCATAAGCTGGCTGAATTCAGGGTGGCTTGTGGAGCTGAAGAGATACAGACATCACTTCAGTGAAGGATCAGTCTGGTATAAATAATTTAAATTTAATATTAGCAAGAAAATAAGACCTAATCAGCATTGTTACTGAAACATCACACACTACTAATTTATTTGGATTAGGTCTTATTTTCTTGTAGCTATAATCTACTAGCCAAATGACCTGGGCAACGCCTGTGTTTTACCTGATTGAATGTTTTTATTCAAATACTATTTGTTACAATTATAAATTGGCGCCTTAAATAAATGCATATATTAGTTAATAACTATAGCCTATCTGCTTTATCTGTCTATGTACTGTTGGCTTCCGTAGGCGTCTCATACTGGGAAAAAGAAAGAGAGGATTCCATTTAGTTATTAACTAATATATGCATTTATTTGAGGAGCGACCCGCTCCAACACAATAGTTACAAAAATGAAAAAGCGAGTGGGGGAGGCATGATGGGGGGGGGCAAAGGTGGCGTGATCGTAGCCAACCAATAGGAGGGCGCCATTCCAAAAAAAAAAGCAAACCGTGACAGAGATGATTAGGAGATGAAGAATGACGCTCGTAACTGTATAATCTATAATCCAAATTGTGCTTTAACATAAATTTAATATTGAGGTTTTTAATATTTGTTGATAATTTTTGTTATGATTATTGACAGAGTGTCAATAAAATTTAAGATAATTGTCAATTCTCTCTCTTAGACTAGTTCTTCCTTCTTTCTTCATGGTGTATGTAAAGTGGGAATGCTGATAAGATATAACTCTCTCTAGTAAAATATTGCCTGCAATGAAAAGAGGTTTAGCTTTTATCAAAAATATTATTCGAAAAAATGATATTTGGCAAATTCTACAATAATTAAAAATCAAAGATTAGTTAATATTTATTCCAACAGGTATCATAAGCCATCAGCAGCTTTTAGTTGCACGATCAAAAGATGTGTTTCTCGTAATAACAGTCATTACAAGTTTTCATAATATACAGTGGGGTGATGAATTTTAGAGTTGGACTATAGATGTTTTTACAATAAATTTGCATAACCATCACAAGATGTTTGTGAAAAAAGACTAATCCATAGAAGCATAGGGCGTCTCTCACTTCAAAATAAATGTCTAAACCTGACGCCATCTATTGACCGTCACCGCAACTAGCGGCCTCGGGTCGGTGACAAAACCACATAAACAGCTTTGGCAAACTGAGAAGCGTCCACCTAGAGACCATAGTGACCCTCGTCAGTCTAGGGACGCGAGAGGCGCCCTATACTTCTATAAGTCAATTTCCTCCAGGCAAATTTTCCATCTATAAAAAAGACTAAGTTAAAATAACTAAATTATACATGATGTTTCCTTAATGATGTTGTTACCTAAGCATCATTTATTCTTTATATAATATTTTCGCCTCATCATAACAATTTTGCATATAATGTATATTATTGTTTAATCAAAGTTGCATAGAGTTCCATATAAGAGCATCATTACCTTCACATTTCAATTCGCAGTGTTTATGGCAGAAAGGGTGGCAATGAGTATTACAGCTGGGATAACCTGCACATTAAAACCACACAAAAGTTATATTAACTACCATTAGAATATTTACATAGGTATGATACACAGTTAGGTTAGGTGAATGGTCTATTTACAGTATAACCTCGTTAATTCGACACATGCAAATTCGACACTCTACCTTAATTCGACCATATTCTGATGTCCCGACCTCCAGCCTATCAAATAACAAACCGTCATTCGACAGTATCGATAATATGACAGTTCCAATAGTTCGACCATTTTAAAATTCGAATTTCGACAGATGAATGTTTTTTAAATACAACTTCCCTGCTAAAAAGGTATTACGGTGGCGGCAAGCGGCGATCGGCGGGTGCCGATAGGATCGCGGCTGCGTACTTTTGGTTTCTATTAGTTTGAGTGTCACTTTGCAGTGCCATTGCGCAATGTGGCGGGTGTTATTGTTTTTTTTTTTTTACAAGGGAATTTAGACATCCAGCGCTAATGAATAATATTATTTTCTTTTTAATTTTCAGCATTGAAATATTTTAGTTATTTTAAAATTTAAAAAATAATTTCCTTTTAAATAAATAAATCTTTATAAAATGTAGCCACAATGATTATGATAACGATTTATTTCAATATTCCATTTCCGTGTTATTATAAAAGATTTAAACACAAAATCAATAACACCTGCAGCAGCAGTGGATGCCTTTAATACAATAAAAGCTCTTTGTTATTTAAAAGACATTCCAGAGGAAGAAAGACATGCATGTTTTTTTAAAATAGACCATCTGGAATACATCCTGAATAGGATTTCAGTGCAAAAATGACATCTATAAAGGAATTTTAAAAAAGATATTCATGATTATTTTAAAATATTATTTTTAAATTTTCTTTTTATTTTCCATATTTATTTCTTTTAACTGCTATATTCTTCAATTAAAATAAAGTATTATTTGTAATTATTTATGTTTCAAAAATATGTATTATTGCCATTTTGTCCTTGATACTAAAAGTTAATCATGAAAATAAAAAAATAAATACAAAAAAGTACACACACAATGGTTTCAATTAATATCATTAATTTATATTACAAAGCAATTTTAAAAAAATATTATTTTAGTGAGTTAGATGATTAGCTAATCATCTAACCTTAATTCAACACTTCCTTTAATTCAACCGAAAGCTCTGATCCCTTGGGGTGTTGAATTAAAGAGGTTCCACTGTGTGTATACTATATTCTGCCACATTAAATGTTAGAAAATTTAACTTTTTTATATAGAATTTTGCCAGAGGAACTTTGATCTAAAAAAAAATTACATTTCCAAAATTCAATAAAAAAGATGTAAAAACATCTTACCACCAAATGGCCAATACATATAAGCCATATAATAAGTATTATTTAACAATTTCTGAAAGATTTTATGAATCATGAATTGTAAATTTCATGAAATCAAAGCCTTCACTGGTGTCAATTACAAGGGAACTGTGTTATAGTTTAAAATTACAAGGTCTCTTCTCTTCTTTCTTATCTCCACTCAATCATATTAGGGTATCAAGCTTGTAAAGCTTGAGACTTTTGATGGCGTTTGTCAACCATCATGATTGGGTGAAGTAAAATGCATCTGCCTTTGTCATTAAGACTGGGAGCACTACTCAGTGGCAGGCCGACTTAGCTCCAAAAGAAATGGCTGCCTCTGACATGAGGAACAGACGCCATGTGCAGCTGCTCCTAACATGGAGTACAAACGCTGCTCATCCTGTATCCCTGGATCAGGAGCCCTTACAGAGCTATAGATATAGATGTTTGGAGAAGGTTATTCCTATAGCTGGTTGGAGATGGCTATAGATGGTTGAAGAAGGTTATTCCTATAGCTGGTTGGAGATGGCTATAGATGTTCGAAGAAGGTTATTCCTATAGCTGGTTGGAGATAGCTGTAGATGGTTGATGAAGGTTATGCCTACAGCTGGTTGGAGATAGCTATAGATGTTTGGAGAATACCATGGCCGATGGGAGAATACCACAGCCGATGGGAGAACATCACGACCGATGGGAGAATACCATGGCCGATGGAAGAATACCACAGCCGATGGGAGAACATCACGACCGATGGGAGAATACCATGGCCGATGGGAGAATACCATGGCCGATGGGACAATGCCACAGCCGATGGGAGAATACCACGACCGATGGGAGAATACCACGGCCGATGGGAGAATACGAAGAACTGAGGAGAGAAGACGAAGAGGAAGGCCAGAATGAAAATATAATCCCAAGAGGTCTTCAAGAGTTGCGGCTTGGCGGAGGGAGTGTTGCAGATATTCTAACTGGGGGAATTGGAAGAATTAAACTGACCGGGATCTTGGCCACTATAGGCCTCCGATGAGGGTATGAAAACAACTTTAAAATGGGGGGGCATTGTTAGGATTTTACAAGTTGTTTTATCATAGATTTATATATTTATATTTGACCAGATGACCGGACGACTTTACATGTATATATTTGGTTTTAATGATGTAAATTAGTTAGTCATAGTTAGTCATGATAGGTAATTAAAAGTGTTGATTTTCTGAGAGGTGTAGTGTTTGACTCTGCTCGATTGGTAGACTAGGAAAGAATTGGTTTCCTAATCAGCCGGGCCAGCTGAGCCCAGGTTTTTTAGTAAGCTTGTTACTGCTCCCCCTCCTCCTTTTTCATCCGGGCTTGGGACCAGCAAAGTTATTGTCTGAATCCCGATATATATGCTAAAGGTACAACTTCCTTGAGTTTCGTCCATGAGTGTGCATATACACTTGGTTATCTCGTGTGTCTTCAATAAAGGTCACTGTAATATCTTTCAGAGTTATTGTCTTAACCTTGATATAAATGTTGAAAGGTACAACTTCCTTGAGTTTCATCCATGAGTGTATGCTATTTAAAGAGGATGCATTTATTTTTATAAAGAAGAATAGTTGTAGGTTCATGTAGTACAGTAGAACCTCCCTGTAAAGGACACCTAGTTGTAGAGCCAAAGTGTCCTTTAGGGAGAGGTGTCCTCTTACCGGAGAGTTGCTAAATAGTATAAATGGTAATTTTGCAAATGAAAACTGTCCTATGCAGAGAAGTGTCTTCTAGCGCGAGTGTCCTCTCATGGAGGTTCTACTGTATAGGAGTTTTAGGAATTAGCCTGTTTTGTGAGTACAATTTTTGCTTGAAACAAAATGGATACTCTCAAGACAAATTTTACAGTTTTCAAATTATATCATTAAAAACAAAAAGAGAAAAATCAATATGAAAACTTACTGTGGCAAGCATTATGGCAATGCATATGACACTTTTCTTCACAAACTTGGAAGCAACCTGGAAGAAAACAAAAATATATATATATATATATTAAAGAAATGTAGGCATATTGCTGTATAAAAAATATTAATTTTATATAGAATAGATAAGGCACAAGTTGGATTATAGATTTAAACACAAGGTAATAAGACCAAATCGAAATAAATAAATAGTGTATTAATAATACACTTAATAATAATTTTATTTTTATTTTATAATACTATTAATAATAGTTTTATTAATATTTATTTATTTGGATTTGGTCTTATTACCTTGTGTTTATATAGAATATATATATATATTTTTTTTTAATTTCTCCCAATTACACGTGGTATAGGCCATGATAATCATACTGGGTAGTTAGCGACTGCTTTTACTGTAAGTGCACTACATGCCTACACATGTGAAAAGCAGTTTGATTTTGAACTTACAAATGTGCCAGAGCCCCGTTTGGTTACATGCACTCACTGGTGGGTTTGGACCTTTACAAGAATTGGGGCAATTGGAGCATTTTTTTTTTAATTATAAAAAAAGTGCGGACTTCAATGCAAAATTCAATACCAGGTCGTAGTGGTCGAAAACCAACAGTTTAGACCACCCTTCCACCGACCCCACAGAATATATAATTGAGAAGAACCTTCAAAATCTAATGCATTAAAGAAACCTAATAATAGAGGTATAATTAGCAAGTTATTTTTGTAAGAAAATGTGCCAGTAGTTCAAATATTTAAAATGATGATGAAAATTAAGCAAAAAAAACTTTACTTTTTATTAAGGTATGTCAGTAAAAGTGGATCATAGACACTTTGGAATGAAGTGAAAAAGGCTTATGGGTAAATCTGTTAAAATTTGTATTAAAAAATAGGCACAAAATGACTCAGTATTACCAGGAGGAATTGTTCCATTGTGGATGGGTGGTGGAGGAGCTGGGGACACAAACAATAGAGTTATTTGTAAAACTAAATCTTATCAACATAAATTAACAATGTGAAAATGATGAAGGCCAGCAACCCGAAGCGCATACATATATGGTTAGCTTTTCTTGATTAATCAAGAATGGGTGTTTGGCCGATTCTGGAATGATTAAAAATCAACGAATAGTTGGTATTTATTCCGATAGATGGTGCAAGCCATCAGCAACTTTCAGTTACATGATAAGAAGATGCCTTTTTTTCTTTCATAAATTAATAAGTTTATATAAAAATTATGATAAGGCACAATTTGGTTTATAGATTATAAACACAAGGTAATAAGACCAAATCCAGATAACCTAATCATCACACACTATTTATTTATTTGGATTTAGTCTTATTACCTTGTGTTTATATAAAAAATGGCGTACCTGGATCTGTAAAGAGAAAAAAAAAACTTTTATTAAAATATCTCAAGATATTTATTACACAATAATTTTTTTTTTAATATAAACTTATTTAATGAATTGCCTTTTTACTCAAATAAATTAACAAGACAAAATCAAAAAGCTGTTTGTTTGATGTTTAGGTAACAGAGTTGAGACATTTTGATAACAGTATTGTTACCATCATTAGACAAAAGTACTGAATGGGGGAAAAAAATATCACAGCAAATATTACTATTAAAAAATATGCTGTGATATATATATTTTTTCTCTTTTAGATAACAAGGTTATTATAACAAAACATCATGCACATTTTATTGATGTAGAGATTTGGTCTCTTTAACTTAAATTTCTAATCTATAATCAAAAATGTACTCTAAGTTGCTTAGTAATAAATCACATAATTAAATTATACAGAACATTTCTTAGTAACAATACTGTTATAATGATGGGACTGTACTATATGATGCTAGAGTAAACAATGTTATATGGGCTTTAATACCTTATTAATCATTATAGAAAATCACAGAGTTATTTATGTGTACATCTAACAAATAAATATATGAAATTTTCTTGTAAATATATGAAAGTTATTAATACAGTTAAACCTGTCTATAGCGCCCCCTCTAAATAGTGCCTTTCTCTCTATAGTGCCTGATTTTAAATACATAATACGATGCGATTTACATTAAAAGTGACCTGTCTATAGTGACCCCTCTCGAAAGCACCCTATTTTGGTGAGTCCCAAGAGCTATAGACAGGTTTAACTGTATATATCAATGTAAACAGATCTTACTGGTTGGCGTGAATAAATCAGTGTTGGGGGAGCTGCTTGACCCATCTGGAAGCAATAACAAATATATTTATTTCAAAAACTTTATTAGATAATACAGTAGAACTTCTCTGTAAAAGAGACACCTAGTTACAGAGCCAAAGTATCCTTTAGAGAGAAGTTTCCTCTACTGGAGAGTTGCTAAATGGTACAAATGGTCATTTTGGTGATGAAAACTATCCCTTGTAGAGAGGTTCTGATGTATGTATATAGTTGTTTATTTGTTTTGCATAATATTTCATTTATAAATTAATCTCATAATTTAGTCTGTGAAAATAAAAATATTGGACTGGTGATCAAACAAACTGTAAATAGATAGCTTAATGTTATATAGTTAAGATATATAATTAATTGTGATGGTTATGTAATATTGATCTTTATTGAATAAAATATATAAAGTTTAAATGTTTTTTAAACTTTAATAACAAGCATAAAAAGTTTCCTCTAGTAAAAGTGTCTTCTCATGGAGATGTTTCTATTGAAGAATTATTTTATTTAAAGGAGGTAGTTTTTCAGATAACAGAAGAGTTTTAAATAGGATGCATTATTATGCCATCTGAATTTAGAAATGAAAACTATTCAATGTATTACTTATTTATTTTTATTCATTTATTTTATTCAAAGGCAATTAGGTGATTTAAGAGATTTGTGCCCACCAAAGTACTACACAAATCTCATCTAGATGTATATATATATTTGTTATTGCCTTGTGTTAATTTATGCCTAACTGGCCTTGTCTTTATAGTTTGCTGAAGAGCATTGCTCGAAGCAAATATTTGAATATAATTATACTGTCCTATAAGCTTATGTCCATAGTTTACTTGAAAACCATTTCTAAGATTCCATCCTTCAGTATAGCATATAAAAGCAGAATGATCCAATACAGTATTAGAGCTCTGAGAAGCGGTTTGGTGAATTAAATTGGCGAAACCACTGGGAGGGTTCACCACTGATGAGCCAAGCCCTCCCAATATATTTTTTCATCGCAGTAAGGACAGTAGAAGTTCGTTTTATGTATAAAAGAAACATCCGCGCTTTTAAATCCTTTTATTTTATATATATATTTGTAGTCAAAGTTAACCTTAGGACTATAAATATTAAAAAATATATAACTTTGAGACAAAAAATAATATTTTTATTTACACTACTCATATTATAAAGATATATATAATACAGTCGAACTTGGATAATTCGAACCCCAAGGGACCATAAAAAAATTTGAATTATCCAAAAATTCGAATTAAAAACGGAAATTCTATTTATAGGTAATTCTAGGGACCAAGATAAATATTCGAATTAAAGAGGTTTTCGAATTAAAGAAGTTCGAATTATCCAAGTTCTACTGTATCAATATAACAATATTGTAACATTTTGATAAAGCAAAATTTTGGATTATAGATTATAATACAAGAAAATAAGAACTAATCCATTGTATCATTTTATAGGTTTTTAAAGAGTTTTATATTTATAATAAATCTCTGAATGCAATGCAAATTTTTCAAATAAAATCATTTTCTACTTGCCGTTACTGCATATGCTTATCCCTAGTACACGTGATACAGGCCATGATAATCATGGTGGGTAGAAGTAGGTGCCTGCTTTTTACCCTAAGTGCACCACATATCTACACATGTGAAAAGCAGTTCGACTTTTGCACTTACAAATGTGCCAGAGCTCTGTTTGGTTACTTGCACTCGCTGTTGAGGTTAGACTTTTTCAAGAATCTGGGGTCATTGTAGCATTTTTTTTAAATCAGAAAAAAAAATGCCCAATGCGGGTATCAAACCTGGGTTGTAGTGGTCGAAAACCAACGATTTAGACCATCCTTCCACCGACCCCCAGTAGTAAATGTAGTAATAGGAAGTAGTAATGGTAATTATTATTATTATTTTTTTGCTTATCCCTAGTACACGTGGTACAGGCCATGATAATCATGGTGGGTAGTTAGCGACTACTTTTTACTGTAAGCGCACCACATGTCTACACATGTGAAAGCAGTTCGACTTTGCACTTACAAATGTGCCAGAGCCCCGTTTGGTTACTTGCACTCGCTGGTGGGGTTGGAATTTTGCAAGAATTGGGGGCCATTGGAGCATTTTTTATTTTAAACATAAAAAGTGTCCAATGCGGGAATCGAACCCGGGTCGTAGTGGTCGAAACCAAACGGTTTAACCAGCCTTCCACCGACCCCCCTATGGTAATTATAAATTATTTAAAGACCATCAAAAATTAAAGATGAATTTTAATTTTAAAAATAACATATTCTTTGTTCAACTTCAATTTTTTGAGTTGTCCACTAGCAGGAATGATGTCTAGGATATTTGAAAATATCAATAAATGGCAAAGCATTGGCAATGCATCCGTTGTTTAGATGGGTCTGTTAGCGTGAATCTCTGCTAAGGGATGTTCTACTGTACAATAGGAGAAAGGTATGGTAGATTAAACTGACAGAACCTCAGAAGGAATTAACCAATGAAAAGCCTTACTCTTCTCTTTTTTTTTCTGACACAGTCAAGGCAGGAAAAAAATGAAGTTATTTTCAATTTATAAATTCAATTGCCATCTATCAATGAAAATTTATTTATTACTTATTTTCAATTTAACAAGAAGAAAAAAAATCTGTTGGTTTATGTGTTAAATTACCTATTATTTTTATATTCATAATATAATTGAGTCAGAAACCCAGTATAAATCACAATTTTTGAATCAAATTTGGCAAATTTTTCAAGGCTTTAGTGATAAGTGGGCTTAGAATTTTACCTCCTGTAGGTGTTGTTCCAAGAGTTGATTCTGCAAAAAAAAAAAAATACATATTTGAAAAATTTATAGCCTGAAATCTTTATAAGACTAAGAGGTTGTAAAAAAAAAAATTCACTATTTTTTCAATTTTCACAATCTGAAGGCATAAAGTGACTCGTGGAAACAAAAATCTTACCTCCTGTAGGTGGTGTTCCACTAGGTGTTTCTGAAAAAAAAATACATTTAAACATTTTTGATCTGAAACCTTTATAGGATTAAGAGATAGTATAAAAGTAAAAATTCACTATATTTTTTCAATCCTCACAAGTTAAGTGAAAGAAGTGACTTGTGGAAACAAAAATCTTACCTCCTGTAGGTGGTGTTCCACTAGGTGTTTCTGAAAAAATAAAAATACATTTGAACATTTTTGATCTGAAACCTTTATAGGATAAAGAGATTGTATAAAAGAAAAAAATTCACTATATTTTTTCAATCCTCACAAGCTAAGGAAAAGAAGTGACTCGTGGAAACAAAATCTTACCTCCTGTAGGTGGTGTTCCACTAGATGTTTCTGAAAAAATAAAAATACATTTAAACATTTTTGATCTGAAACCTTTATAGGATTAAGATTCTCCACTAGGAGGCCAAGCAGAGTGGTCGCAGATAACATTGTCTCCCGTTAAGTACTTTTTTCCCCCAAACTATAATTTTGTTGCTATAATACTTTATTTACTCCTGCTTCCTAAATACCCTGAGCTGTGATCACATAGCTAGTGATTGTTGCGGGGAAAATGAAATTTCTTTTACTTCTAGTTCTATTTCATTTAATATTATCCACAAAGGTAACTTGTTCAAGAACTAAGTATGTAAAATCAAACAAGTACATTCCTCTACTCCCTGCAACAAAACCTAAACTAGGTTCCCATGCCCATGCTTGAAAGTTTACACCTGGAAGTATTTTACTGATGCTACTAGTTATGTTGGGCATTGAGCAAAACCCGGGCCCCAAATCTACAAGACAAACAACGTTAGATACATGCAAAGAAGCAGATTTGCATAATTTAGTATCGGCGCTGACGAAAAAAATTGATGAATGGGGGGAAAGGCTCGATTCTAGGTTTTCATCATTAGAAACTGGAAGAGAAAAAATAAATAACCGGATACAACAGATTGAAACCTCGTGGAAAGTGCGGCGAGAGCTGTCTCGGCCAACTCTGAAAGGATCTGTGATATTGAGCGACGGTTAGAATTTTCCGAATTGAAGCAAAGTGAGAGAAACTTGGTTTTCTATGGAATCGAGGGAATGGAGGATGAAAGTCTGGATGAATGTCGCTCCGTAATAAATAAACTGATTTCAGAAAAAATGCAGATATAGGAAGAAATTAAGATACAATAATCCCGAAGACTTTCGAAAAGAGCTAACTCTCCACTTCTCATTGAAGTGCCAGATTAAAAAGAAAGAATTGTTCTCTTTAAAAATTAGTTTCGACTGAGAGATAAAAAAAATTTCCTAAACAAAGATTACCCGGCAAACATTAGAGATAAGAGAAGACATTTGATTACCGAGAAAAAAGAAATCCTGACTAGGGGAATTATGGCTAAACTAAGAGACAATAGATTAATTGTCGGCGACAAAGACTACTAGGCTAAAACGGCAGAATCACTAACCCAAGCGGTGTTGAATTATAACAAATAACTGACAACAAACAGATTGTACCACAGATGCCTACACATACGACCCAAGATATTACCCCGCTGCAACGCATAATACCAGTTTCACCAACCAATAAAAACTCTATGCTAATTCTCGATTACCAAAAATTATGTATTGGAACATTAATGGATTCTATAAAATAAACTCTCTCTTCTCTTCTCGCTTTCTAACTATTTGAAACAATTTGACATCTTCGCCTTGGCAGAGACCTGGTGCTCCTCATATGTGAATTTCACAATTGATGCTTTCAAATTATATGAATCACCGGCTTCAAGGCACTCAAATAAAGGAAGACGCTCTGGTGGAATTATTGCAGGAATTAGTGACAAATTAAAAAATACACTGGAAATGGTCAACATCCAAAAACACTGGATTACAATAACTTTTAGACAAACTGTAAATAACAAACGTGAATCATTTTTACTTCCTTCCCTCCAAATGAACTTCAATTGTCAAACCATAATAATTTACTTAATCACGTTGAAGACAAATTAGCCAAAGGAAACTTTTTGCGGTAGAGCTGCTCATTCACACTTTCGCTGAATTCCTTTTTTTTTTTCAGACTTCATGGATAATGGGTCATTTATTTTAAAGTTCTTTAATTTTTTCAAGACTGCAAGGAGGAAAAAGACCTAGCAAAGTAACTGAACTGTGTGGATATATTTTCTTCTTCACAAGATGCAACCATTTAATCAATAATCTAATTCATCACTGTGCAGGAAAAACGATGTATATAGTCTCAACTTTTGTACATAGATATTCTTTCCCTATTTATTTTTCTATTTAAAAATCTCCCTTAACCCCTTTTTCTTTTTCTCTTTTCTGTGCAAGGATTCAACTTCTCCCCTTGCTTCTCATTTCTTTTTGGATCCATTTCTCACAGGAGAATCGTCTGTATAAGACAGAATGTCTTAATAAAGGCTTGCGTGTGTGTGTGTCATAGGATTAAGCGATTGTATAAAAGAAAAAATTAACTATATTTTTCAATTCTGACAAGCTAAAGGCATAGAGAAACTAGTGGAAACAAAATCTCACCTCCTATAGGTGGCGTTCCACTAGGTGTTTCTGAAAAAAAAAAAAAGACATATTTAACATTTTTGACCCAAAACCTTATGAGAGGCTGAAAAAAAATTCACAATTTTTCAATTCTCACATGCCAAAAGAATAAAGTGATTAGTGGGCACAAATTCTTACCTTCTGTAATTGTTGGGACACTAGTTGGTTCTAAAAATAGGCAAAAACAAGTTTTAAATTATGAACTTTGAATCTTTATAGAATTAAGAAGAGAAAGAAAGGGAAAAATCATAATTTTTTCAACCCCTACAAAACAAATTCACAAAGAACTACAGTTTAAGTTATAGTCAGTTAAAGTGGAAAAATCACCTGGAAAGTATGTTAACAAAAGAAAAAAAAATTGTAATACAAAGAGATTCTTGCAGGGCTCTTTAATTATAAAAGCCATTTGAGAATTTCTACCTTTCAACAGGAATAAAAATAAGTACGCACATAATAGATTAAATTTATTTTATTTATTTATTTATTTAACAATTGCAGAATACACGCTATATCCACAAATCAGAAATTTGCGTGTGAAATATATACATTTGAATGAAAGAAAAAGTAGTTTAAAGGGATATATATGTCATAATTTGTGTATAATTAAATGCAACCCCGACCCACTATGTATGTACCATGTATGAATTTCAAAGACTTAATAAAGAACAAGGTAACTGGAGGAAAGAAAGTAACAAAAGATATAGGAAGTAAGACCTAAGGCTGGCACGACTATTCTGGGCACCCCTGTGTCAATACTGCAGGGGCAGAGACCGGGCGTCTCTAGTGACCGCAGAAGTTATTTTAGCCAAGATTCACTCAATACTTCCTGACAAACAGGACGTGTCGAGTGACCAAAAGTTATAAAAGTTTGAGAGACATCCAGTACTTCCGGCAAAAACAGGACGTGTCTAATATCCTTCGAAACTATA
Organism: Cordylochernes scorpioides; assembly: GCA_030710605.1. Classification (NCBI taxonomy): domain Eukaryota; kingdom Metazoa; phylum Arthropoda; class Arachnida; order Pseudoscorpiones; family Chernetidae; genus Cordylochernes; species Cordylochernes scorpioides. The sequence goes on from CP092874.1 coordinate 14,127,606, forward strand.
AGCGTCAAGCCACCAAACACTTCCTGACGAAATCGGATATCCCAGGCAGGGCACAGCTTTCATCAAGGGAAGCCGCCGGCCTATCAGAAGATAGCACCTTAAGTAGGTCAACCAATAGAAAAAGAGCATGTGACATCTCTCGACCAATCATAAGACCGCACCTTAAGTAGGTCAACCAATAGGAAAAGATCATGTGAGATCTCTCAACCAATCAGAGAGAAACTGACTCGTGGTGTTAAATCGAAAGACAAGAATAGTTAGTTACGCTTTGGCTCCCAAGAAGGTGACATCGGCTCTAGACCTCTCCCCCTCTGCTCAGCTCATAGCTAAGTACAATCACCACCATGTGATCAGTTAATTAACAATCAAAATCGCTCCGCCTTCTCAAGCTTTCTTCCCTCCAATCCAGTTGCCTTTTATTTTCAAACCTCACCATGTGTCCTGATTATTCCTAACTGTGTGCTTCAACTTCCACTCAACGACTGCGCTTCAACCAACCCTCACCATTCAAATCGAACAACAAGCAATTCCGCAACGATATTGTCACAGAACGGTTAAGTCGACAGATTCTACAAAAGTGTAATACATCAAATATTACAGTGAATAACAACATCGCATTATATTACACAAAGTCGACAGGATTCTACAACAGTGTAATACATCAAATATTATAGTGTAATAACAACAATTGCATCAGCGTATTACACAAAGTCGACAGGATAAAGATTATAGAGCTTAATCAGGATAAAGATGGAAATTAACCCAGGCACCAGCACAACAAAAGGCAATGACAACCCAAGAGAGAAGGAACTGGCAACGAACGGAAAGAAGCTGACAACGAACGAGGCGACAAGACACACCCTGGCGACGGTAATTTTAGAACTGACCGCCGCGCTACAAGGGGCGAGATCCACGCAACTGGAAGCGGTCTTCCGGAGCGCCACCCTCGGGACAACCGCCGCCCGCACCGCCGGTACGTGTCCGAACAACCTGACGTCCACCGAGGAATCGCCATCCGCCATGCCATACCAGTACACACGGAAGCAACCCACGCGACACGGACCCAGTGTACCGACAACGCGATCCACTCGAATGGAAGCAGTACAAATGACTAGATTTCCCTTTCAATCGCGCGGACAGTGCAAAAGGTCCCGATCCGGTTCAACAGATATTCCAAGCCAACCACACCAAGCCGAAGACGCCACAATGGAGACTTTTCGAGACTAAGGTAGGCAATCCACCCAATGACATCATCAAATTGACTTTGGACTTGTATCTGACCCAGGACCTACCATGTACCTTTCTCATTGAACCAGACGCAGGTTCGAACATATTGCCGTATCATTTATACAATAGATTAAAAGCACAACTTCCCAATTTAAGTATTAAAAAACCTTCCCTTGATCTATCCCCCCTAAATAGTTTTACGAAAATAATAGGACATTTAACTTTCCCTCTGACAATAGGCCAAATAACCCGTAGAGAGAACTTCCACGTGGTAAATGCATCCTTGCCATTTGGAATTCTTACCTTAGAAACCCTTTATCAATATAAATTAAAACTAAATTATAATCGCGGCACTATTTTCCAACTTGGCGTCCCATTGTCTAATACTATCTACCACTTTAAACATGTGTCAAATGAATGCAAGCACGGGCTAGGCCAAAACCTGTCCCAAAGGACTCGCACAGCACCCAAAGCTTTCACACATGGAAACCCTTGCCTGCATTCATTACCCAAACCCCAAATATTTACATGCCACCATTCTAATCTCACACCACACAACTTTTCGCTCAACCCAATTGCCAATACTTTATGCCCACCACATATAAAGCCACCACGACTTCAATCTACAACTCCAATAATGCCCAAACAAGTGTCCGTACACCGACACAGCTCACCCACTTACCACACAAAATTCACACATGACACTTCGCCACACCATAATTACGCAAATGTACCTCACAACATACACGCACCCATACGTCACCACGCGACAAACACGCACAACCCGCACAACAAACACAACACGCACGTCAAAAGACAACAACAACAAACAAGCGCATGCACAATCGTTAAGAATAATACAATCATCCCGTCTACACAAAACATAGAAAAAATTCACGCCACCAAACAACCACACAATCGAAAAACATTACGATCTTTCCTAAAAGCTGTGAACGTCTTTAAAGAGTTCATTCCGGACCACGCCCGCTTGCGGACACCACTTGTCAACCTTCTAAAAAAGGATGTCGTGTGGGTCTGGGATGACAAATGCCAGAAAGCGTTCACTAACCTGAAAGAAAACCTTACCACACACCCCACATTACACCTTTACCAGGAAGGTCTGCCATGCCAGGTGTACTGTAACACCTCAACATTCAGCATTACAGGCGTTCTTAAACAAGTCTACCCTGATGGGAAGACATACACCGTTCAACATTTCAGCCGATCTCTGCGTAGTCACGAGCGAAATTATTCAGACTTGGAACTACAATGCCTAGCCATTGTGGAAAGTATGGATAATTTCCGCACCTGTCTAATGGCCAGAAAGTTTACAATATTTTCTGACCATCCCGCATTGCAGTGGTTGAAAGAGATCAAAGCTCCGTCAGGCAGATTGTTTCGATGGAGGTTAAGATTGTCAAGATACGAATATGAGGTCCGTAGCATAAATGGAGTACAACAATATGAAACGGGCGTTGGAACTCGTATCCCATTTTGTGGCTTTCTAGATGCACCACTCATAAAGAACCAACAATCTTCTCCACCGGGAAAATCCCGCGTGACTATGGATCCCAATAAACTGCGCACCGTCTCCCGAAAAGGAGTACTTAAAACTATAGTCCCAAATTCATTTACAACCAGACTTCTTAAGTCCGTACACACACAACACCACCACCCAAACATCTCCAAGATGACGAGACTCATCTCAGCACAATATTATTGGCAGAACATGACACAAGACATCGCAAAACAGGTAAAAACCTGCCCCACCTGCCGATTCGCTAGAAGAATCGATGAATACAAACAACCTGCACGTAAAAATACCGACACAAGTACCCAAACAAAACAAAATTCGTACATAACGCACAGCGTACACACAACACAAACAATGCCAAAATTACCACATCCACGTCAGAGAAAAGATCACACATCTCAACCTAAACCAATTACCGCCGACATATCTCTCATAAAACCATTGACGATCAAACAGGAGAACTATAAACCTGACAACCAGTTCAATCATATCACACCACTCCCTAAAGATATCAAACAGGAAAACTGCGAACCTACCAATCATTCAAATTCTACAATTCATAAGGTTCAAGCCAATATTTCAGAGTCCCCAGTTACAAAATTGTGGACGAACATGGGACAATATCCTATCTTTCATCTGATTTTTATCCTTTGTTTATTAGTTCTACCGTACAACTGTATTCCAATTTTATTCATTAAGTACTTGTTTATCTATGCTATGCCCGATCAGAAAATCTTCGAACTACAAGAGGTAGTTTTTAATTTAGGACAAGCAGTTTTTCATTGTGGACAAGCAATTCTTCATTGTGGACAAGTATTTATAAAACTTCTCATAATTTTAGGAACCATCTTCGCAGAAAATCTAAATAAACTCCGAAGAGATAGCAGTAATTGAAGGATGACCAACCGATGCCAGAGAAGTCATGCTCCAAAAACAAGATCTGAGCCGCACCAAAAGTAAATAGACGGCAGGAAACGAGAATTTGAGACACCACGACGGAAGTGTAGTTCGCAGCGATAAATTCGGCCTCTGTAAACAAAGCGGAGCGCCTTCGTCCGATCTCCAATTTCATTCCCTCTCTTTTGCCCGACACACCCCACTTCCGTATCTCTAATTACAATGAGAAGATCCCCTATTGAGGTCAACTGGGAACCTCACTATGCCACCGGTTTTGATTCCAGTTCGAGTCTACATATCGATTTTTACCAACCAATTGCACATCCACGAAACAACACCTAGAACTAGCTCACACATTTCTTACACAACAGACTTCTAACATTTTTTCACAACACACACACAAAGACAAAAAATTACACATAAAGATTATATAGATTTCCATGTCTCCTGTACACAGCATAAACGCACTTGAGGGCTAGAATCACGTTTTTCACCTAAGTGTCGCTGCAGATGAGACAAAAATTTATAGGGCATAATTGAGCAAGTAAAACATTTATAGGGCAAAATGGAGCAACCAATACATGTAGATCAGGGCATGTAGATACCAAAGGGTTCAAACCAATACACCTTATTTTTCATATCAATCATTTCATTATTTTCTCTCAATTAAAATTTAAATATTTAATCAATTTATCAATTTATTCAATTTATTAGCACTTTTAATCATCAATTATCATTTTTTTTTTGTCCCAATTAATTTATATTATCATTTTATTTATCAATTATCATTCTATTTACCACTTGACTTATATTGTCACAACTCAATTATCAACGAAAACACTGGTTTTCGATTAAACTAAAAACATTAAATCACCCTTTGTTGTTGAAACCTTTTATTTTTCATTTTTTTTTTTCTCAAGCACTCACCTTTGATTTCGCTCAACTTTTATTTTTCTTTTTATTTTTATTTTGATTTCTCAAAAGACCTAATGAAAACCCCTTCGATTTCATTCCCAATCTCAAGTAGGATAGTAATTAGGCAATTCTTTTTTTTTTTTTTTTTTCACCAACGCAACAAAGCATTTCCTCTTTTTTCCCATACAACAAGGCTTTTTTTTTTTTGTGCAACCAAGCCTTCACTTTGATTTCATTCAACTTTTATTTTTATCTTATTTTATTTTTGATTTCTCACAAGCCCTAATAAAATCCCCTCGGTTTCCATTCCCAATTCCGAGCTAGAATATGGTTAGGCATTTTTCCTTTTTTTTTTCTCACCACTCAACCAAACACATTCAATTTTGATTTCATTCAACTATTCTTATTTCATTTTGTTTTGATTTCAAAGCACCTTATGAAATTTCCTCGATTCCTTTTTCTCAGAATTCGAGCAAAAAAGTAACTAAGCAGTTGTCTTTGTCACCATGCAACAAAATATTTTTCTTTTTCAACCAAACACATTCAATTTTGATTTCATTCAACTATTTTTATATTATTTTTATTTGATTTCAAAAGCCTTAATAGAACTCCCTCGATATCATTTCTTATCTCGGGTAGAATTCGTTTAGGCGCATTTTCTTTGTTTTACCCACTATGTACCATAACATTCATTGATTTCTTACAATTAAAAAATTTTTGATTTCTATTAATTATACTCAACCTATATCATCAACCCCATTCTATCTTACTTATATCGCCACCAATGCCTGTATATAGACTCAATACCCACAACTAATTTTCCCACAAAATTATTTTTCACTTTACAGAATTCTCTCAGGCTAACCCCTTCTTGAATTCTTCACATGTAGGGGGCGCATCTGTCATAATTTGTGTATAATTAAATGCAACCCCGACCCACTATGTATGTACCATGTATGAATTTCAAAGACTTAATAAAGAACAAGGTAACTGGAGGAAAGAAAGTAACAAAAGATATAGGAAGTAAGACCTAAGGCTGGCACGACTATTCTGGGCACCCCTGTGTCAATACTGCAGGGGCAGAGACCGGGCGTCTCTAGTGACCGCAGAAGTTATTTTAGCCAAGATTCACTCAATACTTCCTGACAAACAGGACGTGTCGAGTGACCAAAAGTTATAAAAGTTTGAGAGACATCCAGTACTTCCGGCAAAAACAGGACGTGTCTAATATCCTTCGAAACTATAAGCGTCAAGCCACCAAACACTTCCTGACGAAATCGGATATCCCAGGCAGGGCACAGCTTTCATCAAGGGAAGCCGCCGGCCTATCAGAAGATAGCACCTTAAGTAGGTCAACCAATAGAAAAAGAGCATGTGACATCTCTCGACCAATCATAAGACCGCACCTTAAGTAGGTCAACCAATAGGAAAAGATCATGTGAGATCTCTCAACCAATCAGAGAGAAACTGACTCGTGGTGTTAAATCGAAAGACAAGAATAGTTAGTTACGCTTTGGCTCCCAAGAAGGTGACATCGGCTCTAGACCTCTCCCCCTCTGCTCAGCTCATAGCTAAGTACAATCACCACCATGTGATCAGTTAATTAACAATCAAAATCGCTCCGCCTTCTCAAGCTTTCTTCCCTCCAATCCAGTTGCCTTTTATTTTCAAACCTCACCATGTGTCCTGATTATTCCTAACTGTGTGCTTCAACTTCCACTCAACGACTGCGCTTCAACCAACCCTCACCATTCAAATCGAACAACAAGCAATTCCGCAACGATATTGTCACAGAACGGTTAAGTCGACAGATTCTACAAAAGTGTAATACATCAAATATTACAGTGAATAACAACATCGCATTATATTACACAAAGTCGACAGGATTCTACAACAGTGTAATACATCAAATATTATAGTGTAATAACAACAATTGCATCAGCGTATTACATATACATATTTACATATCAGTATTGATTACATTAGTAGTCAGTTATTTAGTTAAGTACATTCTGCAGAATTTGTTGAATCTTTTTGGTGTATGTCCTTAGTGTAGACCAGATGTTGCATATTTGTTATGGGAAGTTGATTTAGTTCCCTAAGGTCAGCGGGAAGTCAGTTAATAAGTGTCTGGGGTTCTGTTCTTTGCCTCCACACGAGCATCCAGGTGATTCAGCTATAAAAGATTAAATTGCTATATATATATTTTAGTAATAGTAAGCACAATAGTACTTGGATCATTATTTTTTATCACACATTCTTTAGCTCTCTACTAGAATACTAAAAAGTTATTTTGAACCCTATTATGTTATTACAATCATGAGGTCATACTGACTAAGGAAACAAACTTTTTTTAATTTAAACTTTATATCATTTATAATTAACATGCATGTTCTCATTTTTAATCCTTTTGAAGGGCAGAAATGCTTTAAAACTCAGCCACAACCTAGGAAAAATCACACTTTGGGCACTTTCTAGAAAAATACAAGGTAATAGGACCAAAAACAAATAAATAAATAATGTGTGACATTTCAGTAACAGCGTTGTTACCATCTCCAGACAAAATTTCTCATTCAGTACTTTTGTCTGAAGATGGTAACAATGCTGTTACTGAAACGTCACACACTATTTATTTATTTGGATTTGGTCTTATTACCTTGTGTTTATAATCTATAATCCAAATTGTGCCATATCATTTTTAGAAAAAATGTTGAGCGTGTTTCAATGGCTCCATATTCATGAAAAGGTCCAACCCTACCAGTTGGTGCAAGTTATTGAATGGAACTCTGAAACACTGGTAAATGCAAAAGTTGAACTGCCTTCTACATGTGCTGACATGAGAGGCAACACCAGTCACTAACTACTGCCCACTGATATGTTTCTATTATAGGTTGAAGATTAATAGTGAAAGTTATTTTATAAGAAATTGCACTTTATATATTTAGATATCTTTAAAGATAAATGAACACCATTTTTATGCTACTATAATTATTTTACAATTCTTGCACACGTGCACATTATATCACAAGCCTTTGTTATCTACAAGATGATGATAAAAACGTTCGATTCGTTTCGAATCAAGACAGAGTAAAGTAATAATATATCACTGATATATTATCTTTAAACAAAATAGATCAGATCACCCACCATGCTTATATCACTGCCTTTACTATAATGCCTTTATCATATACCAAAAAAAGCTATTTAGGAATGTTCTTTTTCTGTTAACAAAGAATATATTGACTTGGCTAAAGGAGATAGTTTATAGGCTCTTTTTTTTTAAAACAAATATATATACAGGGCCATTGAGTTAAATCTGGGAAATTACACACAAATATTAAAATTCTTATAACACAAACAAAAATATTTTATTTTATACACAACTTCACACTATTATAGAAACTATGTTATAAAAAGAAATTATTCTATAAAGCCGCCGTTAGCTGCCACCACTTGCTCAAGCCATGACCAGAACCGACCGTATGCATGTTTCACCTCCTTCCTGTCCACATTGGCCACCACCTTAATAATGGTGGCTCTCAGTGCTTCTTGGTATTGTGAAATTTTGCGTTAACCTTTTCCTCAACTATGCCCCAAAAGTAGTAATCGAGAGGATTGTAGTCCAGGCTGGAGGGTGGCCACAAGTCAGGTGTTCAGTAGTAAGGCGCATTACCGTGAAGCCACACTTGGGCTTTTCTCAAAAGGATACTTCATCCGATTCATCTGCTTCTTGAAAATTTTTAGAAATTTTCTAAAACTTTTTTTGTTTGTACCCAAATTTTCTCAATTATCTCCTTTGATGATTTTCAAGCACAAAGGGACTCAAGAATCACTGCTCTTCTGTATTATTCCCGTCTTATTGTTTGAATGTGTCTATATGTGCATGCATCATGACGGTATGAACTACACGTTAGATATGCTATTCGCAAGTATGTACTCAACAACCACTAGAGGGCAGTTAATAAAAAAATTCCAGATTTACCTCAACAGTCCTATACAGTAGAATCTCCCTTTAGCCGACATCTCTCTATAAAGGACAGTTTTCACATTTGCAAATTTACTATTTTTACTATTTCGCAATTCTCTGGTAAAAGGACACTTTGGCTCTGCAATTAGGTGTCCTTTACAGGGAGGTTCTACTATATATATATGGTAATAGCGTGTGGGAAAATTGGCCTAATTAAAATTAAATATATCATTTTTACTTATCAAAAATTTATGTGGTATAGGCCATGATAAACATGGTGTGGGTAGTAGTTTTACTTAAGTGCACCACATACTTACACAGGTAAAAACCATTACAATTTTTTAAACTTTCAAATGCATCAGGGTCCCACATTTGGTTATTTGACTCACGAGTGGGGACTGAAGTTTTGAAAAAATATGGAGCCCTTTGAAGACCTTTATTTTTTTCAGTTGAAAGAGTCTCCAATACAGGATTAAATCCTGGGTCTTGGCTGTAAAAAAATTCAATGTTTTAAAACAATTCTCCGGGGAGTCGGTGGAAGGATGGTTTAAACCGTTAGTTTTCGGCTGCTACGACCCGGGTTCGATTCCCACATTGGGTACTTTTTTTCTGTTTAAAAAAAATGCTCCAATGGCCCCCAATCCTTGCAAAATTCTAACTCCATCAGCAAGTAACCAGACGGGGCTCTGGCACATTTGTAAGTGCAAAGTCAAACTGCTTTTCACATGTGTAGGCATGTGGTGCACTTTAGTAAAAAATCAGTCATCTACTTCTAATTATGTGAGTGCTAGGAATTAATTAAAATAAGGTTGAAAATCTGAAAAGAGTGTTACAATTTTGTTTTTGGAAACAATGATGAGACAAACCCTTCCAATATTTTTTGATGGAAGTATATATTAGGGAAGAAAAATAAATCATGTCTAGATAATATTGGGTAAGGGGGGGGGGATATATTAATTACATACTACTGGTAGTTGTAGTTTTTTCAGGTTTTGTTGTGGTTCCTGTAAAATAATGTATTAGTCAACAGAGTATTGGAAAAATAAGTAAAAAAATACAAAACACTGTGTGGTACCATTTGTTTTAGAGCCCAATATCTTCAATCCATGATGTTTGTTGCTGATTTTCCTATATTTTTATAAAAAGAGAGAATATGAATTTATTTATAAATATTCAACTTTTATTATAAGATTTGCTAAGGAAAAACTGAGATTCGTACCAACTAATATTTATCCAATTAACAAAATTGAATGCTTTTTAATGTTTGGTTGAAGTAGAATGGGAATCTACTTTTATCATCAAGTCAGGGAACACTACTCAGTAGAAGGTCGATTTAGCTCTAATATGGACATGAGGAAAAGGCTGTAGAGAGGTAGTGGGAATGTCCAGTAATTGAAGTTCCACTGTTCATGCAATACATCAAACAGATCTTACATCCCAACAGACCATTATCCACATTTGTGAAGGACAGAGAAAGCTGGAGGATTTTCTTTCATGACAACCAGATCTTCCGAGATTTTTAGAACTGTATATAGATTTCCTCTTTTCTACAAACAGTAGAACTTCCATAAGAGGATAATCTTGCAAAAGGACACTTCTCTTCAAATGACAATTTTCATCACTAAAATTACTATATTTACTAATTAACTGTCCCATGGTAAAATGACACTGCCTCTGCAACTAGGTGTAGTCCTTTACAGGGGAGTTCCATTGTAGTTTTAAAATAAATGATGGGATGAGTGAATTATAGCTACATTGAAATTTCCCTGTAAAAGACACACCTAGTTGCAAAACAAAAGTTTCCTTTAGGGAGAAGTGTCCTTTTACTAGAGATTTAAAACCTCTATTTTGTTGAGAGGTTCCCTCTAGCCAAGAGTGTACTCTCATTAAGGCTTGAATAAATTATCAGGAAAAATTTTAATAAAAGAAAAATTTAAAATACAAGAAAAAAAGTTAAATTCTTGTGATCAAATTGGAGGGAAGAGGTTAAAATTGAATTAGTAGAGAGAACCAAATTAATGATAATCATAGATAATTTAGTGTGTGGGACAATATAACTTTGAAAAAGACAACAATTATATGATTTTGAAAATAGAGAAAAACTTCCATTAATGGGCTCAAATTCTTATCCCCTTTGGGAGTATTTTAATAATGATACAGTTGATTCTTACCTCCTGTAGGTGGAGACCCACTAGATGGTTCTGAATACCAAAAACATTTAAAATTTTGGATTATGCATTAATTGGATTAGGAGGAGTAAGAATGATAAATTCGCTCTTTTACAACATTCACAAGCTAAATTTTCGAAGGCATAGCAACTAAAGCAATGCATACCAATTACTGAAATCTTACCTCCTGTAGGTGGTGTTCCACTAGGTGGTTCTGAAAATCAAAGCAAATTTAGAATTTTGAATCATGTATAGGATTTAGAGTTGTATATATATATAAGAAAGAAAAATTCAACAATTTCCAACCACTATAAGCCAAATTGTCAGGTATAGAGATAATTGAGCTCAAAAGCTTACCTCCGGTAGGTGGGGTTCCACTAGGTGATTCTGAAAATCATAGCACATTTAGAATTTTTAATTTGAATCATGTATAGTAATAAGAGTTGTAAGAAGGTCAAAATACACAATTTCCAACCCTATAAGCCAAATTGTTAAAGATAAAAACCTAATTGAACTCAAAATCTTACCCCCTGTAGGTGGCGTTCCACTTGGTGGTTCTGAAAAATCAAAACACATTTAGAATTTCATTTTATGCAAAATAAATGCTCTTAATATAAGATATTCAAAACATTTTGCCTCTTGGGCTTAAAATAATTCATACATAAACCAATTAGACAGCTTCAGATGAATAATAAAACTTCTTCGACTTTCTTATCACCATTCAACTATATTAAAGTATCTATTCTGTCGAGTTTGAGATTTTGATGGTGTCTGCTGTAGATGAGAATAGGCCATCAATGGATGAGCCAATACAGGAAATAATGTGGTTTTGGGCTGCAAAACTTTGCAAACATTCTGGAAAGTCATTGTGCGTAGATGACCAGATTTAAGTCTGAAAATCAAGGAATGTTGTTCTCTTAGGAGGACAGAATTGGTGCTTGTCCCTCCTCCTCTGTACCAGTCATGTGCAGCAGTAGATTTAAATTCTTGCTGGGATTGGTTCTTGATGACATGGAGTAGTCTCTTTTGTCTAGTTAGGTGGTAAATTTTCTGAGACAAGAGCTCCATACTTTGCTAGAGAGTCTGCTAGCTCATTTTCAGGAATTCCAACATGAGCTGGACGCCATTTCACTGTGAAAGAGCTGTGGTTGGGAGTTGGTTTACAGATTTAGCGATGCTCTTGAGATAAGGTTCTTGGTTGGAGAAACAAGTTTGAAGGGTATAAATGGCTAAACTTGAGTTGTAGTAGATTATTATTTTGCTTGATGAAATTGATGATGAATTAATTTTTGAGAGTAATATATATTACATACAAGAAGATTTGCATAAAACCCTCAATATATTAGTACTTACCTTCACTTGAAGTTAAACACGATGTACCTGGAGCAATGCAATTTTAGAGAATATATTTGTGGGGGGAAAATGACAGAAAAGTTGCATATATACAAAACATATATGCATATAAGAGTATTTTTGCCATACTTCTATTGTGTATTTCTGTGATGGAAACAATCGTCAAACTCTGTATTAGCTAATCACCTATAAAGATTTCTTAGAGAAGATATTATTAAAATAATAGAGTAGAACAACTTTCTCTAAATCACATTTAGTTGCAAAGCCAAAGCACCTTTTAAAGAGACATGTGCTATAGGATCCCTCTCTACAAAGAACACTTTTCATTGCCCCAAAATTATAATTTTTATTATTTAACAACTCCCCAGAAAGTGAACATTTTCCCCTAAAGGACAATTTGGCTCTGCAACTATGTGTTACTCTATACAGAGAGGTTTTACTGTATTTTATTTTTAATATGTGTTTGGTTCAATATATTAAGTTTTAGAGAGTTTTGTTTATTTTTTATTTCCAATTTAAATAAATTTACATTTCAGTAAATATTAGGGGAATTTTTAAAAAATTCATCCATATAAATATTTGTTTACATAAGATGGAGTTTTGTTTCATATCTTGTTTATACTTTTATATGCTTGCTTTTAAATACAGTGAAACTCCTCTATAGTAAACCTACAGTTAAACCTGTCTATAGCTCTTGGGACTCACCAAAATAAGGTGCTATAGAGAGGGGTTGCTATAGACAGGTTACTTTTAATGTAAATTGCATCATACTACGTATTTAAAATCGGGCGCTATAGAGAGAAAGGCACTATTTAGAGAGGGCGCTATAGACAGGTTTAACTGTATGTACTTCTAAGTCTAATTTAGAAATCAACACAAATCCTAGGCATAGTTTTAATAATTATATATTAAAAGATATACAATTATTTTAAAACAACTTGATCATATTATATAATACAATATTTATACTCTTGAAAAAATAGCTATAGTGCCTAACGATTAGTCTAATGTATAAATAATTACATTTGTATTGAATGATAAGGCACAATTTGGATTATAGATTATACACACAAGGTAATAAAACCAAATCTAAATAAATAAATAGTGTGTACATTTCGGTAACACACTATTTATTTATTTGGATTTGGTCTTATTACCTTGTAGAAGGCATTTCCTGACCACAAGCACATGTGCTTTTTTATATGGCAGAGCGCCATTTTTTTCTATTGTTTTTTCATATATATATATATGTAGGATTTGATTAGGAAGAAGCTGGCAACACGGAATCAAGAAGAGCAGAAGACGCGCTTATACGATGACAACCGAAGACTAAGACTTTTTACTTTCTCTTTCTTTTTAATTTTGTTTTTAAATTGTAAACTTTAAAATAAATCCATATACAGTATAACCTCGTTAATTCGACACACGCAAATTCGACACTACCTTAATTCGACCATATTCTGATGTCCCGACCTCCGGCCTATCAAATAACAAACCGTAATTCGACAGTATCGATAATACGACAGTTCCGATAGTTCGACCATTTTAAAATTCAAATTTCAACAGATGAATGTTTTTTAACATACAACTTTACCACTAAAATGATATTACGGCGACGACGATCAGCGGGCGCCAATAGAATCGTGCCGCGCACTTTTGGTTTCAGTTTAAGTTTCACTTTGCAGTCCCGTTGCGCAATGTCGCGAGTGTTATTGGTTTGTTTGTTTTTTACCCTGGAATTTAGGAATCGTGCGCTAATTAATATCATTTTCTTTTTAATTTTCAGCATTGAAAAATTTTAGTTATTATAAAATTTACAAATAATTTCCTTTTAAATAAATAAATCTTCAAAAAATATGTAGCAACAATGATTATGATAACATTTTATTTCAATATTCCATTTCTGTGTTATTATAAAAGATTTAAACACAAAATCAATAACACCTGCAGCAACAGTAGATGTCTTTAATACAATAAAAACACTTTGTTATTTAAAACACATTCCAGAGGAAGAAAGACATGCATGTTTTTTTTTAAATAGACCATCTGGAATACATCCTGAATAGAATTTCAGTGCAAAAACACATCTATAAAGAAATTTTAAAAAAGATCTTCATGATTATTTTTAAATTTTCTTTTTATTTTCCTTATTTATTTCCTTTCAACTGCTATATTCTTCAATTAGAATAAAATATTATTTGTAATTATTTGTTTCAAAAATATATATTATTGCCATTTTGTCTCTGATACTAAAAGTTAATCATGAAAATAAAAAATAAATACAAAAAAGTACATACAATGGTTTAAATTAATATCATTAATTTATATTACAAAGCAATTTTTTAAAAATATTATTTTAGTGAGTTAGATGATTAGCTAATCATCTAACCTTAATTCAACACTTCCTTTAATTCAACCGAAAGCTCTGATCCCTTGGGGTGTTGAATTAAAGAGGTTCGACTGTATATCTATATGTTTAGATAAAAAAAAGGTATGTATCGGATTGAATAAAAGATTTATTTGCCAATATTTTCATTTTATTATCTAAGATTCAAATATGGATGGCTCTATATTTAGAACAATATAAATGTGAATGTGTGTGTTTGAAATAAAAGTAACTTGGCTTCCAATGTTCTATCACTAGCTTATAAGGATAAAAATATCTCACCTTCACTAGGTGAGGTTGAGATTTCTGTAAACCAAAAAATTGAACACTTTCAATTTTCAGAAAAAAATATTTATCAATTAAATATTAATAGTTGATACATGTGTAAATATCAAAAGAAATAACCTATATGTAGGTTACATATATGAATATTCAGAACACCAATTATAATATAGGATATTCAAAAAAATTAGCCTTCTTGAGTTTTCACCTCCATTTTTTTGTTTTCACAGTGAAAGCAATAGGTAGAATTGAAATAATCTGCAATGACTACCTTTCCCATTAAAATGTTTGCAGTGTATTTAATTATAACTGTTGGCATTATAATTTCTTCCATTCCTTTCTTGTCTCTTTCTCTGTATAACTTCAGATGTATATCTTGAAGATAGAGGTTGCCTGGCCGGCATTCAAATTTCTTTTTAAAAAATAGACACTTTGGGCAGTTAAATTTTATTTTCTCAACAATTCAACAAAATTTTTTGTCTTCATCAGGATAAATAGAAAGAAGCATTTGGCAAAGCGTTAAAAATTGTCTCAGATGTAGAGGTGTAAGTAAAGAGGACTGTAATTTGACCCTCCAGCATGTTGTTGTTCTTCCTGAAAGCTTTTGTGGAATATTGACCTAATTTTGCATCCAATTGGAAGACCTTTATGGTTTGTCATGATTGTTCCTGTCAAAAAATGCTTTGATTTTGATACTTCAATTGCTAGTTGCACACTGGTGCAACACATTTAACACATTTTGGCTCGCATTAGATGCACTAAACAGGACCTTTGGGAGAGGCCGCTGCTCATCATAAAACAGCTGGAGGAGCATGAACTCATGGAATTTGTGTAATCTTTACACAAGGGGATAAGAAACAACAACAACAACACTGGTATAATGTGAGGGAAGAAGCCTGACCACACCAGTCCCATCTTGGAATATTTGACCAAATTCTGGTCCAAGGTGACTAACGTAGCAACAGCACCTATTTTCCAAATTGTGAATGCTGTGACACATTTATAATTTTGAATTTAAAACCTATATAAAATGTGTAGTTGTATAAAAAAAAAATTACAAATTTCCAACCCTCATAAGCCAAATTGTCAAAGGCCTAATGAGTAGTGGGTTCAAAATCTTACCCCCTGTAGGTGGTGTTCCACTAGATGGTTCTGAAAATAAAAACACATTTAGAATTTTTTTAATGCAAATTCAATGAAGCTCTTAATAAAGGATATTCAGAGCATTTAGCCTTCAGAGGTTAATAATAATTTAGACATGTACAAGTTAGAGAGCTACAGATGCATAGGAGAGAATAAATTAAATTATAAATCAACTCTGAGGCTACAGAGGCAAAAGAAAATTAAATTAATGAAAAATAAACCCAGGAATATTTTTGAAATATATATATATATATTTTAAAAAAAGATGCATATATTGGATTTATAATGAATTTATTGTTCCAATATTTCGAGGGGCAACTCGCCTCTCTTTATCGAGGATGTTTGTGTTTTCACTAAAGCATGCGCGCACGTGTACACCACTCTCGTTCTACAAGGCCAATGAAAGAATTGTATCTTTGATTTAAACATTACATTCAGTATATATATACAGCTAATAATTACATACAATATTACAGATAAATACCATTATTATTATTTTGTCTACACATTGTGCTTGAAATAGAGATTTATATATAACAGTGTAACCGTAAATAATTGTGTGCATACATATTAATTCTGAATTAATGATAAAATTTTTAAGAGGCGAGTTGCCCCTCGAAATATTGGAACAATAAATTCATTATAAATCCAATATATGCATCTTTTTTTAAAATATAATTTTAATTATGGATTGCTCAATCTTCAAAAATATATATATATTTAAAATAAAAGGATTTAAAAGCGCGAATGTTTCTTTTATACATAAAACGAACTTCTACTGTCCTTACTGCGATGAAAAATATATTGGGAGGGCTTGGCTCATCAGCCCTCCCAATATATTTTTCATCGCAGTAAGGACAGTAGAAGTTCGTTTTATGTATAAAAGAAACATTCGCGCTTTTAAATACTTTTATTTTATATGTATAGATGGTGCGTTATTGCTTTGTGTTAATTTATATATACATATATTTAAAAATATATGTTATTTATAAGTTATTTGAAAAATATTTAATTCTAATTTATAATTCATATTTTTAATTATTAGGATTAAAGGGCTTTAAGTTGAGAGAAGATATTTTAAAATAGTTTCTAAAACTCCCAAGATTGTTGGGATCTAAGAAAATACAGTGGAACCTCCATGAATGGACACTCATGCTAGAGGACACCTGGACCTCTGGGTAGGCTCACCACCGAGCTAAACCCTCCCAATATTTTTTAATAGTAGTATATATATTGCCACGTTTTTATTTTTAAAACGCTAATTTTAGTTTAGTAAAACTTTATTTTTAAAGTTTATTATTTTAAAAGTGAAATGTTTGTTAATGAAATAGACATTTTGCCTAAACTCATTTATTGCTGCTTTCTTTTTCAAGCCATTTGTTTATGTGTATTTTTACATATCGTTTTTATTGAGTTTTTACTAATTTAGTATGTACATCATTGACTTTTAATGAATGGAAAATAAAAATGAAAATAAACACATGAAAAATTAAAATAACATTTTAAAGGAAATTATGTACAATTAAAAATTGTTTTTGTAACGTCTCATATTCCCCTTCTTGAAGCATTTATTCTCGGGTAATAAATGGTCGAAGTTGAGATATGTGAACGCGTCTTGCTTGCTTTTGGTCTTTCAGAGAGATATCGTAGGTTACATCAGATACCTTTTTTTGAATGACAAATGGTCCTTCATATTTTGGTGATGTCTTGATGAGACGAGGGTCGTTGAAGGCAATTTTTCTTATGACTAAGTCTCCTTCTTTAAAGACATACTTGGGGTGATGGCTATCGTGTTTAATCTTCCACTTACTTCTAATTTGTTCTGTCCGCAGGCTAGCTTTCTTCCTGGCTTCTTCAATTGTAATTGGAGTTTGGTCGGCAAATTCGGGTACATTACCGATTCCATACATTAAGAAAAGCGGTGAAAAACCAGTCACGTCATGTGGTGTGGAATTATAATTTTTGACAACTTGCGGTAACAATGAGCTCCATTTACATCTAGGTTTCTCTAGAACAGCTATTCTCAGTTTTGTCATTATCGTATCATTTAATTTCTCACAAATGCCATTGCACTGAGGATGATAAGGCGAAGTATATGTGCGTTTAATTCCTTGTAAAGAAAGAAATTTGTTGAACTCTTTTGATATAAAATTTTTGCCATTATCTGTTAAGATAGTATTGATCGAATTAACAGATTTGATTATCTTATCAAGACATTGAGTGACAGCTTGAGCAGTGTTTGTTATTGTGGGATATGCCCATAGATAACGAGTTGCGTGATCAACAAAAACTTGAATGAATTTATGCTTTGTGTTAGCTGCTGCTGTTCCCAGTACAATAGTGTCACAACCGATCATTTGTAATGGTTGGATATTTGACGTTGGAGTGATCATTTCTCCTAAAGTTGGTTCATGTCTGACCTTCACTAGTTGACAAGATTTACAAGATCGAACATAATTCTTGATATCAGTTGTTATTCCTTTCCACCAATAACATTGAGTTATAAGTTTGCATGTTTTGGTTATTGATGGGTGACTCAATGAATCGTGATATTCTTCCAATATTTTTTTTTGTAAGCGAGTTTGGGACAACTGCTTTAAAAACTCCTCTTTGTTTGATCATTACCACACCGTCGTGAGTGTGGGAATTTTTCAAGAAACTCAAATCTGAATTTTGTTGGTGTTCTTGAAGTTCTTGAGTTGCAATGTTAACAACTGGGAGTCTTGATAAGGCGTCAACATGAGTTTGTTGCTTTCCAGAACGATGAACGATGTTACATGATTTCGAGGATAAACTAAGAATCCATCTAAAATACTTAGGTTTCGGTTTCTTCATGGTGAAAAGCCATTGGAGCGCCGCATGATCAGTGATGATTTCAAATGGTTGGTTTTCTATGTATACATGAAAGTGATCAGTTGCTTGTATTACGGCTAGGCATTCCATCTCATAAGCAGAATAATTCTCTTGGTGTGGTTGCAGTGTTTTGGAGTAATAAGCAATTACATGTTCCTCATTGTCTGGACCAATTTGTGTTAGGATTGCTCCAATTCCATATTTGGAGGCATCTGTAAAAACTTTAGAGGGGTAGTCCGGGTTGTAAATAGCAAGGACAGGTTTTGTAGATAGTGCCATTTTAAGTTTAGCGAATGACTCCTCTACTTCCTCATTCCAGATGAAGGGCTGATTCTTCCGAGTGAGTCGAACCAAGGGGAATGAAATTTTAGAAAAGTCCTTCACAAATTTTCTGTAATAATTTGCCAATCCCATGAACTGACGAACTTTCTTTACAGTATCAGGTCTTGGAAAGTCTTGAATAGATTTTACTTTTCCTGGATCAGGTTTTAATTGATTGTGACTGATGATATGTCCGAGGTATTTTACTTCAGTTCTTCCAAAAATACATTTCGACACTTTTAATTTCATGTTGTACTGTCTTAATTTGTCAAAAACTTTACTAAGAAGCTCTATGTGCTCTTGCCATGTTTTCGTGTACACCAATATGTCATCTTGGAAAGAGCAAGTTCCTTTCCATAATAATTCACCTAGAATATGTTGGATTATCCTTTGAAACGTTGAAGCAGCATTTTTTAAACCAAAGGGCATCACTAAAAACTCATAATGACCATCGTTTGTGACGAATGCAGTTTTTTGAATAGATTGCGGGTCCATTTCGATCTGCCAATAACCCCATGCAACATCAAGGGTAGAGAAGAAACTGGATCCATGCAATCGATCAAACATGTCCTGTATGTGAGGTAGGGGTTGCCTGTCATCCAGTGTGATCTCATTAAGACGTCTGTAATCAATGCACATCCTTTTATTTCCATCCTTCTTGGGAACCATAACAACAGGAAATGCCCAAGGAGAATCTGAAATTCTTGTTAACTTGTGTTCGAGAAGTTCTTTAACTTGTTCAGCTATCTCTTCATACTCTTTTAGAGGACGACGATAGGGTCTAAGAGAAATTGGTTGTTCACTTTTCGTGATGATCTTATGTTGTATAGCTACTTTTCCCAAATCAATAGCATGCTGAGAAAATACATTCCTATTGTGTTCAAGTAATTCTTTTAATTCATGTTCTCTTATCTCTTCTAGATGATTTACAAGAATTGGATTTTGTAATCCATCAAATTTGGTGTAAATTGTTTTGTCTTTGACATCTATTAAAAGATTAAAAAGAGATGCAACATCTAATCCGATCAAGAGTGGATATTTAAAGTTCTTCATTACATGGAGAGTTACAGGTTTAATTAGTTTATCTATTCTTACCTTGGTCTGAAGGCTTCCACATGTCCTGGTAACACCATCCGCTTGGCTGATGTGAATGTCTGAATTTGGTTGAAGTTGAAGACGGGTTCGCTTGAACAATCGCCAATTGATTATTGATACTGTTGCACCAGTATCCACAAATGCTTGCGCAGGAATTCCATTTACTTCAACACTTATGTTGATAAGCTTGAAAGCTCCTTGTGTAGGGGTATTTGTCAAAGTACTTACATTCAACAATTCCGGGGCTCCGCATACTTGTTTCACTGAAGTGTTTTGATTAGGCCTATCCTTTTTATAATTAGGATCATAATCCTCACAATCTGTGACCCAATGTTTAATTTTTATTCCCTTTTTCGAACATATTGGACACCAGAATGGGCAAACATTTTTTCTATTATCATTATTTTTTGTCGCGAGATGTATTTTGTTTTTAGGCTTAAACTGAATTGAAGCCCTATTTTGTTCAATTGAAGCTGCGATATGGAACCATTTCGTGGTGTCAGTTGGCTGTGCAGCCACAATTAAATCTTTCCAATCATTTGGAAGTCCGTCTGTTAATAAATTAATTTTTTCCTCCTTCGTTAGATGGGTTTGATTTAACAGGCGAATTTTATCTTGAAAATAAATTTCTATTGATTCTTCTCGTTTTAATCTTCGATGTGATGCTGAGACAATTGGATTTGCGTTGTATGAACCAAATCTTTGAATCAACTTTTCCTTTACAACTTCCCATCTTTTTATTGCAGGATTTGAAATAATCTCGTCTGCATACCATTCAAGTGCTGAATCTGTCAAGTAGTACATAAGATTTTTGATTTTTTCATCTTCCTTTAAAGAATTATTTTCAAAATCATATAATTTGATCCATGACTCAGGCCTAATTGCCGACTTCGAGCCGTTGAACTTTTGCAACCGGTTTGTTTGGATTTTCCGCCATTTTCTTTTTTCCGTATCCTTTTCGACTGCGCCAAATGCCACGTTTTTATTTTTAAAACGCTAATTTTAGTTTAGTAAAACTTTATTTTTAAAGTTTATTATTTTAAAAGTGAAATGTTTGTTAATGAAATAGACATTTTGCCTAAACTCATTTATTGCTGCTTTCTTTTTCAAGCCATTTGTTTATGTGTATTTTTACATATCGTTTTTATTGAGTTTTTACTAATTTAGTATGTACATCATTGACTTTTAATGAATGGAAAATAAAAATGAAAATAAACACATGAAAAATTAAAATAACATTTTAAAGGAAATTATGTACAATTAAAAATTGTTTTTGTAACGTCTCAATATATTAAAAAAATATATATATATATATATGTTCATTTATTTGTAAACAAAATTGAGGCTAAATAGATATATCTAGATAATAGAGAAGGGGATGTATTAATTACATACTGCGTGTTGTGGTTTTTGTAGGTTTTGTTGTGGTTCCTGTAAAATAATGTATTAGTCCACACAGAGTATTGGAAAAAGAAGTAAACAAATACAATACATTGTGTGGTGTCATTTTCTTCAGTGCCCCACATTTTCAATCCTAGATTTTTGTCGTTGATATTCTATAATTTTTATAAAGCATACATATATTTATATAGGTGCAACTTTTATTAAAAGATTTTCTAAGAAAAACTTGTATTTATCCAATTAACAAAATGAATTGCTTTTTATAAGTTATTTGAAAATTAAGAGTAATTAGGATTTAAATAGAGGAATGTCACACAAACAATTTTGACAACAAAGACATGGGAAATAATTTTAGCTATAGTGTATGAAAAAAAGTGTTAAAAATTGTTACAATTTTTTTCTAAAGAAAATACAATTTTTTTAATAGTGAAAGAGTAGAGTCTTACCCCCTATAGGTGGAGTCGCACTAGATGGTTCTGAAAACAAAAAACACATTTAAAATTTTGAGTTTGAATTTAATTGGTATAGGAGGTTGAAGAAAGAAAAATTTACACTTTTATAACATTCACAAACTAAATTATCAAGGGCACACAAACTACTGAGATCAGAATCTTACCCTCTGTAATTGGTGTCCCACTAGGTGTTTCTGAAAACCAAAACACATTTTAAATTTTCAATTTGACAGTAATAGAATTAAGAGATGAAAGAAAAAACGAATTACTTCTCAACATCCACAAGTTAAATTTTCAAGGGCACACAAACTGGTGCGATCAAAATCTCACCCCCTGTAAGTGTCCCACTAGTTGGCTCTGACAACCAAAACTATAGCTTGAATATTTCATACTTACACCTTAATAGGAATATAGGACTGTAGAAATAAATGAATTCAGTATTTTCCAACCTTCACAAGAGAAAATTTCAAGGCATAGCAATAATTGAGCTAGAAATCTTACCCCCTGTAGGTGGTGTTCCACTAGGTGGCTCTGAAAATTAAAACACATTTAGAATTTTGAATTTAAATCACTTATAGGTTTGAGAATTGTAAGAAAAAACTTCACTAATTTCCAGTCCCCATAATTCAAATTCTCAAAGGTATAATGATTATTTTTCTCAAAATTTTACCCCCTGTTGGTGGTGTTCCCTAGGTGGTTCTGAAAATCATAACAAATTAAAAATTCTCTTTTATGCAAATTCAATGAAGCCCTTAATATAGGATATTCAAAACATTTAGTCTTCTCTCTCTGAGGCTTAAAATAATTTAGACATTAACAAGTAAGACAGCTCCAGTTTCATTTTAAAACTAAATAAATGAAAAATCAACTAATGAATATTTGTAATATATATGTTGAATCCTGTCGACTCACTGTGGGAATGCTGTGGACTCTATATCGAATCCTGTCGAATTGTGTGATTGGGTGGATATGGGGTGATTTTGGTGATTGGCACAGTATTGGTCAGATGGTAAGGATTTTCCACAGGGGAAGAACAAACACACCTGGATGGGGTAGAAAATAGACCTTTGCGAGAGGGAGAAGAGCGAGATTGAAGGAGGTTGGCCTTTCACATGATGGAGCGTATGTTACTTTCGTTGGAGCCTATGTTGAGCACACCTAGCTCGTACCATGGTCAACTACCTTCTTTTTACTTCTTGTCCAAGATCATTGTCATCAACTCTCTCGACTTCTAATTGGTGGAGATCCTTCCACGTGCACTCTGATGATTCGCTATCAATTTGTCATGCTTAAATGTGATTGGTTGTTGATTTGTCATGCTTAAATGTGATTGGTTGTTAATTTGTCAGGCTTAAAGGTGATTGGCTCAGTACCTCCATTGTCGCCATGATTGCAATCTTCCAGGAAGAAGAAGGCCTTTGAACTTATGTTTTATGGGTCCAGGGCAGTGACCTTTACTTCCTGGATGATGCAATCCTGTACTTTGTTCTTTCCCATCTCGTGAGGCCTAACTTTTATTAAAGCTTTAGACGATACATTATACATAGATTGTGGTGGGGTTACATAATCCTATATACAGATTATCACATATATATACAGCAAAACCCCTCTATAGTGACCACGACGGGACAGAACCTTTGGTTCACTATAGCCACGGTATATAGATTTCCTCTTTTCTATAGACAGTAGAACTTCAAAAAGAGGATAATCCTGCAAGAGGACACTTCTCTACAAATGACAATTTTCATCGTTAAAATTAATATTTACTAATTAATGGTAAGATGACACTTTATCTCTGCAACTAGGTGTAGTCTTTTACAGGAGAGTTCCCTTGTAGTTTTAAAATAAATGATAGGGTGAGTGAATTATAGATACATTGAAATTTACCTCACACCTAGTGGCAAATCTAAAGTTTTCTTTAGGGTGAGGTGTTCACTTACTAGAAATTTAAAACCTCTCTTTTATTGAGAGGCTCCCTCTAACCAAGAGAGTTCTCTCATAAAGAATTGAATGTATTTTCAGAAAAAAATCTTAATAAAAGAAAAATTTAAAATACAAGAAAAAAAGGTAAATTCTTGTGATCAAATTGGAGGGAAGAGGTTGAAATTGAATTAAGTAGGAAGAACCAAATCAATGATAATCACGGATAATTTAGTGTGTGTGACAAAAGAATGATAAATTTATAAAAGAGAACAATTAGATAATTTTGAAATTACAGAAAAACCTCCTTTAGTGGGCTCAAAATCTTATCCCCTGTGGGAGTATTTTAATAATGATACAGTTGATTCTTACCTCCTGTAGGTGGAGTCCCACTGGATGGTTCTGAATACCAAAACACATTTAAAATTTTGGATTTGGCATTAATTGGATTAGGATGTGTAAGAATGATAAATTCACTTTTTTGCAACATTCAGAAGATAAATTCTCTAGGGATAGCAACTAGGGCAATGCATACCAATTACTAAAATCTTACCACTTGTAGGTGCAATGAAAGCACATTTAGAATTTCGAATCATGTTTAGGATTAAGAGTTGTACGAAAGAAAAACTCCACAATTTCCAACCCCCCATAAGGTTCTTGGCTGGAGAAACAAGTTTGAAGGGTAGAAATGATTACTATTGAGTCAGATTAGATTATTATTTTGTTTGATGAAATTGATAGTGAATTGATTTTTGAGAGTAAAATCTATTACATACAAGAAGATTTGCATAAAACCCTCGATATATTAGTACTTACCTTCACTTGATGTTAAACACGATGTACCTGGAGCAATGCAATTTTAGAGAATATATTTGTGGGGGGAAATGACAGAAAATTTGCATATATACAAAACATATATGCATATAAGAGTATTTTTGCCATACTTCTATTGTGTATTTCTGTGATTGAAACAATCGTCCAACTCTGTATTGGATAATCACATAAAGATTTCTTAGAGAAGATATTATTAAAATAAAACAGTAGAACACCTTTCTCTAAATCACATTTAGTTGCAAAGCCAAAGCACTCTTAGAAAGACATGTGCTGTAGGATCCCTCTCTACAAAGAACACTTTTCATATTGCCCCAAAATTATTATTATTTACAATTTAAATTTTATTATAATTAAAATTTTTACTATTTAGCAACTCTCCGGAAAGTGAACATTTCTCCCTAAAGGACGATTTGTCTCAAACTATGTGTTGCTCTATTCAGAGAGGTTTTACTGTATTTTCTATTTTCATATGTGTTTGGTACAACAGACAATGAATTTCCAGATTGGGTTCAAGATTTTCTCACTATGTACTAAGTGGAATTCTCAACCTGCAACCCTAAAACACATTATTGACTGTATTGACTCATCCATTGATGAGCTCTAACTCTTTCCTGGCAGACACCATCAAAAGTCTCAAGCTTTACAAGTTGATACCCTAATATGATTGAGTGGAGATAAGAAAGAAGAAGATATGTGTTTGGTTTAATATATTTAGTTTGAGAGTTTTATTGAAGTTCATATTTGCAATTTAATTAAAATTTACATTTCAGTAAATATTAGTGGAGCATTTTAAAAATATTCATCCATATAAATATTTGGTTATATAAGATGGAGATTTATGTTTCATATCTTGTTTATACTTTTTATATGCTTGCTTTTAAATACAGTAAAACCCCTTATAATAAACACCAATGGGACTGAAATTTTGGTTCACAATAGCCTTGGCTCTATTTTTTTTTACACTTTTTATACTTAGACTGTGTAATTAGAGAACAGCCATACATACAGGAAAAAGCTGCCTCTCAATAGTGGTCACCTTGTTTTAATTCCCTATATATAAACTGACCTATTTCTCTACATTAATAATAAAAGAAATCATTTAATGATAGGTTCTTCTTATCATTATTATATATGTACTTCTGAGTGCAATTTAAAAATCAACACAAATCCTAGGCATAGTTTTATTAATTATATATTAAAAGAAATACAATTATTTTAAAACATCTTGATCATATTATATAATACAATATTTACTTGAAAAAATGGCTCTATTGCCTTTTGATTAGTTTAATATATAAATAATAACATTTGTATTGAATATATATATATATGTTTAGATAATAAAAAGTAATATATTGGATTGAATTAAAGATGTATTTGCCAATATATCGATTTTATTATCTAAAGATTTAAATATAGTGTTTTGCTGGCAAAGTGGCTGGGTCAAATCTATGGCCTGAATATAGATGGAAAATTTTCCCGGGTGGAAATTGATCAATAGAAGCCTAGGGTGCCTCTCCCGACAAAATAAGCGTCAAAATCTGACACCATCTATTGACCTTCGCACAAACTAGCGGCATCGGATTGGTAACAAAGCCACAACACCAGAGCCATTAGCCAGAAACCATTTTCTTTAGGTGGACGCTTCTCAGTTTGCAAAAGCTGGTGTTGTGGCTTTGTCACCGACCCAAGACCGCTAGTTTGCGGCAACGGTTTATAGATGGCGTCAGGCTTCGGAGTTTATTTTGACAGGAGAAGCGTCCTATGCTTCTATGGATCAATTTCTTCCCAGCAAAATTTTCCATCAATATATATGTGTGTATGTGTTAGAAACAAAAGTAACTTGGCTTCCAATGATCAATCACTAGTTTAAATATAAGGATAAAAATGTCTTACCTTCACTAGGTGAGGTTGAGATTCCTGAGGAGGTTAAAGTAAGAAAAATTTACACTTTTATAACATTCACAAACTAAATTATCAAGGGCACACAAACTAGTGAGATCAGAATCTTACCCTCTGTAATTGGTGTCCCACTAGGTGTTTCTGAAAACCAAAACACATTTAATTTTCAATTTGAACATAATAGAATTAGGAGATATAAAAAAAAATGCATTAGTTCTCAACATCCACAAGTTAAATTTTCAAGGGCACATAAACTGGTGCGATCAAAATCTTACCCCCTGTAAGTGTCTCACTCTGACAACCAAAACTATAACTTTATTATTTTATACTTAAACCTTAATAGGAATATAGGGCTGTAGAAATAAATGAATTCAGTATTTTCAAACCTCCACAAGAGAAATCATCAAAGGCATAGCAATTATTGAGCTAGAAATCTTACCCCCTGTAGGTGGTGTTCCACTAGGTGGCTCTGAAAATTAAAACACATTTAGAATTTTGAATTTGAATCACTTATAGGTTTGAGAATTGTGAGAAAAAATTCCTCCCTAATTTCTAGCCCCAATAATCCAAATTCTCAAAGGTATGTGGCGACTACACTTTGCTTCAGCGAGCGCGAACTAGGATGGCCTCGGCAACCGCGAGCGTCAACCTGACTACGCATGCGCGCGGGACATCATCAGAGACTCTGGCCACTCGGCGGTAAACATCTAGGCTAACTCCGACGGCCGTTACTTCAACCGTTGCTTCTTTTATATTTCTATATTTTTGGCTTTAAATAAATTAATTTTAATTATAATTTTATCAGCGGCCTTTCCACAAGCCACACCAACACATCACACAAAAATCCTACAGGTATATTGATTAGTTTGCTCAAAATCTTACCTACTGTTGGTGGTGTTCCACTAGTTGGTTCTGAAAATCATAACAAATTAAAAATTCTCTTCTATGCCAATTCAATGAAGCTCTTAATTTAGGATATTCAAAAACATTTAGCCTTCTCTCTCTGAGGCTTAAAATAATTTAGACATTAACAAGTCGGACAGCTTCAGTTGCATAATAAAACTAAATGAATGAAAAAATCAACTCATGAATATTTTAAATATATATTCTAAATTTCTAATTTTCAGTATTAGATGAGTTGGTGTTTATTGAAACTGTAGGAAAGTTGTTTCTGTAATTGTAGAAATGACCAAAATGGTTACCACTAATTAGCTAGACCCTCCTAATGCAGTAAGGGAGCTGTAGCAAATTATTGTAATTTTTAAAAAAGCATATATGTGTAAAAAATAGTTTAAATATCTTATTAAAAAATTAGGGTCTAATTCACTATATCATTAGCTGCTTATTTAGGTGAATGTAGTGATGTTTTATATTTTATTTTTTAAAAAGATATATATATATATATATATATATATATTCCAATAGATATTTAAAAAAATGGTAAATTAATTTGGTGGAACTGCTGGCAGGATTCACCACCACTGAGCCAAACCTTTTCAATATTTTTTAATAGTAGTACAGTAGAACCTCCATGAGAGGACACCTCTCTACCAAGGACAGTTTTCATTCCTAAAAATACCATTTTCACTTTTTAGCAACTCTCTGGTAAGAGAACACCTCTTCCTAAAGGACACTTTGGTTCCTACAACTAGGTGCTCTTTACAATGATGTTTTACTGTATATAGAGGGGCAATAAAAAAAGTTTTCATAAATATGTAAAAAAAATAAATGAGGATAAATAGTTTAATTATCATATCTATATAATAGGGAAGGGGATGTATTAATTACATACTGCGAGTTGTGGTTTTTATAGGTTTTGTTGTGGTTCCTGTAAAATAATGTATTAGTCCACACAGAGTATTGGAAAAAGAAGTAAACAAATACAATACATTGTGTGGTGTAATTTGTTTTAGTGCCCAACATCTTCAATCCTATATATCTGTTGTATTTTCTACAATTTTTATAAAAAGTATAAATTTATTTATATAGATGAAACTTTTATTATTTTTTTTTTTTTTGCTTATCCCTAGTACACGTGGTACAGGCCATGATAATCATGGTGGGTAGTTAGCGACTGCTTTTTACTGTAAGCGCACCGCATGTCTACACATGTGAAAGCAGTTCGACAACTTTTATTATAAGACTAGACGAATGACCCGGGCAACGCCCGGGTTTTACCCGATTAAATGCTTTTATTCAAATACTATTCGTTACAATTATAAATTGGCGCCGTGGATGTCATTCTTGTATAATATATAAATGAGTTTTAAAAATTGTAAAAAAAAAAAAAATGCATCGGCCGGGAATCGAACCCGGGCCGCCCGCATGGCAGGCGAGCATTCTACCACTGAACCACCGATGGTTATGAAAAATCCCATCCGTGAGCTTCAAACAGACAAACAGACAGAATAAGGCAAATATATAAGTAGATTTGCTAATAAAAACTGGTATTATTTAGATTTGAAAAATTAATTGCTTCTACGTAAATTAGCTAAAATTAAAGATACAAGAAAATTAAGTTATTAGAAGGGGATAAATAGCAGAATCGCAATTTTTGACAAACAAGACATGGGAAATAATTCTAATTATATAGAAAAATAAAAATATAAATTGTGTTAAAAAAATTGTAACAAATTTCTACAATATATGATCCTAAGTTTTCAATAATGAAAGAGTAGAGTTTTACCTCCTGTAGGTGGAGTCCCACTAGATGGTTCTGAAAACAAAAAACACATTTAAAATTTTGAATTTAAATTTAATTGATATAGGTTAAAGATAGAAAAATTTACACTTTTATAACATTCACAAACTAAATTATAAAGGGCACACAAACTACTGAAATCAGAATCTTACCCTCTGTAATTGGTGTCCCACTAGGTGTTTCTGAAAACCAAAACACATTTCAAATTTTCAATTTGACTGTAATATAATTAAGAAATGAGAGAAAAAAAGACATTATTTTTCAACACCACAAGTTAAATTTTCAAGAGCACACAAACTAGTGAGATCAAAATCTCACCCCCTGTAAGTGTCCCACTAGTTGGCTCTGACATCCAAATCAATAATTTTAATATATCATACTTCACCTTAATAGGGTTATAAGGCTGAAAAAAGAAATGAATTCACTACTTTTCAACCTCCACAAGCCAAATCTTCAAAGGCATAGCATTAATTGGGCTCAAAATCCTACCCCCTGTAGGTGGTGATTCACTAAGTGGCTCTGAAAATCAAAACACATTTTGAATTTAAAACCTGTATAGGATTATGAGTTGTATAAAATTGATGTTTTATTTTCTCAACACTTCAACAAAAATCTTTTGTCTTAAATAAATGAAAATAAAGCATTTGGCAAAGCGTTTGTTTCAGATGAAAAGGAGAAGTAAGTAGAGAGGACTGTAATTTGTTTCTCCAACATGTTGTTGTTCTTCCTGAAAGCCTTTGTGGAATATTGACCTAATTTTGCATCCAATTGGAAGACCTTTATGGTTGGTCATGATTGTTCCTGTCAAGAAATTCTTTGATTTTGATACTTCATTTGCTAGTTGGACACTAGTATATTGGGACGGAAGAAGACCGACCAAACCAGTCACCCCCGGACCCTTTGCATAATCAGCCAAATTCTGGTTTGTTTCCAAGGTGACTAACATGGCAACGACACCTTATTTCTAAATTGTGACTAATGTGATGAAGATTCATTTAGAACACATTTAGAATTTTGAATTTAAAACCTATATAAAATTTGTAGTTGTGTGTTTGTGTATAAAAAAAATTACAAATTTCCAACCCTCATAAGCAAAATAGTCAAAGGCCTAATGAGTAGTGGGCTCATAATCTTACCCCCTGTAGGTGGTGTTCCACTAGATGGTTCTGAAAATAAAAATAGTTGGGATCTAAGAATATACAGTGGAACCTCCACAAATGGACACTCATGCTAAAGGACACCTGGACCTCTAGGTAGTTTCACCACCACTGAGCCAAACCCTCATAATATTTTTTAATAGTAGTATATACATGAGGAAAATTAAAAAATATGTTTATTTATTTGTGTAAAATAATTGAGGCTAAATAGATACCATATCTAGATAATAGGGAAAGTGATGTATTAATTACATACTGCGTGTTGTGGTTTTTGTAGGTTTTGCTGTGGTTCCTGTAAAATAATGTATTAGTCCACAGAGTATTGGAAAAAGAAGTAAACAAATACAATACATTGTGTGGTGTCATTTTCTTCAGTGCCCCAAAGTTTCAATCCTAGATGTTTGTCGTTGATATTCTATAATTTTTATAAAGCATACATTTATTTATATAGGTGCAACTTTTAATTTAGGATTTTCTAAGATAAACTAGTATTTATCCAATTAACAAAATTAATTGCTTTTTATAAGTTAATTGAAAATTAAGAGTAATTAGGATTTAAAAAGAGGAATGTTACATAAACAATTTTGACAACCAAGACATGGGAAATAATTTTAGTTATAGTGTATAAAAATAAGTGTTAAAAATTCTTACAATTTTTTTCTATAGAAAATACAAAATTATTAATAGTGAAAGAGTAGAGTCTTACCCCCTATAGGTGGAGTCGCACTAGATGGTTCTATAATCAAAAAACACATTCAAAATTTTGAGTTTGAATTTAATTGGTATAGGAGGTTGAAGAAAGAAAAATTTACACTTTTATAACCTTCACAAACTAAATTATAAAGGGCACACAAACTAGTGAGATCAGAATCTTACCCTCTGTAATTGGTGTCCCACTAGGTGTTTCTGAAAACCAAAACATATTTTAAATTTTCTAATTGAACGTAATAGAATTGAGAGATGAAAGAAAAAACTAATTACTTCTCAACATCCACAAGTTAAATTTTCAAAGGCACACAAACTGGTGCGATCAAAATCTCACCCCCTGTATGTGTCCCACTAGTTGGCTCTGACAACCAAAACTATAACTTTAATACAGTAGAACTTGGATAATTCGAACTTCTTTAATTCGAAAACCTCTTTAATTCGAATGTTTATCTTGGTCCCTAGAATTTCCTATATATATAATTTCCGTTTTTAATTCGAATTTTTGGATAATTCAAATTTTTTATGGTCCCTTGGGGTTCGAATTATCCAAGTTCGACTGTATTTCATACTTACACCTTAATAGGAATATAAGGCTGTAGAAATAAATGAATTCAGTATTTTCCAACCTCCACAAGAGAAATTCTCATGGCATAGCAATAATTGAGTTAGAAATCTTACCCCCTGTAGGTGGTGTTCCACTAGGTGGCTCTGAAAATTAAATCACATTTAGAATTTTGAATTTGAATCACTTATAGTTTTGAGAATTGTGAGAAAAAAAACCTTCACTAATTTCTAGCCCCAATAATCCAAATTCTCAAAGGTATAATGAGTAGTTTGCTCAAAATCTTACCCCCTGTTGGTGGTGTTCCACTAGTTGGTTCTGAAAATCATAACAAATTAAAAATTCTCTTCTATGCCAATTCAATGAAGCTCTTAAAATAGGATATTCAAAACATTTAGCCTTCTCTCTCTGAGGCTTAAAATAATTTAGACATTAACAAGTTAGACAGCTTCAATTGCATAATAATACTAAATGAATGAAAAAATCAAATCGTGAATATTTTAAATATATATTCTAAATTTCTAATTTTCAGTATTAGATGAGTTGGTGTTTATTGAAACTGTAGGAAAGTTGTTTCTGTAATTGTAGAAATGACCAAAATGGTTTCACCACTAATTAGCTAGACCCTCCTAATGCAGTAAGGGAACAGTAGCAAATTATTGTAATTTTTAAAAAAACATATACGTGTAAAAAATAGTTTAAATATCTTATTAAAAAATTAGGTTCTAATTCACTATATCATTAGCTGCTTATTTAGGTGAATGTAGAGACGTTTCATATTTCATTTTTTAAAAAGATATTCCAATAGATATTTTAAAAAATGGTAAATTAATTTGGTGGGACTGCTGGCAGGATTCACCACCACAGAGCCAAACCTTTTCAATATTCTTTAATATTAGTACAGAAGAACCTCCATGAGAGGACACTCATGCTAGAGGACATCACTCTATAAAGGACAGTTTTCATTCCTAAAAATACCATTTTCACTTTTTAGCAACTCTAAGGTAAGAGGACACCTCTTCCTAAAGGACACTTTGGCTCCTACAACTAGGTGCTCTTTACAAGGATGTTTTACTGTATATATAGGGGCAATAAAAAAGTTTTCATAAATATGTAAAAAAAAATAAATGAGGATAAATAGTTTAATTATCATATCTATATAATAGGGAAGGGGATGTATTAATTACATACTGTGAGTTGTGGTTTTTATAGGTTTTGTTGTGGTTCCTGTAAAATAATGTATTAGTCCACAGAGTATTGGTAAAAGAGGTAAACAAATACAATACATTGTGTGATGTAATTTGTTTTAGTGCCCAACATCTTCAATCCTAGCTGTTGTTGATTTTACAATATTTATAAAAATAAAAATTGATTTATATAAATGCAACTTTAATAATAATATTTGCTAATAAAAACTGGTATTAATCGGATTTTAAAAATTAATTACTTTTACATAAATTAACAAAAATTAAAGATATAAGAAAATTAAGTTATTAGAAGTGATATAAATAGCAGAATCGCACACAAACAATTTTTGACAAACAAGACATGGGAAATAATTTTAATTATATATAGAAAGAAAAATATAAGTTGTGTTAAAAAAATTGTAACAAATATCTACAATATATGATCCTACGTTTTCAATAATGAAAGAGTAGAGTTTTACCTCCTGTAGGTGGAGTCCCACTAGATGATTCTGAAAACAAAAAACACATTTAAAATTTTGAATTTAAATTTAATTGGTATAGGAGGTTAAAGAAAGAAAAATTTACACTTTTATAACATTCACAAACTAAATTATCAAGGGCACACAAACTACTGAGATCAGAATCTTACCCTCTGTAATTGGTGTCCCACTAGGTGTCTCTGAAAACCAAAACACATTTTTAATTTTCAAATTGAACGTAATAGAATTAAGAGATGAAAGAAAAAACTAATTACTTCTCAACATCCACAAGTTAAATTTTCAAGGGCACACAAACTGGTGCGATCAAAATCTTAACTCCTGTATGTGTCCCACTAGTTGGCTCTGACAACCATAACTATAACTTGAATATTTCATACTTACACCTTAATAGGAATATAAGGCTGTAGAAATAAATGAATTCAGTATTTTCCAACCTCCACAAGAGAATTCTCAAGGCATAGCAAATATTGAGCTAGAAATCTTACCCCCTGTAGGTGGTGTTCCACTAGATAGTTCTGAAAATTAAAACACATTTAGAATTTTGAGTTTGAATCATGTATAGGATTAAGAGTTGTAAGAAAGAAAAACTCTACAATTTCTAACCCCCATAAGCTAAATTGTCAAAGTTATAGATAGTGATTAGTGAGCTCAATATCTTACCTCCAGTAGGTGGTGTTCCACTAGATGTTTCTAAAAAATCAAAACACATTTAGAATTTCATTTTATGCAAAATAAATGAGTCTCTTAATATAGGATATTCGAAATATTTTGCCTTTTGGGCTTAAAATAATTCATACATAAACAATTTGACAGCTTCAGATGAATAAGAAATCTTCTTCGACTTTCTTATCACCATTCAACTATAATAAAGTATCAATTCTGTCGAGTTTGAGATTTATGATGGTGTCTGCTGTGAATGACTATAGGCCAGCAATGGATGAGCCAATACAGTCAATAATGTGGTTTGGGGCTGCAAAACCTTGCAAACATTCTGGAAAGTCATTGTGCGTAGATGACTATATTTAAGTCTGTAAATCAAGGATTGTTATTCTCTTTGGAGGACAGAATTGGTGCTTGTCTCTTCTCCTCTGAACCAGTCATGTGCAGCAGTAGATTTCAATTCTTGCTGGCATTGGGTCTTGATGACATGGAGGAGTCTCTTTTGTCTAGTTATGTGGTAAATTTTCTGAGACAAGATTATTATTTTGCTTCGTGAAATTGTTGTGAATTGATTTTTGAGAGTAATATCTATTACATAAAAGAAAATTTGCATAAAATCCTGGATATATTATTACTTACCTTCACTTGAAATTGAACACGATGTATCTGGAGCAATGCAATTTTAGAGAATATATTTGTGAGGGGAAATGGCAGAAAATTTGCATATATACAAAACATATATGCATATAAGAGTATTTTTGCCAAACTTCTATTGTGTATTTCTGTGATGGAAACAATTGTGCAACTCTGTATTAGCTAATCCCATATAAAGATTTCATAGAGAAGATATTATTAAAATAATAGAGTAGAACAACTTTTTCTAAATCACATTTAGTAGCAAAACCAAAGCACCCTTTAAATAGACGTGTGCTGTAGGATCCCTCTCTACAAAGGACCCTTTTAATTGCCCCAAAATTATAATTTTTAATATTTAGTAACTCTCCAGAAAGTGAATATTTTTCCCTAAAACACAATTTGGCTCTGCAACTATGTGTTGCTCTATACAAAGAGGTTTTACTGTATTTTCTATTTTCATATGTGTTTGGTACAACAGTCTTTGATTTTCAGGTTTAAGTCTGATCATCAACGGACAATGACTTTCCAGATTGGTTGCAAGGTTTTCCCACTATGTACTAAGTGCAATTCTAAGCCTGCAACCCCAAAACACATTATTGACTGTATTGACTCATCCATTAATGAGCCTAACTCTTCCCCGGCAGACACCATTTAATTAAAATTTACATTTCAGTAAATATTAGTGCAGCATTTTAAAAATATTCATACATATAAATATTTGGTTATATAAGATGGAGATTTATGTTTCATATCTTGTGTATACTTTTTATATGCTTGCTTTCAAATACAGTAAAACCCCTTATAATAAACACCAATGGGACTGAATTTTGGTTCACAATAGGCTTGGCTCTGCTATTTTTTTTTACACTTTTTATAATTTTTAGACTGTGTAATTAGAGAACAGCCACACATACAGGAAAAAGCTGTCTCTCAATAGTGGTCACCTTGTTTCAATTCTCTATATATAAACTGACCTATTTCCTTACATTAATAATAAAAGAAATCATTTAATGATAGGTTCTTCTTATATGTACTACATATATGTACTTCTGAGTGTAATTTAAAAATCAACGCAAATCCTAGGCATAGTTTTATTAATTATATATTAAAAGAAATACAATTATTTTAAAACATCTTGATCATATTATATAATACCTTGCCTTTTGATTAGTTTAATATATAAATAATAACATTTGTATTGAATATATATAAATATGTTTAGATAATAAAAAGGCATATATTGGATTGAATAAAAGATGTATTTGCCAATATTTCGGTTTTATTATCTAAAGATTTAAATATAGTGTTTAGCTGGAAAAGTGGCTGGGTCAAATCTATGGCCAGAATATAGATGGAAAATTTTCCCGGGAGAAAATTGATCAATAGAAGCGTAGGGTGCCTTTCCCGACAAAATAAGCGTCAAAATCTGACACCATCTATTGACCTTTGTGCAAACTAGCGGCCTCAGATTGGTAACAAAGCCACAACACCAGAGCCATTAGCCAGAAACCATTTTCTTTAGGTGGACGCTTCTCAGTATGCCAAAGCTGGTGTTGTGGCTTTGTCACCGACCCGAGGCCGCTAGTTTGCGGCGACAGTTTATAGATGGCGTCAGGTTTCGATGTTTATTTTGACAGGAGAAGCGTCCTATGCTTCTATGGATCAATTTCTTCCCAGCAAAATTTTCTATCAATATATATGTGTGTATGTGTTAGAAATAAAAGTAACTTGGCTTCCAATGATCAATCACTAGTTTGAATATAAGGATAAAAATGTCTTACCTTCACTAGGTGAGGTTGAGATTCCTGAGGAGGTTAAAGTAAGAAATATTTACACTTTTATAACATTCACAAACTAAATTATCAAGGGCACACAAACTAGTGAGATCAGAATCTTACCCTCTGTAATTGGTGTCCCACTAGGTGTTTCTGGAAACCAAAACACATTTAATTTTCAATTTGACCATAATAGAATTAGGAGATATAAAAAAAAATGCATTAGTTCTCAACATCCACAAGTTGAATTTTCAAGGGTACACAAACTGGTGCGATCAAAATCTTACCCCCTGTAGGTGTCTCACTCTGACAACCAAAACTATAACTTTATTATTTTATACTTAAACCTTAATAGAAATATAGGGCTGTAGAAATAAATGAATTCAGTATTTTCAAACCTCCACAAGAGAAATCATCAAAGGCAAAGCAAATATTGAGCTAGGAATCTTACCCCCTGTAGGTGGTGTTCCACTAGATGGCTCTGAAAATTAAAACACATTTAGAATTTTGAATTTGAATCACTTATAGGTTTGAGAATTGTGAGAAAAAAAATTCCTCACTAATTTCTAGCCCCAATAATCCAAATTCTCAAAGGTATAATGATTAGTTTGCTCAAAATCTTACCCTCTGATGGTGGTGTTCCACCAGTTGGTTCTGAAAATCATAACAAATTAAAAATTCTCTTCTATGCCAATTCAATGAGCTCTTAATATAGGATATTCAAAACATTTAGCCTTCTCTCTCTGAGGCTTAAAATAATTTAGACATTAACAAGTTAGACAGCTTCAGTTGCATAATAAAACTAAATAAATGAAAAGTCAACTCATGAATATTTGAAATATAAATATATTTTAAAATACTTTTATTTTCAAATATATATTCCATATTTCTAATTTTCAGTTTTAGATGAGTTGGAGTTTATTGAAACTGGGGGAAAGTTGTTTCTGTAATTGTAGAAATGTCCAAAATGGTTTCACCACTAATTAGCTAGGCCCTCCTATTAGTTGCAGTAAGGGAACAGTAGCAAATTATTGTAATTTTTTAAAAAGCATATACGTTTAAAAAATAGTTTAAATGTCTTATAAAAAAATTAGGGTCTAATTCACTATATCATTAGCTGCTTATTTAGGTGAATGTAGTGACCTTGTATATTTTATTTTTTAAAAAGATATTCCAATAGATATTTTTTAAAATGGTGAATTAATTTGGTGGAACTGCTGGCAGGATTCACCACCAGAAAACTAAACCTTTTCAATATTTTTTAATAGTAGTACAGTAAACCTCAATGAGAGGACACTCATGCTAAAGGACACCTCTCTTCAAAGGACAGTTTTCATTCCTAAAAATACCATTTTCACTATTTAGGAACTTAACGGTAAGAGGACATTTCTTCCTAAAGGACACTTTGGCTCTACAACTAGGTGCTCTTTACAGGGATGTCTTACTGTATATATAGGGGCAATAAAAAAGTTTTCATAAATATGTAAAAAATAAATAAATGAGGATAAATAGTTTCAATTATATTATTTATATAATAGGGAAGGAGATTTATTAATTACATACTGTGAGTTGTGGTTTTTATAGGTTTTGTTGTGGTTCCTGTAATATAATATATTAGTCCACACAGAGTATTGGAAAAAGAAGTAAACAAATACAATACATTGTGTGATGTAATTTGTTTTAGTGCCCAACATCTTCAATCCTATAAATTTGTTGTATATTTTCTACAATATTTATAAAAATTAGAAATTTATTTATATAGATGCAACTTTTATTATAAGATTTGCTAATAAAAACTGGAATTAATCGGATTTTAAAAATTAATTGCTTTTACGTAAATTAACTATAATTAAAGATACAAGAAAATTAAGTTATTAGAAGTGATATAAATAGCAGAATCGCACACAAACAATTTTTGACAAACAAGACATGGGAAATAATTTTAATTATATAGAGAAAGAAAAATATAAGTTGTGTTAAAAAAATTGTAACAAATTTCTACAATATATGACCCTACGTTTTCAATAATGAAAGAGTAGAGTTTTACCTCCTGTAGGTGGAGTTCCACTAGATGGTTCTGAAAACAAAAAACACATTTAAAATTTTGAATTTGAATTTAATTGGTATAGGAGATTAAAGAAAGAAAAATTTACACTTTTATAACATTCACAAACTAAATTATCAAGGGCACACAAACTACTGAGATCAGAATCTTACCCTCTGTATTTGGTGTCCCACTAGGTGTTTCTGAAAACCAAAACACATTTTAAATTTTCAATTTGGCTGTAATATAATTTAAAAATGAGAGAAAAAAAAGGCATTACTTTTCAACACCATAAGTTAAATTTTCAAGAGCACACAAACTAGTGAGATCAAAATTTTACACCCTGTAAGTGTCCCACTAGTTGGCTCTGACACCCAAATCAATAATTTTAATATATCATACTTCACCTTAATAGGGATATAAGGCTGAAAAAAGAAATGAATTCACTACTTTTCAACCTCCACAAGCCAAATCTTCAAAGGCATAGCATTAATTGGGCTCAAAATCTTACCCCCTGTAGGTGGTGATCCACTTGGTGGCTCTTAAAATCAAAACACATTTTGAATTTAAAACCTGTATAGGATTATGAGTTGTATAAAATTGATGTTTTATTTTCTCAATGTTTCATCAAAATCTTTTGTCTTAAATAAATAAAAAAAAAGCATTTGGCAGGGCATTTGTTTCAGATGAAAAGGAGAAGTAAGTAGAGAGGACTGTAATTTGTCCCTCTAGCATGTTGTTCTTCCTGAAAGCCTTTGTGGAATATTGACCTAATTTTGCATCCAATTGGAAGACCTTTATGGTTGGTCATGATTGTTGCTGTCAAAATATTCTTTGATT
Organism: Cordylochernes scorpioides; assembly: GCA_030710605.1. Lineage (NCBI taxonomy): Eukaryota > Metazoa > Arthropoda > Arachnida > Pseudoscorpiones > Chernetidae > Cordylochernes > Cordylochernes scorpioides. Next base: position 14,167,026 of record CP092874.1, read on the forward strand.
TTGATACTTCAATTGCTAGTTGGACACTGGTATATTGGGAGGGAAGAAGACCGACCAAACCAGTTCCCCCTGGACCCTTTGCATAATCAGCCAAATTCTGGTTTGTTTCCAAGGTGACTAACATGGCAACGACACCTTATTTCCAAATTGTGACTAATGTGATAGAGATTCATTTAGAATTTTGAATTCAATACCTATATAAAATTTGTAGTTGTGTGTATAAAAAAAATCACAAATTTCCAACCCTCATAAGCCAAATTGTCAAAGGCCTAATGAGTAGTGGGCTCAAAATCTTACCCCCTGTAGGTGGTGTTCCACTAGATGGTTCTGGATATAAAAACATATTTAGAATACATTTTATGCAAATTCAATGAAGCTCTTAATATAGGATATTAAGAACATTTAGCCTTCTGAGGTTTATAATAATTTAACTTGAACAAGTTAGAGGGCAACAGATGCAAAAGAGAAAAATATATTAATTTAAAAATCAACTCTGAGCCTTTAGAGGCATAAAAAAAACTAAATTAACGAAAAAATCAACTCGCGAATATTTGAAATATATATATTTAAAAATACTTTTATAAAATATTCCATTCTAATTTATAATTCATATTTTTAAATATCAGTATTAGAGGGCTTCATGTTGAGAGAAGATGATATTTTAAAATAGTTCCTAAAACCCCCAAGATAGTTGGGATCTAAGAAAATACAGTTAAACCTCCACGAATGGACACTCATGCTAGAGGACACCTGGACCTCTGGGTAGGTTCACCACCGAGCCAAACACACCCAATATTTTTTAATCTATATATATAAAAATGGATGTTTGTTGGTCCGTTGGTCCGTCCGTCCGTCCGTTGGTCCATCCGTCCGTCCGTTCGTCAGTGATAATCTTCTACATCGCTCAACCAATCGTGATGAAACTTTGGGAAGATGTTTAGTATACTACCGGGATGGTTTCTGGCTAATTACTCTTTAGAAATAACCTTTCGTTGCATTTTTATTTACGATAAAACGTAGATTCACTTGCAATCAGCGCCCCCTCGCGGCAGATGTATGGCCTGAAATAGCCTCGCATGAGCCTATTTGTAACGTCAAGCTTAGCCTATAGGTTAGGTACACAGCTTCGTACCCCCGCAACCTAGGTTTGAGGCTCAGCGTGGGTGTTTTTTTTTTTCATTTCTTTTATATTATTGTAGCAAACTATTAAAAATATTATTTTATTTAAAATGTAGGCTTTTTAAAATAAAAATTAACATTAACAATTTTTTAATAATATTTGTAACAAACCTAGGTTCGAGGCTCAGCGTGGGTGTCTTTTTTTATTTTCGTTTCTTTTGTATTATTGTAGCAAGGTCTGTTTTTACAGCATTATTATATTTTGATTGGTTTATTTTAAATATGTTTGTTATGAAGGCTCTATGTAATACTATTTAGAGCACATTTTACATTTTAAACACCTAAGCCCCCCCTCTTTTTAATATTGTAGCAAAGTATTAAAAGTATTATTTTATTTTAGATGTTTGCCATGAAACTTTGGGAAGTTTTTTGGTATACTGTAAGGACGATTTCTGGCGAATTATTTTAGAATAATATTTATAACAATAATTATAGCGAAATTAAGACATAGTGATTATATTCTGTGTTTGTGCATATATAAATATTTTACAGAAAATGTGAGAACGTTCTATTAGAATATCTCGAAAACAAAAAACAATACGTATAAACGAGTTCACTGACGTTTATTAATGCAGTGTTTATAAGCAATGATTACAATGAAGGGCTATATTATCTATATATATAAAAATCACTTTCAAATTTTAACGTAACGTTCCATTCTCAATCCCGTAGGGCTTTAGATCGGCTAAAACATTTTTATCTTTATAAGTGAATATTAACTTTACTGTACTGACTAGTTTAGTATAATGTTAATTTAACATATTACAATTTAGCCACAGCAACGCGTGGCCGGGTTCGCTAGTAGTAGTATATATTAGGAGAACAAATAAGTTTTGAGGGATTTTTTTATAAATTCGAAGCTTTATTCAGAGAAATGAGTACAATATATTTCATTCAGAGTATTGTCCATCTTTAGCTACGACTTTTTCCCATCTTTCAGGCAGCATACGGATACCGTGTCGAAAAAATTCCTCGTCTTTTGAGGCGATCCAAACATTGACCCAATTTTTCGCCTCTTCGTAAGAAGTGAAGTGCTGCTCGGCCAGGCCATGTGTCATCGAACGGAACATGTGGTAGTCTGAAGGAGCAATGTCTGGTGAATACAGCGGGTGGGGTAGGACATCTCATTGAAGCGCCTCCAAAGTCTCCTTGACAACTTTTGCAACATGTGGCCAAGCGTTGTCGTGCTGATAGATCACCTTGTCATGTCTTTTGGCATATAGTGGGCGTTTAATCTTCAATGTTCGGCTTAATCGCATCAATTGTTGTTGGTAACGTTCTCCAGTGATGGTTTCGTTAGGCTGAAGTAGCTCATAGTAGATCACTCCGAGCTGATCCCACCAGATGCACAGCATTAGCTTCTTGCCATGAATATTCGGCTTGGCCGTTGAAGTTGATGCATGACCGGGCTTAACCGACGATTTTCTGCGCTTTGGGTTGTCGTAGTGAATCCACTTTTCGTCCCCCGTCACGATTCGATGCAAAAAAAAAACCCTTCCGATTTTGTCTTTTGAGCAGTAGTTCGCACGTGCAAATACGGCGCTCGATGTTTCCTGGCTTGAGTTCATATGGAACCCAATTTCCTTGTTTTTGCACCATACCCATGACCTTGAGACGGTTCGAAATCGCTTGTTGAGTCACTCCCAAGGTTTCAGTGAGCTCCTCTTGAGTTTGGCTTGAATCTTCGTCCAATAAAGCCTCCAACTCAGCGTCTTCGAACTTTATTGGCCTCCCTCCGCGTTCTTTGTCTCTGGTGTCAAAATCGCCACTTTTGAAACGCCGAAACCAGTACTCACATGATTTTATTGATAGAGCATTTTTACCATATGCCTCACACAACAATCGATGTCCATCAGTTGCACTTTTCTTCAAATTAAAACCAAAAAGCAGCGCTTCCCGCAAATTGTGTTTTGTTGGCAAAAAGGTTGACATGGTTAGAGCACCAAAAAAAAAGTTCCTTACACTTGAGTGAAAAGACTTCTTCTGATTTTTTGGGGGAAATGATGAAGCCTTAACATGAAACCTTACAAGGTCCGATGCTATTTATATAATATTTGTTGTGGCTTCTTTTGCAAATCCCTCAAAACTTATTTGTACTCCCAATACATAAGGAAAATTAAAAATATGTTTATTTATTTGTAAAATAATTGAGGCTAAATAGATACCATATCTAGATAATAGGGAAAGTGATGTATTAATTACATACTGCGTGTTGTGGTTTTTGTAGGTTTTGTTGTGGTTCCTGTAAAATAATGTATTAGTCCACACGGAGTATTGGAAAAAGAAGTAAACAAATACAATACATTGTGTGGTGTCATTTTCTTCAGTGCCCCACATTTTCAATCCTAGATTTTTGTCGTTGATATTCTATAATTTTTATAAAGCATACATTTATTTATATAGGTGCAACTCTTAATTTAGGATTTTCTGAGAAAAACTTGTATTTATCCAATTAACAAATTGGGGGGGAACAAGCTTGATACCTTAGTGTGATTGAGTGGAGATAAGAAAGAAGAAGAAGAAGACAAAATTAATTGCTTTTTATAAGTTAATTGAAAATTAAACGTAATTAGGATTTAAAAAGAATGTTACATAAACAATTTTGACAACCAAGACATGGGAAATAATTTTAGTTAGAGTGTAAGAAAAAAGGTGTGTTAAAAATTCTTACAATTTTTTTCTATAGAAAATCCAAAATTTTTAATAGTGAAAGAGTAGAGTCTTACCCCCTATAGGTGGAGTCGCACTAGATGGTTCTATAATCAAAAAACACATTAAAAATTTTGAGTTTGAATTTAATTGGTATAGGAGTTTAAAGAAAGAAAAATTTACACTTTTATAACCTTCACAAACTAAATTATCAAGGGCACACAAACTAGTGAGTTCAGAATCTTACCCTCTGTAATTGGTGTCTCACTAGGTGTTTCTGAAAACCAAAACACATTTTAAATTTTGTAATTGAACGTAATAGAATTAAGAGATGAAAGAAAAAACTAATTACTTCTCAACATCCACAAGTTAAATTTTCAAGGGCACACAAACTGGTGCGATCAAAATCTCACCCCCTGTATGTGTCCCACTAGTTGGCTCTGACAACCAAAACTATAGCTTGAATATTTCATACTTACACCTTAATAGGAATATAAGGCTGTAGAAATAAATGAATTCAGTATTTTCCAACCTTCACAAGAGAAAATTTCAAGGCATAGCAATAATTGAGCTAGAAATCTTACCCCCTGTAGGTGGTGTTCCACTAGGTGGTTCTGAAAATTAAATCACATTTAGAATTTTGAATTTGAATCACTTATAGATTTGAGAATTGTGAGAAAAAAAAACCATCACTAATTTCTAGCCCCAATAATCCAAATTCTCAAAGGTATAATGATTAGTTTGCTCAAAATCTTACCCCCTGTTGGTGGTGTTCCACTAGTTGGTTCTGAAAATCATAACAAATTAAAAATTCTCTTCTATGACAATTCAATGAAGCTCTTAATATAGGATATTCAAAACATTTAGCCTTCTCTCTCTGAGGCTTAAAATAATTTAGACATTAACAAGTTAGACAGCTTCAGTTGAAAAATAAAACTAAATAAATGAAAAATCAACTTAGGAATATTTGAAATATAAATATATATATATATTTGAAAATACTTTTATTTTTAAATATATATTCCATATTTCTAATTATTTGTATTTGATGAGTTGGTGTTTATTGAAACTGGGGGAAAGTTGTTTATGTAATTGTAGAAATGTCCAAAATGGTTTCACCACTAATTACCTAGGCCCTCCTATTAGTTGCAGTAAGGGAATGGTAGCATATTATTGTAATTTTTTAAAAAGCATATATGTGTAAAAAATAGTTTAAATATCTTATAAAAAATTAGGGTATAATGCACTATATTATTAGGTGCTTTTTCGTAGTGCGTTTTCCTTTTATATTTTATTTTTTAAAAAGGATATATTTCAATAGATATTTTAAAAAATGGTTAATTCATTTGGTGGAACTGCTGGCAGGATTCACCACCACAGAGCCAAACCTTTTCAATATTCTTTAATAGTAGTACAGTAGACCTCCATGAGAGGACACTCATGCTAGAGGACATCTCTCTACCAAGGACAGTTTTCATTCCTAAAAATACCATTTTCCTTATTTATCAACTCTACTGTAAGAGAACACCTTTTCCTAAAAGACACTTTGGCTCCTACAACTAGGTGCTCTTTACAGGGATGTTTTACTGTATATATAGGGGCAATAAAAAAGTTTTCATAAATATGTAAAAAAAAATAAATGAGGATAAATAGTTTCAATTATCATATTTATATAATAGGGAAGGAGATTTATTAATTACATACTGCGGGTTGTGGTTTTGTTAGGTTTTGTTGTGGTTCCTGTAAAATAATGTATTAGTCCACTGAGTATTGGAAAAAGAGGTAAACAAATACAATACATTGTGTGATATAATATGTTTCAGTTCCCAACATCTTCACTTTCTCTTATTCTTCTCTTTCTGATATGAATAAAGACTCTACAATAGGAATAATAACGGAAGCTGTCAACTCAGCAATGGAAAATAAGGTTGAAAAAATATTGAGAGAAATTTCGGTACACAGACCCACATTTGCACAAGTAACAAAACAAGAAAATGTACAACAATTAATTGTCAAACATCAACAAACTCAAAACATGGAATTTACGCTAATTGCAGCTCCAGCCAACAATGAATCTATATCTGATGTTTCTCAAGCTATCTCTAGAACCATAAAGAAAATAAGGGAAGACGGTGGGAATATTAAAATTAATCAAATTTTCAATACACGGAACGCAGTAGTAATAAAATCGCCATCGCAGGTAGAATTGAATGCTCTTCAGGAGGAATTGGGAAAATCGGATGAGTTAAAGGCAATCAGTAAAATATATATTCCTAGGAAAAGAGATCCAACGGTTGTGGTTAAAAATGTTTCTAAAATAATGGACACAACAACATTTGTAAAGACAATCTGTAACATGAATCCAGAGTTAAGGGGAATGGAGGATGAAATAAGGATGCTGTTTGTAATGAAATCAAATACTGCTACACAAAACATTGTTTTAAGACTTTCACCAAAGACATATCAAATAATTAAGAAAAATAAAAATACACTTTACACTGATTTAGAACGTTGCCATATTCAAGATAAGGTCTTAGTAAAACAATGTCAAAAATGCTTTCAATACAATCCAAACCATAAGCTTAAAGACTGCCCAAATGAGAAAATCTGTAATATCTGTGGGGTCCATGGAACCCATTCCTGCTTGAATGAACTGAGTTGTCACAACTGTTCTAAACACCCAATTTTCAGAAATAAACAAACAAATCACAGGGTTAATGGGACGGACTGTCCACTTTACAAAATACAAGTAGATAGAATTATAGATAGAACCCAATATCTTTATGATTTGGAAGAAGAATAGAACAGAAATATTCTCATATGAAATTTTCATAAGCGTTTTGCATAAATGTCCATTATGAAAGAAGCAAAAATTTTAACCATAGGAAAATTTAAATGTATACAACAGAATATTAGGAAAAGTATAATTGCAACTTCCGAACTCAGAAGCTCTATTAGAGACAATCCTCCAGATATTCTCCTTCTTCAAGAGCCTTATGTTTTAAATAGAAAGGTTGTGTTCGATATGGACTCGCACATAGCACAATGTTCCTCAACAGAAAACACTTATACAGCAACGGTTATATTTAATAAAAATATAAAATATAGGAAGCTGGAGGGTTTCACAAATCAGTTTTGTACATCAATCTCTATTAATACACCTAAATCTAGGACGATAATAGCAAACTTTTATATTCCTCCAAACAAATGCGATGAAAAACATTTGAACTTTTTAAAGAATTTGATAGCTACCTTCGAGAGTACTTCCCTAATCCTCTGTGGAGATTTTAATTCCCGTCACCCGGTTTGGTTCGATAGAATTACAAACTCTAACGGATATAAAATGCAACCAATTATTAATGAATATAATCTTTTTATTCACAATAACAAAACTCCTACCTGTCGTAATAAAAGCATAATAGATCTCACTATTTCAAATAGACATTCATTGAAACTGGTGAACAATTGGCAAACTTTTGAATTAACCAATATTTCCGACCATGTGACAGTTTCATTTGATATCAATGTTAACTTAGATATTACAAACAATCAACAAAAATCTACATGGAATTTTGTGAAAAGAAAGCAGATTGGTCACTGTTTTCAAATACAATTTCTAAACAAAAAGTAAGAAGATTGGGAAACGATATAAAAAAAGGTCGAAAAAGAAACTGATATTGACATGGTAGTTGACAGGCTAACGGATATAATTCTGGAAGCTGCATATCAATCACTGGAGGTGAAATCTTCCAACTTCACTTTCGATACCGGGATCAAGTGGTGGAACAAAGAATTAGAACAAAAGAAAAAGTATTTTCATTATGTGAGAAATCTATACTTTCATCATAAAGAAATTAGTGTTAATGAATATAAGTCTGTCAGAAATATAAAAATAGTATTAGAAAAGCTAAGAGGAATAGTTGGCGGAATTTTTTAGAAGAAAATGGATCTAATAATCCGTTTGGAAATGTCTATAAAACCTTCTACAATCATATTTAAATTCCAGGATCATTTCTTTCAGTTACGACAATTTAACAACTTCAAAGCCAATTACTAAGGGGTGTCCTCAGGGCGGTCCGCTTTCTCCACTTCTATGGACAATTTTGTTGAATGATTTGCTGATGAATTTTCAGGTGCCCAATTGTGAGTTGATTTGTTATGCGGATGATATTTCGGTAATATGCTGGAATAAAGATCTAACATCACTAAAAATAGTTATAGAGGAAGCATTAAATACATACTATCGAATTGTGGTGTATTAAGAACAAGTTAGAAATCAGTTCCGAAAAAAAAAAAACCATTTTATATTTGCATAATAAAGAGAAGATCCCAGTTAAATTTAAGAGTGGATTAATTTCACCAGTACAAAAAATAAAAATTTTAGGAATAACAATTGCAAATCATAGAAGAAAAAACAAATTGAATTTTGCTTTTCATATAGAGGAAATAGTGAGCAGAACTCTAAGAATAAAAAATTTTCTATTCTCTCTGTGCAGCAAATCATGGGGTTTGAGCTCCCATAAAAGAATTACATTGTATAAATCTTTATTCAGATCAACTTTAACATATGGATCAGAAATATGGTTCAAATTTTTAAATAAAAAATCGATACAAAAATTAAACTCAATGCAATATCAGATATTAATATGGAGCATTCAATCTTACAATACAACTTCGTACAACTGTGTTCACAGTTTGGCTAAAACTCCATTGATTGCAGATTACATTGAAGCAAAAAATATGAAATATGACTTAAATAACTTATCGTTCGAGGACAAGCAAAAATACAACATCGATATTCCCTTTATAATTAAATCCTATATAGACGAAAGAATGTTGCTCTTACTGAATAATACAAACGAGACATTTACAAGTCTTTTCAACCGGGGTATTCCAAATTATTTTCGCCCTAATTTCCACAACACACAATTTGTAACCAACCATGGTAATTTCGGGAGTTTTCTGGAAAGAATCCGCGCATCGGAGGATCCGGGCTGTTTTTGTGGATGCCGCATTCAAGATTCTACTCATCTTTTACTTAAGTGCCTAGCATTTCAAGACTACAGACTCAATAACGGTATTCTCTGTACCGATCCAAGAGAACTGATATCCAGCAGGGATTCATACATTGTATTCAATAGATTTTGTAAATTTATATCAAAGTTTTTAAATAATCTCAAGTGTTAGGTATAATTAACTATGTGCTGTATATATGATTTTTTTTCCCTTTTTCTTTATTTTGAGGTATGTTTAAATTAAATTACCTATGTATATAGTATGCTTGTTTGAAACCAATTTCAAGAATATGGTAAATGCCTTGAGCATATGTTTTTGGATATATAAATAGATTCTGCCTCTCTCTCTCTCTCTTGTATTGCTTTCCTTTGGGCGCCAGTGTCCTTGGCGGGACATCGCGCTTTGTATTTACAGTCGAATAAAGTTGAATAAATCCTATATATTTGTTGTATTTTCTACAATTTTTATAAAAAGTATAAATTTATTTATATAGATGCAACTTTTATTATAAGATTTGCTAATAAAAACTGGTATTAATCGGATTTAAAAAATTAATTGCTTTTACGTAAATTACCTAAAATTAAAGATAAAAGAAAATTAAGTTATTAGAAGGGTATGAATAGCAGAATCGCAATTTTTGACAAACAAGACATGGGAAATAATTCTAATTATATAGAAAAATAAAAATATAAATTGTGTTAAAAAAATTGTTACAAATTTCTACAATATATGATCCTAAGTTTTCAATAATGAAAGAATAGAGTTTTACCTCCTGTAGGTGGAGTCCCACTAGATGGTTCTGAGAACAAAAAACACATTTAAAATTTTGAGTTTGAATTTTTTTAATTGGTATAAGAGGTTAAAGAAAGAAAAAATTACACTTTTATAACATTCACAAACTAAATTATCAAGGGCACACAAACTAGTGAGATCAGAATCTTACCCTCTGTAATTGGTGTCCCACTAGGTGTTTCTGAAAACCAAAACTATAATTTTAATATATTATACTTAAACCTTAATAGGAAAATATAAGGCTGAAAAAAGAAATGAATTCACTACTTTTCAACCTCCACAAGCCAAATCGTCAAAGGCATAGCAATAATAGGGCTCAAAATCTTACCCCCTGTAGGTGGTGTTCCACTAAGAGGCTCTGAAAATCAAAACACATTTTGAATTTGAAACCTGTATAGGATTATGAGTTGCATGAAAAAAGAATACACAAATTGATGACCCCAACAATCCAAAATGATTAGTGAACTTAAATTCTTACTTCCTGTAGGTAGTGTCCCACTTGAACTCATGGAATTCGTGTAATCTTTACACAAGGGGATAAGAAACAACAACAACAACAACAGTGTCCCACTAGGTGGCTCTGAAGAAATAAATATATATACAATTTTGGACTTGGCCTTGATTAAATTAGGAGGTGAAAAAAAGAAAAATTCAATTTTATAACTCAAAATTCTCAAGGACACAAAAACTAGCGAGATCAAAATATTACCCTCAGTAGTTGGTGTCCCACTAGGTGTTTCTGAAAACCAAAACACATTTTAAATTTAACCTTAATAGAATTAAGAGATGAAAGAAAAAATGCATTACTTCTCAACATCCACAAGTAAAATTCTCAAAAATATACAAACTGGAGAGATCAAAATCTTACCTCCTGTAGGTGGTGTTCCACTAGGTGGTTCTGAAAATCAAAACACATTTTAGAATTCTGAATTTGAATCACGTATAGGATTAAGAGTTGTATAAGAAAGAAAAACTCCACAATTTCCAACCCACACAATCCAAATTGTCAAAGGCATAGATAGAGATAATTGGGCTCTAAATCTTACCCCCTGTAGGTGGTGTTCCACTAGGTGGTTCTGAAATCAAAACACATTTTAGAATTTTGAATTTGAATCACGTATAGGATTAAGAGTTGTAAGAAAGAAAAACTCCACAATTTCCAACTTCCACAATCCAAATTGTCAAAGGCTTAGATAGCTATAATTTGGCTCTAAATCTTACCCCCTGTAGGTGGTGTTCCACTAGGCGGTTCTAAAAATCAAAACACATTTTAAATTTTCTTTTATGCGAATTCAATGAAGCTCTTAATATAGGATATTCAGAACATTTAGCTTTCTCTCTCTCTCTCTATCTGTGCCTAAAAATAATATAGACATGAACAAGTTAGAAAGCTTCAGATGCATAAGAACACAAAATTAATTTAAAAATCAACTCAAGAATATTTGAAATCTATATATATTTAAAAATACTTTTATAAAATATTTAGTTATAATTCATAATTCACATTTTCAATGTTCAGTATTAGAGGACTCTATGTTGAGAGAAAATGATATTTTAAAATAGTTCCTAACTCTCCCAAGATTGTTGGGATCTAAGAAAATATAGTGGAACCTCCACGAATGGACACTCATGCTAGAGGACACCTGGACCTCTGGGTAAGTTCACCACTGAGCCAAACCCTCCCAATATTTTTTTAATAGTAGTATATATATAAGGTAAATTAAAAATATGTTTATTTATTTGTAAAAAAGAAAAATTAAGGCTAAATAGATTTCATATCTAGATAATAAGAGAGGTATGCATTAATTACATACTGCGCGTTGTGGTTTTTGTAGGTTTTGTTGTGGTTCCTGTAAAATAATGTATTAGTCCACACAGAGTATTGGAAAATGAAGTAAGCAAATACAATACTTTATATAATAAAAAGGCATATTTTGGATTAAATAAAAGATTTATTTCCCAATATTTCAATTTGGCTGAACGCCAACCTTTGTCAAGGCATTACATTTTTGTATAAACAAACTCAGCGCCTAGCTTGCTTATACAAATATGTAATGTCTTTCCAAAGGTTGGCGTTCAGCTAACCAAAATATTGGAAAATTAAATATTTTATTCAAACCAATATATGCCTTTTCATTATCCTAAGATTTATATATGGATTGCTCTATATTAAAAATACAATACAGTTTGTGGTGTCATTTGTTTTAGTACTCAATAATTTCAATCCGATATGCTTTGTGTTGATTGTGCAATATTTTAATTAAAAGTTTAAATTTCAATTATATATATGCAACTTTTTTATAAAATTTGTTAAGAAAAACAACTATTTTTCCAATTAACAAAATTAATTCTTTTATACAATTTAAATAAAATAAAGAGTAAAAAATATAAAAAAAAGGTCAGATGTTGATATTAAAAATAAAAGTTGCATATCCTGACCGTGCTCACATGAGCATCTCTAGACGGCAGAGTGCTATCTAGTGGAACAAAAATAAACTAAAAGTTTATTTAACTTGTTCCGTGATATTTTGCCAACCCAATTTCTTGATAAATCAAGAAAAGGCAACCACGAACGTGTTTTGGGCTGTTGGCCCTCATCAGTGTGGTAAAGGCTGTACCTCTACGACTAAAACTACGACCTCTGCCATCTAGAGATGCTCATGTGAGCAGGGACAGGATATGCCACTTTCATTTTTAAAATTAAGAGAATTTGGAGGGCAAATAGAGAAATAGCATAGGAAATAATTTTAATTATGTTATATAAAAATTATATTGTGTTAAAAAAATTTTACCGTTTTATTCTATAGAATATCCTGTTTTTAATAGTGATACAGTTGATTATTACCTCCTGTAGGTGGAGTCCCACTAGATGGTTCTGAAAACCCAAACACTTTCAAAATTTTGGACTTGACCTTTATTAGATTAGGAGGTGAAAAAAATAAAATTCACTCTTTTATAATATTCACAATCTAAATTCTCGAAGGCATAGAAAGTAGTGAGATCAAAATTCGCCCTCTGTAGTTGGTGTCCAACTAAGTGTTTCTAAAACAAAAACACATTCTAAATTATGGATTTGGCCCTAATAGAATTAAGGGATGAAAGAAAAAAAATGCATTACTTTTCAAAATCCACAAGTTAAATTTCAAGGGCAAACAAACTATTGGGATCAAAATCTCACCCCCTGTAGGTGTCCCACTTGGCTCTTACAACCAAAGCCATAACTTTTAAAATTTCACACTTAAACCTTAGTAGGAATATGAGGCTAAAGAAATAAATGAATTTACTACTTTCAACCTCCAAAAGCCAAATTGTCAAAGGCATAAATAGAGATAATTGGGCTCTAAATCTTACCCCCTGTAGGTGGTGTTCCAGTAGGTGGCTCTGAAAATCAAAACAAATTTTGAATTTTCTTTTATTCGTATTCAATAAAGCTCTTAATATAGGATATTCAGAACATATAACCTTCTCTCTCTCTCTGTGCCTTAAAATAATTTAGACGTGAACAAGTTAGACAGCTTCATATGCATAAGAACACAAATTTAATTAACAAATCAACTCATGAATATTTAAAATAAATATATATGTTGATCCTGTCGACTCTCTGTCGAATCCCGTCGACACTCAGTCAGATCGATGTTGACTTACTGTCGAATTGGGGGGTGGTGTCGACTCACTGTGGGAATGCTGTGGACTCTATGTCGAATCCTGTCGAATTGTGTGATTGGGTGGTATGGGGTGATTTTGTTGATTGGCGCAGTCTTGGTCAAATGGTAAAAAGGTTTTCCACAGGGGAAGAACGAACACACCTGGATGGGGTAGAAAATAGACCTTTGCGAGAGGGAGAAGAGTGAGATTGAAGGAGGTTTGGCCTTTCACATGATGGAGCTCACACTACCTTGGTTGGAGCCTGTTGAGCACACCTAGCTCGTAGCACGATCACCTACCTTCTTTTACTTCTTGTCCGAGATCATCTTCATCAGCTCTCTTGACTTCTCATTGGTTGAGATCCTTCCACGTGCTCTCTGATGATTCGCTATCAATTTGTCATGCTTAAATGTGATTGGTTGTTGATTTGTCATGCTTAAATGTGATTGTCTCAGTACCTCCATTGTTACCATGATTGCAATCCTCCAGGAAGAAGAAGGCCTTTGAACTTAAGTTTTATGGGTCCAGGGCAGTGACCTTTACTTCCTGGATGATGCAATCCTGGTGACAATGGAGGTACTGAGACCTGTACCTTTGTTCTTTCCCATCTCGCGAGGCCTAACTTTTATTGAAGCTTTAGACGATACATTATACATAGATTGTGGTGGGGTTACATAATCCTATATACAGATTATCAGATGCGTCCCCTACATGTAAAGAATTCAAAAAGGGGTATCCTGAATTGAATTCTGTGGAAGAGAAAGTAATTTTGTGAGGGAAAATTAATTAGGGAGCATGTGAGGCTATATATAAGTGTCAAAAGTAAAATCAAAAAGGTAGAAGCGATTTAGGCTGGTGGAAAAATTGTTGAGTGGTTGAGAGAAAAAAAAAGGTGCCTATACAATTATTCAGACTTGATGTATGGAAAACTACATCAAGGGAATTTTCTGTTAGGGCTTTGGGAAATCAAAAATAAAAAATATATAAATGATAATTAAAAGAAGTAAAAGTGAATTTGCGTTGATGGAAAAATTTGTTGATTAAATTGGTTAAAATAAAAAAAAGGAAAGTTATTATATAAAGGTAAATGTTTTGATTAAGCATTTTGATAAATTCAAAAATGTAAACAATTTGGGTGAGAGAAAAGAAAAAAAATGTATGTAGAGAAATACAAAAAAAATATATCGTAAAGATGAATATTGAATGCCAGGGCTGTATCTAGGTCACGCGGAGGCACATCCGCTACTAATTTTAATGGTGATAGGCCCGTGTCTTTTGGATGGGGAAATGTGTATTCTCTTGTTGTCAAGGTTGTAGATTTTTTGTCTCCTGTGCGAATTTTATGGGTGGAAACATGATCCTTCCCAAAATTGCGTTTATACTTTGTGTACAGGAGACACGGGAATCTAATGGTTAAATAAGGTTGTAAATTGTATTTGTTGTAATGTTTTTTGTAGGTGTAGTGTTGTCAAAGATCTTAAGGTCTGCTGTGTTGGGCATGAGTGCTGGATACGTGTTTTATGTGGGTAAATGTAATAAGTTGGTTGTGAGAATTGTGGAAAGTAATCGATATGTGTAATTCATTAGGATATGGCGATGTTTTGAGAATAAAGAGTTAATTTGTTAGTGGATTTGTGTAAAGAATCGAAATGTGAATTCATTGTGAATCTACGTGGTGTTTTGAAAATCAAAATGTTAAATCATTGTGAATTTTTTTTAGGATTCCCAAGCTGTGGTGTTGCGATCTGATATGGTATGGACGACATTCGGTGACAGCCAAGATGGCGAACATTTTGTAAGTCGGGGGGCCAGAGAGGTTCGTCACCTCAATTGAACTGGAGTCGTTATATTAGACGACCGGAAGGAGGGGGCCTTGCAGGGGAACTTTTAAATTCCTCCCTCCCTCTGCTGGTCTGGGGTGATCAAATTTCCCCAGGAAGTTTTCTCCCAGGGTGTCCAGGACGAGAGTTAGAAACATATGGAAAGCACTACCGATCTGGAAGATGGCTTCCTGTAATTGGTAAAGCCTTTGGGGCCATTGGGCATATACCCCCAAGGTAGATTACTATGGTTAATGGGGCGAGGGAGTATGGCATAGTCAGAAGGCAAGTGATAAGTATTAAATGGAATATGGGGAATCTGTTCATGCTTTCCAATAATTTCTCCATGAGTGGAGTTCTCTGTGCGTTGTGTTGTAATTCGATTTGTTGTGGTGGATTGGATTGAGGGTTAGCTATAATTGGGTCTATTTGTGAAGGGGCGATGTCGTGTATATTGTTATTGGTGATTGGTTAAAATCGGGTTATGGTCAAAATGGTGGGATCTAAATTAATGAAAGGTTGGCTGTTCGTCGGGGTGATTGTCAGTGGCGCTGTTGGGAAAATGTCGGTTGTAAGATGTCTGAATGGAAATATGTAATTGTTCGTGTGCCGTAGATGGTGTGTTTTTGCTGTGGGTGGTGTTATGTATTGGATGTTTTCTGTGTATAGTTTAAGTTTGTTTACATGGACTGTATCAGTGTCTCTTTGGAGAGGTTGGTTGGTTCTATCGATACGGACCACATTTGGGGAGATGATCTCTAATATGGTGTATGGTCCTGTGAAATATGGGGCAAGTTTCCCAGTGTTGGGGTGGTGATATATCTTAACCAACACCAGGTCGCCTAGTTTGCTTATACAAATATGTAATGTCTTGACAAAGGTAGGCATTCAGCTAACCAAAATATAGCAAATAAATCTTTTATTCAATCCAATATATGCCTTTTCATTATCTAAAGATTTATATATGGATTGCTCAATATTAAAAATACAATACAGTTTGTGGTGTCATTTGTTTTAGTACTCAACATCTTCAATCCTATTCGCTTTGTGTTGATTTTACAATATTTCAATAAAAAGTTTAAATTTCAATTAAATTTATGCAACTTTTATAATAAAAGATTTTTGTTAAGAAAAACAATTATTTTTCCAATTAACAAAATGAATTGCTTTTATACAATTTAAATAAAATAAAGAGTAAAAAATATTTTAAAAAGTCAGATGTTGATATTAAAAATAAAAGTTGCATATCCTGACCGTGCTCACATGAGCATTACTAGATGGCAGAGTGCAATCTAGTGGAACAAAAATAAACTAAAAGTTTATTTAACTTGTTCCGTGAAATTTGGCCAACCCAAATTCTTGATAAATCAAGAAAAGTCAACCACGAACGTGTTTTGGGCTGTTGGCCCTCGTCAGCGTGGTGCAGACTGTATCTCTATGACTAATACTATGACCTTTGCCATCTAGAGATGCTCATGTGAGCAGGGTCAGGATATGTCACTTTCATTTTTTAAATTAAGAGTAATTTGGAGGGTAAGTATAAAAATGGCATAGGAAATAATTTTACTTATGGTATATAAAAAATATATTGAGTTAAATTTTTTTTTACACTTTTACCTGTTTTTAATAGTGATACAGTTGATTCTTACCTCCTGTAGGTGGAGTCCCACTAGATGGTTCTGAAAACCCAAACACTTTCAAAATTTTGGACTTGACCTTTATTAGATTAGGAGGTGAAAGAAAGAAAAATTCACTCTTTTATGATATTCACAATCTAAATTTTCGAAGTCATAGAAAGTAGTGAGATCAAAATTCGCCCTCTGTAGTTGGTGTCCCACTAAGTGTTTCTAAAAACAAAAACACATTCTAAATTATGGATTTGGCCCTAATATAATTAAGAGATAGAAGAAAAAATGCATTACTTTTCAACATCCACAAGTTAAATTTTCAAGGGCACACAAACTATTGGGATCAAAATCTCACCCCTTGTAGGTGTCCCAATTGGTTCTAACAACCAAAACCATAACTTTTATAATTTCATACTTATACCTTAGTAGGAATATGAGGCTAAAGAAATAAATGGATTTACTACTTTCAACCTCCACAAGCCAAATTGTCAAAGGCATAGCAATAATGGGGCTCAAAATCTTACCCCCTGTAGGTGGTGTTCCACTAGGTGGTTCTGAAAATCAAAACACATTTTAGAATTTTGAATTTGAATCACATATAGGATTAAGAGTTTTAAGAGAGAAAACTCTACAATTTCCAACTTCCAAATTGTCAAAGGCATAGATAGAGATAATTGGGCTCTAAATCTTACCTCCTGTAGGTGGTGTTCCACTAGGTGGCTCTGAAATCAAAACACATTTTGAATTTTCTTTATGCGTATTCAATAAAGCTCTTAATATAGGATATTCAGAACACATAACCTTCTCTCTCTCTCTCTCTCTGTACCTTAAAATAATTTAGACATGAACAAGTTAAAAGCTTCAGACGCATAAAAACCAAAATTAATTTTTAAAAACTCATGAATTTTTGAAATCTATATATATTTAAAAAAAAAAAAAAATTTTAATATTTAATTCTAATTTATAATTCATATTTTTAATGTTCAGTATTAAAGGGCTTCAAGTTGAGAGAAGATGATATTTTAAAATAGTTCCTAAAACTCACAAGATAGTTGGGATCTAAGAAAATACAGTGGAACCTCCATGAATGGACACTCATGCTAGAGGACACCTGGACCTCTGGGTAGGTTCATCACCGAGCTAAAGCCTCCCAATATTTTTAATAGTAGTATATATATAAGATAAATTTAAAAATATGTTCATTTATTTGTAAACAAAATTGAGGCAAAATAGATATATCTAGATAAATAGGGAAGGGGATGTATTAATTACATACTGCGTGTTGTGGTTTTGGTAGGTTTTGTTGTGGTTCCTGTAAAATAATGTATTAGTCCACACAGAGTATTGGAAAAAGAAGTAAACAAAAGCAAAACATTGTGTAATGTAATTTGTGGTAGTGCCCAACATCTTCAATCCTATATATTTGTTGTATTTTCTACAATTTTTATAAAAAGTATAAATTGATTTATTAGATAATAAAAGGTATATATTGGATTTAATAAAATATTTATTTTGCCAATATTTCGGCTGGCTGAACGCCAACCTTTATCGAGGCATCACATTTTTGTATACACAAACTCAGCGCCGCATAGTGTCATAATATCACTGTTGAAATCAATTAAAATACAGAGTAGGTGGGTGAAATTTGTGCATGAAAAAATTATTATAAAAATGCAATCAAATATGTAAAATATCTTAAAATATTAAAGGAAAAAAATGAGTTCTATCTTATACACTTGGTTCTTTTTTAATGCAGTAGATGCGTTCCAGGGGAATCCGCATAAAAAAAATCGCACAAAAAAAGACACATTTATATGTAAAATGATGGATACGTTCCATTTATTAAAAAAATCACATAAAACCTAAATAATGTTTTAAAATGCACCAGAAATCGCATAAAAAAAGATTTATAAATAATAAGATTTAATTTTTTTCTCATCATATTTTAATAAATGGCACATATGTGTTAATAACAAAAACAAAACTTAATATGTAAAAAAAAAAACATAAACAAAACTTTATTTAAAATCATATTAAGAATGTTTTCATCATTATTCGCTGTCTGATAATGTGCGAACCCGTTTGTGGATTGGTGCAAGATCACTTTCATCACTTGAAGATAAAATTACGTCATCAGATCTACATGGTAATGCTTCTTTAGGAACTTCAGTGATTTTTTTTTCTTTGACAAGGTAGTCAGTAATCAAACGCTGTGATGGCTTGACTAGTTCTTTGTAGAGTTCTCTGTAGCCAGACATACAAAATTTCAGATCACGTTGGAATTTAAGGCGCGTTCTACATCATTATCATTTTGAATAAAAAAATTTTCCAATTTACCGGAAAGTTGAAGGCCTTCCCGAAGTAATTTTTCGTCCAGTGGAGTAACATCTTCCAGTTCGCTATCTACACTGTTTCGAAATCTTTAGTAGTATCTATCATACTTTCCAAAATATCATCATCATTTAGGGCTTCGTCCACAAGCAATTCTTCTATATCATGCTCGCCAAAATCATCAAAACCTTCCCCACCTATTTCCTTAGCAATTGAAATAATATCTGATGTTACTATTGTTGTTCTATTTGATTCATTTCTCTTTGATACGCATTCAGGCCAAGCAGCTTTCCAACATGCATTTAAAGTTTGTGATTTCATCTCGGCAATTGCTAACGCAACATGATCTACACAGTTCAAGATATTAAATTGTTTCCAAACTTCAGTAACTGTTATTGTATCGGATTCCAGTTTATCGAAAATGAATTGGAAAGTGAATTTTACATAATATTTTTTAAATGTTGAAATAATTCCCTGATCTAATGGTTGAATTAGGCTCGTTGTGTTTGGAGGGAAAAAAACTACCTTTATATTTGGATGTTCTAAGTTTGGATGACCTGGTGCATTGTCAAGAATTAATAAGATCTTAAATTCGAGACCCATCTCTTTCATATAATTTTCTACTTCGGGTACGAAGCATTTATTGAACCATTCAGTGAAAATAGCCGTTGTTACCCAGGCCTTCTTGTTTGCCATCCAATGTACGGGCAGTGTATTTAAGTCTTTTCCTTTTAATGCACGTGGTTTTGAAGATCGATTTACAAGCAGCGGTTTTAACATTTGATCGCCAGATGCATTGCTGCACAGCAATAAACTCGATCTTTAGCAGCTTTAAAACCACTGGCATTTTTTTCGGACTTTGCAATGTAAGTACGGGTAGGCATTTTTTTCCAAAACAATCCTGTTTCATCAGCATTGAAGATTTGATGTGGGCACAATATCCTCCATCTTTAATAATTTTAGCCAACTTTTCAGGATATTTTCTAGCAGCTTCTTCATCTGCAGAAGCCACCTCACCTTTTATTTTTAGATTATGAAAAGAATGTCTTTTTATAAAACCAGTTAACCACCCTGTGCTGGCAGAGAATTGTGGATTACTTTCACGTGAAGATGTAGATGGCTCTGATTCTTTTAACTCCTTGTAAAATTTAAGGGCTTTCATCTTGATTAAATGTCCGTCTAACGGAATTCTTTTTTGAGTTAAATCTTCAATCCAAATTACGAGAGCCTTTTCTGTTTTTTCTATTAAAGTGCCTCATGAATATGATGAAATTTTAGAACTCAAATTTGTACCAGATCTGACTGATCTTATTGCCGCTTCATTTTTTTTTATTGCTCTTATAGTAGATTCGCCTAAATTATAACGTTTACCTATTGCTGTTGATCTTTCTCCTTTCGCCAAGCAATCGAGAATTATAATTTTGGTTTCTAGCGAAATTGCACTTCTTTTTTGTTTTTTATTATTGTCACACATTTTATTTAAGAGGACTAAAAATTATAGAAAAACTTAATGTACATTTACGCACTAAAATTATTCAAAAAAACTTACAATTCACTTGAGTAAATTTATCTTCCGGTTTTCGGTAGTAACCTTCTTTCACAAAGTTTTATTTTCTAATGCTTTCCAATATGCAGGCTTTTTTAATTAGTTTCATACAAAAACAAAATGCAGCATAAAACACGCAATTTTAACGAGGTATTTTTGTTTTTGTCTCTTTTGTTTTTAACCCTCGAGCGCGCGCGCTAGAAATGTAACGTACTTGCGCGTGCTGGGTGAAATTTACCCGATATTAAAATTACATATTTTGAATATAAATATTAACTGAGGAAAAACAAAACCTTTTCTATTTCAAAGTAATAACATTTTAATTTTCAAAAATGGCAATTATTTATAAAATATTTATATTTTTTACATAGATCAAACATTTTAAAAACTATTTTTGAATAATCCTCAAAATTGGTAATGGCATATAAAATATGAAACTATTGCTCCTTTTCAATATTAAATATATAAAATTCGATGAGGATATTTTAGACAAATCATTGCAAACTGCAATTGTATGTCCTTTATAAATTGGCTTTGCACATTTATGGCACAAAGTCGAGGTCTTCCTGTCCTTACTGGAGGGACACACTACATCTGGTAGGAAGCTTTATCTTGCGGTTCCTGACCTTCTTTATGGCTTGAAGTGCCTTCTAAAAATAACTGAAATAAATATTTAGAGTATACATTTATGATTTAAATTAACTTAACTGTAAAAAAAGGAAATTTTTAATAGTCTTTTAGGCAGTGAAGAAATGATTTTTCTTTGATTTAGTTGCTCTTTGATGAGTTCAAGGGCCAAACCTTTCAAGAATTTTCTTCAAAAGAGCTTCTAAAGGTGTATTTTAATTTTTTGCTTCTTCACCTTTCAAGCCTAGTAAATGTGTAATGACATTAGGCGTTCTCGGCTTTACTGTTTGTGAAGGACAATTTTTGAACCATTTGATTTTCGAGGCTCTCCCTATATAAAAATGTGTTTGTGGGATAATTCCATTATTCCACAAAATTCCTATATCTGAATATATTCCAGTGTCACTTCCAGAAAAATGTTCACTTAGATGATCTTCTTCAATATCACCTTCTACAATAATCTCTTCTTGATCTAATAAATATGACCTTCTTCCCTCCATTTTATATAGAATTATAGGCTGATAAATATATCAACCTATTATAGTTATTTTTTAAATTATTAATTCGAATTATTTATCTCCCTTTAAAAAATGTTATTAAAAAAATGCAACAAAAAAAATTACGTGAGTGCGCGCGCCGGGTAATTTTTACCCGACAGTGACAATAGATGGAATTTTAGTGGGAACTGTCAAAATGTGAAACCAAAACTTTAGACTAATTGATTAGTCAGGAAGCTAAACGAAACCACATCTCCGCCAACCGATTTTTTATTGGTTAATTCTCCATTCAAATGTTGCCATGGGTAATTTTCACCCGGCGCGCGCAATGCCTGGTTAAGAACAAATCAAGAGAAAACATGTCAATAAAAGAAAAAAGAAATTTGTAACAGCAGCTGGCACGCCGGCGGGTTTTCAGTTTTGATTTCGGTTTTGCACGAGTTGTGTAAGACACCGGCAGGCGCGGAATAAAAGACATTGGAACTTCCCCTCTACTGTTTGTTGGATAACTTAACATACAACCAGGACGTTACAAAATTCTTTCTTTGTATTGATTGCGTAATAGTAGAGTTGTAGTTGTTATTCTTATTCGTTTTCAGAAAAAGTGAATCACCAAAAAAAAATTTAGAAATTCGAATAAATTTTTTTTTTCTTGCACCGCATAACTCCAAAACCGCATAAAAAGAGAACGAAGTGTATTAAAAAATTTGTAATAATTACATAAAAATAATTCATTAATAACTCATTAAGAGATAAATGTAAAAAAAAAAATTGATTTATATAAATGCAACTATAAGATTTGCTGAGAAAAACTAGTATTTATCCTCCAGGAAAAAATCTCCCTCTCCCACCCTAGACATCTTTCAGTTTATAAATCAGAACCCTCTGCTATAGATACGGCTCTAAAAGA
Source organism: Cordylochernes scorpioides (assembly GCA_030710605.1). Lineage (NCBI taxonomy): Eukaryota > Metazoa > Arthropoda > Arachnida > Pseudoscorpiones > Chernetidae > Cordylochernes > Cordylochernes scorpioides. The sequence continues at coordinate 14,189,666 of CP092874.1, forward strand.
CATCAACATCAACTCGCCAAGCAAAATAATAATCTACTCCGACTCAAGAGCAGCCATTTATACCCTTCAAAGCTGCTTCTCCAGTCAAGAACCTCTCCTCAAGAGCATTGCTAAGTCTGTAAACCGACTCCGGGCCAACAGCTCAGTCACAGTGCAATGGCTTCCAGCTCACGTTGGAATTCCTGGTAATGAGCTGGCAGACTCTCTGGCAAAAGCTGGAGCTCTTGGCCTACCTGAAGCAAGAGAATCCACCACCCAACTAGACGAAAGAGACCTCCTTCGTACCATCAAAACCCAATGCCTGCAGGAATGGAAATCTGATGCTGCACATATGACTGGTACAGAGCAGGAGAGACAAGCACCGGTTCTGTGCTCCCAAGAGAACAACAGTCTTTGATTTCCAGACTTAAGTCTGGTCATCTACGGACAATGAATTTCCAGAATGGTTGCAAGGTTTTCCCACTATGTACAAAGTGCAATTCTCAGCCTGCAACCCCAAGACATATTATTGACTGTATTGACTCATCCATTGATGAGCTCTACTCTTCCCCGGGAGACACCATCGAAAATCTCAAACTTTACAAGCTTGATACCTTAGTGTGATTGAGTGGAGATAAGAAAGAAGAAGAAGAAGAATTTATCCAATTAACAAAATTAATTGCTTTATATAAGTTAATTGAAAATTAGGAGTAATTAGAAGGGAGTAAATAGAGGAATCGCACACAATTTTTGACAACCGAGACATGAAATATTATTTTAATAATAGAGTATGAAAAATAAATTTGTTGAAAAATAGTTTAAAATTTCTTCAATATATGATCCTGAGTTTTCAATAATGAAAGAGTAGAGTTTTACCTCCTGTAGGTGGAGTCCCACTAGATGTTTCTGAAAACAAAAAAACATTTAAAATTTTGGATTTGACGTTAATTGGTATAGGAGGTTAAAGAAAGAAAAATTTACCCCTTTATAACATTCACAAGCTAAATTCTAAAGGACTCACAAACTAGTGAGATCAAAATCTTACCCTCTGTAGTTGTTGTCCCACTAGATGTTTCAGAAAACAAAAACACTTTTTGGATTTGGCCATAATAGAATTAATAGATGAAAGAAATAAAAAATGAATTACTTCTCAACATCCACAAGTTAAATTCTCAAGGGCACACAAACTATTGGGATCAAAATCTTGCACCCCGTAGGTATCCCACTAGTTGGCTCTGACAACCAAACCCATAACATTTGATATTTTAGACTTAAACCTTAATAGGAATATGAGGCTGAAGAAATATATAAATTTAAACTACTTTCCAACCTCCACAAGACAAATTCTCAAAAGCAAATAGATAATTGAGCTCAAAATCTTACCCCCTGTGGGTGGTGTTCCACTAGGTGGTTCTGAAAATCAAAACACCTTTTGAATTTGAAACCCATTTTGGATTAGAGTTGTAAGAAATAAAAAAATCACCAATTAATTATCTCCACAACCCAAATTGTCAAAGGTATAGTTTTTAGTGAGTTCAATATCTTACCCCCTGTAGCTGGTGTTCCACTAGAAGGTTCTGAAAATCAAAACACCTTTTGAATTTGAAACCCATTTAGGATTAAGAGTTGTAAGAAATTTTTAAAAATCGCTAATTTATTATGCCAACAAGCCAAATTTTGTCAAAGGTATAGTGATTAGTGAGCTCAAAATCTTACCCCCAGTAGGTGGTGTTCCACTAGAAGGTTCTGAAAATCAAAACACCTTTTGAATTTGAAACCCATTTAAGATTAAGGGTTGTAGGAAATAAAAAAATCAACAATTTATTATCCTCCCACAAGCCAAATTGTCAAAGGTATAGTGATTAGTGAGCTCAATATCTTACCTCCTGTAGCTGGTGTTCCACTAGAAGGTTCTGAAAAAAAACATCTTTTAAATTTGAAATCCATTTAGGATTAAGAGTTGTAAGAAATTTTTAAAAATCGCAAATTTATTATGCCAACATCCCAAATTTGAAAAAGTATAGTGATTAGTGAGCTCAATATGTTACCTCCTGTGGGTGGTGTTCCACTAGAAGGTTCTGAAAATCAAAACACCTTTAGAATTTGAAACCCATTTAGGATTAAGAGTTGTAAGAAATAAAAAAAAAATCATCAATTTATCTTCTTCTCTTTCTCCAGTCAATCACACTAAGGCATCAAGCTTGTAAAGCTTGAGATTTTTGATGGTGTCTGCCGGGGAAGAGTAGATCTCATCAATGGATGAGTCAATACAGTCAATAATATGTCTTGGGTTTGCAGGCTGAGAATTGCACTTAGTACATAGTGGGAAAACCCTGCAACCATTCTGGAAAGTCATTGTCCGAAAATGACCCGACTTAAGTCTGGAAATCAAAGACTGTTGTTCTCTTGGAAGGACAGAACCGGTGCTTGTCCCTCCTGCTCTGTACCAGTCATGTGCAGCATCAGATTACCATTCCTGCAGGCATTGGGTTTTGATGGTATGGAGGAGGTCTCTTTCATCTAGTTGGGTGGTAGATTCTCTTGCTTCAGGTAGGCCAAGAGCTCCAGCCTTTGCCAGAGAGTCTGCCAGCTCATTACCAGGAATTCCAACGTGAGCTGGAAGCTATTGCACTGTGACTCAGCTGTTGGCTGGGAGTCGGTTTACAGACTTAGCAATGCTCTTGAGGAGAGGTTCTTGATTGGAGATCAGCTTTGAAGGGTATAAATGGCTTCTCTTGAGGCGGAGTAGATTATTATTTTGCTTGGTGAGTTGATGTTGATGTCTTTTAGAGCCGTATCTATTGCAGAGAGTTCCGATTTATAAAATGAAAGGTGTCTAGGGTGGGAGTGGGAGCTTTTTTCCAGGATCTTATCTTTGTAGATAGCAATTCCACTGCCAGACATTCCAGTTTCAAGTTGGCTACCATCAGTGTAAATTGTGATATCGAAGAGGGACCTATTTTCCTCAATGATTTGGAAGCCAAGAGCTTTAAGTAATTCTGGCTAGGTTTCATGTTTGTGGGGATTGTCTGGTAGATGCGGGAAACAGATGAGTTTGTTGCGAGTTCTGTGTGGGGGATAGGAAGTTCTGTGTTTGGGATTAATTGGGATGTCTAAAAGATTAGAGTTGTGAGTCAGGTTAAGAGGAGTGAGGCATTTTAATCTTTGGTTTGGGACCCAATTTCTAATATATTTTACTGTAAGATGTTCTTTTGGAGAGTTAATCTTTTTTGTTATAAATTTTGAAAAGCAGATATTTCTCCTTAGGTGCAGGGGAAGAAGGTTGATTCGAGTTCATTAATGCGATTTGGGCAGGATTCTCGAAGTTCGCTGATGATTTTAGCTGCGCTTGCTTGGATTCTGTCTATTTTGGATAGGTTAGTTTTACTTGCATTGATCCAGGCTGGTGTAGCATATTCCAAAATAGGTCTTTCGAGTGCAAGGTACGTTGTGCGTAAGATATTGGCATTTGCACCCCAGTTTAAGCCTGATATTTTTTTCAGGATTTTAAGCCTATTTATTATTCCCACAAGACAAATTGTCAAAAGTATAGTGATTAGTGAGCTCAGTATCTTACCCCCTGTAGCTGGTGTTCCACTAGAAGCTTCTGAAAATCAAAACGCCTTTTGAATTTGTAACCCATTTAGGATTAAGAGTTGTAAGAAATTTTTAAAAATCGCTAATTTATTATGCCAACAAGCCAAATTTTGTCAAAGGTATAGTGAATTAGTGAGCTCAAAATCTTACCTCCTGTAGCTGGTGTTCCACTAGAAGCTTCTGAAAATCAAAACACCTTTTGAATTTGAAACCCATTTAGGATTAAGAGTTGTAAGAAATTTTTAAAAATCGCTAATTTATTATGCCAACAACCCAAATTGGAAAAGGTATAGTGAGTAGTGAGCTTCATATCTTACCCCCTGTAGGTGGTGTTCCACTAGAAGCTTCTGAAAATCAAAACACCTTTTGAATTTGAAACCCATTTAGGATTAAGAGTTGTAAGAAATTTTTAAAAATCGCTAATTTATTATGCCAACAACCCAAATTGGAAAAGATATAGTGATTAGTGAGCTTAATATCTTACCCCCAGTAGGTGGTGTTCCACTAGAAGCTTCTGAAAATCAAAACACCTTTTGAATTTGTAACCCATTTAGGATTAAGAGTTGTAAGAAATAAAAAATCGCTAATTTATTATGCCAACAACCCAAATTGGAAAAGGTATAGTGATTAGTGAGTTGAATATCTTACCCCCTGTAGGTGGTGTTCCACTAGAAGCTTCTGAAAATCAAAACACCTTTTGAATTTGAAACCCATTTAGGATTAAGATTTGTAAGAAATTTTAAAAAATCGCTATTTATTATGCCAACAACCCAAATTGGAAAATGTATAGTGATTAGTGAGCTCAGTATCTTACCCCCTGTAGCTGGTGTTCCACTAGAAGCTTCTGAAAATCATAACACCTTTTGAATTTGAAACCCATTTAAGATTAAGAGTTGTAAGAAATTTTTAAAAATCGCTAATTTATTATGCCAACAAGCCAAATTTTGTCAAAGGTATAGTGATTAGTGAGCTTCATATCTTACCCCCTGTAGGTGGTGTTCCACTAGAAGGTTCTGAAAATCAAAACACCTTTTGAATTTGTAACCCATTTAGGATTAAGATTTGTAAGAAATTTTTAAAAATCGCTAATTTATTATGCCAACAAGCCAAATTTTGTCAAAGGTATAGTGAATTAGTGAGCTCAAAATCTTACCCCCTGTAGCTGGTGTTCCACTAGAAGGTTCTGAAAATCAAAACACCTTTTGAATTTGAAACCCATTTAGGATTAAGATTTGTAAGAAATTTTTAAAAATCGCTAATTTATTATGCCAACAATCCAAATTGGAAAAGGTATACTGATTAGTGAGTTCAATATCTTACCCCCTGTAGGTGGTGTTCCACTAGAAGGTTCTGAAAATCAAAACACCTTTTGAATTTGTAACCCATTTAGGATTAAGAGTTGTAAGAAATTTTAAAAAATCGCTAATTTATTATGCCAACAACCCAAATTGGAAAAGGTATACTGATTAGTGAGTTTAATATCTTACCCCCAGTAGGTGGTGTTCCACTAGAAGCTTCTGAAAATCAAAACACCTTTTGAATTTGTAACCCATTTAGAATTAAGAGTTGTAAGAAATAAAAAATCGCTAATTTATTATGCCAACAAGCCAAATTTTGTCAAAGGTATAGTGATTAGTGAGTTCAATATCTTACCCCCTGTAGGTGGTGTTCCACTAGAAGGTTCTGGAAATAAAAACACCTTTTGAATTTGAAACCCATTTAGGATTAAGAGTTGTAAGAAATTTTAAAAAATCGCTAATTTATTATGCCAACAACCCAAATTGGAAAAGATATAGTGATTAGTGAGCTTCATATCTTACCCCCTGTAGGTGGTGTTCCACTAGAAGGTTCTGAAAATCAAAACACCTTTTGAATTTGTAACCCATTTAGGATTAAGAGTTGTAAGAAATAAAAAATCGCTAATTTATTATGCCAACAAGCCAAATTTTGTCAAAGGTATAGTGATTAGTGAGCTCAATATCTTACCCCCTGTAGCTGGTGTTCCACTAGAAGGTTCTGGAAATAAAAACACCTTTTGAATTTGTAACCCATTTAGGATTAAGATTTGTAAGAAATTTTTAAAAATCGCTAATTTATTATGCCAACAACCCAAATTGGAAAAGGTATAGTGATTAGTGAGCTTCATATCTTACTCCCTGTAGGTGGTGTTCCACTAGAAGGTTCTGAAAATCAAAACACCTTTTGAATTTGTAACCCATTTAGGATTAAGTGTTGTAAGAAATAAAAAATGGCTAATTTATTATGCCAACAAGCCAAATTTTGTCAAAGGTATAGTGATTAGTGAGCTCAATATCTTACCCCCTGTAGCTGGTGTTCCACTAGAAGATTCTGAAAATCAAAACACCTTTTGAATTTGTAACCCATTTAGGATTAAGATTTGTAAGAAATTTTTAAAAATCGCTAATTTATTATGCCAACAACCCAAATTGGAAAAGGTATAGTGATTAGTGAGCTTCATATCTTACCCCCAGTAGGTAGTGTTCCACTAGAAGATTCTGAAAAAAAAAAAACATTTAAATTTTATTTTATGAAAATTTGATGATATTCTTAGTACAGTAAAACCCCGCTAATACGAACCCTGGATATAGCAAACCTTCCCTTATAACAAACCCACGGCTAATTCCCAATTCCATTCCATTGTTATAATGAACTTTGAGATTTTTAAAATAACGAACTACCCCTATAACGAACCAATTTTCGGTCCCAAAATGATAAAATCTATTTAAAATACTAGGCTTATAATGAACTTAAAATTGTGAGTTTAAAAAATTTTTAAAACAACAAAATTTTGAGCATGTTTCAACTCACGAATCTCGATTTCAAAACAAAAAATTAGCGGCATTGTTTGTTTTCATTTCCATTCTATTTTTGCTGTATGTTGTATAAATTTTTACACATTATACTTTTATTTAATAGAATAATTTTGCATTCAAAAATTTGGAAATAGAAGAAAAATACAAATATTTCCAAAAAAAAGAAAAGAAACAAAATATGGCGTGCGAAAAAAAACAGTGGCAGTATGCCCTTTTAGAAGCTTTTTATATTAAGTTTAACCTAGGCTAAAAATAATTCCAAATAATTTCAAAGCCAGAAATGGTTTGAATAACAGGTTAAAAACAAAATTTAATCTATACTTCAGAAGAATATGTGTAAACTGGAATTGGAAGAAGAAGAAGAAAAAAAAAACAGTGTCCCGTGTCTCATGGGCCACAAACAAATCGACTTATAAATTCTCAAAAACTACCACTACAGTTCTATTTTTAGAACGGAAGCCTTGTTATTTGCAATTTTACCGATCGCACTATCGTATCAACATGTTTCGTGTTTGATTTTTCTGAATTGGATACTTTTGATTCATCTTCAATGGATCAGAATACACGGAGCTTTATTCCTTTGATGGAAATAACCATATTTTAAGACAATTCTGATTTTCAAATTTTATTTTTCACTTTCAAACAACAAGGTATTAGAGGCATTTTTTCAAATAATTTTAGTATTATATTATTTGAGGAAGATGTTCTAAAATACTCTTATACCTTTTAAATATATAATTAATAATGTTTTGCCTAGGGGATTTGGCTTAATTTTTAAATAATACATAGGTTTATATATAAACATGTATGCTAATGATAAGAAGAACCTAATATCAAATGACTTCTTTTGATATTCAGCATTACTGTAAAGAAATATGTCAATTTAGGGAATTAAAACAAAATGACCATTATTAAGTGGCTGCCTTTTCCTGTTTGTATGGCTTTTTTTAATTATATGGTCTAAAAATTTAGAAAATTTAAAAAAAATGGCCAAACCGTGGCTATAGTGAACCAAAAGCTCTGTCCCATTGGGGTTCACTATTGAGGGGTTTTACCGTATATATTTAAATGGCCATTTATATGAAAATAAAATGGCCATTCAAAATATGTTCTGCCCACATTTGAATTGTATCTTTTTTTTCCAATTTTGAAGCCATTTACAAAATTTTATTGGTTAGTTTGTAAATTTGTTGACTTTGAGATATATTCATATTCTATTCAAATATGCTTTTTTTAATGCACCAATCCCCCCCGAAGTTGATCCACTTTGCCGTAGTGGGGGGGCCCGAGTCCGACTTCCAAGTCGTTCCGCCAAGAGATCAACACCACAGAGGTCCGTACGTCTCTTGACCTCACGGACAATACAGCAGCTACATTATGCACTCATGATCACCCCGGAAGCCCTGAACTGGCTGAAGGCCTTGCCTCTCAGACTTTAATGACCGATATGTCCTCACTTCTTTTTTCTAGATTTAATTCATTTTGTCTCCTCTCTAATTGTAAATACGCTGCTGTATCACTTCATAAGCATAAATAAATAATGCACCAATTATTTCACCTTTATTTATAGAATGAAAAAATCCATATATTTAAAAATACAGTAGATTCTCCCTGTAAAGGACACCTAATTACAGAGCTAAAGTGTGCTTTAGGGAGAAGTCTCCTCTTACCGGAGAGTTGCTAAAATATAAAAATTATAAATTTATATATGAAAACTGTCCTTTGTGGAGAGATGTCTGTTAGCGGGGTGTCCGCTAAAGGGAGGTTCTATTGATTATGAGAAAAAGAATTGAGAAAGCTTGGCTTTTCAGTAGTGAATCTATGGAGTAAGTATGTAAATTTTATCCACCAGATCTCTACAACTACTGTATGTTTATACAGGCTTATATAGCTTGTAGTTGAAGATTTATTCTTGGTAATGGTGTATAATAAAACTAGGGTATTTGATGGATATAAAAATTATTAATTATAGATGGTTATAAGGAATTTAAACTATTTTTGACACTATGTTTCTTTTTAAAAATAAAATAATCATATACTGTCCTTACTGCAATTATTATTATTATTTTTTTGCTTATCCCTAGTACACGTGGTACAGGCCATGATAATAATGGTGTGTAGTTAGCGACTGCTTTTTACTGTAAGCGCACCACATGTCTACACATGTGAAAAGCAGTTCGACTTTGCACTTATAAATGTGCTAGAGCCCCGTTTGGTCACTTGCACTCGCTGGTGGGGTTGGACTTTTGCAAGAATCAGGGTCCATTGGATCATTTTTTTTTTAAAACAGAAAAAATTGTCTAATGCAGGAATCGAACACGGGTCGTAGTGGTCGAAAACCAAACGGTTTAACCAGCCTTCCACCGACCTCCCATTATAAAATAATGGGGGAGAATCTGGCTCATCAGATGTGAATCATTCCAGTTATTCACCAATGATGAGTGAGTACCTCCCATTATTTTACATTCCAGTAAGAACAGTAGAAAATTATTTTGAAAAGAAACATTGTATCAAAAATAGTTAAAATTCTTTTAACATATGGCACATTACATAAATGGATATTTATATGAATGTAGTGACTTTATATTTCTTTTTTTTTTTTAACACTTTGAGGATGGATGATTACGCAGTTGCATGGTCCGCTGGGCCGTATGAAAATCGAGTTGTTTTAAAAAAAAAATTTTTTATTAATAAAAAAATCGTTTTAAAAATGTAATTTTCATTTCAATATAATCTATAGGGTCTGAAATAATAAATTTAAATTTAAAAATCATGTAGAAATAATATGTTTTATTTTTTAAATGTTGCTTAAATTTTATTGAGATCATACAAAATACAAAATCACTCCAAGTACTATATAGACAAAAAGTAGAGAGTAACTGGTAAAATAAAAGCGAAATATTATCAAATAAGCTATTTACACATTTCTATAATATTTTTTCAAAGATAAAATGATAAAAGTTACTGCCAATAGCTTATCTTATATATATATATATATATATAATATGATAATCTTTGAATCAGCCTTCAAACAAAGAGTCACTTGACATCAATTAAATACTCTATATCATTTAATGAACTGGGGGGTCGGTGGAAAGCTGGTTAAACCGTTTGGTTTTCGACCACTACGAACCGGGTTCGATTCCCGCATTGGACACTTTTTTCTGATAAAAAAAAAAAAAATCTAATGAACTTTCCTATTTTAAGTAATATTGAGTGGTAAATGTACTAAGTACAGGTTTCATCTGAAAAAAAGCGATAGGAAAGTGATAAAAAAGTGTGTGAACAAAGAAAAATAAACAAACAAGAAAGAAAGATAGGCTAGCAATAGAGGCTGCTGGAACAGCGATCTCACGTGACGTTTTACAAGTACATTGGGTCAGCTGGCATCCTCCCCCCACTGATAGATATACAAGAATGTATGGGACAAGATCCCGGTGGATGCGAATTCGTGTCAGCCGCCGGCGATTTTATATTTAATTTTGAAAATATAGGATGCGAATTCGCGTCCTTCAGGCTTGGTGCAAAAATGGCAAGGATGCGAATTTGCGTCCATCGGGTTGAAAGTGTTAAAGGATATGTAAATAGAGATTTGTAAAAATGGTGAATTAAAGTGGTGAAACCACTGGCAGAGGATTCAAATATGTCAAACTCTCCTAATTTATTTTTCATCACAGTTTATAAGGGCAGTAAAAAAAAGTTTATTAAATTTGTAAAAAAGAAAAATTGAGGCTGAATAGTTATCATATCCAGATAATAGGGGGGGGATATATTAATTACATACTCACCACAGGTTGTGGTTTTTTCAGGTTTTGTTGTGGTTTCTGTAAAAAAAAATTATTAGTCCTCAGAGTATTGGAAAAAGAACCAAAACTAAACATTAGGTGTATATATAATAAGAGAGTAAATTCTCTCTCTAAATCAGACTTCCAAAATCCCAACAAAAAATCCTATTATGGCAAAACTCCTTGCATGAGATTACCATTGATTAGCCATACCCTACCCTCTTTACCATAAAAGGTCATTAGTAGAAATCATTTTTAATCATAGAGTTAGAAAAAAAACTGTGTTATAAAAGTGCTAAAATTTTCTTCAAAATATATGATGCTTGGTTTTTAATAACAATATTTGATATATCATCCCTCCACACATAGTGATTATGTATGATACATAGTATTATTACTTGTAATTTAAGAAGGCACATACAATTACTTATATTTTTGAAAATAGAGCAATTCATAAATAAATATTTAATTAAAAAGGCATATATCCAATGGATCAAAATATAATTTATATTACCAATATTTCAGTTGGCTGAACGCCAACCTTTAACAAGGTGTTATAACATATTTAATGTGTTATAACACCTTGATAAAGGTTGGCGTTCAGCCAACTAAAAAATTGGTAAAATAAATTATATTTTGATCCAATATATGCCTTTTTAATTAAAGATTAAATTACCTTATATCTACCATTAAAACTAACTTTCATTATAAACACAAAGTGTTAAGCTAAGGTGTATATACACAAGGTAATAAGATCAAATCCAAATAAATAAATAGTGTGTGACGTTTCGGCAACAGCGTTGTTACCATCTTCAGACAAAAGTACTGAATGAGAGAATTTTACCACAGCATGCTTTTAAATAGTTCCTGTTATCAAGTGTGTAAACAAGATAACAGATAAGAAGATATTTATCTGATAAACAGATGGGAAAAACACCTGCTGATTAATATTCTTTGAATTAAAAGTTTTTTCAAATATAATTAAAAGCATATCTATAAATATCATTTATATTTCCTCTTTCTTCCATTCTGTTAATTGTAGCACATTTCTTTTGAATGAAAAATGCTTCTTTAAATTGTCTCTTAAAATAATTTTTCTCATAATCTAGTATCTTTGTTTCTTTTAGGTTAAAATTATTATGTCCTGTGATTTTTCTATGTTCTACAAGTGCACAATTCTCAATTTTATCCCATTTCAGAGCGTATTCATGGTTTTTCATTCTTTCTTTTAAAGTTCTGGATGTTTGTCCTACATAACATTGGTCACATTTTTCACATTTCACTTCATAAATTAAACCTGCTCTATTTGGTATGTGAGTGTTCTTATGGTTGTTGATATATTGAGAGATAGGGTTACATGGTTTCCATGCAATGTTTATTTTTTCATACTTTTTGAATATATTAGTCAATTTTCTTGCAAACTTTTGGTTTATAAATGGCAATGTGATAAATTTGGCTTCTTTGTTTTTGCACTTTAGATTTTGAATTAAAGTATTATTCTCATATTTTTGGTTCATGTCTTCTATTATTCTATCTATCAATTTGATGGGAAAATCTTCATTGATTAGTTCATTTTTGATGTTGTTAATTTCTATATTTCTTTTAGTTGTATCATTAATGAGTGTAAAAGCTCTATATATAAGAGCTTTTACTAATCCTACTTTTTGGCTGAAATGGTGCTGTGAGCTAAAGTTCCAATAAGTTCCTGTATGTGTTGGTTTTTTGTATATAGAGGTTGTAATGTTGTTATTGTTGTATGATAAGTTCATGTCCAGGAAATTTATTGATTTGTTGTTATCTACTTCCATAGAGTAATTGATATCAGGTAATAAATTGTTGAAAGTATCCAAAATTTTTTGTTCACTTCCCTGATTAATAAATAAAATGGAGTCATCCACATATCTTTTAAAATAATAAACATCATTTTTAAGTGAATTTAGAGCTTTTATTTCTAATTGGCCTATAGTAATACAAACTGCGTTTGGTGATATTGGACTACCCATTGTTGCACCTTTCATTTGGAGATATATTTGGTCATCATAAATAAAGTATGTTGTTTTCAAACAAAATTCTATTCCAATTAAAAATTCAGATTTTGGCAAATTATTTATTTTTGATTCTTTTATCACATGGTTTAATGCATCCATAATTGTGGGTATAGGGATTGAAGTAAACATGGATTCAACATCTAAAGATATAATTCTTTGATTTCCATTTAGCTTCATGTCAATAATATCTTCTTTGAATTAATAGGAGTTAACAATTTCATTTTCATTAAAATATTGGTAGATTTTTAATTGTTGTGCTAACCATTTTGACAAGGCATATGTTGGTGAAGGTCTATTGTTTACTATTGGGCGTAATGGACAGTTAGGCTTGTGGACCTTTGGGGCACCATATATATTGGGCACATGTGCATCATAATTTTTCAACTTGGTTAAAAGCCTGTAATTAATATATTTGTTTTTTCTCCAGTTTTTAAGTATGGTGTTCAATTTATTTTTGAAGTTTTTTTGTTGGATCATTTTGTATAGGAGAATAGGTACCATTGTTATTCAATAAAGAAAGCATTTTTTGCTTATAGTCTTCTTTTTTCATTAAAACAATTCCATTCCCTTTGTCATATTTTGTTATTACATATTTTGTTTGTAGGTGTTTAAGTTTGGAGGTCAATAAATTTCCTGGACATGAACTTATCATACAACAATAACAACATTACAACCTCTATATACAAAAAAACCAACACATACAGGAACTTATTGGAACTTTAGCTCACAGCACCATTTCAGCCAAAAAGTAGGATTAGTAAAAGCTCTTATATATAGAGCTTTTACACTCATTAATGATACAACTAAAAGAAATATAGAAATTAACAACATCAAAAATGAACTAATCAATGAAGATTTTCCCATCAAATTGATAGATAGAATAATAGAAGACATGAACCAAAAATATGAGAATAATACTTTAATTCAAAATCTAAAGTGCAAAAACAAAGAAGCCAAATTTATCACATTGCCATTTATAAACCAAAAGTTTGCAAGAAAATTGACTAATATATTCAAAAAGTATGAAAAAATAAACATTGCATGGAAACCATGTAACCCTATCTCTCAATATATCAACAACCATAAGAACACTCACATACCAAATAGAGCAGGTTTAATTTATGAAGTGAAATGTGAAAAATGTGACCAATGTTATGTAGGACAAACATCCAGAACTTTAAAAGAAAGAATGAAAAACCATGAATATGCTCTGAAATGGGATAAAATTGAGAATTCTGCACTTGTAGAACATAGAAAAATCACAGGACATAATTGTGCAGAGTATTAGGCTCATAGATTGTTGAGCTCTGGAAACCAAAAGGAATAATACTCTGCTAGTGATCTCTTTTGACTTGTATATAATAGAGAGAATATAATAGGAAATAAACTAATGCTTAGTTAATCTTGCCTCGTCTTGGATAACAACACAATAATAATTTTAACCTAAAAGAAACAAAGATACTAGATTATGAGAAAAATTATTTTAAGAGACAATTTAAATAGCATTTTTCATTCAAAAGAAATGTGCTACAATTAACAGAATGGAAGAAAGAGGAAATATAAATGATATTTATATATATGCTTTTAATTATATTTGAAAAAAACTTTTAATTCTAAGAATATTAATCAGCAGGTGTTTTCCCATCTGTTTATCAGATAAATATCTTCTTATCTGTTATCTTGTTTACACACTTGATAACAGGAACTATTTAAAAGCATGCTGTGGTAAAATTCCCTCGTTCAGTACTTTTGTCTGAAGATGGTAACAACGCTGTTACCGAAACGTCACACACTATTTATTTATTTGGATTTGGTCTTATTACCTTGTGTTTATAATCTACAATCCAAATTGTGCCTCATCTAAGGTGTATATATTATGGCTAGGATATCTTCTAATAACTCTTCTTTAATTGGCTTGTGCCCTCTGTCAACTGTATAGGGAAAATATTGTCACTGAATAATTATTGTGAATACTCTGTTGTCAGTTTATCAACTAAAATATTTGGCTATGTCACTACCCCTTACCACATTCTTGTAGATTAGCATTTGTAAAAAAAGATTACCAAGTTTTTGCATTCCATAGATTTTTTTTAAATAAATTATTTTACACAAGGTAATAAGACCAAATCCAAATAAATAAATAGTGTGTGACGTTTCGGTAACAGCGTTGTTACCATCTTCATACAAAAGTACTGAATGTGTCTGAATTTTGTCTGAAGATGGTAACCACGCTTTTACTGAAACGTCTCACACTATTTATTTATTTGGATTTGGTCTTATTACCTTGTGTTTATAATCTATAATCCAAATTGTGCCTTATCATAATGAATTATTTTAAACTTAAAACTTTTGGAATATACTTGTATTCTCTGACATGACAATATGAAGACCAACGTTCCAATACAGTAGAACTATCTAAAGAATGCCTAGTTACAGAGTTATATTGTCCCTTTGCAAAAAGTGTTCTCTTAATGGAGAGCAGCTCTAATTGGTGAAGATGGTAATTTTGGTAATAATAACTGTCCTCTGTAAAGAGGTGTCCGATAATGAGAATGTCCAGTCATGGGTTTCCACACTGTACTGGCAATACATCAAACAGATCTGACATCCCAACAGCTCATTACTCACATTTTGGAAATACAGAGAAAGTTGGAGGGAAATCTTTCATGCCAACTAGATCTTCTGAGATTTTTAGAATTAAAAGCATATCTCTAAATTAATAAATGAAAAAAAGGGCATCTTCTTATCATGCAACTAAGGAGAAAAAAAATGTTTCACGATAAGGAGATGCCCTTTTTTTCTTTTCTTAATTTATGAACCTTATCCCAGTAAAATATCACATTTGTACTATTTTTTTATATCTGTAAATATCATTGATATTTCCTCTTTCTTCCATTCTGTTAATTGTAGCACATTTCTTTTGAATGATTTTGAGATGATGGTAACAACGCTGTCACAAAAATGTCTCACATTATTTATTTATTCGGATTTGGTGTTATTACCTTGTGTTTCTATATCAATAAACTAAATTGTGCCTTATTAGCAGGAATAGCAGCATTTGTACATAAGTACATATGTACATACACAGTACATAAAGGATAATTAGATTATAATTCTCTATAACTGTATCATCTTACCAACCTGGTACCAATGCTGGACACAAACAAAACAAAAAAATTAATTTAATCATTTAAAAATTACAGTCTTAAATTCAAAATTCCAAACTCTCTGTTGAATTAGATTAGGTGTCTAAATATAGTCAGTTAAATAAAGGTAGATAACTTGGTTGGAGAGGGGATTTGAAATCTAGTTGAATAATGGTAAGTGTTGAATTATAATAATAATAATGCCTTGTGCATTAAAGATTGAGAAAATGCATTGTTTGATGGCATTTTTAAAGAGAAATAAATATATTAATTAATTAATAAATAAATAAATAAATATAAATAAAAAAATTAAAATTAGAAATGCTAAAATAAGGAGGGCCAGTGTGGTTAAAAGTTTTGTGTAGAGACGCTTATAGTGTTCTCTTCGTATTTTATCTGCGTCTGGTGATCTCTTCGCATTCCCTGTGTAACCCCGGCCTGATCCCTACCAAAGCAGCCATAAAGATAATTACTGTTTTTTTTAATTTTATTTAACCAATTGTAAGTTTATTTATCTCTTTTTTTTGTTGTACTTTTGAGTGTACGCTTTTGTGTGTTTAGTTATTATTACTTTAGGCCCTAGTCTATTGCATTTTGTATTAACCCGTACAAAGTAACTTTTTACTCTGATTCTTGAAAACTACTGAATTATACCTTCATAATTTGATATGAAAGTAGCCGGAGATAGAGGTTAACACACGCACACTTATTTTAAAAAATCAAAACCTAATTTTGTTCATAGTTACACTTATATTATGGTGCATAGCGTGCCATCTGTTATGAATATTCGAAACTATTATAGACGAGTATGATTCTTCCGCTGGGAGGGTTCACCACTGATGAACCAGGCCCTCCCTTTAATTTTTCCATTGCAGTAAGGGCGGTAGAAATTGTTTAATTTTCAAAAGAATCATATGCGTCTATAATAGTTTCGAATATTCATAGTTACACTTCTTACCACTAGGAGCTGATAGACCTTGGTAGGGTTAATAAATAACTATGACTGGATTATATTTATATTTTTTGTTCCAATGTTTTCATAACTAAAATAATTTTATGAATTAGAGGAACCTAAAGAAATGTGTCTGAAATGCCCTGGAATAATACCTGGGTAAAACTGGGTCCACATTTGTTAAGTTTGATATAAATGGGACTGTTGATAATTGAGATTCTTTTTTGTTTATTGCAGCAATATAAGGATAGAGAGTTGAGTATAATTTTCCATTGCATTGGAAATTGCAGAAAAATATTTTAAATATTTATTTGTGTGCTTTGAAAAAGGTTTGTTCACTAATTTCTTAGTACACTAGAACCTCTCTGTAAAGGACAACACCTAATTGCAGAGCCCAAAGTGTCCTTTATAGAGATGTGTCCTCTAGTGTGAATGCCCTCTCATGGAGGTTCTACTGTAATTGGCAAGGGTTTTTCTAACTCAAACCTTGCGAATACTAATTATTTGTGAAAAAAAGCCTTTTATGCAGTATGTGATTATTTTAAATTGATGATAAAGTACAATTTTTATTTTCTTGTAGCTATTTTAAATTGGGAATATAATATGGAAAATGATATATAAAAAAAACTTACTTGAATTAGGGGGAGAAGTTGCTGAAACAAACCAATTTTTCCTTGAAGATATTAAATGGATTTATCACACAATTGGTAGTTTTAATACAATAAATAAAATATATAACTGGATTAAAACCAGCAAGGTGAGCACTTTTCAGAAAACAAATAGATCCCACACTGGGTACTTTTTATGAAAAAGATAAAAATAACTTCCACAAACCCCAAATTTTTGTACAATAAAACATCTATGAGTGGGCACCCCTAGAGGACACCCTTTAACAAAATATTTTACATCCCCAAAATTATTATTTTTACTAATTAGCAACTCTCTCCGGTAAGAAGATACTTTTCACTAAAGGACACTTTACCCTTCAACTAAGTGTCATTTAGAGAGAAGGGTATTAAAATAAAAGAAAATAAGACCTAATCCAAATAATTTATTAGTGTGTGACGGCAACAACATTGTCACCATCATCAGACAAAAGAATAATTGAGAAAAAATATTACAGCAAGTTCTTATATAGTACTGTTATGGTGACAATGTTGTTGGCGAAACATCACACACTAATAAACTATTTGGATTAGGTCTTATTTTCTTTTATTATAATCTACTAGTTGAATGACCCGGGCAACGCCCGGGTTTACCCGATTAAATGTTCTATTCAAACACTATACACAAAACTGTGCGCGCAAACAGGGAAGTCACATGCTCGCCGGCAGCCAACGGTCGGTGGGAACTTGGACTGTCCAACCGGCCGGCAGCCGGACGATTACATTTTCTGGACGGCCAGCAGCCGGACGATTACATTTTCTAGACGGGGGGGCCGCGTTCTAGAGGGCGCTGCTCATGAGCTAAGTAGAATAATTTGAATATATAGTTTTAATAATTGATTTATATATTTTTTAAAATAGCCTATCGTCATCCCCGTTATTTTTTACCTATGTATGGAAATTTTGGTTTGAATTAGTGAACTACTGCGAATTTGTATACCGTGCATACAGACCAACAGACAAACATACAAACATTCATTTTTATATATATAGATAATCCAAATTGTGCTTTATCACAGAGAAGTGTATTCTTAGTGGAGAGATGCTAATTAGTAAAGATGGTTATTATGGTGAAGAAAACTGACATGGGTAGAGGGGGGGTGCTCTCCTAGTCCAACTCTACCAGTACATACAAGAAATCAAAAGTCTCTAGAACCCTGCAAATACAAAGGTTCATCATCTTTATTTCTTCTTTTTCAATTATTATCCATAGTACATGTGGTACAGTCTATAATAATATATTTTTTTGCTTATCCCTAGTACACGTGGTACAGGCCATGATAATCATGGTGGGTAGTTAGCGACTGCTTTTACTGTAAGCGCACCACATGTCTACACATGTGTAAAGCAGTTCGACTTTGCACTTACAAATATGCCAGAGCCCCGTTTGGTTACTTGCACTCGCTGGTGGGGTTGGACTTTTGCAAGAATCGGGGGGCCATTGGAGCATTTTATATATATATATATATATTTTTTTTTTTTTTTTTAAACAGAAAAAGTGTCCAATGCGGGAATCGAACCCGGGTCGTAGTGGTCGAAAACCAAACGGTTTAACCAGCCTTCCACCGACCCCCTATAATAATCATGGTGGGCAGTAGTTAGAACCTGATTTTACTGTAGGTACACCATATGTCTACACATATAGAAGGCAGTAGACAATTTGTCACAACCCACCAGTTTTTGGAATATTCAGACAAATAGCTAATTGTTATACCATTGTTTTGAGTAGTGGCCCTCATCAGTACAGGGATTGCTTTGATTTCCTTGACATCCAACTAGAGGAATCATGCCACACCTCATAACCATGTTATATGGGTTGGCTTTATGTCTGAATTTACCAATAGTTAGTGCTGTGCAAATTTATGGATTCAAATCTGTGTGATGCATTGATTTGAGTCTTTTTTTTTTTTTGTTTATCCCTATTACACGTGGTACAGGCCATAATAATTATGGTGGGTAGAAGTAGGCGACCGTTTTTACTGTAAGTGCACCACATGTCTACACATGTGAAAAGCAGTTTGACTTTGCACTTGCAAATGTGCCAGAGCCCCGTTTGGTTACTTGCACTCGCTGGTGGGGTTGGACTTTTGCAAGAAACGGGGCCATTGGAGCATTTTTTTTTTTAATTATTATTAAATCAGAAAAAAGTGCCCAATGCGGGAATCGAACCCGGGTCACAGCGGTCGAAAACCAACGGTTTAGACCATCCTTCCACCAACCCCTTGAGTCATTTTGAAATGGGGGAAGTAGCTTTCCCGCAGGTGAATATATATCCCTCCCCCAATATTATTACAATATATGTAAATAGGTAGAACAGGTAAAGTTGCATACTTACGGAAGCAAACCATTTCACAGTAGGGTTTGCATGCTTTGTAACATTGCTGGATACAGATTGGCTTTCCTAGACACCCAAACAATTGACAATTAGATAAATATAGATGTAATATACAACAAAGTATGCAATAGATGTAACAAAGTGTTCTTTTTTCAAATTGGTAAATCATTTTAAAGTTTGAAATAAATCAAACTTTACAGGAATCTATCCTGGATATGAAATAATTGTGTGTGGCCTCAATATTCATTAGCAGGAAACTGGTAACCAAGGGAGAGAGAGACCTGTGTGTATGTGTTATATAAGAACAGTTTTAACTCTTTCGCTGCCGACAACATGCCAACATATGAAAACAAACCTTTCCCCTCAGGAGCCAATAATATGCCAGTGTTAAAGCCAAGATATAACATTTATTCTTACGACTTCAATTAAAATTGTATTTCTATAATTATTGTTTTTTTCAGGTGAAATTAACATTGTTACTAGTTGTAAATGACTTGGGTTTTGATGTTGTTTTGTATATACATTCTTATATTCATTGGAACACCTGAGGAGCAAGTCTACTCTTATGGTAGCAGAATTAGATAACAGTACATCTTTAGATGTCTGGAAGTCTTCTTCTTTCTTATCTCCACTCAATCATATTAGGGTGTCAAGCATGTAAAGTTTAAGACATAACAACCATCGTTATTGGGTGAAGTAGAATGCGTCTGCCTTTGTCATTAAGACTGGGAGCACTACTCAGTGGCAGGCTGACTTAGCTCCAAAATGAAATGGCCACCTCTGACATGAGGAAAAGACGCCATGTGCAGCCGCTCCTAACATGGAGTACAAACACTGCTCATCCTGTATCCCTGGATTAGGAGCCCTTACAGGGTAATATCAGCCGGGCCAGCTGAGCCCAAGTTTTTTAGTGAGCTTGTTACTGCTCCCCCTCCTCCTTTTTAATCCGGGTTTGGGACCGGCAAAGACGGAGTTTGTCTGGAAGTGAAATGGTTAAATTAATTACTTGAAATGTCACATCAGATCTCAATCCTTAGCTAGAAATTCTTTCTAAGTTGTCACTATTACATATCTCTGTTTCTACTGCCACAATTCCAACAGACTTCTAAGGCTCATGCACACACACTTGAAGTGCTCTATTTTTTTTATAACAATACTGCGAAAAAAAAAATTTTTTTTATTATTTATATATTATAAGGAACAATTTGAATTATAGATTAGAAACATAAGGTAACACGACCAAATGGAATTGGAATAGCATTGTTACTGAAACTCATGTGTCTTCAATAAAGGTCACTGTGTATCAAATATATTTCAGAGTTATTATCAGAGTCCAGATGTACAGGCTAAAAGGTAAAACTTCCCTAAGTTTCGTCCATGAGTGTATATAGAAATGGGTATATATATATGTAGTATAAAATCAAAATCTCCTCTCTCTTATATGTAAATTGAATAGCACCAATAGAGCCAACCTACAGGCAACCCAGAGGGAGGCGGACAGGTAAAGTACAACCACTTGACATACCAGCGACATTCCAAGGGGCAACCACTGGGGCTCATTAGTTATCACCCTGGGGTTTTTAAGATAGTTGGAGATTAGGTACAACACGAGAGGCTATCCAGCTGTGCCAGTCCTATCTCTCTTGGTTGCCTAGGTCAAAATCCAACTTGTGATGTGTTATTTCCCCATCTTTTATACCATATATATGTTATAAAAAAATGATGAGATTTTCTGCTGTTTTTTGATTATCTTGTGGATTATGCTATGGTAATGCAGTCGTGGTTGAAAATCTTGAAAGTATGATTATAAAAATAGTTTTGATCAGTAATTTAATTGAAATAAAGAAATATATTTTAAAAAAACATAATTCAATAAAAGTACTGCCTGGCTTAAGGCGTAAGATTAAAAAAATTAAAAACTTATTTACATAATTTACAAAAGATTTGAGCTGGCCATCGGGAAACAACAACAATGAGTTTTTATAATAGGGGAAGAGTGACCTCTGGCGGTCGATTTAGCAGATTATTTGTATCTATGAAATATATATATTTTTTTAAATAATATTTTAATATAACATATATATATTTATATATATATATATACAGAAAAGTTGAATGCATTTTCAAAAATACTCACCGGAACAGATTTGCGATTGGTTGCAATGTTTTAAACAAAGTTTGTGACAAGTATCTCTGCATTCTGAAACGCCACAAGATTGTAAGATATTCACATTCCCCATTTACAACCATAAAATATTTTAGGAGAACTTGTCATTGTGCCGATTCCATTTCATAATATATGATAAGGTACAATATATTTGGATTAGAGATTAGAAACAACAAGGTAATAAAGAAGACCAAATCTTCAAATAAATAAATAATGTCTGATGATGATAACAACGCTGTTACCGAAACATCACTGACAATTTATTTATTGGAGAAATTTGGTGTTAATTACCTTGTACTTCATGGTATAAAAAGTTCAGGTTTCAATTCCCATCAAATATTTGTAGGACAACAACAAAAGTAGGGAAAAGTATTTGCTCAAACTGCATCAACCCAAACAGAATAATCACAGAGAGGCCATCTATTCCACTCAGTCTCTTGATGTAAATACTTATAAATACACACTCTGGTGGTGGTGGTGGTACTCCATGGTTAAACCAATTCCTGAAGTCCACTCCTCTCCAATTTTGTGATGGTTGTTATAGGCCTGGAAAATAGGTCCTCTATTGTCAGTTCTGAGCAT
>CP092874.1:14217825-14301956 GCA_030710605.1 Cordylochernes scorpioides
TTAAACTTAAACTTTTGGTATATACTTGTATTCTCTAATGTGACAATGTGAAGACCAACATTACAGTAGAACTACCTAAAGAATGCCTAGTTACAGAGTTAAAGTGTCCTTTTTCAAAAAGCGTTCTCTTAATGGAGAATTGGTGAAGATGGTAATTTTGGTAATAATAACTGTCCTCTGTAAAGAGGTGTCCGTGGTAGTGGGAATGTCCAGTCATGGGTTTTCACGCTGTACTGGCAATACATCAAACAGATCTGACATCCCAACAGCTCATTACTCACATTTTGGAAATACAGAGAAAGTTGGAGGGAAATCTTTCATGCCAACTAGATCTTCTGATATTTTTAGAATTAAAAGCATATTTCTAAATTAAGAAAAGGAAAAAAGGGCATCTCCTTATCATGCAACTAAGGAAAAAAAAAGAAGTTGCACGATAAGGAGATGCCCTTTTTTCTTTACTTAATTTATGAACATCATCCCAGTACAATAACATATTTGTACTATTTTTTATATCTGTAAATATCATTGATATTTCCACTTTCTTCCATTCTGTTAATGGTAGCATATTTCTTTTGAAAGATTTTGAGATGATGGTAGCAATGCTGTCACAAAAATGTCACGCACTATTTATTTATTCGGATTTGGTGTTATTACCTCGTGTTTTTATATCAATAAACTAAATTGTGCCTTATTAGCAGGAATAGCGGCATATGTATATAAGTACATATGTACATACACAGTACATAAAGGATAATTAGATTATAATTCTCTATAACTGTATCATCTTACCAACCTGGTACCAATGCTGGACACAAACAAAACAAAAAAATTAATTTAATCATTTAAAAATTACAGTTTTTAATTCAAAACTCCAAACTCTCTGTTGAATTAGATTAGGTGTCTAAATATAGTCAATTAAATAAAGGTAGATAACTTGGTTGGAGAGGGGATTTGTAATCTAGTTGAATAATGGTAAGTGTTGAATTATAATAATAATAATGCCTTGTGCATTAAAGATCGAGAAAATGCATTGTTTGAATGCATTTTTAAAGAGAAATAAATATATTAATTAATAAATAAATAAATATAAATAAAAAAATTAAAATTAGAAATACTAAAATAAGGAGGGCCAGTGAGGTTAAAAGTTTTGTGTAGAGACGCTTATAGTGTTCTCTTCGTATTTTATCCCTGTCTGGTGATCGCTTCGCATTTCCTGTGTAACCCCGGTCTGATCCCTACCAAAGCAGCCATAAAGATAATTACTGTTTTTTTAAATTTTATTTAACCAATTGTAAGTTTATCTCTTTTTTTTTTGTTGTACTTTTGAGTGTAGGCTTTTGTGTGTTTAGTTATTATTACTTTAGGCCCTAGTCTATTGCATTTTGTGTTAACCCGTACAAAGTAACTTTTTACTCTGATTCTTGAAAACTACTGAATTATACCTTCATAATTTGATATGAAAGTAGCCGGAGATAGAGGTTAACACACGCACACTTATTTTAAAAAATCAAAACCTAATTTTGTTCATAGTTACACTTATATTATGGTGCATAGCGTGCCATCTGTTATGAATATTCGAAACTATTATAGACGCGTATGATTCTTCCGCTGGGAGGGTTCACCACTGATGAACCAGGCCCTCCCTTTAATTTTTCCATTGCAGTAAGGGCGGTAGAAATTGTTTAATTTTCAAAAGAATCATATGCGTCTATAATAGTTTCGAATATTCATAGTTACACTTCTTACCACTAGGAGCTGATAGACCTTGGTAGGGTTAATAAATAACTACGACTGGATTATATATATGTTATAATAGATTTTTTAAAAAATTTTCTGTTTGATTTTTGATAATTAGTTATATAGAATTAATACTTGATGCTGATTATTTTGAGAATAGATATTTGTTGAGCAGTCGTGGTTAAAATCTTTAAAGTATGATAATAAAAATAGTAAATATTAGAAATAGCTTTAATTGAGCTTATAGAATATATAAGAAAACATAATTTGATAAAAGTAATGCCTGGCTTAAGGCGAGTAGAATAAGGAAAACAAAAGATTATTTACATAATGTACAAAAGTTTTGAGCCGGCCATCGGGATAAAACAACAACAAGTTTTTATAGGGGAAGAGTGACCTCTGGCGGTCGATTTAGCAGAGTATTTGAATCTATGAAACTATAATTTAAAATAAAATAATATTTTTATATAACATATATATATTTTGCTCCAATGTTTTCATAACTAAAATAATTTTATGAATTAGAGGAACCTAAAGAAATGTGTCTGAAATGCCCTGGAATAATACCTGGGTAAAACTGGTTCCACATTTGTCAAATTTGATATAAATAGGACTGTTGATAATTGAGATTCATTTTTGTTTTTTTGTAGCAATATAAGGATAGAGTTGAGTATATTTTTCCATTGCATTAGAAATTGCAGAAAAATATTTTTAATATTTATTTACGTGTTTCACAAAAGGTTTGTTCACTAATTTCTTAGTACACTAGAACCTCTCTGTAAAGGACAACACCTAATTGCAGAGCCCAAAGTGTCCTTTAGGGAGAGGTGTCCTCTTACCGGAGAGTTGCTTAATAGTAAAAATGTTAATTTTGCTAATAAAAACTGTCCTTTATAGAGATGTATCCTCTAGTGTGAATGCCCTCTCATGGAGGTTCTACTTTAATTGGCAAGGGTTTTTCTAACTCAAACCTTGAGAATACTAATTATTTGTGAAAAAAACCTTTTGCGCAGTATGTGATCATTTTAAATTGATGATAAAGTACAAATTTTATTTTCTTGTAGCTATTTTAAATTGAGTATAAATACTAGGTAATATGACCAAATCCAAATAGATAAATAGTGTGTGACGTTTCGGTTAATTCTAAGAATAATATTCTGTGTTTCTCAGATAACTATCTTCTTCTTATCTGTTATCTTGTTTACACACTTGATAACAATAACTATTTAAAACATGCTGTGGTCAAATTTCTCATTCAGTACTTGATGAGTAGATTGTAACAAAACTGTTACCGAAATGTCACACACTATTTATTTATTTGGATTTGGTCTTATTACCTAGTGTTTATAATCTATAATCCAAATTGTACCTTATCATTAAATTGAATATATAATATGGAAAATACTATATAAAAAGAACTTACTTGAATTAGGGGGAGAAGTTGCTGAAACAAACCAATTTTTCCTTGAAGATATTAAATAAATTTATCACACAATTGGTAGTTTTAATACAATAAATAAAATATATAACTGGATTAAAACCAGCAAGGTGAGCACTTTTCAGAAAACAAATAGATCCCACACTGGGTACTTTTTATGAAAAAGATAAAAAATAACTTCCACAAACCCATATTTTTTTACAGTAAAACCTTTATGAGTGGGAAACTCTAGAGGACACCCCTCAACAAAGTATTTTACATCCCCAAAATTATTATTTTTACTAATTAACAACTCTCTCCGGTAAGAAGACACTTCTCACTAAAGGACACTTTACCCTTCAACAAATTTCTCAGAGAGAAGTGTATTAAAAGAAAAGAAAATAAGACCTAATATATATATCCAAATAATTTATTAGTGTGTGACAGCAACAACATTGTCACCATCATCAGACAAAAGAATAATTGAGAAAAAATATTACAGCAAGTTCTTATATAGTACTGTTATGGTGACAATGTTGTTGCCGTCACACACTAATAAATGATTTGGATTAGGTCTTAGTTTCTTTTATTATAATCTATAATCCAAATTGTGCTTTATCACAGAGAAGTGTATTCTTAGTGGAGAGATGCTAATTAGTAAAGATGGTTATTATGGTGAAGAAAACTGACATAGGTAGAGGGGGGTACTCTCCTAGTCCAACCTACCAGTACATACAAGAAATCAAGAGTCTTTAGAACCCTGCAAATACATAGGTTCAACATCTTTATTTCTTCTTTTTCAATTATTATCCATAGTACATGTGGTACAGTCTATAATAATATTTTTTTTTGCTTATCCCTAGTACACGTGGTACAGGCCATAATAATCATGGTGGGTAGTTAGCGACTGCTTTTTACTATAAGCACACCACATGTCTACACATGTGAAAAGCAGTTCGACTTTGCACTTACAAATGTGCCAGAGCCCCGTTTGGTTACTTGCACTCGCTGGTGGGGTTGAACTTTTGCAAGAATCGGGGGTCATTGGAGCATTTTTTTTTTTTTTTAAACAGAAAAAAGTGTCCAATGCGGGAATCGAACCCGGGTCGTAGTGGTCGAAAACCAACGGTTTAACCAGCCTTCCACCGACCCCCTATAATAATCATGGTAGGCAGTAGTTAGATTTTACTGTAGGTACACCATATGTCTACACATGTAGAAGGCAGTAGACAATTTGTCACAACACACCAGTTTTTGGAATATTCAGACAAATAGCTAATCGTTATACCATTGTTTTGAGTAGTGGCCCTCATCAGTACAGGGATTGCTTTGATTTCCTGACATCCAACTAGAGGAATCATGCCACACCTCATAACCATGTTATTTGGGTTGGCTTTGTGTCTGAATTTACCAATAGTTAGTGCTGTGCAAATTTATTGATTCAAATCTGTGTGATGCATTGATTTGAATCATTTTGAAATGATAGGGGAAGTAGCTTTCCCGCAGGTGAATATATATCCCTCCCCCAATATTATTACAATATATATTGAGACGTTACAAAAAACAATTTTCAATTATACATAAATTCCTTTAAGGTGTTACTTTAATTTTTCCTATGTTTATTTTCAATTTCTTTTTCTCATTCATTAAAAGTCAATGATGTACATGCAAAATTAGTAAAAACTCAATAAAAACGATATGTAAAAATAGACAGAAAAAACAAATGGCTTGTAAAAAAAAGCGGAATAAAATGAGTTGAGGTAAAATGTCTATTCCATTAACAAACATTTCACTTTTAAAATAATGAACTTTAAAATTAAAGTTTTACAAAACAGAAAATTAGCGTTTTAAAATAAAAACGTGGCATTTGGCGCAGCCGAAAAGGATACGGAAAGAAGAAAAAATGGCGGAAAATCCAAACAACCGGTTGCAAAAATTCAACGGCTCGAAGTCGGCAATTAGGCCTGAGTCATGGATCAAATTATATGATTTTGAAAATAATTCTTTAAAGGAAGATGAAAAAATCAAAAATCTTATGTACTTCTTGACAGATTCAGCACTTGAATGGTATGCAGACGAGATTATTTCAAATCCTGCAATAAAAAGATGGGAAGTTGTAAAGGAAAAGTTGATTCAAAGATTTGGTTCATACAACGCAAATCCAATTGTCTCAGCATCACATCGAAGATTAAAACGAGAAAAGAGAGAGAATCAATAGAAAATTATTTTCAAGATAAAATTCGCCTGTTAAATCAAACCCATCTAACGAAGGAGGAAAAAATTCATTTATTAACAGACGGACTTCCAAATGATTGGAAAGATTTAATTGTGGCTGCACAGCCAACTGACGCCACAAAATGGTTTCATATCGCAGCTTCAATTGAACAAAATAGGGCTTCAATTCAGTTTAAGCCTAAAAACAAAATACATCTCGCGACAAAAAATAATGATAATAGAAAAAATGTTTGCCCATTCTGGTGTCCAATATGTTCGAAAAAGGGAATAAAAATTAAACATTGGGTCACAGATTGTGAGGATTATGATCCTAATTATAAAAAGGATAGGCCTAATCAAAACACTTCAGTGAAACAAGTATGCGGAGCCCCGGAATTGTTGAATGTAAGTACTTTGACAAATACCCCTACACAAGGAGCTTTAAAGCTTATCAACATAAGTGTTGAAGTAAATGGAATTCCTGCGCAAGCATTTGTGGATACTGGAGCAACAGTATCAATAATCAATTGGCGATTGTTCAAGCGAACCCGTCTTCAACTTCAACCAAATTCAGACATTCACATCAGCCAAGCGGATGGTGTTACCAGGACATGTGGAAGCCTTCAGACCAAGGTAAGAATAGATAAATTAATTAAACCTGTAACTCTCCATGTAATGAAGAACTTTAAATATCCACTCTTGATCGGATTAGATGTTGCATCTCTTTTTAATCTTTTAATAGATGTCAAAGACAAAACAATTTACACCAAATTTGATGGATTACAAAATCCAATTCTTGTAAATCATCTAGAAGAGATAAGAGAACATGAATTTAAAAAAATACTTGAACACAATAGGAATGTATTTTGTCAGCATGCCATTGATTTGGGAAAAGTAGCTATACAACATAAGATCATCACGAAAAGTGAACAACCAATTTCTCTTAGACCCTATCGTCGTCCTCTAAAAGAGTAGGAAGAGATAGCTGAACAAGTTAAAGAACTTCTCGAACACAAGTTAATAAGAATTTCAGATTCTCCTTGGGCATTTCCTGTTGTTATGGTTCCCAAGAAGGATGGAAATAAAAGGATGTGCATTGATTACAGACGTCTTAATGAGATCACGCTGGATGACAGGCAACCCCTACCTCACATACAGGACATGTTTGATCGATTGCATGGATCCAGATTCTTCTCTACCCTTGATGTTGCATGGGGTTATTGGCAGATCGAAATGGACCCGCAATCTATTCAAAAAACTGCATTCGTCACAAACGATGGTCATTATGAGTTTTTAGTGATGCCATTTGGTTTAAAAAATGCTGCTTCAACGTTTCAAAGGATAATCCAACATATTCTAGGTAAATTATTATGGAAAGGAACTTGCTCTTTCCAAGATGACATATTGGTGTACACGAAAACATGGCAAGAGCACATAGAGCTTCTTAGTAAAGTTTTTGACAAATTAAGACAGTACAACATGAAATTAAAATTGTCGAAATGTATTTTTGGAAGAACTGAAGTAAAATACCTCGGACATATCATCAGTCACAATCAATTAAAACCTGATCCAGGAAAAGTAAAATCTATTCAAGACTTTCCAAGACCTGATACTGTAAAGAAAGTTCGTCAGTTCATGGGATTGGCAAATTATTACAGAAAATTTGTGAAGGACTTTTCTAAAATTTCATTCCCCTTGGTTCGACTCACTCGGAAGAATCAGCCCTTCATCTGGAATGAGGAAGTAGAGGAGTCGTTCGCTAAACTTAAAATGGCACTATCTACAAAACCTGTCCTTGCTATTTACAACCCGGACTACCCCTCTAAAGTTTATACAGATGCCTCCAAATATGGAATTGGAGCAATCCTAACACAAATTGGTCCAGACAATGAGGAACATGTAATTGCTTATTACTCCAAAACACTGCAACCACACCAAGAGAATTATTCTGCTTATGAGATGGAATGCCTAGCCGTGATACAAGCAACTGATCACTTTCATGTATACATAGAAAACCAACCATTTGAAATCATCACTGATCATGCGGCGCTCCAATGGCTTTTCACCATGAAGAAACCGAAACCTAAGTATTTTAGATGGATTCTTAGTTTATCCTCGAAATCATGTAACATCGTTCATCGTTCTGGAAAGCAACAAACTCATGTTGACGCCTTATCAAGACTCCCAGTTGTTAACATTGCAACTCAAGAACTTCAAGAACACCAAAAAAATTCAGATTTGAGTTTCTTGAAAAATTCCCACACTCACGACAGTGTGGTAATGATCAAACAAAAAGGAGTTTTTAAAGCAGTTGTCCCAAACTCGCTTACCAAAAAAATATTGGAAGAATATCACGATTCATTGAGTCACCCATCAATAACCAAAACATGCAAACTTATAACTCAATGTTATTGGTGGAAAGGAATAACAACTGATATCAAGAATTATGTTCGATCTTGTAAATCTTGTCAACTAGTGAAGGTCAGACATGAACCAACTTTAGGAGAAATGATCACTCCAACGTCAAATATCCAACCATTACAAATGATCGGTTGTGACACTATTGTACTGGGAACAGCAGCAGCTAACACAAAGCATAAATTCATTCAAGTTTTTGTTGATCACGCAACTCGTTATCTATGGGCATACCCCACAATAACAAACACTGCTCAAGCTGTCACTCAATGTCTTGATAAGATAATCAAATCTGTTAATTCGATCAATACTATCTTAACAGATAATGGCAAAAATTTTATACAGTCTACTCTCGTTATAACGCCACCATCCGGATTTTGCAAAAAAGCGGCGTAAGGCGAGGGTGGCGTTGTATCGAACACGTTTAAAATGTGAAATTTAAAGATACAATAAATTATTTATAACAATTACTAAAAACAACTTATACCCTAAATCAATATATAGAATGCCGGCATTAATTAATTAATATGACAAATTGGAATAATTAATTTATTTTTATTCATTAAAAAGTAATTACATTTTCTTGAAGAAGTCTGTGATCACAACTTATCTTTTCTCTCCCTCACTTATGGCATAGACACGGCGTAAACAAATCCGCAGATAGATTGACGTCGTCAGGTGTTGCTCTCTTGGAGTGCTCAAGAAACAACAAAACTGTCTCAGCAGCTGTTCTGGCTTCCCTTAACGATGGTAGGCGCTGGGTCACTGTTGCATCATCATCCTCGCCAAGTTCTTTCGCTGTAACAGTGGACACCAGAAAATTGTCATCTGTTAGCTTCATTTCCGCCTCCTGGGAATCATCAACCAGTTGAAACTCCCTTTCAGTCATCAAATTCTCTGGTGTAATAGCGAAGATGTCGCGAATGCGATCGAGCAGATTTCCATAATTAAGAGGCTCAACTGCAGCAGTAGAAGTGAAGCGAATAATGCCTGTGTGATTCCAGCAGTTGCTCGCCAAGTTTTTTTGACTTTTCCCTTAAGAGATCATCAGTAATAATAATATTATTGGCACGCTTTTGGGTAAACCAGTTGAAGAGAGCGTCTTCCAAGTCACTAAATTTTCCGACTCTTTGTCTCTTTGAAGAACCAACAGTATAATTTTCCCACTTCTCAGCCTGAGTGAGAATATCACGGACAGTTGTTCGTGGAAGTGAGAAACGCTTTCCAATCCCATTCTTCGACATCGTAGGGTTATTTCTTGCCAACTGGCATATCTCCTTCTTCTTTTCAATGGTGATCGACTCACGTTTACGCTTTAGGGAACTCATGATACGACAATAAAGTTGTTGTGTTGGCGTTAGCAAAGAATGAAGCGACTGTGTATGTTCCAGGAACAAGCAGGAAAAGGGTCTGCTGGCTATTGACACAATCTGTTATCTGTTGTGTCAACAGCAAACAAAGTCCGGCGCCGTTGGCGTAAAAAATGCAGACAAGAAAGGGGGAGCGGGGGGGGGGGGTGAGGGACGTTGTGAGCGGCGCTATAACGAGCGGTTTTTGTTACTTGGGATACGAAAAATCAGCGGCGGAAGGCGAACAGCGAGGGAGTGGCGTTATATCGAGAAAAATACATTGATGTCGATTGGGACAAAACGAAAAAAGCGGCGTAAGGCGAGGGTGGCGTTATATCGAGTGGCGTTATAACGAGAGTAGACTGTATCAAAAGAGTTCAACAAATTTCTTTCTTTACAAGGAATTAAACACACATATACTTCGCCTTATCATCCTCAGTGCAATGGCATTTGTGAGAAATTAAATGATACGATAATGACAAAACTGAGAATAGCTGTTCTAGAGAAACCTTGATGTAAATGGAGCTCATTGTTACCGCAAGTTGTCAAAAATTATAATTCCACACCACATGACGTGACTGGTTTTTCACCGCTTTTCTTAATGTATGGAATCGGTAATGTACCCGAATTTGCCAACCAAATTCCAATTACAATTGAAGAAGCCAGGAAGAAAGCTAGCCTGCGGACAGAACAAGTTAGAAGTAAGTGGAAGATTAAACACGATAGCCATCACCCCAAGTATGTCTTTAAAGAAGGAGACTTAGTCATAAGAAAAATTGCCTTCAACGACCCTCGTCTCATCAAGACATCACCAAAATATGAAGGACCATTTGTCATTCAAAAAAAGATATCTGATGTAACCTACGATATCTCTCTGAAAGACCAAAAGCAAGCAAGACGCGTTCACATATCTCAACTTCGACCATTTATTACCCGAGAATAAATGCTTCAAGAAGGGGAATATGAGACGTTACAAAAAAATAATTTTCAATTGTACATAAATTCCTTTAAGGTGTTACTTTAATTTTTCCTATGTTTATTTTCAATTTCTTTTTCTCATTCATTAAAAGTCAATGATGTACATGCAAAATTAGTAAAAACTCAATAAAAACGATATGTAAAAATAGACAGAAAAAACAAATGGCTTGTAAACAAAAAGCGGAATAAAATGAGTTGAGGTAAAATGTCTATTCCATTAACAAACATTTCACTTTTAAAATAATGAACTTTAAAATTAAAGTTTTACAAAACAGAAAATTAGCGTTTTAAAATAAAAACGTGGCAATATAAATAGGTAGAACAGGTAAAGTTGCATACTTACGGAAGCAAACCATTTCACAGTAGGGTTTGCATGCTTTGTAACATTGCTGGATACAGATTGGCTTTCCTAGACATCCAAACAATTGACAATTAGATAAATATAGATGTAATATGCAACAAAGTATGCAATAGATGTAACAAAGTGTTCTTTTTTTCAAAGTGGTAAATCGTTTTAAAGTTTCAAATAAATCAAACTTTACAGGAATCTATCCTGGATATGAAATAATTGTGTGTGGCCTAAACATTCATTAGCAGGAAACTGGTAACCAAGGGAGAGAGAGACATGTGTGTATGTGTTGTATAAGAACAGTTTTAACCCTTTCACTGCCGACAACATGTCAACATATGAAAACAAACCTTTCCCCTCAGGAGCCTATAATATGCCAGTGTTAAATCCAAGATATAACATTTATTCTTCTAGTTCAATCAAAACCGGGGGGTCGGTGGAAGGCTGGTTAAACCGTTTGGTTTACGACCACTACGACCCGGGTTCGATCCCCGCATTGGACACTTTTTTTCTGTTTAAAAAAAAAATGCTCCAATGGCCCCCCGATTCTTGCAAAAGTCCAACCCCACCAGCGAGTGCAAGTAACCAAACGGGGCTCTGGCACATTTGTAAGTGCAAAGTCGAACTGCTTTCACATGTGTAGACATGTGGTGCGCTTACAGTAAAAAGCAGTCGCTAACTACCCACCATGATTATCATGGCCTGTACCACGTGTACTAGGGATAAGCAAAAAAATATATAAAAATTAAAAATTTTATTTCAATAATTTTTTTTTTTTCAGGTGAAATTAACATTGTCACTAGCTGTAAATGACTTGGGTTTTGATGTTGTTTTGTATATACATTCTTATATTCATTGGAACACCTGAGGAGCAAGTCTACTCTTATGGTTGCAGCATTGGATACCAGTACATGTTTAGATGTCTGGAAGTCTTCTTCTTTCTTATCTCCACTCAATCATATTAGGGTGTCAAGTTTGAGACTTAACAACCATCGTTATTGGGTGAAGTAGAATGTGTCTGCCTTTGTCATTAAGATTGGGAGCACTACTCAGTGGCAGGCCGACTTAGCTACAAAAAGAAATGGTCGTCTCTGACATGAGGAACAAACGCCATGTGCAGCCGCTCCTAACATGGAGTACAAACACTGCTCATCCTGTATCCCTGGATTAGGAGCCCTTACAGGGTACTATCAGCCGGGCTAGCTGAGCCCAGGTTTTTTAGTGAGCTTGTTACTGCTCCCCCTCCTCCTTTTTAATCCGGGCTTGGGACCGGCAAAGACGGAGTTTGTCTGGAAGTGAAATGGTTAAATTAATTACTTGAAATGTCACAGCAGATCTCAATCCTTAGCTAGAAATTCTTTCTAAGTTGTCACTATTACATATCTCTGTTTCTACTGCCACAATTCCAACAGACTTCTAAGGTGATTGGCTCATGCACACACACTTGAAGTGGCTCTATTTTTTTTATAACAATACTGCGAAAAAAAAATTTTTTTTTATTATTTATATATTATAAGGAACAATTTGAATTATAGATTAGAAACATAAGGTAACACGATCAAATGGAATTGGAATAGCATTGTTACTGAAACTCATGTCTTCAATAAAGGTCACTGTGTATCAAATATATTTCAGAGTTATTATCCGAGTCCAGATATACATGCTAAAAGGTACAACTTCCTTAAGTTTCGTCCATGAGTGTATATAGAAATGGGTATATATATACAGGGTGTACCAGGTAAATTGGGACTAACTTTGACAGTCCATAAAACAAAAACTACTTGAGATTAAAAACTTGTTTTTTTTTTTCATTACGTAGCCATATTCATGTAAAATGCAACAGTACATGTGTGCGCAGTGTAGTGATGAAGAGTAACCGAGAATTTGAAAATCGAGCTGCCATCATCGTTGCTCTGCGCGCCGGAAGGAGCCCCAAAGAGATAGTGGATTTTCTTAAGTTGCCCAAAACCACTATTTATCGTGTCAAGAAGCAGTTTGATGAGGCCGACAGTAACAAAGAGGGGATAGCTACAAGGAAAAAGCACTCGCGTCGATCGGACAGGGTAAGAGGCGAAGAATTTGTCAAAAATGTCAAGGAGAAGATTGATGGAAACCCTGGGAAGAGCATGAGGGCCATAGCCAAGGAAATGGACGTTGGCTCTATGACAATTGTCAGAACTATCCATGAAGACCTTGGTCTCAAGTCTTATGACCTTCGGAAAGGTCAGTTGCTGACTGAGAATATGAAGAATAACAGAAAAGGAAAGGCTGCTGCCCTCCTCAACAACCTGAAACACGACTCTTTTGGCATGCTAAGGTTCTTCTCTGACGAAAAGAACTTTGACGTGGACCAAAAGGTAAATCCCAGGAATGATCGCTGGATCTGTAAAGACCCCTCAGAGATACCTGTCGTGATGCACACGAAATTTCCTGCCTCCGTAATGGTCCTTGGCGTTATCAGCAGTGAAGGTGATGTCATGCCTCCCCATTTCTTTGAGAAGGGCCTTAGGATGAACGCTGACACCTACATCAATGTTCTGGAGACCGTTGTGAAGCCTTGGATGGACATGGTGGCCGCAGGAAGGAAGTATGTCTTCCAACAGGACTCAGCTCCAGCCCATAAGGCAAAAAAGACACAATCGTGGCTGACACTTAACGTCCCTAGTCACCGGGGTCCTGATATTTGGCCCCCTAATTCTCCATATTGCAATCCCCTCGACTACTATGTATGGGGCGTTGTTGAGAGAGATGTCAACAAAGCTCCTCATACCACCATCCAGTCTGTCAAGAAAGCAGTTCACACGGTGATGACCCAAATGGACAAGGTCATCGTCGCCAAGGCCTGTGCTTCATTCCGCACTCGCCTCGAGACTGTTGTAGCTAATAATGGAAACTACATTGAATAAATAAACACTATATCCTTTTATCTACTACTGTGTCAAATTTCATTCGGATATTTTAATTTTTACTTGCAAAAAATTTCAGTTAAAATACCATTGTTGAAATTCCCAAATTACCTGGTACACCCTGTATATGTAGTATAAAATCAAAATCTCCTCTCTCTTATATGTAAATTGAATAGCACCAATAGAGCCAACCTACAGGCAACCCAGAGGGAGGTGGGCAGGTAAAGTACAACCACTTGACATACCAGCGACATTCCAAGGGGCAACCACTGGGGCTCATTAGTTATCACCCTGGGGTTTTTAAGATAGTTGGAGATTAGGTACAACACGAGAGGCCATCAGCTGTGCCAGTCCTATCTCTCTTGGTTGCCTAGGTCCAAATCCAACTTGTGATGTGTTATTTCCCCACCTTTTATACCATATATGTTATAAAAAAATGATGAGATTTTCTGCTGATTTTTGATTATCTTGTGGATTATGCTATGGTAATGCAGTCGTGGTTGAAAATCTTGAAAGTATGATTATAAAAATAGTTTTGATCAGTAATTTAATTGAAATAAAGAAATATATTTTAAAAAAACATAATTCAATAAAAGTACTGCCTGGCTTAAGGCGTAAGATTAAAAAAATTAAAAACTTATTTACATAATTTACAAAAGATTTGAGCTGGCCATCGGGAAACAACAACAATGAGTTTTTATAATAGGGGAAGCGTGACCTCTGGCAGTCGATTTAGCAGATTATTTGTATCTATGAAATATAATTTTTTTTTAAATAATATTTTAATATAACATATATATATTTATATACTAGCGGATGTACCCGGCTTCGCCCGGGTTTTACCCGAGTAAAGGTTTGTCTAACGAATCTCTCGATAAAGTGAACATTTTTTCCCGGTCCCTTGAAAAATACTCGATAAGTTGAATAAAATCAATATTAATTGGTTCCCTCGGTAATTGAAAGTTAAAGGAATAGTATCTTGCCTTGGAATTGTATCATTATTCTTGTCTCAAATAAATTGCCGTGTCATCCTGAATTTTGTCTTTCCTAATTTTCTACATTACAAAATCATTGTATCATCATGATAATATTTAGTGCAGATTGTTGAATTATAACAGATAAATTAGAATATTAATCTTGATTATTTTTAGGCGAAAAGTTATTTCAAATATTTTATTTGCTAGAAACCTTCCCAGTACTATACTAAATAACTTTCCAAAGTTTCATGGCGTTCCAATGAGTGATTTGGTCAGGCATAAAGGACACACACACACACATACATTCATTTATATATATATATAGATATATATACAGAAAAGTTGGATGCATTTTCAAAAATACTCACCGGAACAGATTTGCGATTGGTTGCAATGTTTTAAACAAAGTTTGTGACAAGTATCTCTGCATTCTGAAACACCACAAGATTGTAAGATATTCACATTCCCCATTTTCAACCATAAAATATTTTAGGATAACTTGTCATTGTGCCGATTCCATTTCATAATATATGATAAGGTACAATATATTTGGATTAGAGATTAGAAACAACAAGGTAATAAAGAAGACCAAATCTCCAAATAAATAAATAATGTCTGATGATGATAACAATGTTGTTACCCAAACAATACTTACAATTTATTTGAGAGATTGGTGTTAAATACCTTGTACTTCATATTATTAAAAAGTTCAGGTTTCAATTCCCATCAAATATTTGTAGGACAACAACAAAAGTAGGGAAAGTTTTTTCTCAAAAACTGCAGCAACAGAACAATCACAGAGAGGCCATCTATTCCACTCAGTCTCTTGTTGTAAATACTTATATATACACACTCTACCCTATAAAAATAAAGATCACCTCTTGGCAAAAGAGATACTAAAACTAATGATCAAACTCTGGAATAAAATATTTGAGTAGTTCTGAAATTTCAATCACCTTATTCCTTATCCATGTTCATCACATATACCAATTTTTGTTCCAATCTGACAATTTCTTGGTGTATATGAGTATATAATATTCTAGAGTATATGATATTCTTGGTTATAAACACAAGGTAATAAGACCAAATCCAAATAAATAAATAGTGTGTGACGTTTCTGTAACAGCGCTGTTACCATCTTCAGACAAAAGTATTGAATGAGAAATTTTACCTAGGTTGTAATTTCTGAGTGATACCTAATAAAGTCAACACAGCACTAGTTAGTACATACCTTCAGGAGATATGGTAGTGGTCAGCAGTATCTCGCTCGTGGCTGAACACAGATTCACATTATTTCTTCAGCTACCTACTTCAGGTTATATTTCTTTATCATTGAGTCAGCAATTTCGGTATAGGGCAGGAGTGAGCAAACTTTTGAGTCGGAAGAATCAACAATTACAATTTACAAAATTTCAAAGTTTTTAAAGAGCCACAAAATTTTGTCTTACCAACAATAAATAGTACTCGCATAATTTTCTTTTTTTTTTGCTTATCCCTTATCCCTATTACACGTGGTACAGGCCATGATAATCATGGTGGGTAGTTAGCGACTGCTTTTACTGTAAGCGCACCACATGTCTACACATGTGAAAAGCAGTTCGACTTTGCACTTACAAATGTGCCAGAGCCCCGTTTGGTTGCTTGCACTCGCTGGTGGGGTTGAACTTTTGCAAGAATCGGGGGCCATTGGAGCATTTTTTTTTTTTTTTAAACAGAAAAAAGTATCCAATGCGGGAATCGAACCTGGGTCGTAGTGGTCGAAAATCAAACGGTTTAACCAGCCTTCCACCGACCCCCACTCGCATAAATAATATTTACGTATGGAACTATATAAAGAACTTCACATCCAAAGAGCCGCATGTGACTCGCAGTTTTCTGACTCCTGGTATAGGGAATAGAAACAAACAACCTTTTAGAATTTCTTTTAAAATGCTCAAGTGAGCAGTCAGGATATGTCTTTTTTATAGATTATTATATATATATATTTTATATATATAAAAATCAATGTTTGTATGTTTGTTTGTTTGTTCGTATGTCTGGTATACAAATTCGCAGTAGTTCACTAATTCAAACCAAAATTTCCATACATAGGTAAAAAAATACGGGGAAGACGATAGGCTATTTTTAGAAATATATAAATCAATTATTAAAACTATATATTCAAATTATTCTACTTAGCTCACGAACAGCGCCCTCTATCAAAGATTAGATTAAATTATGCTGATGCAAACAAATAGATAATGCTAATAACAAACAATTATTTAAAAAATCTTATCTAAATATATATCACTCGGGTAGATATGCGCACGGGTCAATCCTGGGGCGAAGCCCGTGTCACTTGTCTAGTATTTTATATATATAAATGAAACCTCTCTGTAAAGGACACCTAGTTTCAGAGTAAAAGTGTACTTTATGAAAAGGTGTCCTCTTACTGGAGAGTTGTTAAATAGTAAAAATGGTAATTTTGACAATGAAAACTGTCT
Source organism: Cordylochernes scorpioides (assembly GCA_030710605.1). Classification (NCBI taxonomy): domain Eukaryota; kingdom Metazoa; phylum Arthropoda; class Arachnida; order Pseudoscorpiones; family Chernetidae; genus Cordylochernes; species Cordylochernes scorpioides. The sequence goes on from CP092874.1 coordinate 14,234,651, forward strand.
TTTATAGAGAGGTGTCCTCTAGCCGGAGTGTTCTACTGTATATATATGATACTATCCGAGTGACCCAGCTCCACCCGGGTAGTACTCACGTGAAAATTTCCCCAATGAAGAGTATGACTAAAGTTAAAAATATATTAATTCTGTGGTAATTTTTCATATTTAATGAAGATTTAAATGCTAAGAAAAAAAATTTTATATTTTGATATTATACAGAAAATTATCTATCTTGTTTTACATGAGTGTTTGAAATTTGGTTAAAATTGCTGCATTCTAATGAAAGTTTTTAGCGGAGCCTAAGAACTGCCTCAAATTACAGGCAAAGTTTCACCAAAGTGTGCCATGGTGTCATAATCAATGAAAGCTGCACCACTACACCCCATTCCCAAATACAATAGTAGAGCGGTATGGTGGATTAAACTGGTAAAACTGGGCTGGGAGAGTTTACCACTGATGATGAGCCAGGCCCCCCCCGCAATATTTTTGCCATTGCAATAAGGCTACGAAGTATAAAAATCTTTGATGTTGCCAGTTATCTATTTTCTTTTAATTGATGAGGCACAATTTGGATTGTAGATTATAAACACAAGGTAATAAGACCAAATCCAAATAAATGAAAAGTGTGTGACGTTTCGGTAACAACGCTGTTACCGAAACGTCACACACTATTTATTTATTTGGATTTGGTCTTATTACCTTGTGTTTATTTTCTTTTAAAAAGACAGAGGCAATTTTTTTCACATTTGGTTATCTTGTGTTTCTTCAATAAAGGTTAATGTGTATCAAATATATTTCAGAGTTCTAAAGGTAAACTCCGTATAATTAGTATAAACATATAACGAATCTAAAGTTTTACGAAGGAGCCTCTTTTATTATACTTTTGCAAGCTTTCGAACCTTTCGGTTCTTCCACAGGCGTGGCTAGTATGACTACACTAACAGGGTATAAGCACGCTTGAGCCATTATATACAACATATAAATTTACATTCGGAGTGATATTTCAAACGTAATAAAATAGAAATAGGAATTATGACTATAAAAATAAAAATAAAACTATGTAAATGAACTTATAGATTTTTAAAATTTAGATAAAATTATGGCAAAAACTTTTAAATACGATGAAAGTTAAGTAAAATAATGATATTCACTGTATGTAAGCCGTGTGACACTTTAAAATTTCGTAACATTTAAAACCAGTAAAATTTTAAAACATCTCAACACAGAAAAACCAAGCGGGGGTCCACTCCAACCCGACCACACACCCGAGTATATCACGGTATAACTATTGAGATATTATATGATATATTTCCGGTAGATCTATTTTCCTATTAATGCTGTTTGTTTGTGTTGATATGATGGATTCCAGTACCAATCTGTGCTGCTTATTGTTTATGTGCTGATATAGGATTTTAGGATGATCTAAGTTGAAGTTATGGCCAGTGTTTGAAATATGTTGGTATATAAGTGATTTCGGGTCTCTATTGTTTATGTTTCGTTTGTGTTCAGTGATTCTGATATACGCGGTTCTGCCAGTCTCCCCCACATAGGAGGCTGGGCAATCCTGGCAAGAAACCGCGTATACTGCTCCGGTGGAGTGGATGGGATTGTTGGGTGCGTCTGCTTTGGTGATAGGATTCCTGAGGAGGGCAGCAAGATTGGGAGGGCTGTTAAAATAAACTTGGATGCCATATGGGCGAAGGATTTTGGAAATGGCAACAGAGAACGAGGAATATGGAAGATAGCAGACTGCTCTATAAGTCGTGGAGGTCCTCGGAGCAGTGGGATCAAACGTGTGTTTATCTATGAATTTTCTTGGGTATCCTGCAGTGGTTAGAAGGGTGGTAATTCTGTTTTTTTTCTATGGCTTTGAATATAGGTAATGAGCAATGCGTATGTACTCTTTTGGTTAAAGTCCTGACTGTATTTACTTTATAGGCTACCGGGCTATTGGAGGAGAAATGGGTATATAGAGGTGGGATATTCTTTTTGTAATATACTGCTGTGTGCAATCTGTGTGGAGTGCGGATAATGAGGATGTCCAGAAATGGCAATACTAGGTTTGTTTCTGTTTCGTATGTGAATTTGATGTCTGCGTGAAAGGAATGTAGAGTGTTAAGAATAGGTTGGAGCTCATTCGGTTTGATTATACAGAAGATGTCGTCTACATACCTCCTCCAATAATGGATGTCGGAAGAATGCGTCTGATTGATCCACTGGTCCAAGGACCCCATCACGACTTCAGCAACTATGGATGAAAGAGGACTGCCCATTGGGGTGCCTCTGATCTGCTTATAATGCTGGTGGTTAAACGTAAAGGTGCTAATGGAAAGACATAAGGACGTTAGCTGGGTTATCAGGGTTATTGTTTGATCTTGAATACCTGCTGACTTGAGAAATGACTGTAATTTGTTTAAAATGAGGGCGTGTGGAAGGGAGAGGTATAGCGCTGTGACATCAAATGAAGCCATAATGTGATGTGCGGGTGGCTGCATTTGTGTGATCTCCTGAACGAAACTGGGTGGGTGTGTGATATTGTACTGGTTAGGATTGTTCTTCATGATAGGGGATAATAGTTGGGCCAGATATTTAGCTAAGGTGTGAGCCGGGGAGAGGTGGTATGCGATGATGGGTCGGAGTGGTACCCCAGGCTTGTGTATTTTAGGAGCACCATATATGTACGCATCCCGTGTGAGGGAACCGGTGAACTGAGTTAATTGTTCCTAAAACAGTGAAGGGCCTTATATTTCACATTCAACAACTCCTTCCCATTGCAGAATTCACCGAAGTCATCATGTCCATCACTAGAGACATCCAACACAGAGAAAAGATCCTTACAGGCAGGCAACAATCAAAAATGTCATATTGGGTAAAGAAATACCAGTTCCCGCAGTCCGCAGCCTTTCCAAACAATTCATCTAATGGAATAGTTAACTTGTCCTCGATTCCCTTATCGGAAAAGGAGGAAAGGGTGTTAGCATTGGGGTTACATTACGTTCCTCCCGACAAGCCCGACATACCCAGGTTAATAGCAGGAGTGGAAGGTGCACTCAAAAACCTCAACCATATGGAAACCCTCAGGATTAGACACGCAGTTACCCAGGTCTTGCGCAGGCCCTATCACCCAGTACCATATGCCCGGGATCATCGCTCCCTCATCCAGAAGCTAAAAAAGACTAGTTCGCTGGTAATCACCAAAGCAGACAAGGGAAACCAGACGGTGTTGATGGATAGAGCTGATTACGAAGGAAAAATGATGAACATACTCGCTGACACATCCACATTTACGAACATCTCAACATCTGCGAAAGACGCCATGGTCAAGGGCTACAAGTCATCACTTAGGAACTTGATGAAGGCGAAGCAGATCACCAAGGAACACTTAACTCAGTTCACCGGTTCCCTCACACGGGATGCGTACATATATGGTGCTCCTAAAATACACAAGCCTGGGGTACCACTCCGACCCATCATCGCATACCACCTCTCCCCGGCTCACACCTTAGCTAAATATCTGGCCCAACTATTATCCCCTATCATGAAGAACAATCCTAACCAGTACAATATCACACACCCACCCAGTTTCGTTCAGGAGATCACACAAATGCAGCCACCCGCACATCACATTATGGCTTCATTTGATGTCACAGCGCTATACCTCTCCCTTCCACACGCCCTCATTTTAAACAAATTACAGTCATTTCTCAAGTCAGCAGGTATTCAAGATCAAACAATAACCCTGATAACCCAGCTAACGTCCTTATGTCTTTCCATTAGCACCTTTACGTTTAACCACCAGCATTATAAGCAGATCAGAGGCACCCCAATGGGCAGTCCTCTTTCATCCATAGTTGCTGAAGTCGTGATGGGGTCCTTGGACCAGTGGATCAATCAGACGCATTCTTCCGACATCCATTATTGGAGGAGGTATGTAGACGACATCTTCTGTATAATCAAACCGAATGAGCTCCAACCTATTCTTAACACTCTACATTCCTTTCACGCAGACATCAAATTCACATACGAAACAGAAACAAACCTAGTATTGCCATTTCTGGACATCCTCATTATCCGCACTCCACACAGATTGCACACAGCAGTATATTACAAAAAGAATATCCCACCTCTATATACCATTTCTCCTCCAATAGCCCGGTAGCCTATAAAGTAAATACAGTCAGGACTTTAACCAAAAGAGTACATACGCATTGCTCATTACCTATATTCAAAGCCATAGAAAAAAAACAGAATTACCACCCTTCTAACCACTGCAGGATACCCAAGAAAATTCATAGATAAACACACGTTTGATCCCACTGCTCCGAGGACCTCCACGACTTATAGAGCAGTCTGCTATCTTCCATATTCCTCGTTCTCTGTTGCCATTTCCAGAATCCTTCGCCCATATGGCATCCAAGTTTATTTTAACAGCCCTCCCAATCTTGCTGCCCTCCTCAGGAATCCTATCACCAAAGCAGACGCACCCAACAATCCCATCCACTCCACCGGAGCAGTATACGCGGTTTCTTGCCAGGATTGCCCAGCCTCCTATGTGGGGGAGACTGGCAGAACCGCGTATATCAGAATCACCGAACACAAACGAAACATAAACAATAGAGACCCGAAATCACTTATATACCAACATATTTCAAACACTGGCCATAACTTCAACTTAGATCATCCTAAAATCCTATATCAGCACATAAACAATAAGCAGCACAGATTGGTACTGGAATCCATCATATCAACACAAACAAACAGCATTAATAGGAAAATAGATCTACCGGAAATATATCATATAATATCTCAATAGTTATACCGTGATATTCTCGGGTGTGTGGTCGGGTTGGAGTGGACCCCCGCTTGGTTTTTCTGTGTTGAGATGTTTTAAAATTTTACTGGTTTTAAATGTTACGAAATTTTAAAGTGTCACACGGCTTACATACAGTGAATATCATTATTTTACTTAACTTTTATCGTATTTAAAAGTTTTTGCCATAATTTTATCTAAATTTTAAAAATCTATAAGTTCATTTACATAGTTTTATTTTTATTTTTATAGTCATAATTCCTATTTCTATTTTATTACGTTTGAAATATCACTCCGAATGTAAATTTATATGTTGTATATAATGGCTCAAGCGCGCTTATACCCTGTTAGTGTAGTCATACTAGCCACGCCTGTGGAAGAACCGAAAGGTTCGAAAGCTTGCAAAAGTATAATAAAAGAGGCTCCTTCGTAAAACTTTAGATTCGTTATATATTTCAGAGTTATTTTCTGAAAATATGAGCTGTACAGAAATGAGTTTCCTTTGAGATTTTATTAAGTTTATCTGGCTGTGTGGGGGACTCTCTTCAAAAAAAAAAAAAAAAAAAGAAATATTCAGGTTCTAAAATAGTTAATAGGACTTTTGATAATTGGATTTGTTACTTCAAGATGGCAAAATGCCATTAGAGATAAGAATAAAGGTAGTACACTGTTTTAACAGATAAAAGTCCTTCCAAGCACCCTTTGAAAAAAGTATGGAGCATTTTTTATGGAATTCTTTCAAATCCTCTAAAAATTACTAATGGTAATAGGTTTCTATTTTTTAGGATATTTCTTAGTTTCTTACTTTCAACAGGGGTCCAAATGCCTGTGGAAACTGGAAAATACAAACGAATTTTGTCTTTTACCAAGTCAACACTTTATAAATAAATAACTAATTCCATATATATTATATATCCAAATGAACTGAACTATGTACATTACAAGTTAACAATACCAAATTCAAAAAAGGTAAATAGTGATTAGAATTGCTAAATTTACCTATAAAGTGATAATGTTTAGTGATAAGTGATGTAAAGTGATGAAATTTATGATAAGGTACAATTTGGATTAAAGATTAGAATCAAAAGGTAACAAAACCAATTCTGTTACCAAAAAATCACAAACATTTCAATAATTTGGATTTGGTCTTGTTCTCTTTTTATCCCCCAATTGATAGAAAACATATATAGATAATAAAAATATAGTCAACAAACTCTCTGTGAAGGACACCTTATTGCATAGCTGAAGTGTCCTTCAGGGAGAGGTGTCCTTTTGCCAGAGAGTTGCTAAATAGTAAAAATTGTAATTTTGGGGATAAATTTCAAATAAAGTCTTCAAAAAATTTAGCATCAATTTGGATTATATATTAGAAACATAAGGTAACAAGTTCCAAATAAATAATTTGAGAGTGCCATTTCAGTAACAGTGTTTTTACTATGATTAGACAAAGGTATTGAAGATTTGAGATTTCTAGAGAGAGAATTGAGGTTTAAAAATATCACTCACCAGGAGGGGTTGATGACTCCATTGGTGTAGAACCTTCTGAAAATGCCCCAGTGGATTATTAGTACTTTTATATTGTTATGAAAGTATATAAGTGAAATCCTATATATAAATTTCTGACATGATTCTGGTAAAACAGCAAAGAAGTGATAAAAGGCAGAATTACATTCAACAATGGACTTATATTTATCAAAATACCTAAGAATAGAAAATAGATATATTTCTGTCAAGAAAAGATTTGCTGATAATAGAATACCAAAGAAAAGAAGAAAGGTGGAACTACTGTCGACAATGGACCTGATGCTAGCAGAACACCAAAGAAGAGAAGAATGGAGGAACTACTGTCGACAATGGACCTGATGTTAGCAGAACACCAAAGAAGCGAATAATGGAGGAACTACTGTCAACAATGGACCTGATGTTAGCAGAACACCAAAGAAGCGAATAATGGAGGAACTACTGTCAACAATGGACCTGATGTTAGCAGAACACCAAAGAAGCGAATAATGGAGGAACTACTGTCGACAATGGACCTGATGTTAGCAGAACACCAAAGAAGCGAATAATGGAGGAACTACTGTCAACAATGGACCTGATGTTAGCAGAACACCAAAGAAGCGAATAATGGAGGAACTACTGTCGACAATGGACCTGATGTTAGCAGAACACCAAAGAAGCGAATAATGGAGGAACTACTGTCAACAATGGACCTGATGTTAGCAGAACACCAAAGAAGCGAATAATGGAGGAACTACTGTCGACAATGGACCTGATGTTAGCAGAACACCAAAGAAGCGAATAATGGAGGAACTACTGTCGACAATGGACCTGATGTTAGCAGAACACCAAAGAAGAGAAGAATGGAGGAACTACTTTCGACAATGGATCTGATGTTAGCAGAACACCAAAGGAGAGAAGAGAAGAAAAAAACTTGAATTAATGGATTTCTTCATCCTTTTAGGTCATGAACAATCTTGGAAAATCTCAATTCCCAGCAGTTTCAGATTTGAAATTGTAGGTCACAGAAAGAAGGAAATACACACACAGACTGATATCATATATATAAAAAAAAATGATGGCTAAATAGAGGGATTATTTGAAAAATTTTCAAGAAGAAATTTACTTCTCATAAATGATCAAAATTAGGAAAGAGCTTCAATAGGTTTTTTTTTTTTATATTATGATTTTTTTTTTTTTTCAAATTAAATCTTAAAACAATTTAGCATCAATTTGGATTATAAACTAGAAACATAAGGTAACAAGATCAAAATAAATAGTCTGAGTGTGACGTTTTGGTAACAGCATTGCTACTATAATTAGACAAAGGTATTGAACAACTATATTTATATTTTATTTTAATGGATGCTTGAGATTTCTAGAAATGAGGTTTAGTAATATCACTCACCAGGAGGGGTTGATGACTCCATTGGCGTAGAACCTTCTGAAAATGCCCCAGTGGATTATTAGTACCTTTATAATGTTATGAAAGTATATAAGTCAAATCCTATATATAAAATGTGCCAACATGATTTTGGAAAAACAGCAAAGAAGTGATGAAATGCAGAATTACATTCAACAATGGACCTGAATTTATCAAAATACCTAAGAATAGAAAAATAGATATACTTCTGCCAAGATTTGCTGATAATAGAATACCAAAGAAAAGAGGAAAGGTGGAACTACTGTCGACAACGGACCTGATGTTAGCAGAACACCAAAGAAGAGAGAATGGAGGAACTACTGTCAACAATGGCCCTGATGTTAGCAGAACACCAAAGAAGCGAAGAATGGAGGAACTACTGTCAACAATGGCCCTGATGTTAGCAGAAGACCAAAGAGACAAGAATGGAGGAACTACTGTCAACAATGGACCTGATGTTAGAAGAACACCAAAGAATAGAAGAATGGAGGAACTACTGTCGACAATAGACTTGATGTTAGAAGATCACCAAAGAAGAGAAGAATGGAGGAACTACTGTCGACAATGGCCCTGATGTTAGCAGAACACCAAAGAAGAGAAGAATGGATGAACTACTGTCGACAATGGACCTGATGTTATCAGAACACCAAAGAAGAGAAGAATGGAGGAACTACTGTCGACAATGGCCCTGATGTTAGCAGAACACCAAAGAAGCGAAGAATGGAGGAACTACTGTCGACAATGGCCCTGATGTTAGCAGAACACCAAAGAAGCGAAGAATGGAGGAACTACTGTCGACAATGACCCTGATGTTAGCAGAACACCAAAGAAGCAAAGAATGGAGGAACTACTGTCGACAATGAACCTGACGTTAGCAGAACACCAAAGAAGCGAAGAATGGAGGAACTACTGTCGACAATAGACCTGATGTTAGCAGAACACCAAAGAAGCGAAGAATGGAGCAACTACCGTCAACAATGGACCTGATGTTAGCAGAACACCAAAGAAGCGAAGAATGGAGGAACTACTGTCGACAATGGCCCTGATGTTAGCAGAACACCAAAGAAGCGAAGAATGGAGGAACTACTGTCGACAATGGCCCTGATGTTAGCAGAACACCAAAGAAGCGAAGAATGGAGGAACTACTGTCGACAATGGACCTGACGTTAGCAGAACACCAAAGAAGAGAAGAATGGAGGAACTACTGTCGACAATGGCCCTGATGTTAGCAGAACACCAAAGAAGCGAAGAATGGAGGAACTACTGTCGACAATGGCCCTGATGTTAGCAGAACACCAAAGAAGCGAATAATGGAGGAACTACTGTCGACAATGGACCTGACGTTAGCAGAACACCAAAGAAGCGAAGAATGGAGGAACTACTGTCGACAATAGACCTGATGTTAGCAGAACACCAAAGAAGCGAAAAATGGAGCAACTACCGTCAACAATGGACCTGATGTTAGCAGAACACCAAAGAAGCGAAGAATGGAGGAACTACTGTCGACAATGGCCCTGATGTTAGCAGAACACCAAAGAAGCGAAGAATGGAGGAACTACTGTCGACAATAGACCTGATGTTAGCAGAACACCAAATAAGAGAAGAATGGAGGAACTACTGTTAACAATGGACCTGCTGTTAGCAGAAACTTAAAAAAATGAAGAATGAAGGAATTACTACAATATTTAACAATCTCCAATATATTTTATATGAAGCATGTCAAACACACTATTACTTACTTAAAGTAGTCATTGGAATAGTTGGTCTTTTAGTAGTTTTCTCTAACATCAAATACTATTAGAACTACACAGTCAACTTTAATACACATAAACTGCAGATAAAACAAATTAGTCTCCTTAACGTAAATGTATGTTTTTAAAGTCAATACTTCAGGTATTTTATTCTTTGCAATGAATCCCTCTCTCCTAATTAATTAGCTACAACTACGAGGGAGAGTAGAAAAGTAAGGTCTTCTACGAGATAATTTCCGAACGCGCGTTGCTAGGTGAAATCCGACAACACCGCTGCCTTCCTTGGTTCCCCCTCTACCGTCTAGAACCTTCCCGGTGATCTTGGGACGCTCAAGCGCTGTCTGGCAGCCGTTCGCGATAGAGCTTCCCCTTAGCTCTCCCGCCAAGTGCGAGTTGCGCTCAGTTAAACGCTTTTTAAATGCGAAAAATAATTCTCCGGTCGAAATTCACCGTCAGTTAGTGGAAGTGTATGGTGAGAAGTGCATGGACATCAAAAATGTGTGGAAATGGTGCCGGGAGTTTAACGAGGGGTGGATAAACGTCCACGATGAACAGCAGTCTGGGCGGCCGAGTTTGCTGGAATCAACAGTGGCTCGAATCGACGAAATGGTGCGCGCAAACCAGCGGATAACCCTTGAAGAGATCGAGGATGGCCTGAATGAAGATTGCAGCCACTTCTCCGTGCACAAGATTGTGTCTTAGACCCTCGGCTACAGAAAGGTGTCCGCCAGGTGGGTCGAAAAGTGGCTCAAAGAGGCGGCAGAAGAGTGGTACAACACCGGAATTACAAAGTTGGTTGACAGGATGAAAAAAGTGATTGAGCATCAAGGCGACTATGTAAAAAAATAGCAAAGTGTCCAACCTTTCCAATGATGTATAAAAAGTTGTGATTAAATGTGTTTTTCTATGAAAAAAAAATAGGAGACCTTACTTTTCTACTCACCCTCGTATTAAAAGATATAATCAATATATGTGTATTTAAACTATAAATTACTTCTATTAATGTGAGGAAAAACAGGAAAAATTAAGTAAAGATTATTATTTCTAAACGAGCATTAATACTAATTCTTGATTATTTAAACAATGAGCAATAAAAAACACAATCTATATATTCAAGAAAGTTGTTGTTGTTGTTTCTTATCCCCTTGTGTAAAGATTACACGAATTCCATGAGTTCATGCTCCTCGAGCTGTTTTATGGTGAGCAGCGGCCTTTCCCAAAGGTCCTGTTTACTACATCTAATGCAAGCCAAAATGTGTTCTGGAGCTGCAGGTACCAAACTACATTTTGGGCAAGTGGTATAAATTTTGTTATTATTTTCCATCTTCAATGGCTTGAGATGGCCTGTTCTAAATCCTGTTAGTGTTGTTTGATGCTGTCTATTTCTGATGTTCAGAGCTCCTCCTGGGTTCACTCCAATTCAAGAAATTAAACTATTAAATTAAAAAGTTTTCGTTTCAAATAAAATATACCTACTATACTTAACTGCCAAGAACATATACAGTAGAAAAACCTATTTATAAAGGAACACCTAGTTGCAGAGCCATAGTGTCCTTTAGGGAGAGGTGTCCCCTTACTGGAGAGTTTCTTATTTTTATGTTAAAGTATTGAGCATTTTCATTGCTCTCAATTACAAGGTATTAAGGTTTTCCCACTATGTACTAAGTGTAATTCTCAACCTGCAACAACCTCAAACCACATTATTGACTGTATTGACTCATCCATTGATGAGCTCTACTCATCGCCGGTAGACATCATCAAGCTTTGATACCCTAATATGATTGATGATAAGGCACAATTTGGATTATCTATATATATAAAAATGAATGTATGTGTGTGTGTGTCTGTCCTTTATGCCTGACCAAACCACTTATTGGAATGCCATGAAACTTTGGGAAGTTATTTAGTATAGTACTGGGAAGGTTTCTGAAAAATAATTTCTTGAATATCTTGAATATCCTTAGAGTTATTTGCAGATTTGTAGATTTAACTCGCAAGCAGCGCCACCATTTCGACGATGATAACAAGTTTTTTATCTATAAGTTTTATTATCACTAAGTTTATTATCTTAAAGATTATTTATCAAAAGTAAGATTACACAGGTCTACAAAACTCAAAGTAGTTGTACCTTATAGCATATATATATCGGGATTCAGAAAAAAAACTCTGAGAGATATTTGATGCACAGGGATATTTATCACTGTGCATCAAATATCTCTCAGAGTTTTTTTTCTGAATCCCGATATTTATATGCTATAAGGTACAACTACTTTGAGTTTTGTAGACCTGTGTTATCTCAGGATGACACGGCAATTTATTTGAGACAAGAATAATAATACATTTCCAAGGCAAAGATACTATTCCTTTAACTTCCAATTACCGAGGGAACCAATTAATATTGATTTTATTCAACTTATCGAGTATTTTTCAAGGGACCAGGAAAACATGTTCACTAGATAAAACGATGATTTTGTAATGTAGAAAATTAGGAAAGACAAAATTCAGAATGACATGGCCCACAGGGACCGGGAAAAAATGTTCACTTTATCGAGAGATTCAAATTTATGAGTTTCAAATTATCAAAATATATCTTTTTTTTTTTTTTTTTATAAGTTTATAGAGAATTGTTTTAACAAATGTTCGTTAGACAAACCTTTACTCGGGTAAAACCTGGGCGAAGCCGGGTACATCCGCTAGTAGATTATAAACATAAGGTAAAAAGACCAAATCCAAATAAATAAATAGTGTGTGATGTTTCGGTAACATTGTTGTTACCATCTTCAGACAAAAGTACTGAATGAGAAATTTTACCACAGCATGTTTCAAATAGTTACTGTTATCAAGTGTGTAAACAAGATAGCAAATAAGAAGAATATATTTTTCTGAGAAACACAGAATATTATTCTTACAATTAAAAATTAGGCTTTTTCCACTTTTAATTCTAAGAATAATATTCTGTGTTTCTCAGAAAACTGTCTTCTTATCTGCTATCTTGTTAACACACTTGATAACAGTAACTATTTGAAACATGCAGTAGAACCTCCATGAGAAGACACTCATGCTAGAGAACATCATTCAAAATTCCCAATTTTACTACTTAGTAACTCTCTAGTAAGAAGACGCCTCTCTCTAAAGAACACTTTGACTCTGCGATTAGGTGTCTTTTACAGGGAAGTTCTATTGTATGACTACCTCTCTGTGAAGGACAAAATCTAGTTGCAAAGCTAAATTGTCCTTTACAAAGAGATGCCCTCTTACTGTAAAGTAGAAAATAGGAAAAATGATAATTTTTTGGTGTGATGAAAACTGTTCTTTATAGAGAGAAGTGTGCTCTAACAGAATTGTTCTTTTATTGAGATTACTCAAGGTAGTTCGACCAAATGTAAATAAATAAATAGTGTGCGATGTTTCAGCAACAGTGAAATTATTACCATCAGACAAATGTACAAAATGACTGGTGATCATAACAATATGTTACAGAAACATCACACTATTTATTTATTTGAATTTGGTCTTATTACTTTGTGTTTCTAATCTATAATCCAAATTGTACCTGTTGAAAATGGAGATCAACAATAAATATACATAGTTTATATATATATAAATGAATGTTTGTATGTTTGTTTGTTTGTATGTCCGGTATACAAATTCGCAGTAGTTCACTAATTCAAACCAAAATTTCCATACATAGGTAAAAAAATATGGGGAAGACGATAGGCTATTTTAAAAAATATATAAATCAATTATTAAAACTATATATTCAAATTATTCTACTTAGCTCACGAACAGCGCCCTCTATCAAAGATTAGATTAAATTATGCTGATGCAAACAAATAGATAATGCTAATAACAAACAATTATAAAAAAAAATCTTATCTAAATATATATCACTCGGATAGTTATGCACACGGGTCAATCCCGGGGCAAAGCCCGGGTCACCCGTCTAGTAGTTTATAAGAAGAGGTAAATACTTACTTGAAACTGTAGTTGTTTGAGTACAGAGTGGTGTTATGGTCCACACTATTGAAAAAAAAGAATGTTTAAAGTTTTAATATCAGTACTTGTGAGACTTGCACAATATGTTGGTAAGATATATAGTTAAACCTCTCTCTTGGGGCTCACCAAAATAGGGTGCTATAGAGAGAGGGTGCTATAGACAGGTCACTTTTAATGTAAATCACATCGTACTACGTATTTAAAATCGGGCGCTATAGAGAGGGATGCGCTATTTAGAGGGGGCTCTATAGACAGGTTTAACTGTATTTAAATGACACATTACATATGATAACAAGGTATGGTCAAATATATATTGGTATATTAATGGTAAAGATTGGAAACACATGGTAATAATAATTCAATAAAATAATTCCTTGTACAATAAAACTTCCATGAGAGGATAGCTAGAGAACACCTCTTTATAAAAGACAGTTTTCATTTTCAAAATTATCATTTTTACTATTTAGAAACTCTCCGGTAGGAGGACACCTCTCCCTAAAGGACACTTTGGCTCTGCAATTAGGTGTTGTCCTTTACAGGGAGGTTCTACTATATCAATATTTTCACCTTAACAAGGTAATAATACTCGTTGATTCGGGCTTTTTACCCAGTGTTCAAAAGTGCAAATAGAGAGAATGATAAAAGAAAAAGAAAATATTTTTAATATTATACCAAAAAAAAGAAAGATAGAGCTTCTTACTATCAAACCTACGATTTTATATTTAATATAAAATTTAGATGGCTAATGACTCTGAGAAAACGAAACACTGCATGCTGATTGGCTAATGAACTTAACATTACTTACCTGGCTGATTAATGTCATGTGACAATAAACAACCAATCAATGCCTATCAGTTCAGTCATATGACCTTAATTAGCCAATAGGAGCATGAATGAAAATAATCTCATAATAATTGATTTTAAAATAGTTTAAAAGTAGATAATAAGAAAAAAGATCAGGGTGTGATATATTATGTGCCATACCTTCTTATCCGGCAACTGAATGGTACTAATGGCTAACTATGGAAAAATGTTTTTTAAATAAATAAATAAATGGCTGATATACCATAGAACCTCTTTGTAAAGGACAAAACCTAGTGGCATAGCAAAAGTGTCATTTAGAGAGAGGTGTCCCCTTGCCTGAGAGTTACTATATGTTGAAAATTTATATTTTGCAGATGAAAATTGTCCATTGTAGAGAGGTGTCCTCTAGCATGAGTGTCCTCTCATGGAGTATGTTCATCTGTAGACGTATGAGAACTGTCCTTTATAGAGAGGTGTCCTCTAGCATGAGTGTCTTCTCATGGAGTATGTTCATCTGTAGACGTATGAGAACTGTCCTTTATAGAGAGGTGTCCTCTAGCATGAGTGTCTTCTCATGGAGTATGTTCATCTGTAGACGTATGAGAACTGTCCTTTATAGAGAGGTGTCCTCTAGCATGAGTGTCCTCTCATGGAGTATGTTCATCTGTAGACGTATGAGAACTGTCCTTTATAGAGAGGTGTCCTCTAGCATGAGTGTCTTCTCATGGAGTATGTTCATCTGTAGACGTATGAGAACTGTCCTTTATAGAGAGGTGTCCTCTAGCATGAGTGTCCTCTCATGGAGTATGTTCTTCTGTAGACGTATGAGAACTGTCCTTTATAGAGAGGTGTCCTCTAGCATGAGTGTCTTCTCATGGAGTATGTTCTTCTGTAGACGTATGAGAACTGTCCTTTGAAGAGAGGTGTCCTCTAGCATGAGTGTCTTCTCATGGAGTATGTTCTTCTGTAGACGTATGAGAACTGTCCTTTATAGAGAGGTGTCCTCTAGCATGAGTGTCTTCTCATGGAGTATGTTCTTCTGTAGACGTATGAGAACTGTCCTTTGAAGAGAGGTGTCCTCTAGCATGAGTGTCTTCTCATGGAGCATGTTATTCTGTAGACGTATGAGAACTGTCCTTTGTAGAGAGGTGTCCTCTAGCATGAGTATCTTCTCATGGACTATGTTCTTCTGTAGAGGTGTGAGAACTGTCCTTTGTAGAGAGGTGTCCTCTAGCATGAGTGTCTTCTCATGGACTATGTTCTTCTGTAGAGGTGTGAGAACTGTCCTTTGTAGAGAGCTGTCCTCTAGCATGAGTGTCTTCTCATGGACTATGTTCTTCTGTAGAGGTATGAGAACTGTCCTTTATAGAGAGGTGTCCTCTAGCATGAGTGTCTTCTCATGGAGTATGTTCTTCTGTAGACGTATGAGAACTGTCCTTTGAAGAGAGGTGTCCTCTAGCATGAGTGTCTTCTCATGGAGTATGTTCTACTGTAGACGTATGAGAACTGTCCTTTATAGAGAGGTGTCCTCTAGAATGAGTGTCTTCTCATGGAGTATGTTCTTCTGTAGACGTATGAGAACTGTCCTTTATAGAGAGGTGTCCTCTAGCATGAGTGTCTTCTCATGGAGTATGTTCTTCTGTAGACGTATGAGAACTGTCCTTTGAAGAGAGGTGTCCTCTAGCATGAGTGTCTTCTCATGGAGTATGTTCTTCTGTAGACGTATGAGAACTGTCCTTTATAGAGAGGTGTCCTCTAGCATGAGTGTCTTCTCATGGAGTATGTTCTTCTGTAGACGTATGAGAACTGTCCTTTGAAGAGAGGTGTCCTCTAGCATGAGTGTCTTCTCATGGAGCATGTTATTCTGTAGACGTATGAGAACTGTCCTTTGTAGAGAGGTGTCCTCTAGCATGAGTATCTTCTCATGGACTATGTTCTTCTGTAGAGGTGTGAGAACTGTCCTTTGTAGAGAGGTGTCCTCTAGCATGAGTGTCTTCTCATGGACTATGTTCTTCTGTAGAGGTGTGAGAACTGTCCTTTGTAGAGAGCTGTCCTCTAGCATGAGTGTCTTCTCATGGAGTATGTTCTTCTGTAGAGGTGTAATGACTCTCCTCTAGCATAAGTGTCCTCTCATGGAATATGTTCTACTATATATTTTTACCTATAGGTGGCACAAGGTCATCAGAAACATTCAGTTATACAATCAGGAGATACCATTTCATCCGTGTACATAATCAGCAAAAACATTTCCACAACTATCAGATAAAAGAAAATAACTATTTTTTGACCTTACCTTGAGAAAATTCAGTTGTAGTTGCTATTGATCCTGTAACCCCTAATATAACAACAAAAAGATGACATTATTTTCCACACAACCTGAATTGATAAAACTATCACTACATTATCACAAAAAAAGAAAATATATATATATTTTTTTTACCTTACCTGGAGAAGATTCAGTTGTAGCTCCTGTTGATCCCATAACCCCTAATAATAACAACAAAAAGATAATATCATTTTCCACACAACCTTAATTGATAAAACTATCACTGTATTATTAAAAAAGAAAATATCTTTTTTTTTTTACCTTACCTGGAGAAGATTCAGTTGTAGCTCCTGTTGATCCCATAATCCCTAATAATAACAACAAAAAGACAATATCATTTTACACACAACCTTAATTGATAAAACTATCACTGTATTATTAAAAAAGAAAATATCTTTTTTTTTTTTACCTTACCTGGAGAAGATTCAGTTGTAGCTCCTGTTGATCCCATAATCCCTAATAATAACAACAAAAAGACAATATCATTTTACACACAACCTTAATTGATAAAAATATCAGTATTTTTTTTTTTTTTATTATCCCATGGGTAAGATGACACCAGGTCATGAAGGTTGAAAGCAATAAATCTACTATAGTTTTGGGGTTCTTGTATAGGTCTTCCTTCTTAGCTCCAATACAGGATATGTGCTGGAGTTGCAGTGAAGTTGGAGCATTTTGAGCAGACAGCTTTTTCTCCATTAATGAACATAATAGGTCTAGTATGCCTGGTCTTTATCAATTTTAGTGGCTTTGTTTCTAGAAATCTGTTATTGAGTCTCCAGGTCTTGTTCCTTCATACCAGTGGTGGCCAATACTATTGATCCATTCTTTGGATATATCTCTATTCTGTTTGTATCCATCTATATTATCTATGTTTTCAGGATAGCTGCTGACTTTGCTAAGCCATTGACAATTTCATTCCCCCTAATGCCTACATGCGATGGGATCCAATGAAATGTCAATCTGCTGTCATAGTAAAGTCATAGTGATTCTGATAGAAAGACAAAGTGGTGATGAGCTGCTGCATCCAAATGCTCAAGAGCAAGGTTGATTGCATGTAACTCAGCAAGCCAAGGAGGAAACCAAGAATGATTTGATTTACTGTATTTAGTGGAGTTTTCGCCAAGGTCTATGTAGACTCCACTTCCAGATGCACCATTTTCCAAGAGGGATCCATCAGTGTACACTCTTATGATATTAGGGCCAAGATCACTTATCAACATCTCCCCAAGGTGTTTTAACAAAGTGAGGTTTTCTTCGTTTTTACTGTTTCTGTTTCCAATATTAAGGTTTATTGTTAGAGGTTTTCTGTAACTGTTGGGAGGTTTGTAGGGGTTTGAATTTAAATGATTTGGATTATTTAATGAGATTTTATTTCTGTAGATTGAGTGGAGACAAGATCTCCTTTTTATTCTAGATATCATGGTCCAGTTTTTTTATTAATTTGCTTGTCCAGTGATTTTTCAGGTGTGTACGCTTTTCAAAAAATGTTGTTAGGGCTAGATTCCATCTTACAGTAAGTGGTTCTAGGTTGGCTTCAAATTCTGCAATGGGTCCGGGTGTTGTATTTTTGAGTCCACAGATTATGCGTGCTGCAGAGAATTAAATTTGGTTTAGCTTATTTAAATTTGATTTTGAAGCCTGCATCCAGATGGGTGATGTATACGAGGTGTGTTCAGAAAGTATCGCGACTTTTGAATTTTTGCGGGTTACGTATATTCGAATTTCGATCTTTTTGTGGCTTTATGTTGGTACTCATGTCTCTCACTTATGCCGACAAGCTCGGCCATTTTGAATGTTCACTTAATTGTTGACAGCTGCTTTGCTTGCAGGTGTTTTGGATCGTCTTCGATTTTTACCTATTAAAAAAAATGGATCAAAGAACCTGTATCAAATTTTGTATGAAAAATGAAATTAAGTGCGCGGATGCATTCCGAATGTTGACTGTGGCATACGGAGAAGCTACCTTGGACCGAAGCAACGTTTATCAGTGGTACAAAATGTTCTCAGAAGGCCAAGAAGATGTGAATGACGAAGAACGTGCCGGACGCCCGAGCACTTCAACAACAGACGAAAAAAATTAATGAAGTGGAGAAAATGATATTGGCCAATCGTCGAATCACCATTAGAGAAGTTGCTGAGGACCTAAACATATTGATTAGCTGGTGTTATTCGATTTTTATCAAAGATTTGGGCATGAGACGAGTCGCCGAGAAATTCGTACCAAAATTGCTCAATTGCGACCAAAAACAGCATCGCATGAACATTGCTAATGAGATGTTGGACTCTGTCCGCGACGACCCAAATTTTCTCCAGAGGGTCATAACTGGTGACGAAGCGTGGGTTTATGGTTATGACGTGGAAACCAAAGTTCAATCATCTCAATGGAAGCTGCCGCACGAACCAAGACCAAAAAAAGCGCGCCAAGTTCGGTCGAATGTGAAAGTTTTGCTGACAGTTTTCTTCGATTGCAGGAGCATGGTGCATCATGAGTTCTTGCCACAGGGTAGAACGGTGAATAAGGAATATTACCTGCAAGTTATGCGCAATTTGCGCGAAGCAATCCGCCAGAAACGCCCGGATTTGTGGAAGAACAAAAATTGGCTTTTGCACCACGATAACGCCCCTGCTCACACATCGTTGCTTGTGCGCGACTTTTTGGCCAAAAACAACACACTAATGATGCCGCAGCCATCGTATTCCCCAGATCTGGCCCCCTGTGACTTTTTCTTGTTCCCTAAACTGAAGAGGCCCATGAAAGGACGACGTTACGCTACGCTTGACGAGATAAAGACGGCATCGAAGGAGGAGCTGAAAAAGATTTTTATTAAATGATTTTTTGAAGTGCTTCGAAGATTGGAAAAACCATTGGCACAAGTGTATAATATTTCATGGGGATTACTTTGAAGGGGACAAAATAGGTATTCATGAATAAATAAATAATTTTTGAAAAAACACAAAAGTCGCGATACTTTTTGAACATACCTCGTATTCTAGTATTGGTCTAACTATTGAACAATAGGTGGTTCTGTGCCTTTGTGCCCCAATCATTCCCAGAAATGTATTTAAGGTTCCACAGGTTTGATATGTTGGCAGATTGTCTCAATATGCTTGTTAAAAGTGAGGGAGGGTTCCAGGGTAACTCCCAGGTATTTTGGGCACTGATTGTTTTTGAGATGCAAATTGCATAATTTGAGATTTTGCATTATCTTTCTTAGATTATTATAAATAGTATATATACAGGCTTAAGAATTGTCTATGTTTATTTTTAGTTTGAGATCATTTAATAGTTCTAAAATGGCCAGGGTTGATTTTTGGAGTTGTTTTTCTGCTATACTAATATTATTATTGGAATTCCAAATCACGATGTTGTCTGCATACATTGAAATTTTTGTTTTGGGATGTATTTGTTCTTGAAACCAGACAGGTATATCGAGAAGTGGACTAAGAACCGATCCCTGAGGGAGTACCTGGTAGAATTTTATTTTTATGGATTGGGCATTAATGTATCTGACTCTTATGTATCTGTCTTTGAGAAAATCAACAATCCAGCACAGTATTTCACCTCCCAGCTCGAACAGTTTAATGAACAATTTCTGCCTCCACACTCTATCGAATGCATTGCTTAAATCTAGAAAGGCTGAGATGGTTAAGTTCGTGGGAGATTTTTGATTGAATATCTTGTGTGAGGATAAGGAGTTGGTCAGTGGTACAATGATTTTTTTTTCTATAAGCTGCTTGGTAGTCTGGGAGTAAATGATTTAGGTAGTAGTTAATTCTTTTTCGAATAATGCCTTCCATTATTTTACAGATTATAGATGTTAATGAAATAGCCTGTAGATTTTCATGTTACACTCAGGTTTTCCAGGGTTAAGAATTGGGATGATATAAGCTATCTTCCAGTCTCTTTGAATATTTCCTTCATTTAGGCTGCAGTTGCCAGATCTCTGCAATGGGGGTAGATTTTTAATCATGATTCCATGTATATCATCCGGTCCACTTGCTTTGTTTATATCAATTCTTTTTATTTAATCAGAATTCTTGCTGGGTGAAAGGGCTATGGAGACTTGATTTGGTACTCTTTTTTTGAGATTTTGAAATTTTGTTGTAAATTCAAGATTTTTTTTTTTTTTGCTTATCCCTAGTACACGTGGTACAGGCCATGATAATCATGGTGGATAGAAGTAGGCGACTGCTTTTACTGTAAGTGTACCTCATGTCTACACATGTGAAAAGCAATTCGACTTTGCGCTTACAAATGTGCCAGAGCCCCGTTTGGTTACTTGCACTCGCTGGTGGGGTTGGACTTTTGCAAGAATCAGGGGCCATTGAAGCATTTTTTTTTTAAACATAAAAAAGTGCCCAAGCGGGAATCGAACCCGGGTCGTAGCAGTCGAAAACCAACGGTTTAGACCATTCTTCCACCGACCCCCGATATTTTATTATAGTATCTACTATCACTATATTATCAAAAACGAAAATATCTTTTTTTTTTTAAACCTTACCTGGAGAAGATTCAGTTGTAGCTCCTGTTAATCCTGTAACCCCTAATAAAACAACAAAATATCATTTTCCACACAACCATAATTGACCAAACTATCACTGTATATACAAAAGTAGCTGAAGCAGAAGCATTTATCGATTTTAAAAAATT
Organism: Cordylochernes scorpioides; assembly: GCA_030710605.1. NCBI lineage: Eukaryota > Metazoa > Arthropoda > Arachnida > Pseudoscorpiones > Chernetidae > Cordylochernes > Cordylochernes scorpioides. The sequence goes on from CP092874.1 coordinate 14,255,909, forward strand.
ATAAACATCATTTTCAGCATAAAGTAGTTCCCACTTGGGATGTAATTAGAAATAAAACTTACTTTCCCAGGAAATAGCCCCAGTTAATAAGTTGGCTATGTAAAATGTAATTTGCGTTGCTATAATGCTAATAAATATTAAGTAAATCTTTATTTATATTTATTTAAACATGGAAACTTTCTCCTTGGATTATAAATACTATAGAATAAAGTGTTAGAAGAAAATAATTTTTAATAATCGACATTCTTTATTTATATTGCTAAAGTTTTTTTTTTACCTGTTGTTGTTGATTCTAAATCTGTTGAACCTGGACAAATTATTTTTTGTCAACACAAATAATATAACCCCCCCCCCCCCTTTTTTTTTTTTTGACAATTAAATTTAAAAAAAAAGAAAAAGTTTTAAAATATTCAAGTTTTACTCTCCATTTATCAATTTTAACTAATTGTTAAGATCAATCTACAAGTAACATGGACAAATTCCAAATACGAAAACTCTTATGTTTTGTTAACAGTATTGCTACCATCATTTCTTCTTCTTCTTTCTTATCTCCACTCAATCACACTAAGGTATCAAGCTTGTAAAGCTTGTTGATGGTGTCTGCCGGGGAAGAGTAGAGCTCATCAATGGATGAGTCAATACAGTCAATGATGTAGTTTGGGGTTGCAGGTTGACACTTAGTACATAGTGGGAAACAAATTGTGTCTTCTTCTTCTTTCTTATCTCCACTCAATCACACTAAGGTATCAAGCTTGTAAAGCTTGAGACTTTTGATGGTGCCTGCTGGGGAAGAGTAGAGCTCATCAATGGATGAGTCAATATAGTCAATGATGTCGTTTGGGGTTGCAGGTTGACACTTAGTACATATTGGGAAACAAATTGTGTCTTCTTCTTCTTTCTTATCTCCACTCAATCACACTAAGGTTTCAAGCTTGTAAAGCTTGAGACTTTTGATGGTGTCTGCCGGGGAAGAGTAGAGCTCATCAATGGATGAGTCAATACAGTCAATAATATGTCTTGGGGGTTGCAGGCTATTTTACCCATCATCTGACTAAATCTAATGTACATCCTCATTACAATAGGGTCGGCTTTATTCTTAAGTTCATTCGTTACGAGTGTAAAAGAGAGAATACTTACAGAACGGGCTTGTTGAATATGGTGGTGTCGTGCTACTTGTTCCCTCTATAACACACACCTGTCTTTCAGCGACTGAAATTTTTCAGAAAGAATCTTTACAATAAAAGGCATATCCCCTGTCAGAATATACAAGGTGCATGGATCAAAAAGTACCAGGATGCCTAACAAAAATGTTTAAATGGGTTTCAAAAAAATTACATGTTGACATGACCAAATCAAAAATGGCAAAATTTTCTATGATAAGCATAATCTAGTAACAATAGATCTTCCCTGTAAAGAACACCTAGTTGCAGAGCTAAAGTGTCCTTTAGAGAGAGGTCTCCTCTTACCGAAGAATTGCTAACACAAGATAAAAAGTCCAAATCTAAATAAATAAATAGTGTGTGACATTTCGGGAACAATGCTGTTACCAAACCATTACACACTATTTATTTATTTGGATTTAATCCTATTACCTTGTGTTTCAAATCTATAATCCAAATGTGTGCCTTATTAGAGTTGCTAATTATAATATAAATAGTATAAAATCTATATATATAAAAATGAATGTATGTCTGTTTGTCCTTTATGCCTGACCAAACCACTCATTGGATCGCCATGAAATTTTGGGAAGTTATTTAGTATAGTACTGGGAAGGTTTCTAGCAAATAAAATTTTTGAAATAACTTTTCGCCTAGATATAATCAAGATAAATATTCTAATTTATCTGTTATAATTCAACAATCTGCTCTAAATATTATCATGATGATACGATGATTTTGTAATGTAGAAAATTAGGAAAGACAAAATTCAGGATGACATGGCAATTTATTTGAGACAAGAATAATGATACAATTCAAAGGCAAGATACTATTCCTTTAACTTCCAATTACCGAGGGAACCAATTAATATTGATTTTATTCAACTTATCGAGAATTTTTCAAGGGACCGGGAAAAAATGTTCACTTTATGGAGAGATTCGTTAAACAAACCTTTACTCGGGTAAAACCCGGGCGAAGCCGGGAATATCCATTTCGTAGCTTAACCCGTCTCTCCAAGAGGCAGTCTCTTATTAAAGGTCTATTAGAGATTCTTTAATAGCAATTAGAATCTTCAATGAGAGACCACCAACAGGAGAAACAAGTTGATTCATGTTTTTAGGTGGTCTTTCTTAAGAGACTCTATTTACATATATTAAAATATGAAAAATTAAAATATTTTATCAAGATAAATATTCTAATTTATCTATATATATAAAAATGAATGTATGTGTGTCTGTTTGTTTGTTTGTTTGTCCTTTATGCCTGACCAAACCACTCATTGGATCGCCATGAAACTTTGGGAAGTTATTTAGTATAGTACTGGGAAGGTTTCTAGCAAATAAAATTTTTGAAATAACTTTTCGCCTAGAAATAATCAAGATAAATATTCTAATTTATCTGTTATAATTCAACAATCTACTCTAAATATTATCATGATGATACGATGATTTTGTAATGTAGAAAATTAGGAAAGACAAAATTCAGGATGACACGGCAATTTATTTGAGACAAGAATAATGATACAATTCAAAGGCAAGATACTATTCCTTTAACTTCCAATTACCGAGGGAACCAATTAATATTGATTTTATTCAACTTATCGAGTATTTTTCAAGGGACCGGGAAAAAATGTTAACTTTATCGAGAGATTCGTTAGACAAACCTTTACTCAGGTAAAACCCGGGCGAAGCCGGGCGGGTCTGCTAGTATTAAATAAACAAGACATCATTCAAATTAATAAAATAAACATGCTGTTTTGGTAATAGCAATATCACCATTTTTTAACCACACACACACAGTTTGTATATACCAAATATTTAAAAACATGGTGTGATTTTTTTAAATTATTTTTCAGTACACATGTCTGATGCTACCAACAACACTTTACCAAAATGTCACATACTTCTTGAAAATGAAGATACTTCGGCCAGTAAATCTTTTTTATAATTTTAAAAAGATTTACTGGCCGAAGTATCTTCATTTTCAAGAAATATGAATGCCGGCCAGGCAGCCTCAATATTTACGATGTCACATACTATTTATTCATTTGAATTTGTTATTTTTATGTTTCTAATCTATAATCTGGATTATGCTTTAATACCCAGATAAAATTGTCTTAATTTTTTTCTGCATATTTTGTTGGGGCTGGAGAGAAAAATTATAAATGTAATATATAATAATATTTTAATTAAAAATAGGCATATATTTGGATCAAAATATCATTTATTTTACCAATATTTCAGTTGGCTGAACGCCAACCTTTATCAAGGTGTTAACATATTTAAATATGTTATAACACATCGATAAAGGTTGGCGTTCAGCCAACTGAAATATTGGTAAAATAAATGATATTTTGATCCAATATATGTCTTTTTAATTAAATATTTATTTATGGATTGTTCTATTTTCAAAACATATAATAATATGTAATTGAAGAATATAAAGAAAAATTTGCATATTCATTGATAAAAGAGTTACACGGACAGTCCAACAACTTATTGATCACACCTTCTGGATAGAAAATAACTATGTATATGCCATAATTAGGTAGATGAATTTGTCATTAATATAGCTTTTACAAATTTGAAAAGCTCTTTTCAAAATTATTGCTTTAAACCAGCCCTGGCCAACCTAAATGACGCCATGGGCCGCACAGAATCGTAAACAAGGTCTAAAAACTTTAACTATATCAAAATTTTAACTTTAAAATGTATTTTTTAAAAAATACTTAATACTTCCTTGATGCTTAATGTTTTTATTTATTATTTTTCGGCTGCTTTTTTTAAATAAAAATAATAAAAACAATTCAAAATAAAAAAATATTTCTCTATTAATTACCATTATTCCTAACTTTTTTCTTCCTTTTTATGGAATCAAATATGTATTCTAAAAATTGTGGGACATATTTTAAATTAAAAAAATAATATAATTATTTCAATATATTTTCTGTTTTTGAATATACAGATGAGAAATGAAAGTTACAAAAGAAATATAAAGTTAAATGGTGGAGCCGCAAAATTTTTTACGGCGGGCCGCATGTGACCCGAGGGCCACGGGTTGGCCAGACCTGCTTTAAACTATACCAGAAGGTCACTATGCAAGTGATGGTTACTACCAGATCAAACTGAAGAATATTTGCACATATAGTCACTAAAAGCTGAAATAGACTTGATGGACACTAACAACAGAAGCAAAATTAGTCCTAGACTAATAAGAGTAATAATAATTGCCTGAAACTATGGTAAGGTTATCAAATTCTTTCAAAGTCAAAATATCATGCCAAGAAAACAGAGCATTCAAATGTCAATATAAATACTAGTATGAGCTGGGTTCAAGAAAATAAGACCTAATCTAAATAATTTAATAGTGTGTGACGTTTTCATTTTATTCTTTTGTCTGATGATTGTAACAATGCTGTTACTGAAACGTAACATACTATTAAATTATTTGGATTAGGTCTTATTTTCTTGTATCTATAATCCAAATTGTGTTTTATTGTTATGAGCCAGGTTTTATTGAGATAAAAATAAAATTATATAAATACAGTAAAACCCCGCTAATACGAACCCCGAATATAGCGAACCTTCCTTTATAATGAACCTAAGGTGATTCCCGATTCCATTCCATTGAAAATACCATCATTATAACGAACTTTGCGATTTTTTATATAACGAACTACCCCTATAATGAGCCTAATTTAGGTCTCAAAATAATAAAATCTATTAAAAATACTATGCTTATAACGAACTTGAATTGTAATTCAAAAAAAAAATCTAAAACAACAAAATTTTTAGCATGTTTCAACTGGCGGATTGAGATTTCAAATCAATAAATTTAGCGGCTTTGTTTGTTTTCATTTAAATTCTAATTTTGCTGTATGTTTTATAAATTTTTACACATACTTTTTATTAAATAGAATATCTTTGCAACCATAAAATTTGAAATAGAAAAAATGAAAATGGCTTCCAAAATAAAGAAAATAAAGGCATTCTAAAAACAAAAACGTTATTACTTTAAAAAAAAAGGCTATTTTCAAAATTTTTCAAAGTGAAACAACACAGGCAAAATTTCAGAAATGTTAAAATAAGAAAATATAAATTTGAAATTATAAGAGATAAAATATAAGGTTATTAAAATTGTTTAAAAGAGGAATCAACCTCAACTTTTGCCGCGATCGTACGTGTTAGGGCTAAAAAAAATTCAAGTAAACGGGCCTGTGATGCAAAAAAAAAAAATATTTTTTTATGACATGAACTATGGCGATTTTAAAGCCAGCAATGGTTTGCATGACAGGTTTAAAGCAAAGGGAAATCTAGACTTAAGAAGAATATGTGGAAACATGAAATAGAAGAAAAACACATTAACTTTATTTGGTGCAATGCTTGAAGAGTTTTTTGAAGCAACATGGTATTAGAGCCATATTTTCAAGTAAACATTGTATTATATAATGTGATAAAGATGTTTTAAAATCATTTTATATCTTTGAATATACGATAAAGCACAATTTGGATTATAGATTATAAAAAAAGAAAATAAGACCTAATCCAAATAATTTATTAATGTGTGACGTTTCGGCAACAGCATTGTCACCATCATCAGACAAAAGAATAAAAAATGTATTCTTTTGTCTGATGATGGTGACAATGTTGTTGCCGAAACATCACACATTAATAAATTATTTGGATTAGGTCTTATTTTCTTTTACTTTGAATATACATTTAATAAAACTTTGCCTAGGATTTGTCTTAATTTTGAAATTAGACATAGAGGTACATGTATGCTAATGATAAGAAGAACCTATCATCAAATAATTTCTTTTATTATTCAGTATTAATGTAAGGAAATTGGTCAATTATGGGAATTAAAACAAAGTGCCCACTATTAAGAGGCAGCCTCTTCCAGTGTGTATGGCTGTCCTTTAATTATACAGTCTAAAATTTTTGAAAAGTAAAAAAATATATATATAGCCAAACCGTGGCTATAGTGAACCCAAAGCTCTGTCTTATTGGGGTTCACTATAGAGGGGTTTAACTGTATATGCAGTACATCTTCTTTAATTCAACATCCTAAGGAATCAGAATTTTTGGTTGAATTAAAAAGACAGTGTTGAATTAGTCATTTAAAGTAAATACCTTATTATAATTTGATAAATGGTGAATTAAAGTAAGTGCTGAATTTTAAAGTTGGTTGAATTAAAGAGATTATATTGTACAGTAGAACAAACTCTTTGTCTTTACACCTAGTTACAGAACCAAAGTGTCTTTTTGGGTAGAGATATCCTCTTACCAGGGCGTTATTAAATAGTAAAAAGGGTAATTGATAAGGCACAATTTGGATTATAGATTATAAACACAAGGTAATAAGACCAAATCCAAATAAATAAATAGTGTGTGACGTTTCGGTAATTCAGTACTTTTGTCTGAAGATTTTTTTTTATTTATTTATTTATTTATTTATTGTTACAAAAGCACGAAGTCCAAAGGACTATTGTGCTGTGCTAGTATCATTTACATATATATGATTAAATATTTACACGATGGATTAGTATTGTTTTGTAAATTATTGTACAAATAGTTCTAAACTTAACAAAGTTCTCATAAGATAGAGTATATACACAAAGAGAATTTGGTAATGTTTCAAAGTATCTACATACAATTTGGTTAGTCAGAGGGCAAGATAAAAGATGCTCTGGTGATTCAACATCTAAGCGGCATTCACATGTTGGATCATTGATAGCATTCAGTTTGAATAGGAAGCTTAAGAAGGGTCCTTTGCCAGTTAAGAATAAAGTAGTGAATTTATCAGAAGAAATGAAATTTGGGACAGCAATTGGAAAGAATTTCTTGAACAGTTCATTAGATTGAGAAAGATAAAACTTAAATTTTAGATCCAGATATAGTTTGTTTAATTCTTTTTGAAGGGGTTTTTTGAGTGTTCGATCTGTGAGAGAATTTGTCATATTATACTTTGTTTGTAATAATTCAAGATAATCGGACAGTAAAGGGGTTTTCGCTAGTATATGTGTGATGTAAGAAGATGAAGTCCTATAAGCATGAATGCATCTAATAAGAATTTGATATTGTATAGAATTCAACTTGGATCTTTTTGCTGCAGTGATAAAAGGAAACCAAATATTTGATGCATAGCTTATTGTAGAGCGTATCATAGCTTTATATAAGATCAATCTACGCCGAGTATCAATGCCCCAAGTACGTGCACATAATGAGAATAATATATTCTTAAGTTTCGTAGCTTTCATAATTATATTGTCAACATGTGTTCCAAAATTAATCTTATTCCTTTGTCTATGATTTTTAAAAATAACTCCCAAAATTTTAACAGTTTCTGATGGTTGAATTATTTTTCCATCAAAATTAATGGGCAATTTTTCATAGTTATGTAGATAGAGTATACCTGTTTTGTTTGGACTTAGTGAAAGTTTTACCTTTTCACACCAGGCTTTGATTTTTATTAAACATTTGGTAATATTATGCTGAAGATCATAGATGTTTGAACTCCATACCACAAATGTCACATCGTCCGCGAAAGCAATTACTCTAGCAAAACTTTCGTTAAAAGATAAGTTGAAATCATTAAGTAATATATTCCAAAGAATAGAAGAAATAATACCACCCTGGGGACATCCCTTATTTATCTTTTTTATACACTTTACATTAGTATATTTAAACTCTACACTCCGGTCTTCAAAGTAAGAATTAATTATTTTTATAAGTACCGCTGGAAAATTTGCCTTGTCCAATTGTTGGAGAATTGCCGGATGCCATGCGTTGTCGAAAGCTCCGCTGATGTCCACTGTTACTATTGCCGTATTTTCTGTTTCTCTTTTCTGAAGACTTAATTTAGTTATTTCTTGTAAAGCAGAGATTGTTGATTTTTCTTGTGTAAATCCATGTTGAGCAGGATGCATAACATTATTACTATTAATATGATTTAGAAGTTCAATATGAATTAGACTTTCAAAAATTTTACCTAAATTAGAAGACAAGCTTATAGGGCGGTAGGCTTTCGGATCTTTATAATTTTCTTTATTAGGTTTTTTTTATAATCATTACTGCTGACTTTCTCCAGGCCTCCGGATAATAATTAAGTCCAATACAAGCATTGAACAATTTTGTTAACACAGGAGATATATGATGAAGATGGTAACAACGCTGTTACCGAAATGTCACACACTATTTATTTATTTGGATTTGGTCTTATTACCTTATGTTTAAAAAGGGTAATGATAATGATGAAAATTGTCTTCTGTAGAGAGGTGTCCTTTAGTGAGAGTGTCCTCTCATGGAGGTTCTACTGTATATAAAAAACACCATTCAATGGTAAAATAGTAAAAAGTTACTCACCGGTAAAGTCTGTGGGATGAGAAGTTGTTGTTTTTTTTTTTCCTAAAAATTACACCAAAATAATCTAAAACTTAACATAATATAGTCCTTCACACAAAACCTTTTACAAAATATTTCACACAAATACATTCTATATAAAAAAACATCATATAAATTTATATGATAGATTAAAAAGTTCAAAGGCATCTCCAGAGAAGAGGTCCAAATAAGTTACCTATGGGGTAAACAGCAGCAGCAATTTCATTAACAATGATATATTTCAATATAATATAATGCGGCTTGTGATTGTAAAACGACATATGAAATACTATCCTGCATGTGTTTCTTTTCAATGAAAATTCTAAATTTTGAATTTTTGTTGAAAAGAAACACATGCGGGATAGTATTTCAAATGTCGTTTTACAATGATATATTTACCGGACTACTACAACGCCATTATAGTCCAATTATGATTGTTTTGGGGCAAGTTGGAATGTTCTTCACCAAATGTTGCCATTTTTGTCTTAGGGGTGTTATTTTATCCTCAATTCTGTGAGAGATGAATTTGTACATTTCCTTTTTTATTATTATCCCTAGTTCATGTGATATAGGCTATGATAATCATGTAGGGTAGAATTTGACAACTGATTTTACTGTAATTGCACCACATGCCTACACATGTGGAAAGCAGTTTGACTTTTGCATGACTTACAAATGTGCCAGAAATTCCTGTATGGTTACTTGCACTCAGTGGTAGGGTTGGACTTTTGCAAGAATGGGGGATTATTGAAGCATTTTTCTAATTAGAAAAAAAAAATCTGAATATGGGATTTGATCCCGCCTCATAGCAGTCAAAACCAATGGTTTAAGACCATCCGTCCACCTTTGTTCATGTCTTGATGTTATCAATCCAGTTGGTTCTTGATCTCCTTTATCTTCCTTGTTGACATTATTATTTTTCCACATGTTCAGCAAATTTATACAAGTTTGGCCTTATATACCCATGTCTTGATTTCTCAGGAGGACTCTGGGATCAAAACAATTTTAGTTGTAAAGGTACAGCTTGCACCACGCTGACGAGGGCAAACAGCCTGAAATGCATTCGTGGTTAGCTTTTCTTGATTTATCAAGAAAATGGTTTTGCCAAATATCAAGGAACAGGCTAAATCAACTAGATGGCACTCTCCCATCTAAAAAGTTCATGTGAACGTGGTCAGGATATGCCTCTTTTGATTTTAATACCTGACCTTTTTTATTATTTTTTTAAATTTTTATCATTTTTCCACATCTATATATGTATATAAGGGTTATGTAGCTAACTTCTACACATTCAGCAGAGAGGGTATGTATATAAAAATACATATAATGGTTATGTAGATAACTTCTACACATTCAGTAGAGAGGGTATGTAAATAAAAATACATATAATGGTTATGTAGATAACTTCTACACATTCAGTAGAGAGGGTATGTAAATAAAAATACATATAATGGTTATGTAGATAACTTCTACACATTCAGTAGAGAGGGTATGTATATAAAAATACATATAATGGTTATGTAGATAACTTCTACACATTCAGTAGAGAGGGTATGTATATAAAAATACATATAATGGTTATGTAGATAACTTCTACACATTCAGTAGAGAGGGTATGTATATAAAAATACATATAATGGTTATGTAGATAACTTCTACACATTCAGCAGAGAGGGTATGTATATAAAAATACATATAATGGTTATGTAGATAACTTCTACACATTCAGTAGAGAGGGTATGTAAATAAAAATACATATAATGGTTATGTAGATAACTTCTACACATTCAGTAGAGAGGGTATGTAAATAAAAATACATATAATGGTTATGTAGATAACTTCTACACATTCAGTAGAGAGGGTATGTATATAAAAATACATATAATGGTTATGTAGATAACTTCTACACATTCAGTAGAGAGGGTATGTATATAAAAATACATATAATGGTTATGTAGATAACTTCTACACATTCAGTAGAGAGGGTATGTAAATAAAAATACATATAATGGTTATGTAGATAACTTCTACACATTCAGTAGAGAGGGTATGTATATAAAAATACATATAATGGTTATGTAGATAACTTCTACACATTCAGTAGAGAGGGTATGTATATAAAAATACATATAATGGTTATGTAGATAACTTCTACACATTCAGTAGAGAGGGTATGTATATAAAAATACATATAATGGTTATGTAGATAACTTCTACACATTCAGTAGAGAGGGTATGTAAATAAAAATACATATAATGGTTATGTAGATAACTTCTACACATTCAGTAGAGAGGGTATGTATATAAAAATACATATAATGGTTATGTAGATAACTTCTACACATTCAGTAGAGAGGGTATGTAAATAAAAATACATATAATGGTTATGTAGATAACTTCTACACATTCAGTAGAGAGGGTATGTATATAAAAATACATATAATGGTTATGTAGATAACTTCTACACATTCAGTAGAGAGGGTATGTATATAAAAATACACTAGCGGACGTACCCGGCTTCGCCCGAGGTTTTACCTGAGTAAAGGTTTGTCTAACGAACATTTGTTAAAATAATTCTCTAAAAACTTATTAAAAAAAAAAAAGATATATTTTAATAATTTGAAACTCGTAAATTTGAATCTCTCGATAAAGTGAACATTTTTTCCCGGTCCCTGTGTGCCGTGTCATCCTGAATTTTGTCTTTCCTAATTTTCTACATTAGAAAATCATAGTTTTATCTAGTGAACATTTTTTCCCGGTCCCTTGAAAAATTCTCGATAAGTTGAATAAAATCAATATTAATTGGTTCCCTCGGTAATTGGAAGTTAAAGGAATAATATCTTCGCCTTGGAATTGTATCATTATTCTTGTCTCAAATAAATTGCTGTGTCATCCTGAGATAATCTTACTTTTGATAAATAATATTTAAGATAACAAACTTAGTGATAAGAAAACTTGTTATCATCGTCACAATGGGGGCGCTGCTTGCGAGTTAAATCTACAAATCTGCAAATAACTCTAAGGATATTCAAGATATTCATGAAATTATTTTTCAAAAACCTTCCCGGTGATATACCTAATAATATCCCAAAATTTCACGGCGATTGGATGTATGGTTTTTGAATCTATAGAGTACAGACAGACATTCAATTTTATATATATATAGATATAATGGTTATGTAGATAACTTCTACACATTCAGTAGAGAGGGTATGTATATAAAAATACATATAATGGTTATGTAAATAACTTCTACACATTCAGCAGAGAGGGTATGTATATAAAAATACATATAATGGTTATGTAGCTAACTTCTACACATTCAGTAGAGAGGGTATGTATATAAAAATACATATATAAGGGTTATGTAGATAACTTCTACACATTCAGCAGAGAGGGTATGTATATAAAAATACATATAATGGTTATGTAGATAACTTCTACACATTCAGTAGAGAGGGTATGTATATGAAAATACATATAATGGTTATGTAGATAACTTCTACACATTCAGCAGAGAGGGTATGTATATAAAATGTGTTACCATTGCAGACTTGCTCACACTTGGGCTCACATCTGGGGTGGCAGTGCTCGACATTGCTTTTGTGCCCTGTATGCAAAAACACAGGTGAAAACCACATTGTTATGAAGCTTTCTGGAACATGTCCTTTCTCAACACAATCTACAGTTGTGTAAGATTCTTTTAAAAATAAAATAATTTCTACTGCCCTTACTTCAATGGAAAAATTAATGGGAGGGCATGGCTCATCAGTGGTGAACCCTCCCAACGGTTTCTACTGTCTACCATTGGTAGATTAAACTGGCGAAACCACTGGGAGGGTTCACCACTGATGAGCCAGGCCCTCCCATTAATTTTTCCATTGCAGTAAGGGCAGTAGAAATTATTTTATTTTTTAAAAGAATCTTACGCATCTAGAATGGTTTTGTATTTTAATAACAGATGGCGCGCTAGTGCTTCATAATACAATCTACAGTCAAATATATATATAGATTAGAGGCTGTCATGATCCACTCATCCCGTGAGGGACCATCTGTCATGAATGACCACCTTGTAAGGCACAAATAAATTTATCTTGTAAATACTATAGAAAGCTCCCATAAACGACCAGCGACCACTATAAAAAAGATTGTTTATTATAGTCCCTCATGAGAGAACATTAAAAATTAATCAATAATTCAATAGAAAAGACACCATATACTCCATATCATGCAATAACTGTAGTTCTAAATATGATGGGGAGACTGGGAGAAAAGTTCATAATACAAGGTATGTCCCATAAGTTCCCGGACTGGGTCCATAAAAAAAAAGGTAAGATTTTTTAATTTTTTTTTTATTAAAACTTTTCAAAGTAATCCCCCCTTGCTTCAACGCACCAGCGCCATCGTTTCTCCCAATTGTCGAAACAGTTTTTATAAGCCTCTTTTGGAATGCTCTTCAATGCTAACGGCGATTTTTCTATTATGTCATCCCTGGTGTCAAAATGTCTTCCTTTTAGAACTGCTTTAAGTTTGGGTAACAGGAAAAAGTCATTTGGTGCGATGTCTGGGAAATAGGGTGGTTGAAGTAGGATTTGTGTCCCGTTTTTCGCCAAAAAGCTAGTCATCAAGTGCGCTGTGTGAGGGCGAGCATTGTCATGGTGTAGGATCCAGCCACCATTAGTCCATTTTTCTGGCCTTTTTTTTCGAATCGCTTCCCTTAGACGGGGGAAGAATGCCCAAATACATTTCCTTAATAACTGTTTGGCCTGCAGGAAGATACTCGTGATGAACAATGCCCTTGTTATCCGAAAAAGCGACCAGCAACACCTTGTTTCTGGATTTTTTGGGTCTAGGCTCACCATAACCTCTCCACTCGGCAGATTGAGGTTTGGTTTCAGGGTCATAGCCATAGACCCATGTCTCATCTCCTGTGATTATCTTGTCTTTCCATTCTGGATCCGTTCTTGTCATTTCCATCATGTCCTCACAGGTTGCAAGCCGACACAGTTTTTGCTCATTGGTGAGGAATCTTGGGATGAATTTTGCAGGAGTCTTTTTGAGCTTCAAATCTTCGGTTACGATCCTTCCAATCGTTGTTTTAGAGATGCCTGTGTCTTGCTCTAGCTCCAGCAAAGTGGTTCGAGGATTTTCTTTTATCAAATCGGTGATTTTTTGCACATTTTCATCAGTCCTTTGAAATTTTGGGCGTCCTTGACGAGGATCATCTTCAATGGAAATTCTGCCAGCTTTAAATCTAGAATGCCATTCAAAAACAGTTGTTCTCTTTGGGACGTTATTGAGGAATGCTTTATTAAGCATTTCAAAAGTGTCGGTTGCTGATATTTGAAGTTTCACACAAAATTCTATGCAAATCCTCTGCTTCAATTTTTGTTCCATCGTAAAATCGCCGCAGCGCTAGGTGTGACCTTTAAATAAATTAGAATAACCTTGGCGCGCGCACAAGTACCGCCTCGATATTGGTACCACCGTGTAGCCAGATATTTTTTCTATAATAAACAGTCAAATTCATTTACATTTTTTATTTATTTATTTTTTTATGGACTCAGTCCGGGAACTTATGGGACATACCTTGTAGAATAGTGGAACATAATAGGAATATTAACAATAGCAACACACAAGATCTTTAATAGTTCAACACATAAAAGAAACAGGTCATACATTTAACTTATCTCAACCCGCAGTGTATAATGACAATATCCATAGTAAATACTAAATACTTATATTAGAATATATGATATCTAAACAGTAAATTAAATTAGTTTGATGTCTCGAGATGATATTGTTCAAACTGCGTGTTTCTAAGATGTTAAACCTGTCTATAGCGCCCCCTCTAAATGTCACCTCCCTCTCTATAGCGCCCGATTTTAAATACATAGTATGATGCAATTTACATTAAAAGTGACCTGCCTATAGCACCCCCTCTCTATAGCACCCATTTTGGTGAGTCCCAAGAGGGGGCGCTATAGACAGGTTTAACTATATATTTTTTCAAGAAATGTTTCTTTAAATGTTGTAATATATTTCTCTTAATATCATAAGTATATTTTTAAAATATGTAAATAATAATTTGTATAAAAATAAAAATATCCTTCATTTCATTAATGTAATACTCCTGTTGAATGGGTGATAAATCCTAAAGTTTTAAAATAAAAAGTTTTACAAGAAACTTAGCCCTGGAAGCATTATTTATTTTATTAACTTAATAATTCATATTTAAAAAATAATAAATTTTACTTTATTCAATATTCAAAATTAGTTATGAAATATATTCTGTGATACATTTATTGAGCTCTTTTTTAAACAAAGAGCACTTATGCACTTTATTTTCTAACAATCACATTTTATTCTTTCTTTTTTGGACTGCCCTCATTCAATGACACTACCCTATTGAATGTAACCAAAAACAAACTGTCCTGGAGATACTTGGTGAACTGGTTTACTAAGGCTACCAAGATTGACTCCTAAACCGCAGGACAGTCAGAGTAGTTGGTGATCTATGGATATGCTCCAGGAACCTGGGTTACCTAAATTCTTTCTACATATTTTTGAAAAAAATAGTAAGTTATTTACTTTGAAATTATTTTTTTTATAATTTTAAATATATCTAAACTATAAATAATGGCTCCTGAAAATTTCAAAGAGAAAATGAATGCCTTCCCATTAATTTTTCATTGCAGTAAGGGCAGTAGAAAATTGTTTAATTTTTAAAAGAATCATAAGTATCTAGATTAATTTTGAATTCTCATAACAGATGGCACGCTAATGTATCATAGAAAATGAATGTATTAAAAATGTCATCATCTGAAGTTGGTGTTTGAAAAATTTCCCAAGAAATGAACACACTGGCAAAACCCAAATTCAAATTCTTATTGTGTATCAACAAGTAGCCGACCGATGGTACATGTGAGCGTTGAAAATTATTTTCAATTTTTTTTAATTTATTTATTTATTTAGGTTTTTATCAGAGAGAAATGGCACCACAAAGATGAAGGGTATGAATTGTATTTGATCATTGACCACCATTTTGCGGCAATGTGTTAAATACAATGTGCCAGTAATCAAGTAATGGCCGTCCTGTTTAGATTTTGATCGGCGATTGCAAAATGCCTAGCCACAGCTCTAACCCCTCCTACAACTGGCCCGACAAGACCCCGAACATCATGACCTTCCTGGACCGGACCACAAGCCCAGCATTGCACCAAATAAACCATCTGAGTAGTAGATCCCCGCCTTTGTTTCATCACATGGTGGAGTGCAGTGTCGGCCCAGCACCACAAGCCGCGAATGTAAATAACGGCTACATAGAGGCACCAAACTTCAAACCCGAGGAGGAAGACATTTAAAACTACGAGGAGGAGTTTAAAACATGGCTGATGATGAGCAAAGTACCGGAAGGAGACTAGACGAAGGCCCTGGTGCGACGATTTCCACTTGACGGCTGCGAATTCATCAAGTGCAGGTTTGAACCCTCTGCCGCACTTGAAGACGAATTGGAAACATTTAAACTATGTTATCCAAAGAACGACGGCCGGGCACATAATAGAGGCAACGAACTGAGAATAATGAAACGACCTCAGTAGACGGAATCCACAGGGAAATACCTAATGGATCTCTTTACAACCCACACGACGGCAGGTGAGTTTTCACCTTTTAAATCGACCAGAGAGGCACTGTGTACATTAGCACCAAAAGACTGCCTACTGCTGGCAGCCGCTTGGAGTACCACTCGGAACCCAGAAGCGGCTGAATTCCTCCAGGCGGCGAAATTCCTCGACAAAACGAACAAATGGGACAGAGGATGGAAGGAAGCAAGTGCAACACCGGCAGCCATTCCTATGGAAATTGCGACGAGGACAGCGGAAGAACAAGCGCGAGGACAATAACAACAGGCCGAAACACCAACTGAGAAGGCAAGGCTATTCATGCTGCCAGATGGGAAATCTAGGTGTTTCACGTGTTTCCAGACGGGGCATAAACACTGGGATTGCCTGAAAAGGAGGCCACTGGGTAAGTACAATTTTACCTCTAATCCTGTGGTTAAAGTTTCACGTAGTATAGAGAGTGTACCATGTGTATTATCCAAGGTTGCTTGTAACACCAATCACATAATTTTTAAGGTAAAAGGACAACTGGGGGTTGACGAGAGACAGACATTAAATAAGGTACCACTAGAAAAATCTATTTTAAAAATAGGATATACAGTAATGGAAAAGTTCCATTGGATAGTTATGAGTAACTTCTGCCTAATCATGCATATCAGTGAGAGATGTGTAGCTAAACTGATTTTCGATTCGGGAGCTAATGTTAGCTGTATAGACAAGGGAGTAGCCAACACGCTAGGATGTGCTAGAAGTACATGGGACCATACGAGATTACTGACCGGATAAAATGATGAAGCACAATTTGGATTATAGATTATAATAAAAGAAAATAAGACCTAATCCAACTAATTTATTAAAGTGGATACATGAATTAAACCATGTGATAAAAGAGTCAAAAATAAATAACTTGCCAAAATCTGAATTTTTAATTGCAGTAGAATTTTGTTTAAAAACAACATATTTTATTTATAATGATCAAATATATCTTCAAATGAAAGGTGCAACAATGGGAAGTCCAATATCCCCAAATGCAGCTTGCATCATTATAGGCCAATTAGAAATTAAGGCTCTGAATTCTCTTAAAAATGATATTTACTATTTTAGAAGAGAGAGATATGTGGATGACTCTATTTTATTTATTAATCAGGGAAGTGAACAAAGAATATTGGATACCTTCAACAATCTATGTCCCGACATCCATTATTCTATGGAAGTAGATAAAAACAGATCAATCAATTTCCTGGACATGAAATTAACATATAGTAATAATATTATTGCCACCTCTATCTACAAAAAGCTGACACATACAGGAACCTATTGGAACTATAGTTCACAGCACCATTTTAGTCAAAAGGTGAGATTGATCAAAACTCTTATATATAGGACTTTTGCACTCATCAATGATGTGGTTAAGAGAAATGAAGAGGTTAGCAGCATCAAGGAGGACCTAATCAAGGAATATTTTCTTATTAAATTTATAGACAAAATAATAGAAGATATGAATGAAAAATACGAAAATAATACTTTGATTCAGAATCTTAAGTGCAAAAACCAAAAAAACAGATTTATAACACTGCCATATATAAACCAAAGGTTTGCTAGAAATTTCACCAATATATTAAAAAAATATTAAAAAATAAAAATTGCATGGAAATCATGTAATACTATCTCACAATACATAAACAAGCACAAGAACACCCAATTAACAGAAAGAGCAGGTTTGATCTATGAAGTTAAGTGTGAGAAATGTGACCAAAGCTATGTGGGACAGACATCCAGGACATTAAAAGAAAGGATGGAAAACCATAAATATGCTCTGAAGTGGGATAGAATTCAAAATTCTGCTCTTGTAGAACACAGAAGGGACACAGGACACAATAAATTCAATTTAGATAACCCAAGAACATTGGATTATGAAAAAAATTACTACAAGAGACAGTTCAAAGAATACTTTTTCATCCAAAGACATGTGCCTCAATTAATAGAATGAAAGAAAGAGGAAATATAAATGATATTTACAGATATGCCTTTAATTATATATATTTTTAAAAATTCACTTTAGAAGAATATTTCAAGTTGTCTTAAAAAACTATTTTTCCTTATCTGTTATCTTGCTTAAACACTTGATAACAGTACTATTAAAAGAACTTGCTGTGATATTTTTTCTCATTTATTCTTTTGTCTGATGATGGTGACAATGTTGTTGCTGAAACGTCACACACTAATAAATTTTTTGGATTAGGTCTTATTTACTTTTATTTTACCGGATAAAAGAAACCACATATAGGTTGCAACCACTGGACGGATGAAGTGCCAGAGCACTTTAGCACATGTGTCCAGACTTAAAGAATTTATAGAAAGAGATAACGGTGACTCGAGGGACCAAGTCTAAGATAAGAGGGGAGGTGGTGTTGTGTGTCAACAAGTATCCAACCAATGGTACACGATGGTAGCAGTAAAAATTATTTTAATTTTTAATTAATTACTTTTATTAGAGAAACAGGGGGTCGGTGGAAGGCTGGTTAAACCATTTGGTTTTCGACCACTATGAGCTGGGTTCAATTCCCGCATTGGACACTTTTTTCTAATTTAAAAAAAAAAATGATCCAATGGCCCCCGATTCTTGCAAAATTCCAACCCCACTAGCGAATGCAAGTAACCAAACGGGGCTCTGGAACATTTGTAAGTGCAAAGTCAAACTGCTTTCCACATGTGTAGACATGTGGTGTACTTACAGTAAAAGCAGCCGCCTTCTTCTACCCACCATGATTGTCATGGCCTGTACCACGTGTACTAGGGATAATTAAAAAAATATATTAAAAAATTAGAGAAACAGCACCACAGAGATGACGGGGATAAATTGTATTTGACCATTGACCACCATTTCACAGCAATGTGTGTTAAATACAACCTGCCAATTACAAATTAATCTTTGTCCTGTTTGTATTTTGGCCCGGTGATTTAGAAATGTCCAGCTACAGCTTGAACCACTCCTACAACTGGCCCGGTGAGACCCCAAACATCATGACCTTCCTGGACTGGACCACAAGCCCAGCACTGCACCAAATAAACCATCTGAGTAGTACATCCCTGCCTTTGTCTCATCAATATATATTAGGTTTCTCATTGTAACAACGTTGTTACAGAAACAGCACACACTATTTATTTATTTGGTCTTATTACCTTGTGTTTATAATCCAAATTGTGCCTTATCATGAGAATAACATATGTTTACCCACAACACAACATCACATTACTGTAGGTTGGTTAAACAGAGGTTTACATACTCATCCGTACCTTGATCATGACAATGTTCATGGCAGATATTCTTGCATACTTCAACGCAATCTGGAAAACACACCAATGTCAAATTAGAGAATTCTTTTTTTTTTTTTAATAAAATATTTTAATATGGTAATGATAAAGCACAATTTGGATTATAGATACAAGAAAATAAGATTAATTAATTTTAAACTCTCTCTGCGAGTCATCGAACAACAGAGTTCGGCGAGAAATTGCACTTTGACCACGGACCAACTTTCTCGCTTGCTCTCTTTATTTATTTTGTAGAGAATTGGGACTTAAGTTCCAATTTTGGATCAACGCAAAATGAAGATGGCCCAACCCGCACCAACCGACCCTACAGAGGACCGACCCGAGTGCCAAGAAGCTACAGACAAGATGCATCCCCAGACCAGCCCCAACCCTGGCACCAATAAAAAGTTACATCCCTTAGTACGGCCCTGTGACTTTCAGGCTCCCACACAACCTAATCCAATAAGACTTATAAAATTATTTGGATTAGGCATCTTATTTTCTTGTATCTATATATATATATGGTAAAAAAAATAGAAGTACAAAACTGAAATTGTATACTGGGATCAGGTTGATAAATATTAAGAGTAAGACACATCTCCTGATCGTCTAACTCAAAGTTGTCGATAGCCATTACTTTGCTAAATGGCGAAACCATTAGCAAATTTTAGTTACCCAATCAGGAGATGCCTTTCTCTGTATTTGAATTATAATGTGTTCAGTAGAACCTCTCTCTGTAAAGGACAAAAAATATATTTGAGTAGAACATACTCCATGAGAGGACACTCGCACTAGAGGACACCTCTCTACAAAGGACAGTTTTCATTTGTAAAATAACCATTTTTACTATTTAGCAACTCTCTGGTAAGA
Organism: Cordylochernes scorpioides; assembly: GCA_030710605.1. NCBI lineage: Eukaryota > Metazoa > Arthropoda > Arachnida > Pseudoscorpiones > Chernetidae > Cordylochernes > Cordylochernes scorpioides. The sequence continues at coordinate 14,276,255 of CP092874.1, forward strand.
GGACACCTCTCCATAAAAGACACTTTGGATCTAGGTGTCCTTTAAAGGGAGGTTCTACTGTATACTTATAAATATATATTAGATAGTAAAAAGGCATATATTGGATTGAATAAAATATTTTTTTGCCAATATTTTGGCTGGCTGAACGCCAACCTTTATCGAGGCATTACATTTTTGTATACACAAACTCAGCGCCGCATATAGTGTTATAATTAAAATAATAATAATAAATTATAACACTATGCGGTGCTGAGTTTGTGTATACAAAAATATAATACCTTGATAAAGGTTGGCATTCAGCCAACCGAAATATTGGCAAAAAAATCTTTTATTCAATCCAATATATACCTTTTTACTATCTAATGATTTAAGTATGGATTGCTCATTTTCAGAAAAAAATATATATATTATATATATAACAGATGATGTGCTAATGCATCATAAATTATTATATATTATACTGTTAGAGGGTATGCGTATTGTTTAACAAATTGTTTGAAAGTAAATTTTAGCTAGAGTGAATATTGTTACACCTGATCATCATTTCATTAAATATAAAATGCTATGTTGTTTGCAAATTTAATTATTTAAATAGTTTGTATTTTTTTAGAATTTAATTGTAAGACAAATTTTTGTAAATATATATATATATGTAAATTCTTGTGTAAAAATTAATTAATAATGGAGAATTTGCATATGTCTAGTTAGTTAGTTAGAAATAATAGTTATTTCTTTTGGGTAGAGAAGCTAGATGCTCTCAGGTTAGTTTTTCTCTTGTAAATATGTTTATATAATTTCTTAGAAGTCTCTAATTTAACTTTATTGTAAAAATAAATATAATTTCTTCAGAGGGGTACATATGTTTTTGGTTGATTAAAAAGAAAGAAAATCTTTGAAAGAGGTGTGTGTGCCATCTGTCCTTCCTTCCACCCAACAAATATATATAACTGGTTAATAGCAATAGGAATTAATTAAGGGAAAGACATCTCCTAGTTGTGCAACTAAAAGTTTCTGTTGGCTTTTCGAAGTGAAGATGGCTATTTGATATTTATTCTGACAGATGGCACTAGCCATCAGTAACTTTAAGTTTCATAATCAGGAGATACCTGATCTGATTGAATAATGAGTATTTTGGAATTAAGTAAACACAAGCTTCATGTGATCTTTAGTAAAAGGTTTGGTGGATGGTAGTCTCTGTAATGGTTGAGTTCATAGACAACTTTTTTTTGTTTTTCAAAATAACTACAAGAAAATAAGACCAAATAAATTAATAGTGTGTGACGTTTCAGTTACAATGCTGATATCGAAACATGACACATTATTAATTTATTTGGATTAGGTCTTGTTGTAGCTATAATCTATAATCCAAATTGTGCTTTCTCATTTTTCAAAATAAAATAACGTCCTGCTGTCCATACTGTGATGGAATAATATCTATTCCACCATGGGTCCTTCCAAATATTATTACATCACAGTAAAGAAAAGAGAGTAAAAATTATTTATATTTAAAAGAAAAATTTATGTTAAATATACAGTAGAACAACCTCCATGAGAGGACACTCACGCTAGAGGAAACCTCTCTACAATGGACAGTTTTCATTGGCAAAATGACCATTTTTACTATTTAGCAACTCTCTGGTAAGAGGACACCTCTCCCTAAAGGAAACTTTGCCTCTGCAATTAGGTGTCCTTTACAGGGAGGTTATACTGTAATTAGCAACTTTCCAGTAAGAGGATACCTCTCCCTAAAGGACACTTTGGCTCTGCAATTAGGTGTCCTTTACAGGGAGGTTCTACTGTAATTAGCAACTCTCCAGTAAGAGGACACCTCTCCCTAAAGGAAACTTTGGCTCTGCAATTAGGTGCCCTTTACAGGTAGATTCAACTGTAATTAGCAAATCTCCAGTAGAAGGACACCTCTCCCTAAAGGAAACTTTGGCTCTGCAATTAGGTGTCCTTTACAGGGAGGTTCTACTGTAATTAGCAACTCTCCAGTAAGAGGACACCTCTCCCTAAAGGAAACTTTGGCTCTGCAATTAGGTGCCCTTTACAGGGAGATTCAACTGTAATTAGCAAATCTCCAGTAGAAGGACACCTCTCCCTAAAGGAAACTTTGGCACTGCAATTAGGTGTCCTTTACAGGGAGGTTCTACTGTAATTAGCAAATCTCCAGTAGAAGGACACCTCTCCCTAAAGGAAACTTTGGCTCTGCAATTAGGTGTCCTTTACAGGGAGGTTATACTGTAATTAGCAACTTTCCAGTAAGAGGATACCTCTCCCTAAAGGACACTTTGGCTCTGCAATTAGGTGTCCTTTACAGGGAGGTTATACTGTAATTAGCAACTTTCCAGTAAGAGGATACCTCTCCCTAAAGGACACTTTGGCTCTGCAATTAGGTGTCCTTTACAGGGAGGTTCTACTGTAATTAGCAAATCTCCAGTAGAAGGACACCTCTCCCTAAAGGAAACTTTGGCTCTGCAATTAGGTGTCCTTTACAGGGAGGTTATACTGTAATTAGCAACTCTCCAGTAAGAGGATACCTCTCCCTAAAGGACACTTTGGCTCTGCAATTAGGTGTCCTTTACAGGGAGGTTCTACTGTAATTAGCAAATCTCCAGTAGAAGGACACCTCTCCCTAAAGGAAACTTTGGCTCTGCAATTAGGTGTCCTTTACAGGGAGGATATACTGTAATTAGCAACTTTCCAGTAAGAGGACACCTCTCCCTAAAGGAAACTTTGCCTCTGCAATTAGGTGTCCTTTACAGGGAGGTTATACTGTAATTAGCAACTTTCCAGTAAGAGGATACCTCTCCCTAAAGGACACTTTGGCTCTGCAATTAGGTGTCCTTTACAGGGAGGTTCTACTGTAATTAGCAACTCTCCAGTAAGAGGACACCTCTCCCTAAAGGAAACTTTGGCTCTGCAATTAGGTGCCCTTTACAGGTAGATTCAACTGTAATTAGCAAATCTCCAGTAGAAGGACACCTCTCCCTAAAGGAAACTTTGGCTCTGCAATTAGGTGTCCTTTACAGGGAGGTTCTACTGTAATTAGCAACTCTCCAGTAAGAGGACACCTCTCCCTAAAGGAAACTTTGGCTCTGCAATTAGGTGCCCTTTACAGGGAGATTCAACTGTAATTAGCAAATCTCCAGTAGAAGGACACCTCTCCCTAAAGGAAACTTTGGCACTGCAATTAGGTGTCCTTTACAGGGAGGTTCTACTGTAATTAGCAAATCTCCAGTAGAAGGACACCTCTCCCTAAAGGAAACTTTGGCTCTGCAATTAGGTGTCCTTTACAGGGAGGTTATACTGTAATTAGCAACTTTCCAGTAAGAGGATACCTCTCCCTAAAGGACACTTTGGCTCTGCAATTAGGTGTCCTTTACAGGGAGGTTATACTGTAATTAGCAACTTTCCAGTAAGAGGATACCTCTCCCTAAAGGACACTTTGGCTCTGCAATTAGGTGTCCTTTACAGGGAGGTTCTACTGTAATTAGCAAATCTCCAGTAGAAGGACACCTCTCCCTAAAGGAAACTTTGGCTCTGCAATTAGGTGTCCTTTACAGGGAGGTTATACTGTAATTAGCAACTCTCCAGTAAGAGGATACCTCTCCCTAAAGGACACTTTGGCTCTGCAATTAGGTGTCCTTTACAGGGAGGTTCTACTGTAATTAGCAAATCTCCAGTAGAAGGACACCTCTCCCTAAAGGAAACTTTGGCTCTGCAATTAGGTGTCCTTTACAGGGAGGTTATACTGTAATTAGCAACTTTCCAGTAAGAGGACACCTCTCCCTAAAGGAAACTTTGCCTCTGCAATTAGGTGTCCTTTACAGGGAGGTTATACTGTAATTAGCAACTTTCCAGTAAGAGGATACCTCTCCCTAAAGGACACTTTGGCTCTGCAATTAGGTGTCCTTTACAGGGAGGTTCTACTGTAATTAGCAACTCTCCAGTAAGAGGACACCTCTCCCTAAAGGAAACTTTGGCTCTGCAATTAGGTGCCCTTTACAGGTAGATTCAACTGTAATTAGCAAATCTCCAGTAGAAGGACACCTCTCCCTAAAGGAAACTTTGGCTCTGCAATTAGGTGTCCTTTACAGGGAGGTTCTACTGTAATTAGCAACTCTCCAGTAAGAGGACACCTCTCCCTAAAGGAAACTTTGGCACTGCAATTAGGTGTCCTTTACAGGGAGGTTCTACTGTAATTAGCAAATCTCCAGTAGAAGGACACCTCTCCCTAAAGGAAACTTTGGCTCTGCAATTAGGTGTCCTTTACAGGGAGGTTCTACTGTAATTAGCAAATCTCCAGTAGAAGGACACCTCTCCCTAAAGGAAACTTTGGCTCTGCAATTAGGTGTCCTTTACAGGGAGATTCAACTGTAATTAGCAAATCTCCAGTAGAAGGACACCTCTCCCTAAAGGAAACTTTGGCTCTGCAATTAGGTGTCCTTTACAGGGAGGTTCTACTGTATATATATAATGTGGTTTAATTTCTTGTATGAAGCTGGCATGCTAATATAACTTGTATTCCCATTTAGAGATATAATTTTATAGATAGTAACACTGTTCCAATGATACTGTTGTTACTGAAATATCCTGCATTGTTTACTTATTTGGTGCTATATATATGGTCTTGTTACCTTGTGATTCTTTAGTGCACCACCTGTTATAAGAAATTTAGATTATTTTTGTCACAAATGATTCTTTTTGAATTAAAATAATTTTCTACTGACTTTACTGAAATGATAAAATAATGGAAGGGTTCACCACTGATGAGCCAGGCCTTCCTATTATTTTTAACATTTCAGTGTAAGGAGCAGTAGAAAATTATATCAATTCAAAAATAATCATGTGTATCAAAAATAGTTTACAATTCTTGTCATTCTCATTTAGAATCCAAATACAGTTAAATAACCTCTCTGTAAAGGACAATACCTAGTTGCAGAGCTGTTCTTTTAAGGGAGAGGTGTGTTCTCTTAATGGAGAGTTGCTAAATATCACAAATGATAATTTTGGAAAATAAACTGATTTTTGTTGATAAGTGTCCTAACTCTGCCTTTGCCGGTCCCATGCCCGGATTAAAAAGGAGGAAGGGGAGCAGTAACAAGCTCACTAAAAAACCTGGGTTCAGCTGGCCCGGCTGATAGTACCCTGTAAGGGCTCCTAATCCAGGGATACAGGATAAGCAGCGTTTGTACTCCATGTTAGGAGCGGCTGCACATGGCCTCTGTTCCTCATGTCAGATGCGGCCATTTCTTTCAGAGCTAAGTCGGCCTGCCGCTGAGTAATGCTCACAGTCTTAATGACAAAGGCAGACGCATTCTACTTCACCCAGTCATGATGGTTGTCAAATCTCCCCACTATGCTGCATCGGCCGTCGTGCAGATGTATTGACTCATCCCTTGATGGGCTCTACTCATCCCTGGAAGACACCATCAAAAGTCTCAAGCTTTACAAGCTTGAAACCCTAATATGATTGAGTTGAGATATGAAAGAAGAAGAAGTGTCCTCTAGTGGAAGTATCCTCTCATGAAGGTTCTACTGTAGTGTACCATATCATTTTTAAACTAATACAGTATTTTAAAATTTAAAAAGAAAATATTGTTTGAAATATTTTAAGAAGAAAAAAATAAGTTACCTGTCTTTGCTATATAACAACACATATAATATTAGCCCAAAATATGAACAAACTCTAGTAAAATTATTAATTTATATACAGTTAAACCTGTCTATAGCGCCCCCTCTAAATAGCGCCTCCCTCTCTATAGCGCCCAATTTTAAATACGTAGTACGATGCGATATTTACATTAAAAGTGACCTGTCTATAGCATCCCCTCTCTATAGCACCATACTTTGGTGAGTCCCAAGAGGGGGCGCTATAGACAGGTTTAACTGTATATAAAAATAAATGTGTGTCTGTCTGTACTCGATATATTCAAAAACCATACACCCAATCCTCGTGAAAATTTGGGAAATTATTAGGTATATCCCCGGGAAAGTATTATAAAATATTTTTAAAAATCAGAGTTGGGCTTCTAGTATACTTACTAAGATAAAGTTCGCCATCAATCATCAAATATCATTCATTTTTATTCTACCATCAACTATGTAAATCTATGTTTTGTACATATTGTACCAGATTATTTATTATTCTATGAAAAGATTTTAAAATTTCTATATTTGTATTTTGATACATTATGAAATTTTCTCATTGACTCTGTTATTTTATAAGTTCTAATTGGATTTTACATTAAATAAATTGCTGTGTCATCCTGAAGTTTGTCTTTCCTAATTTTCTACGTTACACAATATGTTATATTCAAATGACATATATATAAGGATAATTTTATTGTTAATTTTCACACACACATTTTAATGTATTGTAATCATTAATAAATTATGTTTGAGGTATCAAAACTGCCTTTTTGTTCAAACACAGCAACATGTGAACAGCTAGGTGGAGCAGAGTATCAAACATAAAGTTATCTTGACAAATATAGATTCAGTAGGGATTGGATGTTTGCTAGAATCGTTTTAACAAATGCTTAAAAAGAATCTTACGCGTCTATAATAGTTTCGAATTTTGATAACAGATGGCACGCTAAATGCATCAAAATATAATTGCTATAACAAAAGACACAATTTGATAATTGCGGAAGAGCAATTGCTCGAAGCATTTTATATATTTATAAATGTATGTAATTCTGCTGTCCTCAAAGCTTATGTCTATAGTTCATCTAAAAATACCCATTCCAAGAGTCTAGCATCAGTATCACTATAAAAGGAAGATTGAAAAATGCAATATAACAGCGGTATGGTAGATTAAACTGGCGAAACCACTGGGAGGGTTCACTACTGATGAGCCAAGCCCTCCCATTAATTTTTCCGTTGCAGTAAGGACAGTAGAAATTGTTTATTTTTAAAAAGAATCATACGCGTCTATAATAGTTTCAAATTTTGATAACAAATGTTAAGCAAACTTTTACTCTGGTAACTAAAAAACGGGCGAAGCCAGGTACATTCGCTAGTATCTGATAAGAGATCAATTCCAGGAGACGAGGTTTAGCCATGATTTTTTAAGGGGCTTTTACATGGGAGACTCTACAATAATTGCTTTTACATTCTATTTACCAGGTCTATTAGTATGAAACCCGAAAATGGGCGCCAGAGGCCGCTGTGCAACTTTATTTGAGCCGAAGGTGGCGCTGTTGTAGACTTTTTGTTCTTTGACTCACGTGGCATCAGCATGCGTGCAGTTTTAGAAAAATTCAAATCGTGAAAAATTTCTGGAGCCCGTGAAAAAGGGCGATTTCCGAGCCAAAAGGTGCCCATTTGCGGGAAGTTTTGTTGTTCGCCTTCAACTGGAAGAAAAGTGCCACTGAAGCCCACCAAATGCTCGAGGAAGTTTACAGCGACCATGCTCTGAGCAAATCGCAGTGTTACATGTGGTTTAAAAAATTCCAAAGTGGCGATTTTGCACTTGATAATGAACCACATGGAAAACCGCCCCAAAAGTTCGAGGACGCTAAACTGCAAGCTTTGTTGGATGAGGACAGTACCCAAATGCAGGAGAAACTCGCAAAAAAGCTCCAGGTATCTCAAGGTGCTGTTTCTCTACGTTTAAACAGCCTCGGAATGACCCAAAAGCTTTCCAGATGGGTCCCCCACGAGTTGAGCGAAAGGCAGCAATAACGGCGTCTGGTAACCTGCGAAGGGCTGCTCGCCAGGCATGAAAAGAAGTCATTTTTGCACCGAATCGTAACTTCTGATGATAAATGGATCCACTTCAGCAATCCTACGCGCCAAAAGTCGTGGGGCCTGCCCGGCCAATTTCCAAAACAGACGCCTAGGCCCAATCTATTCGGAAAAAGGCAATGCTTTGCATATGGTGGGACCAGACCGGCGTAGTATATTTCGAGCTCCTGAAACCTGGCAAAATGGTCAATACTAGTCGCTACGAACAACAAATGCACAGTTTGAGAGAGGCGTTGAATGAAAAAAGACCGGAATGGCGTGAAAAGCACAACAACCTGATACTGCAGCATGACAACGCTCCAGCCCACAACGCTACGGTGGTCAAAAACACCATAAAAGACTTGGGCTGGGAACTCTAATCCCACCCGCCGTACTCACCAGACTTAGCGCCGTCGGACTACCACCTTTTCACATCTTTAGAACACGCCCTAAAAAAACAGGAATTTTCGAACTCAGACATACTCCGAAAATGACTTGTTGACTGGTTCGACTCAAAAGGAATAGAAATTTTCAGACAAGGAATTCGAAAATTGCCTGAAAAGTGGTCCGAGTGTATAGCTAATCAGGGCAGTTACATTGAATAAAAAATCTTTTGTTGTATGGAATTGGTGAACTTTTGAATTCACTGAATATTTTCGCGTTTCATACTAATAGACCTGGTATATTAGTTTTCAATGTGTTTTTATTTCTATCACTATTATTATTTATTTACTTGTATTTTTAAAATGTCACTAGTTCTTTTTTTCCATTTCTCACTCACGATGACAATGCTATTATTTTGATCTCCTTTTAAATAGTTTTCTACACGTTCATTCCTACTTGCTCACTCACAATGAAAATGTTATTAAAAGCTTTTAAAAATGGAAATAAAAGTTATCTACACAAAACAACCTTTTTTTTTTTTCATTTATACCTAGTACACATGGTACAGGCCATGATAATCATGGTGGGTAGTTAGAGACTGCTTTTACTGTAAGCGCACCACATGTCTACACATGTGAAAACCTTTATTCTATAAATTATTTAGAGTATGAATTTTAACAGGCTTCTATAGTATTTATTATAGTTGGGTGCTATTATCTTATATATTTGTTGAAACAAATAAACATGTATAATAACCTTCTCTCCAATATATAAATCTTTATGACTATTCCATTTTTTAAATATACTTACGTAATTCACGAGCATCAATCAGTTTATCTGTATACAGATCATTTTTGAGTGACAAAGTTGAATAAATTATTAGCATAGAATACAGTAGAACCTCCATGAGAAGACACTCACGCTAGCGGACACCTCTCTATAAAGGACAGTTTTCATTTGCAAAATTGTCATTTTTACCTTTTTGCAACTCTCCAGTAAGAGGACAACGTCTCCATAAAGGACATTTTGGCTCAGCAATTAGGTGTTGTCCTTTACAGGGAGGTTCTACTGTAAAATCTTGTGAATACATACCATCAGATGGAAGATATTCTGAAACAATAAAAAATCATTTTAATAGGTAGATACATATATTCCTATATTATTTTTCAATCATATATGTACAGTAAAGACCATCTGTGTGATATTACATATATTTATAAAATAAAATTGGGGATTATTTCAGGTTTATTATAAGTGAAGGTTCATTATATCCCAGGTTCATTTTAGTGGGGTGTTACTGTATTAGTTTTATCGTATAGAGAATTGATAAGGCACAATTTGGATTATAGATTATAAACACAAGGTAATAAGACCAAATCCAAATAAATAAATAGTGTGTGATGTTTCGGTAACAGCGTTGCTATCATCTTCAGACAAAAGTACTCATTCAGTACTTTTGTCTGAAGATGGTAACAACGCTGTTACCGAAACATCACACACTATTTATTTATTTGGATTTGGTCTTATTACCTTGTGTTTATCATATAGAGAAAAATAGAAAGAAAAAAAATCATACTCTCATCTTTGTGTTTGTCTTTTCCTGAAAACACAATACATATACACTTAGTCACAATTTTTTCTTAAATGGATAGGTTTTTATTATTATTATTATTGTAGAAGCAGTAGTATTTCCTGTGGTCACCTATGGATGTGAAAGCTGGACTCTCATACAAAAAATAAATAAAAAGAATTGAAGCCTTTGAAATGTGGGCAATGGAGAAATCTACTCAGAATGTCAGGGAACAACATAAAAAGACAAATGTTTCAATTTTAAATGAAATCAATCCTGGTAGATCCCCCTAGAATCCCAAATATGTAAACAAAGAGTGGCATACAAAAGTGTATACAAAATGAGGGCATATAGATTAGAAAAGATGTTGATATTGGGAAAAATTGAAGGAAGAGAATAAGACTTTCAATAAGCTGGCTAGAAGGGATCAAGGAAGCTACCAGAAGGTCACTAGATGAGCTGCAAATAATAGTCACTAAATCAAATTGGAGAATATTTGTCCATTTACAGTAGAGTCTCTCATGAGCGATTCATTCCATGATTTCTCAATCATCTTTCATGAATGACCACCCTTGTGAAGCATGAATGAATTTCCCTTGTAAGCCTAGTATAGCGAGCTCTCCCATGAACGACCATCTCTGTGAATAACCAGCGACCACTAAATATCACTTTTTTGGTCTCTCATGAGAGACCATTAAATAATAAAAATTAAAAAAAAAAAAAGAACTAAACCCACTTTATCATTTCAAAACATATTGATAAGGCACAATTTGGATTATAGATTATAAACACAAGGTAATAAGACCAAATCCAACTAAAACAGTGTTGTTACTGAAACGTCACACACTATATATTTATTTGGATTTGGTCTATTACCTTGTATTCAAAACATATTGTTTTGTTTTCTAATCATTTCTTAAATAATAGGTTTTTAACTTTATAAAAATTTAACCTTTATTTTATAATTTATTGAATATTAAATTGTGTATATATATAAAGGTTTATAACTTTTTTAATTAACAAAATGTGTTTTAATAAATAACATTTGGTGATAGCGGTTGACAAATTGCAAAAGAATTAGATATTGTTAAAGCCCAATTTTAAAATTTTATAAAGAAAAAGAAGAACTAAATAATACAAGAAATTTTAAAAATGGTTATTAAATACAGTTAAACCTGTCTATGGCGCCCACTCTTGGGACTCACCAAAATAGGGAGCTATAGAGAAGGGGTGCTATAGACAGGTCACTTTTAATGTAAATCGCATCGTACTACGCATTTAAAATCGGGCGCTATAGAGAAGAAGGCGCTATTTAGAGGGAGCGCTATAGACAGGTTTAACTGTAAAGAAAAAATTATTTATATCTAAAAATGAAAAGGTTAATATGTTAACATACAAATGGCCAATATGCTGATCACTGATATGCAATCCAAAATGTTTCCATTACATTAGGGGCCACTACTTTAAATAAAAGCTTGTTATTTTGCCTTGTAAAGATAAATTAAATAAATGTTAATGTTTATAACTAATAGATTGTGTATATTTCATTTTTACACAAAAAAAAAACAAACACACAATATTTAATTAATATAGAATATTTGAGGGGAGTTATATAAATGATTTACTTCAACCTTTTTTTGCAGGAATGGAAATCTAATGCTGCACATGACTGGTACAGAGCAGGAGGGACAAGCATCAGTTCTGCCCTCCAAAGAGAACAGCAATCTTTAATTTCCAGACTTAAGTCTGATCATCTACGGACAATGACAGAATGGTTGCAAGGTTTTCCCACTATGTACTAAGTGCAATTCTAAACCTGCAACCCCAAAACACATTATTGACTGTATTAACTCATCCATTGATGAGCTCTACTCATCCCCAGCAGAAACCATCAAAAGTCTCAAGCTTTACAAGCTTGATACCTTAGTATGATTGAGTGGAGATAAGAAAGAAGAAGATTTCAACCTTTTTTCAAAAACTTTCTTCCAACATTTCAGTAACCGACTATCATTCCCTATTCAAGAAAATATATTTTGATAAAGCTTATTTAATGCCAAGTTTTTAATGATCTGATGATAATGGAATATAGTTTTTAAAAAAACTATTGAAGTAAATTGATAAGGTACAATTAGGATTATAGATTATAAACACAAGGTAATAAGACCAAATCCAAATAAATAAATGACACACTATTTATTTATTTGGATTTGGTCTTATTACCTTGTGTTTATTGAAGTAAATCATTTTTAACTATATTCTAGAGCTAACACACCTGAAAAATGTGTTTTTCATAGAATGTTAACTTATTAAACCTATGTAGGTTAAAATAAATGATAAAGTAAAACACTTATTTTTGCATTGAAAGAATCTATCAAACTTATCCAACCGAGTTTTTAATGAGAGACCAGGGGTTGCCATATTTTTTGGGTGGTCTTTCATGGTAAACTGTGGTCACTAAAAGTTTAATTTGACTTGATAGGTGCTAACAACATCAATAGTAATCCCAAATAATAAGCAAGTGATAGTCATTAACATATCAAATAAAGTTGAACTTGATGGTCACTAACAACAACAACAGTAATCCCAAGTAATAAGCAGTACTGGCAGATTAGCAAGTAATAAATGGTGATAGTAAGTAGTTGTTTATACTCCAAGTTGGCACGACATGTCTACACATGTCAAAGCAATTTGACTTTGAGTTTTCCAGATGCCAGAGCCCCATTTAGAGAGAGAGAGAGATTGAAACTGCTTTATTACAGCATTCACATATGGTTATATAAGATTAAATATAAATATATATACAGTTAAACCTGTCTATAGGGCCCCCTCTTGGGACTCACCAAAATAGGGTGCTATACAGAGGAGGTGCTATAGACAGGTCACATTTAATGTAAAAGGTTTACATTTTAATGTTTAAAATCAGGCGTTATAGAGAGGAAGGCGCTATTTAGAGGGGGTGCCATAGACAGGTTTAACTGCATATGAATAAAAAAATAAGAGAGGGAGAGAGTTACTTAGACTCTTAAAGAAAAAGTCTAAGAGAAGTGATAAGGCACAATTTGGATTATAGATTATAAACACAAGGTAATAAGACCAAATCCAAATAAATAGTGTGTGACATTTCGATAACAGCGATACACACTTTTTATTTATTTGGATTTGGTCTTATTACCTTGTGTCTTAGAGAAGTGTTTTGAGGTGACCAATTATTAATGCATGGCGCTATTCCATCATTTTGTCCAGTTATATTTTTACTCAGTTGGAATTTCATGGCTTTTTGTTTCCATTCTATATTAATTGCTGTTTCAAATTTGGTCACAGAGATTCTCTGTAACACAGTAAAAAAATATACACATATATAAATAACACAAAATAATGATTACCATTCTAAAGGCTACCTACCAGAAGACTTTTTGGAGCCGGCAATTCCTGCACAAATTAAACATGTTAGATCACATTATTGTCTTCTACACAGTAATATATATACGAGGGTGAGTAGAAAAGTAAGGTCTTCTACGAGATAATTTCCGAACGCGCGTTGCTAGGTGAAATCCGACAACACCGCTGCCTTCCTTGGTTCCCCTCTACCGTCTAGAACCTTCCCGGTTACCTTGGGACGCTCAGTCGCTGTCTGGCAGCCATTCGCGATGGAGCTTCCCCTTATCTCTCCCGCCAAGTGCGAGTTGCGCTCAGTTATACGCGTTTTAAATGCGAAAAATAATTCTCCGGTCGAAATTCACCGTCAGTTAGTGGAAGTGTATGGTGAGAAGTGCATGGACATCAAAAATGTGCGGAAATGGTGCCGGGAGTTTAACGAGGGGCGGATAAACGTCCACGATGAACAGCGGTCTGGGCTGCCGAGTTTGCCGGAATCAACCGTGGCTCGAATCGACGAAATGGTGCGCGCAAACCGGCAGATAACCCTTGAAGATATCGAAGATGGCCCGAATGAAGATTGCAGCCACTTCCCCGTGCACAAGATTGTGTCTGAGACCCTCGGCTACAGAAAGGTGTCCGCCAGGTGGGTCGACAAGTGGCTCAAAGAGGCGGCGGGAGAGTGGTACAACACCGGAATTACAAAGTTGGTTGACAGGATGAAAAAAGTGATTGAGCATCAAGGAGACTATGTAGAAAAATAGCAAAGTGTCCAACCTTTCCAATGATGTATAAAAAGTTGTGATTAAATGCGTTTTTCTATGAAGAAAAAAATAGGAGACCTTACTTTTCTACTCACCCTCGTATATATATATATAGTTTTTACAGCATCTTCTTCTTCTTCTTTCTTATTTTCACACTGGGTGAAGTAGAATGTGTCTGCCTTTGTCATTAAGACTGGGAGCACTACTCAGTGGCAGGCCGACTTAGCTCCAAAATAAATGGCCGCCTCTGACATGAGGAACAGACGCCATGTGCAACTGTTCTTAACATGGAGTACAAATGCTGCTCATCTTGTATACCTGGATTAGGAGCCCTTACAAGGAACTATCAGCCGGGCCAGCTGAACCCAGGTTTTTTAGTGAGCTTGTTACTGCTCCCCCTCCTCCTTTTTCATCCGGGCTTGGGACCAGCAAGGGCAGAGTTTTTACAGCATAAATATATTAAGTTGGAATATGTTGACTTTGCTTAGACTTTTTAAAGATACTGATCCCAAGATTGATCAAACATTATTGATTTACAAGAGAGAGAGAATAAATAAAAGAATAACTTATAACAATAATAAGGCACAATTTAGATTATAGATTATAAACACAAGGTAATAAGACCAAATCTAAATAAATAAATAGTGTGTGACATTTTGGTTATAGCATTTTTACCATCTTTAGACAAAAGTGCTGAATGACTTTTTCAGCACTTTTGTCTGAAGATGGTAACAACGCTGTAACTGAAACATCACACACTATTCATTTATTCGGATTTGGTCTTATTACCTTGTGTGTTTATAACTTATAAGATAGTAAACAAAAATTTATATTCTTGCGGTTAGCGCCTATTTTCTTGTGATCTTACACACATACTCTGTAGGAACAATTAATTGATTAAACTTAAAATATACAGTTAAGCCTGTCTATAGCACCCTCTCTTGGGACTCACCAAAATAGGGTTCTATAGAGAGGGGGTGCTATAGACAGGTCACTTTTAATGTAAATCGCATCGTACTACGTATTTAAAATCGGGCGCTATAGAGAGGGAGGTACTATTTAGAGGGGTCGCTATAGACAGGTTTAACTGTATATACAACAGAAAATATTTATTTCTGAGTGAATCCTAATTAAACAGTGGGTGTGCATGTGTGACTCATATTGTTGTGTGTCAACCAGTAGCCGACTGGATAGTGAATGAGACTGGAAAACTATTTTATTTTTGTTGTTAATTGTGTTTTATTTTTACAAGGTAATAAGACCAAATTCAAATAAATAAATAGTGTGTGACATTCCGGTAACAGCGTTGTTACCATCTTTAGACAAAAGTACTGAATGAGAAATATTACCACAGCATGGTTTAAATTGTGCCTTATTGTGTTTTATTTTTATTTAGTTTATTCTTTTAGTATTATATATTTTAGCTTAATCAGAAATGGCACAACAGAGATGACAGGTTCTATTGTATTTGACCGTTGACCGCTTTTCACAGCAATGAGTTTGAGATAACATTAACATGCCACTTATCTTTAGCCTCTTGATCGAGATACACTGTGACAAGATAATTTGACATGTCCTGTCTCAGCTACAACTCCTCCAACAACCAGCATGACGAGACGACCAGAACTCAACGACCTTCCCATCAACCCAACAATGGACCGGCCTTAGTGACCATATCCCACCAGGATAGAACACTCCCCCAAATAAACTAAGCCTTACATCCTCGACTCTGTCTCATCAATATGAAGTACTCTAATTAATTCTGGAAATTCTCAAAAGGAATTTGGCTAGAAACCAGAGAAACCAAAACTAGAGGTATCCAATTACCTAAACACTACCTGGGATTTCATGGATTCCCAAAACAGAACACTCTCAAATATATTTAGAAAGTTGAATTTCTCTTCCTTTTAATACATTTCTATAAATTTCCTATCTATTTATAGTCAAATCTCACTATAACAACACTTGGGTACATTAATTGTTGTGTTTTTTTTTTTTTTTTTTTTCAATTTTTTTTACTAATCCATCAGTTGATTGCTTAAGCCAACTCGCACAGACCATGCTTTCCTAGTTTATTGATGACTTTCTGGGGTATTTTATAGATATCTTGCTTGTTTAGGCCACAGCACTGCAGGATGTGCTCCGGGGATGCCTCACAAGCCAGGCATTTTGTGACTAATTGTTGCTGTTGTTATAACAACCTAGGTTAAAGTGAAGTAATAAGACCAATTCCAAATTAATAAATTGTGTTTGATGTGTGGTTAACAATGCTGTCATTTGGAATTGGTCTTAATATTACCTTTGGTTTTCCTCTCTATAATCTTCCTCTCTCTAATCTATAATCCAAATTGTACCTTTTTTATTATTATTATTCCCTATATATCCCTAGTACACTTGGTACAGGCCATGATAATCATGGTGGGTAGTGTAAGTGCACTACATATCTACATATGTAGAAAAGCGTAGTTTGACTTTTGCATTTACAAATGTACCAGAGAGCCCTTTTTGGCCACTTGCACTCACTGGTGGGGTTGGACTTTTAAAAATATTAGGAGCCATTGGAGAGATTTTTTTTATTATAAAAAAAAGTGTCTTGTACAGTATTTGATCCTGGTTTGTGGCTGCTGGACAGTTTATACCACTCATCCATCTACAAAAATTTACCTTATCAATAAAACCCAGTCCCATTAATACAGTAGAACCTTCATGAGAGGCCTCCTGCTAAAAAACACTTTAACAAAAAGGGCAGTTTTTTCATTGCTAATATTACCATTTTTAAATAGTATTTAGAAACTCTCGGTTAAAAAAGGTCACCTCCCTCTAAAAAACACTTCGGCTTTGCAACTATGGTTTTCTTTCAGAGAGAAATTCTACACAAGAATCACAAAGTAATTGCCTTATAACTAATTTATACCCAACTGAACTTATTGTTTGCAGAAAAGTCTTGCTTGATGCAAATATTTATATGTAATTCTTCTGTTCTAAAAGCTTATTTCTATAGTTTGCTTTAATAGCATTTCTGAGAATCCACCCTTCAGTGTAGCATATATAAGCAGAATCATCCAAAACAGTATTAGAGCTCTATGAGAAGCGGTCTTGTAGATTAAATTGGCGAAACCGCTGGAAGGGTTCCCCACTGATGAGCCAAGCCCTCCCAATATATTTATCATCGCAGTAAGGACAGTAGAATTTTGTATTATGTTTAAAAGAAACATTCATGCTTTTTAATGCTCCCAATTCTTATCACAAAGTTTTGTTAAGTGGGTCAACTGATCATAGATGGTACTAATTTTTGATTTCCTTATGAAATGTTTTCAATGAATTGATAAGGCACAATTAGGATTATAGATTATAAACACAAGGGAATATGACCAAATCCAAATAAATGAATTGTGTGACATTTCGGTAACAGTGTTGTTACCATTTTCAGTCAAAAGTACTGAATGAATTCATTTTCTTCAGCTCATAAGAAGAATAATTTCTTAGTTCCATTGAAGTCTATCAAAAATGATAAGGTACAATTTGTATTATAGATCATAAACACAAGGTAATGTCACACACATCACACAATGTCATGAAACTTCACACACTATTTATTTGTATTTGGTCTTATTACCTTGTGTTTGATTAATTAATTATAACTTTGATGCCAAACGAGTGTCATGTGGCTTGTAAGCCTTCTCTATGTTACATGTGTTGATTTGGGAAGGTTGAATAACCATTTAGTCCATTGTCAATTGGCCACTGAAATGGCTTCTTAACTTTTATAAACTAACCTAATTTAAATAAATTTGAGCGGGCCGGTGGAAGGATGATCTAAACTGTTGGTTTTTGACCGCTACGACCTGAGTTCGATTCCTACATTGGGCCCTTTTTTCTAATTAAAAATAAAATGCTCCAATGGTCCCCGATTCTTTCAAAAGTCCAACCCCACCAGCGAGTGCAAGAACCAAACGGGGCTCTGGCACATTTGTAAGTGCAAAGTCGAACTGCTTTTCACATGTGTAGACATGTGGTACACTTACAGTAAAAGCAGTCGCCTACTTCTACTCACTATGATTATCATGGCCTGTACCACGTGTACTAGGAATAAGCAAAAAATAAATAAATAAAATTGACCTATTTAACATTTATAATACAGTAGAACCTCTATGAGAGGACACCTCTCTACTAAGGACACAGTTTTCATCTGCCAAGTTACCATTCTGTTACTATTTAGCTATTCTCCAATAAGAGGACACCTCTCTATAAAGGACAATATCTAGCAGCATAGTCTAATTGTCCTTTACAGGAAGGTTCTACTGTATAAATACTTTGTAAATTTAAACTGATATGGCACAATTTGTATTATAGATTATAAACACAAGGTAATAAGACCAAATTCAAATAAATAAATAGTGTGTGATGTTTCAGTAACATTCAGAACTTTTGTCTGAAGATGGTAACAACACTGTTACCGAAACATCACACACTATTTATTTATTTGGATTTGGTCTTATTACCTTGTCTAAATTTAAACTATTTTTTATTAATGCTTCTTATCAAATAAAACCATTTTCAACTGCCCTTACCGCAATGAAAAAAATAATGGAATGATGCGGTTCATCATTGACAAACCCTCTTAAAGGTTTAGCAAATATAAAATAGCAGGCTTCCACTACTTCACAAATAGTGGATGAGTAATAAATAGTGTCATGTTTCAGTAAGGGTACTGTTGCCTTCAGACAAAAGTACTTCATTCACTACCTCTGTCTGATAAATGATATGGTCCACAATTTGGATTAGTGAATCCAAAAAATTAGTTGTTGTTGTTGTCGTGTCCAAAGAAGAGTCTCAGATGTCTCCATGCATCTCCATCACAGCAGCAGCAATATCCACTATCTTGGGTGTGTAAAGCTGCTGCTCTGGGTCTAAGTGAAAAAAAAAGGAAACCCCGCCTTTGCTGGTCCCAAGCCCAGATGAAAAAGGAGGAGGGGGAGCAGTAACAAGCTCACTAAAAAACCTGGGTTCAGCTGGCCCAGCTGATAATACCCTGTAAGGACTCCAGGGATACAGGATGAGCAGCGTTTGTACTCCATGTTAAAAGCGGCTGCACATGGCATCTGTTCCTCGTGTCAGAGGCGGCCATTTCTTTTGGAGCTAAGTCAGCTTGCCACTGAGTAGTGCTCCCAGTCTTAATGACAAAGGCAGACACATTCTACTTCACCCAGTCATGATGGTTGTCAAATCTCAAGCTTTACAAGCTTGATACCCTAGTATGATTGAGTGGATATAAGAAAGAAGAGACCTTGTGTTTATAATCTATAATCCAAATTGTGCCTTATATTTACTAACTTTTTTCAAAGCTAGGAAAAAACATCTTAGAAGAAAGAACATCCCAAGATACCACACCACTAACCATGTAAATATGTAAATACACTGTAAATGTGATGTACATATTATTCTTTGTAAATATCATAAGATAGATTTTTTAATGGTACCTAATAAAGTTATTTTTGAAATGGAACTGGAAGTTAGAAAAATAAAACTTATTGTAATTTTTTTTAATTATTATTTGCTTATCCCTAGTATATACATGTAGTACAGACCATGATAATCATGGTAGATAGCGACTGCTTTTATTGTAAGTGCACCACATGTCTACACATGTGAATAGCAGTTCGACTTTGCACTTACAAATATGCCAGAGCCCAATTTGGTTACTTTTACTCGCTGGTGGGGTTGGACTTTTGCAAGAATCGGGGGCAATTGGAGCATTTTTTTATTAATCAGAAAAAAAGTGCCCAATGCAAGAATTAGAATGTGAAAAAATAAGAAAAATATAATAGAATGCCTATGTGAGCGGCCAGAAAATGTCAATTTTGTGTTTATAATAATTAATGTGTAGTATACAATAATGTTTCCCATGAGAGGCCACCTAAAAAATTTATAAATCTGGTCTCTTCTGGAGGTATTCTCCTATCAGAGACTGTTGCATCAAGCCAGGTCATGTGGAGTCTTTTAAACAAATATTTTTAACAGAAACCATGTCTTTGAAATGGTTTGAAAAAAATGGTCTTTCATGGGAGACTCTACTGTATAAACTTCCTATCATTTGTTTATATTTTTGTAAAAGCATAAAAACATTTAATAAAATGTCTT
This sequence comes from Cordylochernes scorpioides, assembly GCA_030710605.1. Classification (NCBI taxonomy): domain Eukaryota; kingdom Metazoa; phylum Arthropoda; class Arachnida; order Pseudoscorpiones; family Chernetidae; genus Cordylochernes; species Cordylochernes scorpioides. The sequence continues at coordinate 14,296,223 of CP092874.1, forward strand.
GGGAATAATAGCTAGTTACTATCAATTTATTTAGATTTTAATATAAATTCTTAAATATTAAAAATTATTTTTAAAAATATCCTAATATCAAAAAAATTTGAATCAATTTAGATTAAAATAATATTCAATTTATTTTAAAAATTGTAACCAAAAGATGACTTTTTATTTATTTATATCTTAAATAGGGTTGGCTACCTAACTTAAGGTCATATATAGGAATGGCCAGTAATAGATACTGTACCTACCTGTGTGCTGAATAAACTGTAGCACTATCAGAATCAAGAGCCACGGTGGCATAGTAACAACTGTACATGGGAGAACATGAAACTTGACACTTGTGTGAGACCAATTTAGCTTCAATGTTTGTCACTCTTAACAAAATTCTTCTCTAACATTTTGTTCTCCAAACAGCAAAATATCCATAATCTCATTCAGAACTTCATAATATACCTCTTTTATATTTATGTATTCTTTTTGAGAAGTTTTGCAGACGATATGTTATTTTGTATGATTTTTGACTATAAGAATTGTATGGTATGAATTTTTTTTTTCTAATAGTAGTATTTTAAAAGTGTTATTACAATTTTTTTAATAATAAAAATAATTATTGTTGTGTAAAAGGCATAGTTTGGCATAGTTGACATTTGACGTTACAAATGCCATTAAGTATTATTAATGTTGCAAAGACCCTTTGCGCTAACAAAATACTTGTGCAAAATATCCCTTCACACACAGGTTATTTGAATATATGATACGTCGGCAAAATTCGAAATTTTCAAGAAAAGTCTAAAACTCTAAAAACCGCTCGAATAGATATCGAAACCAAGTTATGGTGCACACCACGAAAACATTACGACTATTTTCACAAAGTACACAGAAAAAAAAACCCTTACTTACACAAAATATTAGAAAAAACTTTTTTTTTTATTATTTATAATCAACATAATAATAAATAACCATATATTAATTTTTAATTAATTATAGTGTCACGGCTTAAAAGTCGTTTCTGGAAAATGGTATGAAAGTAACAAAATTGGTGTGTGGACAAAAACAAAACGTATCCATAAAATAGGAATTTAACAATTTTGAAGATACACAAAATTTTATTTTTGACATTCATTAAAATTCCTTTTATAAATTAATAAGTATATCTTGGCACTCTTAAGGTATGGGCTGGTGGCGCAACGGTAGCGCGTCTGACTCCAGATCAGAAGGTTGCGTGTTCGAATCACGTCCGGCTCAAATTTTTTTTATAAAAAAAAATTATATACAATTATCAATTATTTTTTAAAGTATATTTTTGTTTTATCATTACCCGTTTTTTCTTATCATTCAAATTCATATGTTCACGTATAAGTTGCGTCATTATCATTGATTCAATTTTTTTTTTTTTTTAAGTAGTCCCATTAGTCCCATTGTATTGAATGTTATATAATTATCAGAAAAACGAAAAATCTTCATTAAACTAAAATCTAAATCTAAGAATTTAGTTTTGAGAGAAATAAAAATAGAATTAATTCTATAAACACTTTGATTAAAAATGCTCCCTAAATATGGGATTTAGTTTTTTATGTGCTTTCTTACATTAAATTTTAAAAACTTTTTTATATTTTGGGTTTTCACAATTAAAAATGTATGTAAAGTTTGTAAAATATTTTTTTTTATTTCAGAGTAAGGAAAAAAATTCTAATTTCCGTTTTAGCTTTAGCATTTCTTTTTTTTTTTTTTTTTGCGATGCGTAGGATGGTAATAAAAATTCTGCAGGAACAATTCGAAGATCTCTGATTTAAATATATCAAATTTAGCATATGTAATTTATTAGAAAAGGCAAAAGAATTAATCCACTCTAAAGATTAAATATTAGAAAAAAAACTCTGACACAGCGAGACACAGGCTCTCTGATTGATTGATCTCCAGGCGAGCACGTTATTAGCGACCTTTCCAAATTTTTTCAGACTTTGCTATCCATGTCTCAGAATACATAGCCTTTCTACTAAATCGTTCAAGCCAAAAGAGAAAAACTCTACCCATGTCATTTGAAGGCCCTTTGATCACTTTGATATATTTGCCTATAAGAGACTCACATCAGCGTCCTAATGCATAAACATAAACATTAGGATGAAAATCAAGCTTTGTTTTTAACCTTAGCTGGAGGCAGTGTTCAATTTACAAAATGCCAATCCTTATGCCTCCGCCACCTTCTAAGGACTGTAATTGCTTTGCGTTGAGGCGATCACTGGTTTATTTAACAAAGCTATCCAAATTTACATACTTGGCACGTGTCTAGAACTAAAATTCTAGACCAATGTAATGTATAAATCAAGAATAGCTAACCCTACACTCGTTTCGGGTTGTTGGCCCTCGTCAGCGTGGTGCAGGCTTTACCATTAGGGAACAAACTTAAATCAACATATAGTTAGTCTTGCTTTTTTAACACACACAAATAGATCTATAAAAGCATAGAGCGCCTCTCGCGTCAAAATAAATGTCGAAACTAGATGCCATCTATTGAACGCCGCCGCAAACTAGCTGCCTCGGGTCAGTGACACAGCCACAATACTAGCTTTGGCTAACTTAGAAGCGTCCACCTGGTTGATTCAGGCTAATAGCCCTCTTCAGCCCAGGGCGGACTTTATTCCATTATATCCCTTATGGCTCTGCTGTAATAAAGTCCGCCCTGGGCTGAGGAGGGTTATTGTGACGAAACCATGGTTTCCAGGTAGACGCTTCTCAGTTTGCCAAAGCTTGTGTTGTGGCTTTTTCGACGACCCGAAGCGTCGACTGGTTTGCGGTGACGTACAATAGATGGCGCTCAGTTTTGACTGGGGCCCTATGCTTCGTGCCCCGAAAAACAGTTGCGACGCAGGTCGACCCAGGGGATTGAACGAGGCACGTCCACGATGGAGATACACCGCACAGCGATCTTTCCAACAGGATACTCTTGCAGCCATGCCGATTCTAGTGCCAGGCGTGCGATCAGACTAGTGAGGAGGGTAATGGGCGTAGCATATCCCCGCAGGACAATGGCAATGGTCTCCGACTCCTGCTCCGCATGATAGCTACAGCTGGCGTTTTTGTGTGTGTGTGTGCTGAGGCGCGAGCCGAAGGTCTTCAAGTACTGTGCGTCCAGGAGCGCAGCCCGCATTGAGCGCCCTAGGGCAGGAATACCATCTGAGAAGTCTGCGATAGTCGCTCTTAATCAGCGTTGGAGAGCTAGCAAGTCTGGCAGCCGCGCTCAATGGGGGTTGCGCTCCTGCACCCACAGCACCTGAGGGCCTTTTGCCAGCGTGTGCTAGAGCGTTATCGTGATGAAAAAAATTTTGGAACAAATTTCGAAAACTTTATTTCAAGATCCTCGGTCAATATTTTTAAACACGTTCCATATGAAACCCTTGTTTCTGTTTTTGACATGTATGAAGCCTTTGTTTCGAAAACTTTCTCTCAAGTCCAAGATCCTTGGTCAATGTTTTTTTGCATGTTTCATATGAAACCCTTGGTTCTTCTACTAGTTTTCTGATGGTTGTCCTAGTTTAAACCACTATTTTTTTTGGGTCAGTTCTTCATGATTTTTCAAAGGAGGTATTCCCTAGCGTGCGTCATCTTGGGTTGACTCTCTACCAGATTTGAAACAGGCAAACAACTTAAACGTTTTTGATTGTGATAAGGCTACCTCCCCAAACGCCAATTTCAACATTTGAAACGTTTCTGACGCCGTTTTCCCCTATTTTTGACCAAACTTTATGCATACCCTTTGTTTTCTTTAAAGATCCATTTTTAAAAAAACGCCGCGCCTTTGTTTCTTTTTTTTTAAATATTTATAAAATTCTTATTATTTGAAATATCGAAAAGATATACATATTTGCTAGTAGAACGAGGTCTCGTGATTATGATGATAATTTTTATTTTTCGAAAACTCTTTCAGAATTTTTTTTACTAATTGTTCTAATTTACTAATTTCTTTACTTTGAATATATATATCTGAAATAGAGCGATCCAAATTTAAATCTTTAAATAATAAATATATATAGGTTTTGAACTTTTAATTAGATATTTTAAATTTATATTTAGACATTTTTCATTTCAATTTAGACATTTTTCATTTCAATTTTGACATTTTCATTTTAATTTAGACACATAGACTTTTAATATAATCTTTATTTAAGACACTTTGAAACACAATTTAAAAAAACACAACTAAGAGACTTCCGCAGATCTGCCGCGTCGCGCCACGCAGCGGCGGTTTCATGGCTCACGCTTGCATGTTTGCCTACGGGCGTGGTCTGTCATCCCAGCAGGCTGGAAGGAAGTCTCTCGGCCCCCACAGTACTCCCCTTCCAGTGAGGTAGTCACGATTCTGCTCACCAATGTGGTGTGTTGATTTATTAGTCCAGTGATGGCCCAGAAAAGTTTTTCAAAGTTAGTGTTTTATTGGTATTACTTATTAGCTACATTTTTAGAGGAAGAGAAAAGGACAATACCCTAGAATGTCTATTGAGTTCTCATTGACTTCCGCCGATCTGCCGCGCCACGCAGCGGTGGTCATCTCCTATTTCATGGCCCCCGCTTGCATGTTTGCCGACGGCGTGGCCTGTCATCCCAGCAGGCTGGAAGGAAGTCTCTCGGCCCCCACAACAACACTAAATATAATATTAAAATATTATCGTCTTATTTGTATTGATTTTAAAATGAATAGAAGCTCGTATCAAGCAATATCAAAAGAAAAACAGAAAACTTTATTCAGTTGGTATGCTCACAAGAAGAAACTATGCAAAAACTTCTAAGTTAATGGACATCAATTATAATTTTGTAAATAAAATTATAAAAAAGAAAGCTAATTAAAATTACCAAAGAAAGGAGGATTTAGACAGAAAAAAATTTCATTAAGCGATTTCGATTTTATTTTGAAAAGTATATACAAACTAATTTTAGTATAACTTCAAAAAAATTAAGAGATTAATTGAAAAATATTTTAAATCTAGAAGTGTCGCAAACAACAATATTCAAAGCAATAAAAGAGTTTAAAATAACTCTGAAAAAGTTATCTATTGAGTTGATCAACATAAAATCAGATGAACCTGAGCGAAAAATGAAAAGAAGATGAGTAATTGTGTATTAATAATTCACCCTATTTAAAAATGTTGTCAAACATCACTATTTTCATTTCAAGCCCTTCTTTCTTATTCTAAAAACTATATTTAATATTTTTAGTTGTTTCGAAATGTTCCTAAATAAGGATTATATAGAAAAGAAAATGTGTCTAAATTAAAATGAAAAATGTCTAAATTGATATGAAAAATGTCTAAATTAAAATTAAAAATCTCTAAATAAAAAATGAAAGTGTCTAAATTAAAATGAAAAATGTCTAAATATAAATTTAAAATATCTAATTAAAAGTTAAAAACCTATATATGTATATTCTACTACATCATCTAACAAAAAATAGCTTAACAGTAACTATTTAAATGAAAATGGCAATATATCCACTTTGTATTCCACTTTGATATTCTGCATATATTCTTTTTGTTTGGGTTTTTTTTCAGATATTTATTACTTTTTATTCATATTGTCCATATTATTTGAAGTATCCTGAACATATAAACATCATAATACTATTTGTTTCAATTGTAAAAGTCGAAATGCTTTCTACCTTTTTCGACTGGTTTACTTTAAAAGCAGTCGCCAATTACAGAACACCATGATCATCATGGCCTGTACCCCACGTGTATATACTATG
>CP092874.1:14302056-14384788 GCA_030710605.1 Cordylochernes scorpioides
GACAAGATATGCTTCAGAGAAGCTTCGGCACTATTGCATTTCAAGCAGATATTAAAGGTTTTTTGTCCATTTTAAAATTTTAAGGTTTTTATATGACCACTTCTTGCTAAAGCTGTTTGTTGATTTCTATTTAGTTTTTGAAGTTCTTCTAATTGTTTCAATGGTTGTACCAGTGATGATTTGGATAAGCTGTCAGTTTTGATTTATTTTCTCTTTTTTTATAGTGCCTCAAAGTGGCGGGGGGGAGGTGATCCTGGATGAGACAGGTGAAGTATGTCTGGAGTTCTGAACTCCTGGTAGGGCCACCCAAGGCTGCCCCACTATGTCCAGCTAAATTTTAACAGGCAAAGTCGTATTCCTACCTACAGGTGCCTCAGATGTCCCATCATCAACATCTTAATACTCCAATGAATTCTGTCATACACACTCTACCCTATAAAAATAAAGATCGCCTCTTGGCAAAAGAGATGCTAAAACTAATGATCAAACTCTGGAATAAAATAGTTGTTCTGAAATTTCAATCACCTATTTTCCTTATCCATGTTCATCACATAGACCAATTTTTGTTCCAATCTGACAATTTCTTGGTGCATCAATTTTGTTTGTTAAAGAGTATATGATATTCTAGGTTGTAATTTCTGAGTGATACCTAATAAAGTCAACACAGCACTAGTTAGTACATACCTTCAGGAGATATGGTAGTGGTCAGCAGTATCTCACTCGTGGCTGAACACACACATTATTTCTTCAGCTACCTACTTCAGGTGATATTTCTTTATCATTGAGTCAGCATTTTTGGTAAAGGGCATGGGTCAGCAAACTTTTGAGTCGGAAGAGTCAACAATTAAATTTACAAAATTTCAAAGTTTTTAAAGAGCCACAAATTTTGTCTTGCCATAAATAAATAGCACTCCCATAAATAATATTTGCATATAGAACTATATAAAGAACCACAGCTTCACATCCAAAGAGCTGCATGTGGCTCGTGAGCCGCAGTTTGCTGACTCCTGGTATAGGGAATAGAAACAAACAACCTTTTAGAATTTCTTTTAAAATTCTCAAGTGAGCAGTCAGGATATGTCTTTTTTATATATTTTATATATATATAAATGAAACCTCTCTGTAAAGGACACCTAGTTTCAGTGTAAAAGTGTACTTTATGAAGAGGTGTCCTCTTACCGGAGAGTTGTTAAATAGTAAAAATAGTAATTTTGACAATGAAAACTGTCTTTTGTAGAGAGGTGTCCTCTAGCCGGAGTGTTCTACTGTATATATATGATACTATCTGAGTGACCCAGCTCCGCCCGGGTAGTACTCACGGGTAGTACTCATGTGAAAATTTTCCCAATGAAGAGTATAACTAAATTTGAAAATATATTAATTCTGTGGTAATTTTTTATATTTAATTAATGAAAAATTAAAAGAGCTAAGTTATATATTTTGATGTTACACAGAAAATTATCTATTTTGTTTTACATGAGTGTTTAAAAAAATTTGGTTAAAATTGCTGCATTTTAATTTTTTTATTTTTTTGCTTATCCCTAGTACACGTGGTACAGGCCACAGTAATCATGGTGGGTAGAGGTTGACGACTGCTTTTTACTGTAAGTGCACTACATGTCTACACATGTGAAAAGCAGTTCGACTTTACACTTACAACTGTATTCTAATGAAAGTTTTTAGCGAAGCCTAGGAACGGCCTCAAATTACAGGCAAAGTTTCACCAAAGTGTGCCATGGTGTCATAATCAATGAAAGCTGCACCACTACACCCCATTCCCAAATACAATAGTAGAGCGGTATGGTGGATTAAACTGGTAAAACTGGGCTGGGAGAGTTTACCACTGATGATAAGCCAGGCCCCCTCGCAATATTTTTGCCATTGCAATAAGGCTACGAAGTATAAAAATCTTTGATGTTGACAGTTATCTATTTTCTTTTAATTGATGAGGCACAATTTGGATTGTAGATTATAAACACAAGGTAATAAGACCAAATCCAAATAAATGAATAGTGTGTGACGTTTCGGTAACAGCGTTGTTACCATCTTCAGACAAAAGTACTGAATGCTAGTACTTTTGTCTGAAGATGGTAACAATGCTGTTACCGAAACGTCACACACTATTTATTTATTTGGATTTGGTCTTATTACCTTGTGTTTATTTTCTTTTAAAAAGACAGAGGCAATTTTTTTCACATTTGGTTATCTTGTGTTTCTTCAATAAAGGTTAATGTGCATCAAATATATTTCAGAGTTATTTTCTGAAAATATGAGCTGTACAGAAATGAGTTTCCTCTGAGATTTTATTAAGTTTATCTAGCTGTGTGGGGGACTCTCTTCAAAAAAATATTTAAAAAAAAAAAAGAAATATTCAGGTTCTAAAATAGTTAATAGACTTTTGATAATTGGATTTGTTACTTCAAGATGGCAAAATGCCATTAGAGATAAGAATAAAGGTAGTACACTGTTTTAACAGATAAAAGTCCTTCCAAGCAACCTTTGAAAAAAGTATGGAGCATTTTTTATGGAATTCTTTCAACTCCTTTAAAAATTACTAATGGTAATAGGTTTCTATTTTTTAGGATATTTCTTAGTTTCTTACTTTCAACAGGGGTCCAAATGCCTGTGGAAACTGGAAAATACAAACGAATTTTGTCTTTTACCAAGTCAACACTTTATAAATAAATAACTAATTCCAAATATATTATATATCCAAATGAACTGAACTATGTACATTACAAGTTAACAATACCAAATTCTAAAAAGGTAAATAGTGATTAGAATTGCTAAATTTATCTATAAAGTGATAATGTTTAGTGATAAGTGATGAAATTTATGATAAGGTACAATTTGAATTAAAGATTAGAATCAAAAGATAACAAGACCAATTCTGTTACCAAAATATCACAAACATTTCAATAATTTGGATTTGGTCTTCTTCTCTTTTTATCCCCCAATTGATAGAAAACATATATAAATAAATAAAAAGTTTGAGTGTGACATTTCGGTAGCAGCATTGCTACTATGATTAGACAAAGGTATTGAACAACTATATTTATATTTTATTTTAATGGATGCTTGAGATTTCTAGAAATGAGGTTTAGTAATATCACTCACCAGGAGGGGTTGATGACTCCATTGGCGTAGAACCTTCTGAAAATGCCCCAGTGGATTATTAGTACCTTTATAATGTTATGAAAGTATATAAGTCAAATCCTATATATAAAATGTGCCAACATGATTTTGGAAAAACAGCAAAGAAGTGATGAAATGCAGAATTACATTCAACAATGGACCTGAATTTATCAAAATACCTAAGAATAGAAAAATAGATATACCTCTGCCAAGATTTGCTGATAATAGAATACCAAAGAAAAAAGAGGAAAGGTGGAACTACTGTCGACAACGGACCTGATGTTAGCAGAACACCAAAGAAGAGAGAATGGAGGAACTACTGTCGACAATGGACCTGATGTTAGCAGAAGACCAAAGAGACAAGAATGGAGGAACTACTGTCAACAATGGACCTGATGTTAGAAGAACACCAAAGAATAGAAGAATGGAGGAACTACTGTCGACAATAGACTTGATGTTAGAATATCACCAAAGAAGAGAAGAATGTAGGAACTACTGTTGACAATGGCCCTGATGTTAGCAGAACACCAAAGAAGAGAAGAATGGAGGAACTACTGTCGACAATGGACCTGATGTTAGCAGAACACCAAAGAAGAGAAGAATGGAGGAACTACTGTCGACAATGAACCTGATGTTAGCAGAACACCAAAGAAGAGAAGAATGGAGGAACTACTGTCGACAATGGCCCTGATGTTAGCAGAACACCAAAGAAGCGAAGAATGGAGGAACTACTGTCGACAATGACCCTGATGTTAGCAGAACACCAAAGAAGCAAAGAATGGAGGAACTACTGTCGACAATGGACCTGACGTTAGCAGAACACCAAAGAAGCGAAGAATGGAGGAACTACTGTCGACAATGGCCCTGATGTTAGCAGAACACCAAAGAAGCGAAGAATGGAGGAACTACTGTCGACAATGGCCCTGATGTTAGCAGAACACCAAAGAAGCGAAGAATGGAGGAACTACTGTCGACAATGGCCCTGATGTTAGCAGAACACCAAAGAAGCGAAGAATGGAGGAACTACTGTCGACAATGGACCTGACGTTAGCAGAACACCAAAGAAGAGAAGAATGGAGGAACTACTGTCGACAATGGCCCTGATGTTAGCAGAACACCAAAGAAGCGAAGAATGGAGGAACTACTGTCGACAATGGCCCTGATGTTAGCAGAACACCAAAGAAGCGAATAATGGAGGAACTACTGTCGACAATGGACCTGACGTTAGCAGAACACCAAAGAAGCGAAGAATGGAGGAACTACTGTCGACAATAGACCTGATGTTAGCAGAACACCAAAGAAGCGAAGAATGGAGCAACTACCGTCAACAATGGACCTGATGTTAGCAGAACACCAAAGAAGCGAAGAATGGAGGAACTACTGTCGACAATGGCCCTGATGTTAGCAGAACACCAAAGAAGCGAAGAATGGAGGAACTACTGTCGACAATAGACCTGATGTTAGCAGAACACCAAATAAGAGAAGAATGGAGGAACTACTGTTAACAATGGACCTGCTGTTAGCAGAAACTTAAAAAAATGAAGAATGAAGGAATTACTACAATAGTTAACAATCTCCAATATATTTTATATGAAGCATGTCAAACACACTATTACTTACTTGAAGTAGTCATTGGACTAGTTGGTCTTTTAGTAGTTTTCTCTAACATCAAATACTATTAGAACTACACAGTCAACTTTAATACACATAAACTGCAGATAAAACAAATTAGTCTCCTTAACGTAAATGTATGTTTTTAAAGTCAATACTTCAGGTATTTTATTCTTTACAATGAGTCCCTCTCTCCTAATTAATTAGCTACAACTACGAGGGTGAGTAGAAAAGTAAGGTCTTCTACGAGATAATTTCCGAACGCGCGTTGCTAGGTGAAATCCGACAACACCGCTGCCTTCCTTGGTTCCCCCTCTACCGTCTAGAACCTTCCCGGTGATCTTGGGACGCTCAGTCGCTGTCTGGCAGCCGTTCGCAATAGAGCTTCCCCTTAGCTCTCCCGCCAAGTGCGAGTTGCGCTCAGTTATACGCTTTTTAAATGCGAAAAATAATTCTCCGGTCGAAATTCACCGTCAGTTAGTGGAAGTGTATGGTGAGAAGTGCATGGACATCAAAAATGTGTGGAAATGGTGCCGAGAGTTTAACGAGGGGCGGATAAACGTCCAAGATGAACAGCAGTCTGGGCGGCCGAGTTTGCTGGAATCAACCGTGGCTCGAATCGACGAAATAGTGCGCGCAAACCGGCGGATAACCCTTGAAGAGATCGAGGATGGCCTGAATGAAGATTGCAGCCACTTCTCCGTGCACAAGATTGTGTCTTAGACCCTTGGCTACAGAAAGGTGTCCGCCAGGTGGGTCGAAAAGTGGCTCAAAGAGGCGGCGGAAGAGTGGTACAACACCGGAATTACAAAGTTGGTTGACAGGATGAAAAAAGTGATTGAGCATCAAGGCGACTATGTAAAAAAATAGCAAAGTGTCCAACCTTTCCAATGATGTATAAAAAGTTGTGATTAAATGTGTTTTTCTATGAAAAAAAAATAGGAGACCTTACTTTTCTACTCACCCTCGTATTAAAAGATATAATCAATATATGTGTATTTAAACTATAAATTACTTCTATTAATCACATAAAAATGTGTTTTTTCATCGCAGTAAGGACAGTAGAAGTTTGTTTTATGTATAAAAGAAACATTCGCGCTTTTAAGTCCTTTTATTTTATATGTATAGATGGCGCGTTATTGCTTTAAGTAAAGATTATTATTTCTAAACGAGCATTAATACTAATTCTTGATTATTTAAACAATGAGCAATAAAAAATACAATCTATATATTCAAGAAAGTTGTTGTTGTTGTTTCTTATCCCCTTGTGTAAAGATTACACGAATTCCATGAGTTCATGCTCCTCGAGCTGTTTTATGGTGAGCAGCGGCCTTTCCCAAAGGTCCTGTTTACTACATCTAATGCAAGCCAAAATGTGTTCTGGAGCTGCAGGTACCAAACTACATTTTGGGCAAGTGGTATAATTTTGTTATTATTTTCCATCTTCAATGGCTTGAGATGGCCTGTTCTAAATCCTGTTAGTGTTGTTTGATGCTGTTTATTTCTGATGTTCAGAGCTCCTCCTGGGTTCACTCCAATTCAAGAAATTAAACTATTAAATTAAAAAGTTTTCGTTTCAAATAAAATATACCTACTATCCTTAACTGCCAAGAACATATACAGTAGAAAAACCTATTTATAAAGGAACACCTAGTTGCAGAGCCATAGTGTCCTTTAGGGAGAGGTGTCCCCTTACTGGAGAGTTTCTTATTTTTATGTTAAAGTATTGAGCATTTTCATTGCTCTCAATTACAAGGTATTAAGGTTTTCCCACTATGTACTAAGTGTAATTCTCAACCTGCAACAACCTCAAACCACATTATTGACTGTATTGACTCATCCATTGATGAGCTCTACTCATCGCCGGTAGACATCATCAAGCTTTGATACCCTAATATGATTGATGATAAGGCACAATTTGGATTATCTATATATATAAAAATGAATGTATGTGTGTGTGTGTGTCTGTCCTTTATGCCTGACCAAACCACTTATTGGAACGCCATGAAACTTTGGGAAGTTATTTAGTATAGTACTGGGAAGGTTTCTGAAAAATAATTTCTTGAATATCTTGAATATCCTTAGAGTTATTTGCAGATTTGTAGATTTAACTCGCAAGCAGCGCCACCATTGCGACGATGATAACAAGTTTTTTATCTATAAGTTTTATTATCACTAAGTTTATTATCTTAAAGATTATTTATCAAAAGTAAGATTATCTCAGGATGACACGGCAATTTATTTGAGACAAGAATAATAATACATTTCCAAGGCAAAGATACTATTCCTTTAACTTCCAATTACCGAGGGAACCAATTAATATTGATTTTATTCAACTTATCGAGTATTTTTCAAGGGACCAGGAAAACATGTTCACTAGATAAAACGATGATTTTGTAATGTAGAAAATTAGGAAAGACAAAATTCAGAATGACATGGCACACAGGGACCGGGAAAAAATGTTCACTTTATCGAGAGATTCAAATTTACGAGTTTCAAATTATCAAAATATATCTTTTTTTTTTTTTTTATAAGTTTATAGAGAATTGTTTTAACAAATGTTCGTTAGACAAACCTTTACTCGGGTAAAACCTGGGCAAAGCCGGGTACATCCACTAGTAGATTATAAACATAAGGTAAAAAGACCAAATCCAAATAAATAAATAGTGTGTGATGTTTCGGTAACATTGTTGTTACCATCTTCAGACAAAAGTACTGAATGAGAAATTTTACCACAGCATGTTTCAAATAGTTACTGTTATCAAGTGTGTAAACAAGATAGCAAATAAGAAGAATATATTTTTCTGAGAAACACAGAATATTATTCTTACAATTAAAAATTAGGCTTTTTCCACTTTTAATTCTAAGAATAATATTCTGTGTTTCTCAGAAAACTGTCTTCTTATCTGCTATCTTGTTAACACACTTGATAACAGTAACTATTTGAAACATGCAGTAGAACCTCCATGAGAAGACACTCATGCTAGAGAACATCATTCAAAATTCCCAATTTTACTACTTAGTAACTCTCTAGTAAGAGGACACCTCTCTCTAAAGAACACTTTGACTCTGCGATTAGGTGTCTTTTACAGGAAGGTTCTATTGTATGACTACCTTTCTGTGAAGGACAAAATCTAATTGCAAAGCTAAATTGTCCTTTAGAAAGAGGTGCCCTCTTACTGGAAAGTAGAAAATAGAAAAAATGATAATTTTTTGGTGTGATTAAAAACTGTTCTTTATAGAGAGAGGTATGCTCTAACAAGATTGTTCTTTTATTGAGATTACTCAAGGTAGTTCGACCAAATGTAAATAAATAAATAGTGTGTGACGTTTCAGCAACAGTGAAATTATTACCATCAGACAAATGTACAAAATGACTGGTGATCATAACAATATGTTACAGAAACATCACACTATTTATTTATTTGAATTTGGTCTTATTACTTTATGTTTCTAATCTATAATCCAAATTGTACCTGTTGAAAATGGAGATCAACAATAAATATACATAGTTTATATATTATAAAGGACTGCGGCGAGTGATTATAAACAATACTTTAAGTATTGTTTATAGTTTATATATATAAAAATGAATGTTTGTATGTTTGTTTGTTTGTATGTCCGGTATACAAATTCGCAGTAGTTCACTAATTCAAACCAAAATTTCCATACATAGGTAAAAAAAATACGGGGAAGACGATAGGCTATTTTAAAAAATATATAAATCAATTATTAAAACTATATATTCAAATTATTCTACTTAGCTCACGAACAGCGCCCTCTATCAAAGATTAGATTAAATTATGCTGATGCAAACAAATAGATAATGCTAATAACAAACAATTATTTAAAAAAATCTTATCTAAATATATATCACTCGGATAGTTATGCACACGGGTCAATCCCGGGGCGAAGCCCAGGTCACCCGTCTAGTAGTTTATAAGAAGAGGTAATACTTACTTGAAACTGTAGTTGTTTGAGTACAGAGTGGTGTTATGGTCCACACTATTGAAACAAAAAAATGTTTATTTTTTTTAATATCAGTACTTGTGAGACTTGCACAATATGTTGTTAAGATATATAGTTAAACCTGTCTATAGCGCTCCCTCTTGGGGCTCACCAAAATAGAGAGGGAGTGCTATAGACAGGTCACTTTTAATGTAAATCGCATTGTACTACGTATTTAAAATCGGGCGCTATAGAGAGGGAGGCGCTATTTAGAAGGGGCGCTATAGACAGGTTTAACTGTATTTAAATGATACATTACATGTGATAACAAGGTATATAATATGTTAAAGATTGGAAACACAAGGTAATAATAATTCAATAAAATAATTCCTTGTACAATAAAACTTCCATGAGAGGACAGCTAGAGAACACCTCTTTATAAAAGACAGTTTTCATTTTCAAAATTATCATTTTTACTATTTAGAAACTCTCTGGTAAGAGGACACCTCTCCCTAAAGGACACTTTGGCTCTGCAATTAGGTTTCCTTTACAGGGAGGTTCTACTGTATCAATATTTTCACTTTAACAAGGTAATAATACTCGTTGATTCGGGCTTTTTACCCAGTGTTCAAAAGTGCAAATAGAGAGAATGATAAAAGAAAAATAAAATATTTTTATTATCATACAAAAAAAAAAGATAGAGCTTCCTACTATCAAACCTACGATTTTATATTTAATATAGAATTTAAATGGCTAATGACTCTGAGAAAACGAAACACTGCATGCTGATTGGCTAATGAACTTAACATTACCTGGCTGATTAATGTCATGTGACAATAAACAACCAATCAGTGCCTATCAGTTCAGTCATATGACCTTAATTATCCAATAGGAGCATGAATAAAAAGAATCTCATAATAATTGATTTTAAAAGAGTTTAAAAGTAGATAATAAGAAAAAGGATCAGGGTGTTGTATATTATGTGCCATACCTTCTTATCGGGCAACTGAATGGTACTAATGGCTAACCATGGAAAAATGTTTTTTAAATAAATGGCTGATATACCATAGAACCTCTTTGTCAAGGACAAAACCTAGTTGCATAGCGAAAGTGTCATTTAGAGAGAGGTGTCCCCTTGCCTGAGAGTTGCTATATATTGAAAATTTATATTTTGCAGATGAAAATTGTCCATTGTAGAGAGGTGTCCACTAGCATGAGTATCCTCTCATGGAGTATGTTCTACTGTAGACGTATGAGAACTGTCCTTTATAGAGAGGTGTCCTCTAGCATGCGTGTCCTCTCATGGAGTATGTTCTTCTGTAGAGGTATGAGAACTGTCCTTTGTAGAGAGGTGTCCTCTAGCATGAGTGTCCTCTCATGGAGTATGTTTTACTATATATATTTTTACTGATAGGTGGCCCAAGGTCATCAGAAACATTCAATTAAACAATCAGGAAATACCATTTCATCCGTGTGCATAATCAGCAAAAACATTTCCACAACTATCAGATAAAAGAAAATAACAATTTTTTTACCTTACCTTGAGAAAATTCAGTTGTAGTTGCTATTGATCCTGTAACCCCTAATATAACAACAAAAAGAAGACATTATTTACCACACAACCTTAATTGATAAACTATCACTATATTATCACAAAAAAGAAAATATCTTTTTTTTTAACCTTACCTGGAGAAGATTCAGTTGTAGCGCCTGTTGATCCCATAACCCCTAATAATAACAACAAAAAGATATCATTTTCCACACAACCCTAATTGATAAAACTATCACTGTATTATTAAAAAAGAAAATATCTTTTTTTTTACCTTACCTGGAGAAGATTCAGTTGTAGCTCCTGTTGATCCCATAACCCCTAATATTAACAACAAAAAGATATCATTTTCCACACAACCCTAATTGATAAAACTATCACTGTATTATTAAAAAAGAAAATATCTTTTTTTTTTTACCTTACCTGGAGAAGATTCAGTTGTAGCTCCTGTTGATCCCATAATCCCTAATAATAACAACAAAAAGGTAACATCATTTTACACACAACCTTAATTGATAAAACTATCAGTATTTTTTTATTATCCCATGGGTAAGATGACACCAGGTCATGAAGGTTGAAAGCAATAAATATTTCTACTATAGTTTTGGGGTTCTTGTATAGGTCTTCCTTCTTAGCTCCAATACAGGATATGTGCTGGAGTTGCAGTGAAGTTGGAGCATTTTGAGCAGACAGCTTTTTCTCCATTAATGAACATAATAGGTCTAGTATGCCTGGTCTTTATCAATTTTAGTGGCTTTGTTTCTAGAAAGCTGTTATTGAGTCTCCAGGTCTTGTTCCTTCATACCAGTGGTGGGCCATACTATTGATCCATTCTTTGGATATATCTCTATTCTGTTTGTATCCATCTATATTATCTATGTTTTCAGGATAGCTGCTGACTTTGCTAAGCCATTGACAATTTCATTCCCCCTAATGCCTACATGGGATGGGATCCACTGAAATGTCAATCTGCTGTCATAGTAAAGTCATATTGAATCTGATAGAAAGACAAAGTGGTGATGAGCTACTGCATCCAAATGCTCAAGAGCAAGGTTGATTGCATGTAAACTCAGCAAGCCAAGGAGGAGACCAAGAATAATTTGATTTACTGTATTTAGTGGAGTTTTCGCCAAGGTCTATGTAGACTCCACTTCCAGATGCACCATTTTCCAAGAGGGATCCATCAGTATACACTTTTATGATATTAGGGTCAAGATCACTTATCAACATCTCCCCAAGGTGTTTTAACAAAGTTGGGTTTTCTTCGTTTTTACTGTTTCTGTTTCCAATATTAAGGTTTATTGTTAGAGGTTTTCTGTAACTGTTGGGAGGTTTATAGGGGTTTGAATTTAAATGATTTGGATTATTTAATGGGATTTTATTTCTGTAGATTGGGTGGAGACAAGATCTCCTTTTTATTCTAGATATCATGGTCCAGTTTTTTTATTAATTTGCTTGTCCGGTGATTTTTTAGGTGTGTACGCTTTTCAAAAAATGTTGTTAGGGCTAGATTCCATCTTACAGTAAGTGGTTGTAGGTTGGCTTCAAATTCTGCAATGGGTCCGGGTGTTGTATTTTTGAGTCCACAGATTATGCGTGCTGCAGAGAATTAAATTTGGTTTAGCTTATTTAAATTTGATTTTGAAGCCTGCATCTAGATGGGTGATGTATATTCTAGTATTGGTCTAACTATTGAACAATAGGTGGTTCTGAATGTTCTGTGCCTTTGTGCCCCAATCATTCCCAGAAATGTATTTAAGGATCCACAGGTTTGATATTCATGGTAAACGGTTTGCGGATTTCGACAATTTAGAAAGAGGGAATCATATATCGCCGCAATTCTTTTTTATTAACGCGATTAAGAAGCTTTCGGGCAAGCCCTTCTTCTGCTAACTATAGTGTACAAACAAGTAGAGATTATATATCGTTTTTAATATAAAATAAAATAAAAGAAAAGAAAATTACCACGCCCCTATCGCCCTCGTTTGACGTGGCCACGCGATGCTATTGAAACGAGGGCGATAGGGGCGTGGTAATTTCCTTTTCTTTTATTTTATTTTATATTAAAAACGATATATAATCTCTCCTTGTTTATACACTATAGTTAGCTGAAGAAGGGCTTGCCCGAAAGCTTCTTAATCGCGTTAATAAAAAAGAGTTGCGGCGATATATGATTCCCTCTTTCTAGGTTTGATATGTTGACAGATTGTCTCAATATGCTTGTTAAAAGTGAGGGAGGGTAACTCCCAGGTATTTTGGGCACTGATTGTTTTTGAGCTGCAAATTGCATAATTTGAGATTTTGCATTATCTTTCTTAGATTATTATTAATGGTATATATACAGGCTTAAGATTTGTCTATGTTTATTTTTAGTTCAAGATCATTTAATAGTTCTAAAATGGCCAGGATTGATTTTTGGAGTTGTTTTTCTGCTATACTAATATTGTTATTGGAATTCCAAATCACAAAGTCGTCTGCATACATTGAAATTTTTGTTTTGGGATGTATTTGTTCTTGAAACAAGACAGGTATATCGAGAAGTGGACTAAGAACCGATCCCTGAGGGATTCCCTGGTAGATTTTCATTTTTATGGATAAGGCATTATTGTATCTGACTTATGTATCTGTCTTTGAGAAAGTCAAAGTCAATCCAGCACAGTATTTTACCTCCCAGCTCGAACAGTTTAATGAACAATTTCTGCCTCCACACTATCAAATGCATTGCTTAAACCTAGAAAGGCTGTGATGTTTGAGTTCATGGGAGATTTTTGAAAATTGTCATATCTTGTCTGAGGATAAGGAGGTGGTACAATGATTTTTTTCTATAAGCTGCTTGGTAGTCTGGGAGTAAATGATTTAGGTAGAAGTTAAGTCTTTTAAGAATAATGCCTTCCATTATTTTACAGATTATAGAAGTTAATGAAATAGCCTGTAGCTTTTCATGTTACCCTCAGGTTTTCCAGGTTTAAGAATTGGGATGATATGAGCTATCTTCCAGTCTCTTGGAAGTTTTCCTTCATTTAGGCTGCAGTTGCAAGTTCTCTGCTATGGGGGTAGATTTTTAATCATGATTCCATGTATATCATCCGGTTCACTTGCTTTGTTTATATTAATTCTTTTTATTGCATCAGAGTTCTTCCTGGGTGAGAGGGCTATGGAGACGATTTGGTACTCTTTTTTTGAGATTTTGAAATTTTGTTGTAAATTCAAAATATTTTATTTTTTATTATTATTTTTTTTTGCTTATCCCTAGTACACGTGGTACAGGCCATGATAATCATGATGGGTAGAAGTAGGCAAGTGCTTTTACTGTAAGTGCACCACATGTCTACACATGTGAAAAGCAGTTCGACTTTGCGCTTACAAATGTGCCAGAGCCCCGTTTGGTTACTTGCACTCACTGGTGGGGTTGGACTTTTGCAAGAATCGGGGGCCATTGGAGCATTTTTTTTTAAACATAAAAAAGTGCCCAATGTGGAAATCGAACCCGGGTCCTAGCGGTTGAAAACCAACGGTTTAGACCATCCTTCCACCGACCCCCAATATTTTATTATAGTATCTACTATCACTATATTATCAAAAACAAAAATATATATATATTTTTTTTAAACCTTACCTGGAGAAGATTCAGTTGTAGCTCCTGTTAATCCCGTAACCCCTAATAAAACAACAAAATATCATTTTCCACACAACCATAATTGACCAAACTATCACTGTATATACAAAAGTAGCTGTAGCTGAAGCATTTATCGATTTTAAAAAATTATAAACATTATTTTCAGCATAAAGTAGTTCCCACTTGGGATGTAATTAGAAATAAAACTTACTTTCCCAGGAAATAGTCCCAGTTAATAAGTTGGCTATGTAAAATGTAATTTGCGTTGCTATAATGCTAATAAATATTAAGTAAATCTTTATTTATATTGCTAAAGTTTTTTTTTTACCTGTTGTTGTTGATTCTAAATCTGTCGAACCTGGACAAATTATTTTTTGTCAACACAAATAATATAACCCCCCCCCCCCCCCCTTTTTTTTTTTTTTTTGACAATTAAATTAAAAAAAAGAAAAAGTTTTAAAATATTCAAGTTTTACTCTCCATTTATCAATTTTAACTAATTGTTAAGATCAATCTACAAGTAACATGGACAAATTCCAAATACGAAAACTCTTATGTTTTGTTAACAGTATTGCTACCATCATTTCTTCTTCTTCTTTCTTATCTCCACTCAATCACACTAAGGTATCAAGCTTGTAAAGCTTGTTGATGGTGTCTGCCGGGGAAGAGTAGAGCTCATCAATGGATGAGTCAATACAGTCAATGATGTAGTTTGGGGTTGCAGGTTGACACTTAGTACATATTGGGAAACAAATCGTGTCTTCTTCTTCTTTCTTATCTCCACTCAATCACACTAATGTATCAAGCTTGTAAAGCTCGAGACTTTTGATGGTGTCTGCCGGGGAAGAGTAGAGCTCATCAATGGATGAGTCAATACAGTCAATAATATGTCTTGGGGGTTGCAGGCTATTTTACCCATCATCTGACTAAATCTAATGTACATCCTCATTACAATAGGGTCGGCTTTATTCTTAAGTTCATTCGTTCCGAGTGTAAAAGAGAGAATACTTACAGAACGGGCTTGTTGAATGTGGTGTCATGCTACTTGTTCCCTCTATAACACACACCTGTATTTCAGCGACTGATATTTTGAAGAAGTAATTTTTACGATATCCCCTGTCAGAATATACAAGGTGCATGAACCAAAAACTACCAGGATGCCTAACATAAATGTTTAATTAGATAATAAAAAGGCATATATTGGATTGAATAAAAGATTTATTTTGCCATTATTAAATCCAATATATGCCTTTTTATTATCTAATGAATTAAATATGGATTGCTCTATTTTCAAAACAAAAATAAATGTTTAAATGGGTTTCAAAAAAATTACACGATGACATGACCAAATCCAAAATTGGCAAAATTTTCTATGATAAGCATAATCTAGTAACAATAGATCTTCCCTGTAAAGAACACCTAGTTGCAGAGCTAAAGTGTCCTTTAGAGAGAGGTCTCCTCTTACCAGAGAAATGCTAACACGAGGTTGTTATTGTTGTTTCTTATCCCCTTGTGTAAAGATTACACGAATTCCATGAGTTCATGCTCCTCGACAAGGTAAAATGATCTAATATAAATAAATAAATAGTGTGTGACATTTCGGTAACAATCCTGTTATCAAACCATCAAAAACTATTTATTTGGATTAATCCTATTACCAACTATTACCAACTCCGCCTTTGCTGGTCCCAAGCCCGGATGTAAAAGGAGGAGGGGGAGCAGTAACAAGCTCACTAAAAACCTTGGGTTCAGCTGGCCCACCTGATATTACCTTGTAAGGGCTCCTAATCTAGGAGGAATACAGGATGAGCAGCGTTTGTACTCATGTTAGGAGCTGCTGCACATGGTGTCTGTTCCTCATGTCAGTTGCGGCTATTTCTTTTGGAGCTAAGTCGGCCTGCCACTGAGTAGTGCTCCCAGTCTTAATGACAAAGGCAGACGCATTCTACTTCACCCAGTAATGATGGTTGTCAAACAGACACCATCAAGGGTCACAACTTGATATCCAAATATGATTGAGTGGAGATAAGAAAGAAGAAGTCCTATTACCTTGTATTTCAAATCTTTAATCCAAATGTGTGCCTTATTAGAGTTTCTAATTAGTAAACATTGTATAAAATATTAACTGGATAAAATATTAAGTAAACAAGACAGCATTCAAATTAATAAAATAAACATGCTGTTTTGGTAACAGCAATATCACCATGTTTTAACAACACACACACAGTTTGTATATACCAAATATTTAAAAACATGCTGTGATATTTTTTATTATTATTCAGTTCACATGTCTGATGCTACTAACAACACTTTACTGAAATGTCACATACTATTTATTCATTTGAATTTGTTCTTTTTATGTTGCTAATCTATAATCTGGATTATGCTTCAATTATTTTTTTTTTGCTTATCCCTAGTACACGTGGTACAGGCCATGATAATCATGGTGGGTAGAAATTGGCGACTGCTTTTACTGTAAGTGCACCCTATGTCTACACATGTGAAAAGCAGTTCGACTTTGCACTTACAAATGTGCCAAAGCCCCATTTTGGTTACTTGCACTCGCTGGTGGGGTTGGACTTTTGCAAGAATTGGGTGCCATTGGAACATTTTTCTTTTTTTAAATCAGAAAAAAGTGCCCAATGCGGGAATCGAACCCGGGTCGTAGCGGTCGAAAACCAACGGTTTAGACCATCCTTCCACCGACCCCCTGCTTTAATTATAAATGTAATATATAATAATATGTAATTGAAGAATATTAAGAAAAATTTGCATATTCATTGATAAAAGAGTTACACGGACAGTCCAACAACTTATTGATCACACCTTCTGGATACAAAATAACTATGTATATGCCATAATTAGGTAGATGAATTTGTCATTAGTATAGCTTTTACAAATTTGAAAAGCTCTTTGAAAATTATTGCTTTACCAGAAGGTCACTAGATGATCTGCAAGTGATGATCACTACCAGATCAAGCTGAAGAATATTTGCACATATAGTCACTAAAAGCTGAAATCGACTTGATGGACACTAACAACAGAAGCAAAATTAGTCCGAGACTAATGAGAGTAATAATAATTGCCTGTAACTACGGTAAGGTTAGCAAATTCTTTCAAAGCTGATATATCATGCCAAGAAAACAGAGCATTCAAATTAACACAAAGCAATAACGCGCCATCTATACATATAAAACAAAAGGATTTAAAAGCGCTAATGTTTCCTTTATACATAAAACGAACTTCTACTGTCCTTACTGCGATGAAAAAATATATTGGGAGGGCTTGGCTCATCAGTGGTGAACCCTCCCAGCGGTTTCGCCAATTTAATCCACCAGACCGCTTCTCAGAGCTCTAATATTGTATTGGATCATTCTGCTTTTATATGCTACACTGAAGGATAGAATCTTAGAAACGGTTTTTCAAGTAAACTATGGACATAAGCTTATAGGACAGTAGAATTATATTCAAATATTTGCTTCGAGCAATGCTCTTCAGCAAACTATAAGGACAAGGTCATATGTCAATTCACATGTCATTCAAATGTCAATATAAATACTAGTATGAGCTGAGTTCAAGAAAATAAGACCTAATCCAAATAATTTAATAGTGTGTGATGTTTTCATTTTATTCTTTTGTCTGATGATGGTAACAATGCTGTTACTCAAACGTCATACGCTATTAAATTATTTGGATTAGGTCTTATTTTCTTGTATCTATAATCTATAGTTTAAATTGTGCTTTATCGTGTGAGCTTGGTTTTATTGAGATAAAAATAAAATTATATCAATATAGTGAAACCCCACTAATACGAACCCTGGATATTGCGAACCTTCCCTTATAATGAACCTAAGGTGATTCCTGATTCCATTCCATTGAAAATACCATTGTTATAACGAACTTTGCGATTTTTAATATAACGAACTACCCCTATAACGAGCCTATTTTAGGTCCCAAAATAATAAAATCTATTAAAAATACTATGCTTATAACGAACTTGAATTGTAATTCAAAAAACTCTAAAACAACAAAATTTTGAGCATGTTTCAGCTGGCAGATCACGATTTCAAATCAATAAATTTAGCGGCTTTGTTTGTTTTCATTTAAATTCTAATTTTGCTGTATGTTTTATAAATTTTCACACATACTTTTTATTAAATAGAATATCTTTGCAACCATAAAATTTGAAATAGAAAAAATGAAAATGGCTTCCAAAATAAAGAAAATAAAGGCATTCTAAAAACAAAAATGTTATTACTTTTTTAAAAAAGGCTATTTTCAAAATTTTTCAAAGTGAAACAACACAGGCAAAATTTCAGAAAATGTTAAAATAAGAAAATATAAATTTTAAATTATAAGAGATAAAATAGAAGGTTATTAAAATTGTTTAAAAGAGGAATCAACCTCAACTTTTGCCGCGATCGTACGTGTTAGGGCTAAAAAAAATTCAAGTAAACGGGCCCGTGATGCAAAAAAATATTTTTTTTTGTGACATGAACTATGGTGATTTTAAAGCCAGCAATGGTTTGCATGACAGGTTCAAAGCAAAGGGAAATCTAGACTTAAGAAGAAATTGTGGAAACATGAAATAGAAGAAAAACACATTAACTTTATTTGGTGCAATGCTTGAAGAGTGAAGCAACAAGGTATTAGAGCCATATTTTCAAGTAAACATTGTATTATATAATGTGATAAAGATGTTTTAAAATCATTTTATATCTTTGAATATACAATAAAGCACAATTTGGATTATAGATTATAAAAAAATAAAATAGGACCTAATCCAAATAATTTATTAATGTGTGACGTTTCGGCAACAGCATTGTCACCATCATCAGACAAAAGAATAAAAACTTTATTCTTTTGTCTGATGATGGTGACAATGTTGTTGCCGAAACATCACACATTAATAAATTATTTGGATCAGGTCTTATTTTCTTTTACTTTGAATATACATTTAATAAAACTTTGCCTAGGATTTGTCTTGATTTTGAAATTAGACATAGAGGTACATGTATGCTAATGATAAAAGAACCTTTCATCAAATAATTTATTTTATTATTCAGTATTAATATAAGGAAATTGGTCAATTATGGGAATTAAAACAAAGTGACCACTATTAAGAGACACCCTCTTCCAGTGTGTATGGCTGTCCTTTAATTATACAGTCTAAAAATTTTGAAAAGTAAAAAAAAAAAATAGCCAAACCGTGGCTATAGTGAACCAAAAGCTCTGTCTCATTGGGGTTCACTATAGAGGGGTTTTACTGTATATGCAGTGAATCTTCTTTAATTCAACATCTTAAGGAATCCGAATTTTTGGTTGAATTAAAAAGTCAGTGTTGAATTAGTCATTTAAAGTAAATACCTGATTATAATCTGATAAATGGCTGAATTTTAAAGTTAGTTGAATTAAAGAGATTATAATGTACAGTAGAACAAACTCTGTCTTTACAGATGACACCTAGTTACAGAGCCAAAATGTCTTTTAGGGTAGAGATATCCTCTTACCAGGGCGTTATTAAATAGTAAAAAGGGTAATGATAATGAAAATTGTCTTCTGTAGAGAGGTGTCCTTTATTGAGAGTGTCCTCTCATGGAGGTTCTACTGTATATAAAAAACACCATTCAATGGTAAAATAGTAAAATGTTACTCACCGGTAAAGTCTGTGGGATGAGAAGTTGTTTTTTTTTTTCCTATAAATTACACCAAAATAATCTGAAACTTAACGCAATATAGTCCTCTTCATACAAAACCTTTTACAAAATATTTCACACAAATACATTCTATAAAAAAACATCAGATAAATTTATATGAGAGATTAAAAAGTTTAAAGGCATCTCAAGTACAGGTTCAAATAAGTTACCTATGGGGTAAACAGCAGCAGCAATTTCATTAACAATGATATATTTCAATATAATATAATGCGGCTTGTGATTGTAAAACGACATATGAAATACTATCCCGCACGTGTTTCTTTTCAACGAAAATTCTAAATTTTGAATTTTCATTGAAAAGAAACACATGCGGGATAGTATTTCAAATGTCGTTTTACAATGATATATTTACTGGACTACTACAACGCCATTATAGTCCAATTATGATTGTTTTGGAGCAAGTTGGAATGTTCCTCACCAAATGTTGTCATTTTTGTCTTAGGGGTGTTATTTTATCCTCAATTCTGTGAGAGATGAATTTGTACATTTCCTTTTTTATTATTATCCCTAGTTCATGTGATATAGGCTATGATAATCATGTAGGGTAGAAGTTGGAAACTGATTTTACTGTAATTGCACCACATGCTTACACATGTGAAAAGCAGTTTGACTTTTGCATGACTTACAAATGTGCCAGAAATTCCTGTATGGTTACTTGCACTCGCTGGTAGGGTTGGACTTTTGCAAGAATGGGGGATTATTGAAGCATTTTTCTTATTAGAAAAAAATTTCCGAATTCGGGATTTGATCCCGCCTCATAGCAGTCGAAACCAATGGTTTAAGACCACCCGTCCACCCTTGTTCATGTCTTGATGTTATCAATCCAGTTGGTTCTTGATCTCCTTTATCTTCCTTGTTGACATTATTATTTTTCCACATGTTCAGCAAATTTATACAAGTTTGGCCTTATATACCCATGTCTTGATTTCTCAGGAGGACTCTGGGATCAAAACAATTTTAGTTGTAAAGGTACAGCTTGCACCACACTGACGAGGGCAAACAGCCTGAAATGCATTCGTGGTTAGCTTTTCTTGATTTATCAAGAAAATGGTTTTGCCAAATATCAAGGAACAGGCTAAATCAACTAGATGGCACTCTCCCATCTAAAAAGTTCATGTGAACGTGGTCAGGATATGCCTTTTTTGATTTTAATACCTGACCTTTTTTATTATTATTTTTTTTTTATCATTTTTCCACATCTATATATGTATATAAGGGTTATGTAGCTAACTTCTACACATTCAGTAGAGAGGGTATGTAAATAAAAATACATATAATGGTTATGTAGATAACTTCTACACATTCAGTAGAGAGGGTATGTAAAAAAAAATACATATAATGGTTATGTAGATAACTTCTACACATTCAGTAGAGAGGGTATGTATATAAAAATACATATAATGGTTATGTAGATAACTTCTACATATTCAGAAGAGAGGGTATGTATATAAAAAATACATATAATGGTTAGGTAGATAACTTCTACACATTCAGAAGAGAGGGTATGTATATAAAAATACATATAATGGTTATGTAGATAACTTCTACACATTCAGTAGAGAGGGTATGTATATAAAAATACATAGAATGGTTATGTAGATAACTTCTACACATTCAGAAGAGAGGGTATGTATATAAAAATACATCTAATGGTTATGTAAATAACTTCTACACATTCAGAAGAGAGGGTATGTATATAAAAATACATATAATGGTTATGTAGATAACTTCTACACATTCAGAAGAGAGGGTATGTAAATAAAAATACATATAATGGTTATGTAGATAACTTCTACACATTCAGTAGAGAGGGTATGTATATAATAATACATATAATGGTTATGTAGATAACTTCTACACATTCAGTAGAGAGGGTATGTATATAATAATACATATAATGGTTATGTAGATAACTTCTACACATTCAGTAGAGAGGGTATGTATATAATAATACATATAATGGTTATGTAGATAACTTCTACACATTCAGTAGAGAGGGTATGTATATAAAAATACATATAATGGTTATGTAGATAACTTCTACACATTCAGTAGAGAGGGTATGTATATAAAAATACATAGAATGGTTATGTAGATAACTTCTACACATTCAGAAGAGAGGGTATGTATATAAAAATACATCTAATGGTTATGTAAATAACTTCTACACATTCAGAAGAGAGGGTATGTATATAAAAATACATATAATGGTTATGTAGATAACTTCTACACATTCAGAAGAGAGGGTATGTATATAAAAATACATATAATGGTTATGTAGATAACTTCTACACATTCAGAAGAGAGGGTATGTATATAAAAACACATATAATGGTTATGTAGATAACTTCTACACATTCAGTAGAGAGGGTATGTATATAAAAATACATATAATGGTTATGTAGATATCTTCTACACATTCAGAAGAGAGGGTATGTATATAAAATACATATAATGGTTATGTAGATAACTTCTACACATTCAGAAGAGAGGGTATGTATATAAAAATACATATAATGGTTATGTAGATAACTTCTACACATTCAGAAGAGAGGGTATGTATATAAAAATACATGTAATGGTTATGTAGATAACTTCTACACATTCAGTAGAGAGGGTATGTAAATAAAAATACATATAATGGTTATATAGATAACTTCTACACATTCAGTAGAGAGGGTATGTATATAAAAAAAACAATGGTTGCCTGTAAAGTCGGTTTTACGGGCGAAGATTTTACGTGACAACGGTAGAATATTTATTGATATGAATATAATTAAATTGCACAATAGGAACAAGGAATTGAATGAAAATAAGAATTGCACAAATTTTAACTATAGAAATATATTTTGTTTACTAAAACATTGTACATGTAAACTTAAACTTAACTAATTCCTATTTGAGTGATTTTGTTGAGGATAGGACG
This sequence comes from Cordylochernes scorpioides, assembly GCA_030710605.1. NCBI lineage: Eukaryota > Metazoa > Arthropoda > Arachnida > Pseudoscorpiones > Chernetidae > Cordylochernes > Cordylochernes scorpioides. The sequence continues at coordinate 14,324,559 of CP092874.1, forward strand.
ATGATAGGAGAAATATGAAATGAAAGGAAGTGTTTCTGCTGTAATGTGTCTTGCGAAAGTCAAGTCGATAGTTGTTCCTTTTAACGTAGTTGACTTAGAAACGTTTGATACGCAATCAAGATTATACATATTTTTCATGAAATTAAGAAACGAGTTGTCAGGCTTTACGTTTTTGTTAAAATCACCACACAGAAGAATCGGTATACTAGAATCAATTTGCACGAACGGTGGCACGTACTGGCTGTTGTGAATGTACGGACCGAGTCCTTGCCATAGTAACATTCCAATATCCTGCATACTAGCTCCTGGATGAATATATACAGCACCGAGTATAAACTTGAAGCTAGTATTAGCGGCGAAGCAAGTAACTTCAGTCATGCACATGTCACCCTTGGTTTTAATGACACGAGTTACGTCTGTAATCGCAACTTGGAACACTTCCGCCGTAGATGTCGATGATAATTTACGATAGATCGCCACTCCACCAGCCGCGTTGGTATCTGAGTTAGGTCGATTATTTTCCCTGGATATGCACTCATAACCCTTGATTGGAGTTGGTTCACAAGTGTCGCGCATCCACGTTTCAGTCAATACTAAATAGTCTGATCGTGGTATCACTGTATCTGTTTCAATGTCCGCGGCATGGGCACTTAAAATTTGACGTTGATGACTTTGATGAAATTGACGTTGATGAAACTTTGACTTTGTTGATGTTCGTTACAATAAGTTGTCCAGCGTCGGTTGCGTCATCACAGAATTTTACGGCTTGTTTGGTAATTGTGTCTAGAGTGTGTCCACGAAGTCGTAAGTATTCATTGCGAATATCTCGAGTAGTCTGTGAGTCGTTTCCATCTCGGCCATGTTTGAAAACCAATGGAGAGTCCTTTTCTGTTATGATGTACAATCCGTCGATACTTGTGACGCGGCTCATGGCTACATATACCAATTGCTGTGGTTGGTTTGAGGAGTACTTGTAAACAATTGTAGTAAACGTCCCACCCTGGGCCTTGTGGATCGTAATTGCACAAGCAGGCACGCAAGGAAATTGTTTTCGCTTGCACTTCACTGTTTTTGTCAACGAAATGTTTACCACTTTCTTGTGCACTGGCACCCAATCGACGGATAAGGTGTTTGGTTTGATGTGCACATGTGGTCGACATTTGATTTTTGCTTTGGTACCCGTATTTTTGTCTTCAAACTGGAACCATAGAGTGGCGATTTCATCTTCAGCTGGCGGCAAACTTGTGCTGGTCGATGGTCCTCCTGGAGCAGAACGGTCATCTGCATTGGCTGGCTGACGTTCGATGTATAGCAAAACTCCAATAGCCCCATTTACCAATCCATCGGCGACGTCTATGTTAGATGTAATCATGTACGGATATCCTACTGCTAATGGCAACATGTATGGCAATCCGTCGGTTTCTGCAACCGACATCTTGTGAAGTTTCCCTTGCTCCCGGCTCTTTTCAGAATTGCTGGAATACCCAAGCATAATATCAGTGGCGATACAGTTGTGTGCGATAAAGTTTCTTATATCTGCCACTTTTTCTTAATATTTGTAATTTTAAATAATCAATTCGAAAATCAAAACATTTATTCAGATCGAAGGTTCAAATTTTTGCTAAATAAATTTGAAACTATTTAAAATTTGTAAAATAATAATTAATTAATTAATTAATTTTAAACTAATAATTTACTTAACACTATCAACATTTATCAATAGTATGACATAACCTATAAACTCAGTTTCTCAACTTTTGTGTCAATCTAACAATTAATCAATCAATCATAGTTTACGATAATGAAATATCAGTGTACAATTATTTACCTTTATTGTTGTAGTTGTTGTAAATGACGAATCTAAGCACTCCACATTTTCACTACAGACACAGCTGACGATACTTTAACCACACGTGTGAACTTGTATTATGACGCTTTCTTGTTTTTCCAACGGCAAGAACGTTCGAGAAAGACAAAGACAGAGACAAGCATGCGCCGATTCAATGCGCCTAATTCTCTAGCGCTGCGCGCGCAGCACTCTCGTTCGGTGACTCATCGTAACGTTACCGGGCGTTACACTTTTTCATAAGTGACTCCCAGCCGCAACCTAATTTAAGACGTTGTCACGTCAATACATATAATGGTTATGTAGTTAACTTCTACACATTCAGTAGAGAGGGTATGTAAATAAAAATACATATAATGGTTATAAAATAAAAGGATTTAAAAGCGCGAATGTTTCTTTTATAAATAAAACGAACTTCTACTGTCCCCACTCCGATGAAAAATATATTGGGAGGGCTTGGCTCATCAGTGGTGAACCCTCCCAGCGGTTTCGCCAATTTAATCCACCAGACCGCTTCTCAGAGCTCTAATACTGTATTGGATCATTCTGCTTTTATATGCTACACTGAAGGATGGAATCTTAGAAATGGTTTTCAAGTAAACTATGGACATAAGCTTATAGGATTCTACTGTCCTATAAGCTTATGTCCATAGTTTACTTGAAAACCATTTCAAAGATTCCATCCTTCAGTGTAGCATATAAAAGCAGAATGATCCAATACAGTATTAGAGCTCTGAGAAGCGGTCTGGTGGATTAAATTGGTGAAACCGCTGGGAGGGTTCACCACTGATGAGCCAAGCCCTCCCAATATATTTTTCATCGCAGTGGGGACAGTAGAAGTTCGTTTTATTTATAAAAGAAACATTCGCGCTTTTAAATCCTTTTATTTTATATGTATAGATGGCGCGTTATTGCTTTGTGTTAATTTATTCCTAACTGGCCTTGTCTTTATAGTTTGCGGAAGAGCATTGCTCGAGGCAAATATTTGAATATAATTCTACTGTCCTATAAGCTTATGTCCATAGTTTACTTGAAAACCATTTCTAAGATTCCATCCTTCAGTGTAGCATATAAAAGCAGAATGATCCAATACAGTATTAGAGCTCTGAGAAGCGGTCTGGTGGATTAAATTGGCGAAACCGCTGGGAGGGTTCACCACTGATGAGCCAAGCCCTCCCAATATATTTTTCATCGCAGTGGGGACAGTAGAAGTTCGTTTTATTTATAAAAGAAACATTCGCGCTTTTAAATCCTTTTATTTTATATGTATAGATGGCGCGTTATTGCTTTGTGTTAATATAATGGTTATGTAGATAACTTCTACACATTCAGTAGAGAGGGTATGTATATAAAAATACATATAATGGTTATGTAGATAACTTCTACACATTCAGTAGAGGGGGTATGTATATAAAAATACACTAGCGGACGTACCCGGCTTCGCCCGAGGTTTTACCCGAGTAAAGGTTTGTCTAACGAACATTTGTTAAAACAATTCTCTATCAAGTTCTAATAAGTATTCTCTAATAAGTTTTTACTTATAAAAAAAAAAAAAGATATATTTTGATAATTTGAAACTCGTAAATTTGAATCTCTCGATAAAGTGAACATTTTTTTCCGGTCCCTGTGTGCCGTGTCATCCTGAATTTTGTCTTTCCTAATTTTCTACATTAGAAAATCATAGTTTTATCTAATGAATATTTTTTCCCGGTCCCTTGAAAAATACTCGATAAGTTGAATAAAATCAATATTAATTGGTTCCCTCGGTAATTGGAAGTTAAAGGAATAGTATCTTTGCCTTGGAATTGTATCATTATTCTTGTCTCAAATAAATTGCTGTGTCATCCTGAGATAATCTTACTTTTGATAAATAATATTTAAGATAACAAACTTAGTGATAAGAAAACTTGTTATCATCGTCACAATGGTGGCGCTGCTTGCGAGTTAAATCTACAAATCTGCAAATAACTCTAAGGATATTCAAGATATTCATGAAATTATTTTTCAAAAACCTTCCCGGTGATATACCTAATAATATCCCAAAATTTCACGGCGATTGGATGTATGGTTTTTGAATCTATAGAGTACAGACAGACAGACAGACATTCAATTTTATATATATAGATATAATGTTTATGTAGATAACTTCTACACATTCAGAAGAGAGGGTATGTATATAAAAATACATATAATGGTTATGTAGATAACTTCTACACATTCAGTAAAGAGGGTATGTATATAAAAATACATATAATGGTTATGTAGATAACTTCTACACATTCAGTAGAGAGGGTATGTAAATAAAAATACATATAATGGTTATGTAGATAACTTCTACACATTCAGTAGAAAGGGTATGTAAATAAAAATACATATAATGGTTATGTAGCTAACTTCTACACATTCAGTAGAGAGGGTATGTATATAAAAATACATATAATGGTTATGTAGATAACTTCTACACATTCAGCAGAGAGGGTATGTATATAAAATTACATATAATGGTTATGTAGATAACTTCTACACATTCAGTAGAAAGGGTATGTAAATAAAAATACATATAATGGTTATGTAGCTAACTTCTACACATTCAGTAGAGAGGGTATGTATATAAAATGTGTTACCATTGCAGACTTGCTCACACTTGGGCTCACATCTGGGGTGGCAGTGCTCGACATTGCTTCTGTGCCCTGTATGCAAAAACACAGGTGAAAACCACATTGTTATGAAGCTTTCTGGAACATGTCCTTTCTCAACACAATCTACAGTTGTGTAAGATTCTTTTAAAAATAAAATAATTTCTACTGCCCTTACTGCAATGGAAAAATTAATGGGAGGGCCTGGCTCATCAGTGGTGAACCCTCCCAGCGGTTTCTACTGTCTACCATTGGTAGATTAAACTGGTAAAACCGCTGGGAGGGTTGAGCCAGGCCCTCCCATTAATTTTTCCATTGCAGTAAGGGCAGTAGAAATTGTTTTATTTTTAAAAGAATCTTACGCATCTAGAATGGTTTGGTATTTTGATAATAGATGGCGCGCTAGTGCTTCAAAATACAATCTACAGTCAAATATATATACAGTAAAACCCCGCTATAACGAACCCTGGATATAACGAACCTTCCCTTATAACGAACCCACGCCGATTCCCAATTCCATTCCATTGAAAATACCATCGTTATAACGAACTTTGCGATTTTTAGAATAACTAACTACCCCTATAACGAACCTATTTCGGGTCCCAAAATGATAAAATCTATTAAAAATACTATGCTTATAACGAAATTAGAATTGTAATTTAAAAAAAAAATTAAAAAATAAAATTTTGAGCATGTTTAAAGCTCGCGGATCGCGATTTCAAAACAATAAATTTAGCGGCATTGTTTGTTTGATTTTTGCACTTTATTTTTGCTGTATGTTGTATAAATTTTTACACATTATACTTTTTATTAATTAGAATATCTTTGCATCCATTAAATTTGAAATATAAAAAATGCAAATGGCTTCCAAAATGAAGAAAACAAAGGCATTTTAAAAACAAAAGCATTATTTCTTTAAATAAAAAAAAAAAGACCATTTTCAGAACTTTTCAAAGTGAAACAACATAGGCAAAATGTTAAGAACATATTAAAATAAGAGAATATAACTTTTCTATTATAAAAGATAAAATATAAAGTTATTAAAAATTGTTACAAAGAGGAATCAACTTCAACTTTTGCCGCGATCGCGATCGTACGTTTTAGGGCTAAAAAAAAAAAAAATCCAAATAAACGGTCCCGTGATGAAACAAAAATTATTTTTATGCCATTAACTATGGTGATTTTAAAGTCAGCAATGTCTTGCATGGCAGGTTAAAAAAAAAAAAAAACGAAATCTAGACCTAGAAGAATATGGGAAAACATGAAATGGAAGAAAAACACTAACTTTATTTGAATGGTGCAATGCTTGGAAGAATGCTTTGAAACAACAAGGTATTAGAGCCATTTTTTCAAGTAAAAATTGTATTATATAATGTGATAATGATGTTTTAAAATCATTTCATATCTTTGAATATATATTTAATAAAACTTTGCCTAGGATTTGTCTTGATTTTTAACTTAGACATAGAGGTACATGTATGTTAATCATAAGAAGAACCTATTATCTAATGATTTCTATTATTATTCAGTATTAATATAAGGAAATTAGTCAATTAAGGGAATTAAAATAAAGTGATCACTATTAAGAGGCAGCCTCTAATTGTGTGTATGGCTGTTTTTTAATTATACAGTCTAAAATTTTTGAAAAGTAAAAAAAAATAGCCAAACCGTGGCTATAGTGAACCGTGGCTATAGTGAACCAAAAGCTCTGTCCCATTGGGGTTCACTATAGAGGGGTTTTACTGTATAGAGTAGAGGCTGTCATGATCCACTCATCCCGTGAGGGACCATCTGTCATGAATAACCACCTTGTAAGGCCGGAATAAATTTCTCTTGTAATTACTATAGAAAGCTCCCATAAACGACCAGTGACCACTATATAAAAAAGATTGTTTATTAGTCCCTCATGAGAGAGCATTAAAAATTAATCAATAATTCAATAGAAAAGAAGCCATCTACTCCATATCATGCAATAACTGTAGTTCTAAATATGTAGGGAAGACTGGGAGAAAAGTCCATAATAGAATAGTGGAACATAATAGGAATATTAACAATAGCAACACACAAGATCTTTAATAGTTCAACAAATAAAAGAAACAGGTCATACATTTAACTTATCTCAACCCGCAGTGTATTATGACAATATCCATAGTAAATACTAAATACTTATATTAGAATCTATGATATCTAAACAGTAAATTAAATTAGTTTGATGTCTCGAGATGATATTGTTCAAACTGCGTGTTTCTAAGATGTTAAACCTGTCTATAGCGCCCCCTCTAAATGTCACCTCCCTCTCTATAGCGCCCGATTTTAAATACATAGTATGATGCAATTTACATTAAAAGTGACCTGCCTATAGCACCCCCTCTCTATAGCACCCATTTTGGTGAGTCCCAAGAGGGGCGCTATAGACAGGTTTAACTATATATATTTTCAAGAAATGTTTCTTTAAATGTTGTAATATATTTCTCTTTATATCATAAGTATATTTTTAAAATATGTAAATAATAATTTGTATAAAAATAAAAATATCCTTCATTTCATTAATGTAATACTCCTGTTGAATGGGTGATAAATCCTAAAGTTTTAAAATAAAAAGTTTTACAAGAAACTTAGCCCTGGAAGCATTATTTATTTTATTAACTTAATAATTCATATTTAAAAAATAATAAATTTTACTTTATTCAATATTCAAAATTAGTTATGAAATATATTCTGTGATACATTTATTGAGCTCTTTTTTAAACAAAGAGCACTTATGCAATTTTTTTTCTAACAATCACATTTTATTCTTTCTTTGTTGGACTGCCCTCATTCAATGACACTACCCTATTGAATGTAACCAAAAACAAACCGGCCTGGAAATACTTGGTGAACTGGTTCACTAAGGCTACCAAGATTGATTCCTAAACCGTAGGACAGTCAGAGTAGTTGGTAATCTATGGATATGCTCCAGGAACCTGGGTTACCTAAATTCTTTCTTCGTTTTTGAAAAAAATAGTAAGTTATTTACTTTGAAATTATTTTTTTATTATTATTTTGAATATATCTAAACTATAAATAATGGCTCCTGAAAATTTCAAAGAGAAAATGAATGCCTTCCCATTAATTTTTCATTGCAGTAAGGGCAGTAGAAAATTGTTTAATTTTTAAAAGAATCATACACATCTATAATAGCTTTGAATTCTCATAACAGAATTCTCATAATGTATCATAGAAAATGAATGTATTAAAAATGTCATCATCTGAAGTTGGTGTTTGAAAAAAATTGCCCAAGAAATGAACACTGGCAAAACCCAAATTCAAAATATTATTGTGTATCAACAAGTAGCCGACCAATGGTACATGTGGTCATCCTGTTTAGATCTTGACCAGCGATTGCAAAATGTCTAGCTACAGCTCCAACCCCTCCTACAACTGGCCCGACAAGACCCTGAACTTAATGACCTTCCTGGACTAGACCAAGAGCCCAGCACTGGACCAAATAAACCATCTGAGTAGTAGATCTCCGTCCTTGTCTCATCACATGGTGGAGTGCAGTGTCGGCCCAGCACCTCAAGCCGTGAACGTAAATATCGGCTATGTAGAAGCACCGAACTTCAAACCTGAGGAGGAAGACATTGAAGACTATGAGGAGGAGTTTAAAACATGGCTAACGATGAGCAAAGTACCGAAAGGAGACTGGACAAAGGACCTAGTGCGACGACTTCCACTTGACAGCCGCAAATTCATCAAGTGCAGGTTTGAACCCTCTGCCACACTTGATTACGTACTGGAGGCATTGAAATTACGATATCGAAGGAACGATCGCCGGGCACGTAATAGAGGCAACAAACTGAGAATAATGAAACGGCCTCAGTAGACGGAATCCACAGAGAAATACCTAATGGATCTATTTACAGCCCACGCGACGTCAGGTGAGTTTTCACCTTTTAAATTGACCAGAGAGGCACTGTGGACATTAGCACCAAAAGACTGCCTACTGCTGGCCACCGTGTGGAGTACCACTCGGAACCCAGAAGCGGCTGAATTCCTCCAGGCGGCGAAATTCCTCAACAAAACGAACAAATGGGACAGAGGATGGAAGGAAGCAAGTGCAACACCGGCAGCCATTCCTATGGAAATTGCTACGAGGACAGCGGAAGAACAAGCGCTAGGACAAAAACAACAGGCCGAAACACCAACTGAAAAGGCAAGGCGATTAATGCTGCCAGATGGGAAACCTAGGTGTTTCACGTGTTTCCAGACGGGGCATAAACACTGGGATTGTCCGAAAAGGAGGCCATGTGGTAAGTACAATTTTACCTCTAATCCTGTGGTTAAAGTTTCACGTAGTGTAGAGAGTGTACCACGTGTATTATCCAAGGTTGCTTATTACACCAATCACATAATTTTTAAGGTAAAATTACAACCGGGGGTTAACGAGAGACAGACATTAAATAAGGTACCACTAAAAAAATCTATTTTAAAAATCAGGGGTGCAGTAATGGAAAAGTTCCATTGGACAGGTATGAGTAACTTCTGCCTAATCACGCATATCAGTGAGACACGTGTAGTTAAACTGATTTTCGATTTGGGAGCTAATGTTAGCTGTATAGACAAAGGAGTAGCCAACACGCTAGGATGTGCTAGAAGTACGTGGGACCATACGAGATTACTGACCGGATAAAATGATAAAGCACAATTTGGGTTATAGATTATAATAAAAGAAAATAAGACCTAATCCAAATAATTTATTAAAGTGGATACATTAATGGATACATGAATTATGGATACATTAAACCATGTGATAAAAGAGTCAAAAATAAATAACTTGCCAAAATCTGAATTTTTAAATGCAGTAGAATTTTGTTTAAAAATAACATATTTTATTTATAATGATCAAATATATCTTCAAATGAAAGGTGCAACAATGGGAAGTCCAATATCCCCAAATGCAGCTTGCATCACTATAGGCCAATTAGAAATTAAGGCTCTGAATTCACTTAAAAATGATATTTACTATTTTAGAAGATATGTGGATGACTCTATTTTAATTGTTTTTTTTTTTTTTACTTATCCTATTTTAATTGTTAATCAGGGAAATGAACAAAGAATATTGGATACCTTCAACAACCTATGTCCTGACATCCATTATACTATGGAATTAGATAAAAATAGATCAATCAATTTCCTGGACATGAAATTAACATATAGTAATAATATTATTGCCACCTCTATCTACAAAAGGCCGACACATACAGGAACTTATTGGAACTATAGTTCACAGCACGATTTTAGTCAAAAGGTGGGATTGATCAAAACTCTTATATATAGGACTTTTGCACTCATCGATGATGTGGTTAAGAGAAATGGAGAGATTAGCAGCATCAAAGAGGACCTAATCAAGGGTGAAAAATACGAAAATAATACTTTGATTCAGAATTTTAAGTGCAAAAACCAAGAAACCAGATTTATAACACTGTAATATACAGGGTGTACCAGGTAAATTGGGAATTTCAACAATGGTATTTTAACTGAAATTTTTTGCAAGTAAAAATTAAAATATCCGAATGAAATTTGACACAGTAGTAGATAAAAGGATATAGTTTTTATTTATTCAATGTAGTTTCCATTATTAGCTACAACAGTCTCGAGGCGAGTGCGGAATGAAGCACAGGCCTTGGCGACGATGACCTTGTCCATTTGGGTCATCACCGTGTGAACTGCTTTCTTGACAGACCGGATGGTGGTATGAGGAGCTTTGTTGACATCTCTCTCAACAACGCCCCATACATAGTAGTCGAGGGGATTGCAATCTGGAGAATTAGGGGGCCAAATATCAGGACCCCAGTGACTAGGGACGTTAAGTGTCAGCCACGATTGTGTCTTTTTTGCCTTATGGGCTGGAGCTGAGTCCTGTTGGAAGACATACTTCCTTCCTGCGGCCACCATGTCCATCCAAGGCTTCACAACGGTCTCCAGAACATTGATGTAGGTGTCAGCGTTCATCCTAAGGCCCTTCTCAAAGAAATGGGGAGGCATGACATCACCTTCACTGCTGATAACGCCAAGGACCATTACGGAGGCAGGAAATTTCGTGTGCATCACGACAGGTATCTCTGAGGGGTCTTTACAGATCCAGCGATCATTCCTGGGATTTACCTTTTGGTCCACGTCAAAGTTCTTTTCGTCAGAGAAGAACCTTAGCATGCCAAAAGAGTCGTGTTTCAGGTTGTTGAGGAGGGCAGCATCCTTTCCTTTTCTGTTATTCTTCATATTCTCAGTCAGCAACTGACCTTTCCGAAGGGCATAAGACTTGAGACCAAGGTCCTCATGGATAGTTCTGACAATTGTCATAGAGCCAACGTCCATTTCCTTGGCTATGGCCCTCATGCTCTTCCCAGGGTTTCCATCAATCTTCTCCTTGACATTTTTGACAAATTCTTCGCCTCTTACCCTGTCCGATCGACGCGAGTGCTTTTTCCTTGTAGCTATCCCCTCTTTGTTACTGTCGGCCTCATCAAACTGCTTCTTGACACGATAAATAGTGGTTTTGGGCAACTTAAGAAAATCCACTATCTCTTTGGGGCTCCTTCCGGCGCGCAGAGCAACGATGATGGCAGCTCGATTTTCAAATTCTCGGTTACTCTTCATCACTACACTGCGCACACATGTACTGTTGCATTTTACATGAATATGCCGACGTAATGAAAAAAAAAAAACAAATTTTTAATCTCAAGTAGTTTTTGTTTTATGGACTGTCAAAGTTGGTCCCAATTTACCTGGTACACCCTGTATATACCAAAGGTTTGCAAGAAATTTCACCAATATATTTTTAAAATATGAAAAAGTAAAAATTGCATGGAAACCATGCAATACTATTTCACAATACATAAACAAGCACAAGAACACCCAATTAACAGAAAGAGCAGGTTTGATCTATGAAGTTAAGTGTGAGAAGTGTGACCAAAGCTATGTGAGACAGACATTCAGAACATTAAAAGAAAGGATGGAAAACCATAAATATGCTCTGAAGTGAGATAGAATTGAAAATTCTGCTCTTGTAGAACACAGAAGGGACACAGTACACAATAAATTCAAGTTAGAAAACCCAAGAACAATGGATTATGAAAATTTCTACAAAAGACAAATCAAAGAAGCCTTTTTCATCCAAAAGACATCTGCTTCAATTAATAGAATGGAAGAAAGAGGAAATATAAATGATATTTACAGATATGCCTTTAATTATATTTTTAAAATAAATCCACTTTAAATTCTAAGAAGAATATTTCAAGTTGACTTAAAAAAATATTTTTCCTTATCTGTTATCTTGCTTAAACACTTGATAACAGTACTATTTAAGAACTTGCTGTGATATTTTTTCTCATTTATTCTTTTGTCTGATGATGGTGACAATGTTGTTGCTGAAACGTCACACACTAATAAATTTTTTGGATTAGGTCTTATTTTCTTTTATTTGACCGCTGGACAGATGAAGCGCCAGAGCACTTTAGCACATGTGTCCAGACTTAAAGAATTTATAGAAAGAGATAACGGTGACTCGAGGGACCAAGTCTAAGATAAGAGGGGAGGTGGTGTTGTGTGTCAACAAGTATCCAACCAATGGTACACGATGGTAGCAGTAAAAATTATTTTAATTTTTAATTAATTACTTTTATTAGAGAAACAGGGGGTCGGTGGAAGGCTGGTTAAACCATTTGGTTTTCGACCACTATGAGCTGGGTTCAATTCCCGCATTGGACACTTTTTTCTAATTAAAAAAAAAAATGCTCCAATGGCCCCCGATTCTTGCAAAATTCCAACCCCACTAGCGAGTGCAAGTAACCAAACGGGGCTCTGGAACATTTGTAAGTGCAAAGTCAAACTGCTTTCCACATGTGTAGACATGTGGTGCACTTACAGTAAAAGCAGCCGCCTTCTTCTACCCACCATGATTGTCATGGCCTGTACCACGTGTACTAGGGATAATTAAAAAAATATATTAAAAAATTAGAGAAACAGCACCACAGAGATGACTGGGATAAATTGTATTTGACTATTGACCACCATTTCACAGCAATGTGTGTTAAATACAACCTGCTAATTACAAATTAATCTTTGTCCTGTTTGTATTTTGGCCCGGTGATTTAGAAATGTCCAGCTACAGCTCGAACCACTCCTACAACCGGGCCGGCAAGACCCAGAACATCATGACCTTCCTGGACTGGAGTCCAGCACTGCACCAAATAAACCTTCTGAGTAGTACATCCCTGCCTTTGTTTCATCAATATATATTAGGTTTCTCATTGTAACAACGTTGTTACAGAAACATCACACACTATTTATTTATTTGGCCTTATTACCTTGTGTTTATAATCCAAATTGTGCCTTATCATGAGAATAACATATGTTTACCCACAATACAACATCACATTACTGTAGGTTGGTTAAACAGAGGTTTACATACTCATCCGTACCTTGATCATGACAATGTTCATGGCAGATATTCTTGCATACTTCAACGCAATCTGGAAAAACACACCAATGTCAAATTAGAGAATTCTTTTTTTTTTTAAATAAAATATTATAATATGGTAATGATAAAGCACAATTTGGATTATAGATACAAGAAAATAAGATTAATTAATTTTAAACTCTCTCTGCGAGTCATCGAACAACAGAGTTCGGCGAGAAATTGCACTTTGACCACGGACCAACTTTCTCGCTTGCTCTCTTTATTTATTTTGTAGAGAATTGGGACTTAAGTTCCAATTTTGGATCAACGCAAAATGAAGACAGCCCGACCCGCACCAACCGACCCTACAGAGGACCGACCCGAGTGCCAAGAAGCTACAGACAAGATGCATCCCCAGACCAGCCCCAACCCTGGCACCAATAAAAAGTTACATCCCTTAGTACGGCCCTGTGACTTTCAGGCTCCCAAACAACCTAATCCAATAAGACTTATAAAATTATTTGGATTAGGTGTCTTATTTTCTTGTATCTATAATATGGTAAAAAAAATAGAAGTACAAAACTGAAATTGTATACTGGGATCAGGTTAATAAATATTAAGAGTAAGACACATCTCCTGATCGTCTAACTCAAAGTTGTCGATAGCCATTACTTTGCTAAATGGCGAAACCATTAACAAATTTTAGTTACCCAATCAGGAGATGCCTTTCTCTGTATTTGAATTATAATGTGTTCAGTAGACCTCTCTGTAAAGGACAAATATATAATACAGTAGAACCTTCATGATAGGACACTCGCACTAGAGGACACCTCTCTACAAAAGACAGTTTTCATTTGTAAAATGATCTTTTTACTATTTAGCAACTCTCTAGTAAGAGGACACCTCTCCATAAAAGACACTTTGGATCTAGGTGTCCTTTAAAGGGAGGTTCTACTGTATACTTATAAATATATGTTAGATAGTAAAAAGGCATATATTGGATTGAATAAAATATTTTTTTGCCAATATTTCGGATGGCTGAATGCCAACCTTTATCAAGACATTACATTTTTGTATACACAAACTCAGCGCCGCATAGTGTTATAATTATAATAATAATAAATTATAACACTATGCGGCGCTGAGTTTGTGTATACAAAAATATAATACCTTGATAAAGGTTGGCGTTCAGCCAGCCGAAATATTGGCAAATAAATATTTTATTCAATCCAATATATGCCTTTTTACTATCTAATGATTCAAGTATGGATTGCTCTATTTTCAGAAAAAAATATATATATATTCTTATATGAAAAATTAGTACAAATGTAATATTGTACTGGGATAAGGTGCATAAATTAAGAAAAAGGCATCTCCTTATTGTGCAACTGAAAATGACCAATTTTTTTCGTTGTTGAGGTACAGCTTGCACCACGCTGATGAGGGCCAACAGCCCGAAATGCGTCCGTGGTTAGCTTTTCTTGATTAATCAAGAATGGGTATTTGGCCAATTGTGGAATAATTAAAAATCAATGAGAATAGTTGATATTTATTCCGATAGATGGCGCAAGCCATTAGCAACTTTCAGTTGCACGATAAGGAGATGCCTTTTTCTTAATATTCTTATATATATAACAGATGGTGTGCTAATGCATCATATATTATTATATATTATACTGTTAGAGCGTATTGTTTAACTAATTGTTTGAAAGTAAATTTTAGCTAGAGTGAATATATATAACTGGTTAATAGCAATAGGAATTAATTAAAGGAAAGGCATCTCCTGATTGTGCAACTAAAAGTTGTTGATGGCTTTTCGAAGTGAAGATGGCTATTTGATATTTATTCTGACAGATGGCACTAGCCATCAGTAACTTTAAGTTTCATAATCAGGAGATACCTGATCTGATTGAATAATGAGTATTTTGGAATTAAGTAAACATAAACACAAGCTTCATGTGATCTTTAGTAAAAGGTTTGGTGGATGGTAGTCTCTGTAATGGTTGAGTTCAGAGACAACTTTTTTTGTTTTTCAAAATAACTACAAGAAAATAAGACCAAATAAATTAATAGTGTGTGACGTTTCAGTTACAATGCTGATATCGAAACATGACACATTATTAATTTATTTAGATTAGGTCTTGTTGTAGCTATAATCTATAATCCAAATTGTGCTTTCTCATTTTTCAAAATAAAATAACTTCCTGCTGTCCTTACTGTGATGGAATAATATCTATTCCACCATGGGTCCTTCCAAATATTATTACATCACAGTAAAGAGAAGAGTAAAAATTATTTATATTTAAAAGAAAAATTCATGTTAAATATACGGTAGAACAACCTCCATGAGAGGACACTCACCCTAGAGGAAACCTCTCTACAATGGACAGTTTTCATTGACAAAATGAGCATTTTTACTATTTAGCAACTCTGGTAAGAGGACACCTCTTCCTAAAAGCCACTTTGGCTCTGCAATTAGGTGTCCTTTACAGGGAGGTTCTACTGTAATTAGCAACTCTCCTGTAAAAGGACACCTCTCCCTAAAAGACACTTTGGCTCTGCAATTAGGTGTCCTTTACAGGGAGGTTCTACTGTAATTAGCAACTCTCCTGTAAAAGGACACCTTTTCCTAAAAGCCACTTTGGCTCTGCAATTAGGTGTCCTTTACAGGGAGGTTCTACTGTAATTAGCAACTCTCCGGTAAGAGGACACCTCTCCCTAAAAGACACTTTGGCTCTGCAATTAGGTGTTGTTCTTTACAGGGAGGTTCAACTGTAATTAGCAACTCTCCGGTAAGAGGACACCTCTCCCTAAAAGACACTTTGGCTCTGCAATTAGGTGTTGTTCTTTACAGGGAGGTTCAACTGTAATTAGCAACTCTCCGGTAAGATGACACCTCTCCCTAAAGGAAACTTTGGTTCTTCAATTAGGTGTCCTTTACAGGGAGGTTCAACTGTAATTAGCAACTCTCCAGTAAGAGGACACCTCTCCCTAAAGGAAACTTTGGCTCGGAAATTAGGTGCCCTTTACAGGGAGATTCAACTGTAATTAGCTAATCTCCGGTAGAAGACACCTCTCCCTAAAGGAAACTTTGGCTCTGCAATTAGGTGTCCTTTACAGGGAGGTTCTACTGTAATTAGCAACTTTCCAGTAAGAGGATACCTCTCCCTAAAGGACACTTTGGCTCTGCAATTAGGTGTCCTTTACAGGGAGGTTCTACTGTAATTAGCAACTCTCCAGTAAGAGGACACCTCTCCCTAAAGGAAACTTTGGCTCTGCAATTAGGTGCCCTTTACAGGGAGATTCAACTGTAATTAGCAAATCTCCGGTAAGAAGACACCTCTCCCTAAAGGAAACTTTGGCTCTGCAATTAGGTGCCCTTTACAGGGAGATTCAACTGTAATTAGCAAATCTCCGGTAAGAAGACACCTCTCCCTAAAGGAAACTTTGGCTCTGCAATTAGGTGTCCTTTACAGGGAGATTCAACTGTAATTAGCAAATCTCCAGTAGAAGGACACCTCTCCCTAAAGGAAACTTTGGCTCTGCAATTAGGTGTCCTTTACAGGGAGGTTCTACTGTATATATATAAAGTGGTTTAATTTCTTGTATAAAGCTGGCATGCTAATATAACTTGTATTCCCATTTAGAGATATAATTTTATAGATAGTAACACTGTTCCAATGTTACTGTTGTTACTGAAATATCCTGCATTGTTTACTTATTTGGTGCTATATATATAGTCTTGTGACCTTGTGATTCTTTAGTGCACCACCTGTTATAAGAAATTTAGATTATTTTTGTCACATATGATTCTTTTTGAATTAAAATAATTTTCTACTGACTTTACTGAAATGATAAAATATAATGGGAGGGTTCACCACTGATGATCCAGGCCTTCCTATTATTTTAACATTTCAGTGTAGGAGCAGTAGAAAATTATATCAATTCAAAAATAATCATCTGTATCAAAAATAGTTTACAATTCTTGTTATTCTCATTTAGAATCCAAATACAGTTAAATAACCTCTCTGTAAAGGACAATGCCTAATTGCAGAGCTGTTCTGTTAAGGGAGAGGTGTGTTCTCTTAATGGAGAGTTGCTAAATATATAAATGATAATTTTGGAAAATAAACTGATTTTTGTTGATAAGTGTCCTAACTCTGCCTTTGCCGGTCCCATGCCCGGATTAAAAAGGAGGAAGGGAGCAGTAACAAGCTCACTAAAAAACCTGGGTTCAGCTGGCCCGGCTGATAGTACCCTGTAAGGGCTCCTAATCCAGGGATACAGGATAAGCAGCGTTTGTACTCCATGTTAGGAGTGACTGTACATGGCATCTGTTCCTCATGTCAGATGCGGCCATTTCTTTCAGAGCTAAGTCGGCCTGCCGCTGAGTAATGCTCACAGTCTTAATGACAAAGGCAGATGCATTCTACTTCACCCAGTCATGATGGTTGTCAAATCTCCCCACTATGCTGCATCGGCCGTCGTGCAGATGTATTGACTCATCCCTTGATGGGCTCTACTCATCCCTGGAAGACACCATCAAAAGTCTCAAGCTTTACAAGCTTGAAACCCTAATATGATTGAGTTGAGATATGAAAGAAGAAGAAGTGTCCTCTAGTGGAAGTATCCTCTCATGAAGGTTCTACTGTAGTGTACCATATCATTTTTAAACTAATACAGTATTTTAAAATTTAAAAAGAAAATATTGTTTGAAATATTTTAAGAAGAAAAAAATAAGTTACCTGTCTTTGCTATATAACAACACATATAATATTAGCCCAAAATATGAACAAACTCTAGTAAAATTATTAATTTATATACAGTTAAACCTGTCTATAGCGCCACCTCTAAATAGCACCTCCCTCTCTATAGCAGCCAATTTTAAATACGTAGTACGATGTGATATTTACATTAAAAGTGACCTGTCTATAGCATCCCCTCTCTATAGCACCATACTTTGGTGAGTCCCAAGAGGGGGCGCTATAGACAGGTTTAACTGTATATCAAAATGAATGTGTGTCTGTCTGTACTCGATATATTCAAAAACGATATATCCAATCGCCATGAAAATTTGGGAAATTATTAGGTATATCCCTGGGAAAGTATTAGAAAAAAAAATTTAAATCAGAGTTGAGCTTCTAGTATACTTACTAAGATAAAGTTTGCTATCAATCATCAATGATCAAATATCATTCATGCTTATTCTACCATCAACTATGTAAATCTATGTTTTGTACATATTGTACCAGATTATTTATTATTCTATGAAAAGATTTTAAAATTTCTATATTTGTATTTTGATACATTATGAAATTTTCTCATTGACTCTGTTATTTTATAAGTTCTAATTGGATTTTACATTAAATAAATTGCTGTGTCATCCTGAAGTTTGTCTTTCCTAATTTTCTACGTTACAATATGTTATATTCAAATGACATATATATAAGGATAATTTTATTGTTAATTTTCACACACACATTTTAATGTAGTGTAATCATTAATAAATTATGTTTGAGGTATCAAAACTGCCTTTTTGTTCAAACACAGCAACGTGTGGTACAGCTAGGTGGAGCAGAGTATCAAACATAAAGTTATCTTGACAAATATAGATTCAGTAGGGATTGGATGTTTGCTAGAATCGTTTTAACAAATGCTTAAAAAGAATCTTACGCGTCTATAATAGTTTCGAATTTTGATAACAGATGGCACGCTAAATACATCAAAATATAATTGCTATAATAAAAGACACAATTTGATAATTGCGGAAGAGAAATTGCTCGAAGCATTTTATATATTTATAAATGTATGTAATTCTGCTGTCCTAAAAGCTTATGTCTATAGTACATCTAAAATACCCATTCCAAGAGTCTAGCATCAGTATCACTATAAAAGGAGGATTGTAAAATGCAATATAACAGCGGTATGGTAGATTAAACTGACGAAACCGCTGGGAGGGTTCACCACTGATGAGCCAAGCCCTCCATTAATTTTTCCATTGCAGTAAGGATAGTAGAAATTGTTTATTTTTAAAAAAGAATCATACGCGTCTATAATAGTTTCAAATTTTGATAAGCTGGGTACATTCGCTAGTATTTGATAAGAGATCAATTCCAGGAGCGACGAGGTTTAACCATGATTTTTTAAGGGGCTTTTACACAGGAGACTCTACAATAATTGCTTTTACATTCTATTTATATTAGTTTTCAATGTGTCTTTATTTCTATCATTATTATTATTATTTATTTACTTGTATTTTTAAAATGTCACTAGTTCTTTTTTTCCATTTCTCACTCACGATGACAATGCTATTATTTTGATCTCCTTTTAAATAGTTTTCTACACGTTCATTCCTACTTGCTCACTCACAATGAAAATGTTATTAAAAGCTTTTAAAAATGTGGAAATGAAAGTTATCTACACAAAACAACCTTTTTTTTTTTCAATTATACCTAGTACACGTGGTACAGGCCATGATAATCATGGTGGGTAGTTAGCGACTGCTTTTACTGTAAGCGCACCACATGTCTACACATGTGAAAACCTTTATACTATAAATTATTTAGAGTATGAATTTTAACAGGCTTCTATAGTATTTATTATAGTTGGGTGCTATTATCTTATATATTTGTTTCAACAAATAGATATAAACATGTAAAATAACTTTCTCTCCAATATATAAATCTTTATGAATATTCCATTTTTTAAATATACTTACGTAATTCACGAGCATCAATCAGTTTATCTGTATACAGATCATTTTTAAGTGACAAAGTTATCATAGAATACAGTAGAACCTCCATGAGATGACACTCATGCTAGCGGACACCTCTCTATAAAGGACAGTTTTCATTTGCAAAATTACCATTTTTACTTTTTTGCAACTCTCCAGTAAGAGGACTACCTCTCCATAAAGGACATTTTGGCTCAGCAATTAGGTGTCCTTTACAGGGAGGTTCTACTGTAAAATCTTGTGAATACATACCATCAGATGGAAGATATTCTGAAACAATAAAAAATCATTTTAATAGGTAGATACATATATTCCTATATTATTTTTCAATCATATATGTACAGTAAAGACCATCTGTGTGATATTACATATACAGTAGAACTTGGATAATTCGAACTTCTTTAATTCGAAAACCTCTTTAATTCGAATATTTATCTTGGTCCCTAGAATTTCCTATAAATAGAATTTCCGTTTTTAATTCGAATTTTTGGATAATTCGAATTTTTTTATGGTCCCTTGGGGTTCGAATTATCCAAGTTCGACTGTATTTATAAAATAAAAATAGGGATTATTTCAGGTTTATTATAAGTGAAGGTTTAGTGTAGGTTTATTATAAGTGAGGTTTATTATAAGCGAAGTGTTACTGTATTAGTTTATCATATAGAAAAAAATAAAAAGAAAAAAAATCATACTCTCATCTTTGTGTTTGTCTTTTCCTGAAAACACAATACATATACACTTAGTCACAATTTTTTCTTAAATGGATAGGTTTTTTTTATTATTATTATTGTAGAAGTAGTAGTATTTCCTATGGATGTGAAAGCTGGACACTCATAAAAAAATAAATAAAAAGAATTGAAGCCTTTGAAATGTGGGCAATGGAGAAATCTACTCAGAATGTCAGGGAACAACATAAAAAGACAAATGTTTCAATCTTAAATGAAATCAATCCTGCTAGATCCCCCTTGAATCCCAAATATGTAAACAAAGACTGACCTACTTCAGATACAAAATGAGGGCATATAGATTAGAAAAGATGTTTATATTGGGCAAAATTGAAGGAAGAGAAGAAAACTTTCAATGAGCTGGCTAGAAGGGATCAAGGAAGCTACCAGAAGGTCACTAGATGAGCTGCAAATAATAGTCACTAAATCAAATTGGAGAATATTTGTCCATTTACAGTAGAGTCTATCAATGAACGACTCTCATTCCATGATTTCTCAATCATCTTTCATGAGTGACCACCCTTGTGAAGCATGAATGAATTTCCCTTGTAAGCCTACTATAGAGAGCTCCCATGAACGACCATCTCTGTGAATGACCAGTGACCACTAAATATCACTTTTTTGGTCTCTCATGAGAGACCATTAAATAATAAAAATTAAAAAAATTAAAAAAGAACTAAACCCACTTTGTCATTTCAAAACATATTGATAAGGCACAATTTGGATTATAGATTATAAACACAAGGTAATAAGACCAAATCCAACTAAAACAGTGTTGTTACTGAAACGTCACACACTATATATTTATTTGGATTTGGTCTATTACCTTGTATTCAAAATATATTGTTTTGTTTTCTAATCATTTCTTAAATAATAGGTTATTAACTTTATAAAAATTTAACCTTTATTTTATAATTTATTGAATATTAAATTGTCAATATATATAAAGGTTTATAACTTTTTTAATTAACAAAATGTGTTTTAATAAATAACATTTTGTGTTAGCGGTTGACAAATTGCAAAAGAATTAGATATTGTTAAAGCCCAATTTCAAAATTTTAACAAGAAGAACTAAACCATTCAAGAATTTTTTAAAATGAATTATTATATACAGTTAAACCTGTCTATTGCACCCACTCTTGGGACTCACCAAAATAGGGAGCTATAGAGAGGGGGTGCTATAGACAGGTCACTTTTAATGTAAATCGCATCGTACTACGTATTTAAAATCGGGCGCTACAGAGAGGAAGGCGCTATTTAGAGGGGGCGCTATAGACAGGTTTAACTGTAAAGAAAAAATAATTTATATCTAAAAATGAAAAGGTTAATATTGTTATAACATACAAATGGCCAATATGCTGATCACTGATATGCAATCCAAAATGTTTCCATTACATTAGGGGCCACTACTTTAAATAAAAGCTTGTTATTTTGCCTTGTAGAGATAAAAGAAAATAAATGTTAATGTTTATAACTAATAGATTGTGTATATTTCATTTTTACACAAAAAACAAACACACAATATTTAATTAATATAGAATAATTGAGGGGAGTTATATAAATGATTTACTTCAACCTTTTTTTGCAGGAATGGAAATCTAATGCTGCACATGACTGGTACAGAGCAGGAGGGACAAGTTCTGTCCTCCCAAGAGAAACAACAGTCTTTGATTTCCAGACTTAAGTCTGGTCATCTACGGACAATGACAATGGTTGCAAGGTTTTCCCACTATGTACTAAGTGTCAACCTGCAACAATCCCAAATTATATAATTGACTGTATTGACTCATCCATTGATGAGCTCTACTCATCCCCAGCAGAAACCATCAAAAGTCTCAAGCTTTACAAGCTTGATACCTTAGTATGATTGAGTGGAGATAAGAAAGAAGAAGATTTCAACCTTTTTTCAAAAACTTTCTTCCAACATTTCAGTAACCGACTGTCATTCCCTATTCAAGAAAATATATTTTGATAAAGCCTATTTAATGCCAAGTTTTTAATGATCTGATGATAATGGAATATAGTTTTTAAAAAAACTATTGAAGTAAATTGATAAGGCACAATTTGTATTATAGATTATAAACACAAGGTAATAAGACCAAATCCAAATAAATAAATGACACACTATTTATTTATTTGGATTTGGTCTTATTACCTTGTGTTTATTGAAGTAAATCATTTTTAACTATATTCTAGAGCTAACACACCTGAAAAATGTGTTTTTCATAGAATGTTAACTTATTAAACCTATGTAGGTTAAAATAAATGATAAAGTAAAACACTTATTTTTGCATTGAAAGAATCTATCAAACTTATCCAACCGAGTTTTTAATGAGAGACCAGGGGTTGCCATGTTTTTTGGGTGGTCTTTCATGGTAAACTGTGGTCACTAAAAGTTTAATTTGACTTGATAGGTGCTAACAACATCAATAGTAATCCCAAATAATAAGCAAGTGATAGTCATTAACATATCAAATAAAGTTGAACTTGATGGTCACTAACAACAACAACAGTAATCCCAAGTAATAAGCAGTACTGGCAGATTAGCAAGTAATAAATGGTGATAGTAAGTAGTTGTTTATACTCCAAGTTGGCACGACATGTCTACACATGTCAAAGCAATTTGACTTTGAGTTTTCCAGATGCCAGAGCCCCATTTAGAGAGAGAGAGAGATTGAAACTGCTTTATTACAGCATTCACATATGGTTATATAAGATTAAATATAAATATATATACAGTTAAACCTGTCTATAGGGCCCCCTCTTGGGACTCACCAAAATAGGGTGCTATAGAGAGGAGGTGCTATAGACAGGTCACTTTTAATGTAAAAGGTTTACATTTTAATGTTTAAAATCAGGCGTTATAGAGAGGAAGGCGCTATTTAGAGGGGGTGCCATAGACAGGTTTAACTGCATATGAAAAAAAAAATAAGAGAGGAAGAGAATTACTTAGACTCTTAAAGAAAAAGTCTAAGAGAAGTGATAAGGCACAATTTGGATTATAGATTATAAACACAAGGTAATAAGACCAAATCCAAATAAATAGTGCGTGACATTTCGATAACAGCGATACACACTTTTTATTTATTTGGATTTGGTCTTATTACCTTGTGTCTTAGAGAAGTGTTTTGAGGTGACCAATTATTAATGCATGGCACTATTCCATCATTTTGTCCAGTTATATTTTTACTCAGTTGGAATTTCATGGCTTTTTGTTTCCATTCTATATTAATTGCTGTTTCAAATTTGATCACAGAGATTCTCTGTAACACAGTAAAAAAAATATACACATATATAAATAACACAAAATAATGATTACCATTCTAAAGGCTACCTACCAGAAGACTTTTTGGAGCCGGCAATTCCTGCACAAATTAAACATGTTAGATCACATTATTGTCTTCTACACAGTAATATATATATATATATATATATATATATATATATATATATATATAGTTTTTACAGCATCTTCTTCTTCTTCTTTCTTATTTTCACACTGGGTGAAGTAGAATGTGTCTGCCTTTGTCATTAAGACTGGGAGCACTACTCAGTGGCAGGCCGACTTAGCTCCAAAATAAATGGCCGCCTCTGACATGAGGAACAGACGCCATGTGCAACTGTTCTTAACATGGAGTACAAATGCTGCTCATCTTGTATCCCTGGATTAGGAGCCCTTACAGGGTACTATCAGCCAGGCCAGCTGAGCCCAGGTTTTTTAGTGAGCTTGTTACTGCTCCCCCTCCTCCTTTTTCATCCGGGCTTGGGACCAGCAAGGGCAGAGTTTTTACAGCATAAATATATTAAGTTGGACACAAGGTAATAAGACCAAATTTGGTCTTATTACCTTGTGTTTATAATCTACAATCCAAATTGTGCCTCATCAATATTAAGTTGGAATATGTTGACTTTGCTTAGACTTTTTAAAGATACTGATTCCAAGATTGATCAAACATTATACAACAAAAAAGCCTTTATTTAGGGTCACTGACCCTATACAGGATTCGATCAAACATTATTGATTTACAAGAGAGAGAACAAATAAAAGAATAACTTATAACAATATAAAGGCACAATTTAGATTATAGATTATAAATACAAGGTAATAAGACCAAATCTAAATAAATAAATGGTGTGTGATGTTTTGGTAACAATGCTGTAACCAAAACATCACACACTATTTATTTATTCAAATTTGGTCTTATTACCTTGTATTTATAACTTATAAGATAGTAAACAAAAACTTATATTCTTGCGGTTAGCGCCTATTTTCTTGTGATCTTACACACATACTCTGTAGGAACAATTAATTAATTAAACTTAAAATATACAGTAAAACCTGTCTATAGCGCCCTCTCTTGGGACTCACCAAAATAGGGTGCTATAGAGAGGGGGGTGCTATAAACAGGTCACTTTTAATGTAAATCGCATCGTACTACGTATTTAAAATCGGGCGCTATAGAGAGGGAGGTACTATTTAGAGGGGTCGCTATAGACAGGTTTAACTGTATATATAACAGAAAATATTTATTTCTGAGTGGATCCTAATTAAACAGTGGGTGTGCATGTGTGACTCATATTGTTGTGTGTCAACCAGTAGCCGACTGGATGGTGCATGAGACCGGAAAACTATTTTATTTTTGTTGTTAATTGTGTTTTATTTTTACAAAGTATTAAGACCAAATTCAAATAAATAAATAGTGTGTGACATTTCGGTAACAGCGTTGTTACCATCTTCAGACAAAAGTACTGAATGAGAAATATTACCACAGCATGGTTTAAATTGTGCTTTATTGTGTTTTATTTTTATTTAGTTTATTCTTTTAGTATTATATATTTTAGCTTAATCAGAAATGGCACCACAGAGATGACAGGTTTTATTGTATTTGACCGTTGACCGCTTTTCACAGCAATGAGTTTGAGATAACATTAACATGCCACTTATCTTTAGCCTCTTGATCGAGATACACTGTGACAAGATTATTTGACATGTCCTGTCTCAGCTACAACTCCTCCAACAACCAGCAAGACGAGACGACCAGAACTCAACGACCTTCCTGAACCGGACCATGAACCCAACAATGGTCCGGCCTTAGTGACCATATCTCACCAGGATAGAACACTGCCCCAAATAAACTAAGCCTTACATCCTCGACTCTGTCTCATCAATATGAAGTACTCTAATTAATTCTGTAAAATTCTCTGAAGGAATTTGGCTAGAAACCAGAGAAACCAAACCTGGAGGTATCCAATTACCTAAACACTACCTGGGATTTAATGGATTCCAAAAACAAAATTCTCTCAAATATATTTAGAAAGTTGGATTTCTCTTCCTTTTAATATATTTCTAAATTCCATATATATTTGCAGTTAAATCTCACTATAGCAACACTTGAGAACAATTAACGTTTTTGTTATAACAACCATGGTTAAAATAAGGTAATAGAACCAATTCCAAATTAATAAATTGTGTTTGATGTGTGGGTAACAATGGTGTCATTTGGAATTGGTCTTAATATTAGCTTTGGTTTTCCTCTCTCTAATCTATAAACCAAATTATACCTTTTTTTTTATTATTATTATCCCTACTACACATGGTACAGGCTATGATAATCATGGTGGGTAGTAGTTGGTGACTGCTTTTACTGTAAGTGCACTACATATCTACATATGTAGAAAGCCTAGTTCGACTTTTGCACTTACAAATGTACCAGAGAGCACTTTTTGGTCACTTGCATTCCCTGGTGGGGTTGCACTTTTAAAAATATTAGGAGCCATTGGAGCAATTTTTTTTTATTATAAAAAAAGTGTCTTGCACAGTATTTGATCTGGTTCGTGGCTGTTGGACAGTTTATACCATAGTCCACCTACTGAAATTTACCATATCAATAAAACCCAGTCCCATTAATACAGTAGAACCTTCATGAGAGGACACTCCTGGTAAAAGACACTTTTATACAATGAACAATTTTCATTGCTAAAATTACCATTTTTAAATACTAATTAGAAACTCACATGTGGTACACTTACAGTAAAAAGCAGTCGCCAACTTCTACCCACCATGATTATCATGGCCTGTACCACGTGCAATAGGGATAAGCCAAAAAAAAATTATCAGTTAAAAAAGGTCACCTCTCTCTAAAAGACACTTCGGTTTTTCAACTAGGTGTTTTCTTTCAATGAGAATTTCTACACTAGAATCACAAAGTTATTGCCTTATAATTAATTTATGCCCAACTTGTCTTGTACTTATTGTTTGCTGAAGAGTCTTGCTCGATGCAAATATTTATATGTAATTCTTCTGTCCTAAAAGCTTATTTCCATAGTTTGCTTTAATAGCATTTCTGAGAATCCACCCTTCAGTGTAGCATATATAAGCAGAATCATCCAAAACAGTATTAGAGCTCTATGAGAAGCGGTCTTGTAGATTAAATTGGCGAAACCGCTGGAAGGGTTCCCCACTGATGAGCCAAGCCCTCCCAATGTATTTATCATCGCTGTAAGGATGGTAGCATTTTTTTTTTTATGTTTAAAAGAAACATTCGTGCTTTTTAATGCTCCCAATTCTTATCACAAAGTTTTGTTAAGTGGGCCAACTAATCATAGATGGTACTAATTTTTGATTTCCTTATGAAATTTTTCAATGAATTGATAAGGCACAATTAGGATTATAGATTATAAACACAAGGGAATATGACCAAATCCAAATAAATGAATTGTGTGACATTTCGGTAACAGTGTTGTTACCATTTTCAGTCAAAAGTACTGAATGAATTCATTTTCTTCAGCTCATAAGAAGAATAATTTCTTAGTTCCATTGAAGTCTATCAAAAATGATAAGGTACAATTTGTATTATAGATCATAAACACAAGGTAATGTCACATACATCACACAATGTCATTAAACTTCACACACTATTTATTTGTATTTGGTCTTATTACCTTGTGTTTGATTAATTAATTATAACTTTGATGCCGAACGAGTGTCATGTGGCTTGTAAGCCTTCTCTATGTTACATGTGTTGATTTGGGAAGGTTGAATAACCATTTATTCCATTGTCAATTGGCCACTGAAATGGCTTCTTAACTTTTATAAACTAACCTAATTTAAATAAATTTGAGCGGGCCGGTGGAAGGATGATCTAAACTGTTGGTTTTTGACCGCTACGACCTGAGTTCGATTCCTACATTGGACCTTTTTTTCTGATTAAAAACAATGCTCCAATGGTCCCCGATTCTTTCAAAATCCAACCCCACCAGCAAATGCAAGTAACCAAACGGGGCTCTGGCACATTTGTAAGTGCAAAGTCGAACTGCTTTTCACATGTGTAGACATGTGGTACACTTACAGTAAAAGCAGTCGCCTACTTCTACCCACTATGATTATCATGGCCTGTACCACGTGTACTAGGAATAAGCAAAAAAATAATAATAATAAATAAATAAAATTGACCTATTTAACATTTATATATATATAATACAGTAGAACCTCTATGAGAGGACACCTCTCTACTAAGGATAGTTTTCATCTGCCAAGTTACCATTCTGTTACTATTTAGGTATTCTCCAATAAGAGGACACCTCTCTGTAAAGGACAATATCTAGCAGCATAGTCTAATTGTCCTTTACAGGAAGGTTCTACTGTATAAATACTTTGTAAATTTAAACTGATATGGCACAATTTGTATTATAGATTATAAACACAAGGTAATAAAACCAAATTCAAATAAATAAATAGTGTATAATGTTTCAGTAACATTCAGAACTTTTGTTTGAAGATGGTAACAACGCTGTTTATTTATTTGGATTTGGTCTTATTACCTTGTCTAAATTTAAACTATTTTTTATTAATGCTTCTTATCAAATAAAACCATTTTCAACTGCCCTTACTGCAATGAAAAAAATAATGGAATGATGCGGTTCATCATTGACAAACCCTCTTAAAGGTTTAGCAAATATAAAATAGCAGGCTTCCACTACTTCACAAATGGTGGATGAGTAATAAATATTGTAGTATCATGTTTCAGTAAGAGTACTGTTGCCTTCAGACAAAAGTACTTCATTCACTACCTCTGTCTGATAAATGATATGGTCCACAATTTGGATTAGTGAATCCAAAAAATTAGTTGTTGTTGTTGTCGTGTCCAAAGAAGAGTCTCAGATGTCTCCATGCATCTCCATCACAGCAGCAGCAATATCCACTATCTTGGGT
Organism: Cordylochernes scorpioides; assembly: GCA_030710605.1. Lineage (NCBI taxonomy): Eukaryota > Metazoa > Arthropoda > Arachnida > Pseudoscorpiones > Chernetidae > Cordylochernes > Cordylochernes scorpioides. The sequence goes on from CP092874.1 coordinate 14,353,151, forward strand.
GTGTAAAGCTGCTGCTCTGGGTCTAAGTGAAAAAAAGGAAACCCCGCCTTTGCTGGTCCCAAGCCCAGATGAAAAAGGAGGAGGGGGAGCAGTAACAAGCTCACTAAAAAACCTGGGTTCAGCTGGCCCAGCTGATAATACCCTGTAAGGACTCCAGGGATACAGGATGAGCAGCGTTTGTACTCCATGTTAGAAGCGGCTGCACATGGCATCTGTTCCTCGTGTCAGAGGCGGCCATTTCTTTTGGAGCTAAGTCAGCTTGCCACTGAGTAGTGCTCCCAGTCTTAATGACAAAGGCAGACACATTCTACTTCACCCAGTCATGATGGTTGTCAAATCTCAAGCTTTACAAGCTTGATACCCTAGTATGATTGAGTGGATATAAGAAAGAAGAGACCTTGTGTTTATAATCTATAATCCAAATTGTGCCTTATATTTACTAACTTTTTTCAAAGCTAGGAAAAAACATCTTAGAAGAAAGAACATCCCAAGATACCACACCACTAACCATGTAAATATGTAAATACACTGTAAATGTGATGTACATATTATTCTTTGTAAATATCATAAGATAGATTTTTTAATGGTACCTAATAAAGTTATTTTTGAAATGGAACTGGAAGTTAGAAAAATAAAACTTATTGTAAATTTTTTTAAATTTTATTTGCTTATCCCTAGTATATACATGTGGTACAGACCATGATAATCATAGTAGATAGCGACTGCTTTTATTGTAAGTGCACCACATGTCTACACATGTGAATAGCAGTTCGACTTTGCACTTACAAATATGCCAGAGCCCAATTTGGTTACTTTTACTCGCTGGTGGGGTTGGACTTTTGCAAGAATCGGGGGCCATTGAAGCATTTTATTTATCAGAAAAAAAGTGCCCAATGCAAGAATTCGAATGTGAAAAAATATGAAAAAATATAATAGAATGCCTATGTGAACGGTCAGAAAATGTCAATTTCGTGTTTATAAAAATTAATGTGTAGTATACAATAATGTTTCCCATGAGAGGCCACCTAGAAAATTTATAAATCTGGTCTCTCCTGGAAGTATTCTCCTATCAGAGACTGTTGCATCAAGCCAGGTCATGTGAAGTCTTTTAAACAAATATTTTTAACAGAAACCATGTCGTTGAAATGGTTTCAAAAAATGGTCTTTCATGGGAGACTCTACTGTATAAACTTCCTATCATTTGTTTACATTTTTGTAAAAGCATAAAAACATTTAATAAAATGTCTTGGAAATAATAGCTAGTTACTATCATTTTATTTAGATTTTAATATAAATTCTTAAATATTAAAAATTATTTTTTTAAATATCCTAATATAAAAGAAAAAATAGAATCAATATAGATTTTTAAAAAAAATAATATTCAATTTATATTAAAAATTGTAACCAAAAGATGACTTTTTATTTATTTATATCTTAAATAGGGTTGGCTACCTAACTTATGGTCATATATAGGAATGGCCAGTAATAGATACTGTACCTACCTGTGTGCTGAATAAACTGTAGCACTATCAGAATCAAGAGCCACGGTGGCATAGTAACAACTGTACATGGGAGAACATGAAACTTGACACTTGTGTGAGACCAATTTAGCTTCAATGTTTGTCACTCTTAACAAAATTCTTCTCTAACATTTTGTTCTCCAAACAGCAAAATATCCATAATCTCATTCAGAACTTCATAATATACCTCTTTTATATTTATGTATTCTTTTTGAGAAGTTTTGCAGACGATATGTTATTTTGTATGATTTTTGACTATAAGAATTGTATGGTATGAATTTTTTTTTTTTTCTAATAGTAGTATTTTAAAAGTGTTATTACAATTTTTTTAATAATAAAAATAATTATTGTTGTGTAAAAGGCATAGTTTGGCATAGTTGACATTTGACGTTACAAATGCCATTAAGTATTATTAATGTTGCAAAGACCCTTTGCGCTAACAAAATACTAGTGCAAAATATCCCTTCACACACAGGTTATTTGAATATATGATACGTCTGCAAAATTCGAAATTTTAAAGAAAAGTCTAAAACTCTAAAAAACCGCTCGAAGAGATATCGAAACCAAGTTATGGTGCACACCACGAAAACATTACGACTATTTTCACAAAGTACACAGAAAAAAAAAACCTTACTTACACAAAATATTAGAAAAAAACTTTTTTTTTTTTAATTATTTATAATCAACATAATAATAAATAACCATATATTAGTTTTTAATTAATTATAGTGTCACGGCTTAAAAGTCGTTTCTGGAAAATGGTATGAAAGTAACAAAATTGGTGTGTAGACAAAAACAAAACGTATCCATAAAATAGGAATTTAACAATTTTGAAGATACACAAAATTTTATTTTTTGATATTCATTAAAATTCCTTTTATAAATTAATAAGTATATCTTGGCACTCTTAAGCTATGGGCTGGTGGCGCAACGGTAGCGCGTCTGACTCCAGATCAGAAGGTTGCGTGTTCGAATCACGTCCGGCTCAAATTTTTTTAATAAAAAAAATTATATACTATTATTAATTATTTTTTTAAATAAATTTTTGTTTTATCATTGCCCGTTTTTTCTTATCCTTAAAATTCAAATTCATATGTTCACTATAAGTTGGGTCATTTTCATTGATTCAATTTATTATTATTTTTTTTTAATAGTCCCATTGGGTATTTTGAATTATTTTTGTATTGAATGTTATATAATTATCAGAAAAACGAAAAATCTTCATTAAACTAAAATCTAAATCTAAGAATTTAGTTTTGAGAGAAATAAAAATAGAATTAATTCTATAAACACTTTGATTAAAAATGCTCCCTTAATATGGGATTTAGTTTTTTTATGTGGTTTCTTACATTAAATTTTAAAAACTTTTTTATATTTTGGGTTTTCACAATTAAAAATGTATGTAAAGCTTGTAAAATCTAATTTTTTTTATTTATTTCAGAGTAAGGAAAAAAATTCTAATTTCCGTTTTAGCTTTAGCATTTTTTTTTTTTTTTTTTGCAATGCGTAGGATGGTAATAAAAATCCTGCAGGAACCATTCGAAGATCTCTGATTTAAATATATCAAATTTAACATATGTAATTTATTAGAAAAGGCAGAAGAATTAATCCACTCTAAAGATTAAATATTAGAAAAAAAACTATGACACAGCGAGACACAGGCTCTCTGATTGATTGATCTCCAGGCGAGCACGTTATTAGCGACCTTTCCAATTTTTTTCAGACTTTGCTATCCATGTCTCAGAATAGCATAGCCTTTCTACTAAAGCGTTCAAGCCAAAAGAGAAAAACTCTACCCATGTCATTTGAAGGCCCTTTGATCACTTTGATATATTTGTCTATAAGAGACTCACATCAGCGTCCTAATGCATAAACATAAACATTAGGATGAAAATCAAGCTTTGTTTTTAACCTTGGCTGGAGGCAGTGTTCAATTTACAAAATACCAATCCTTATGCCTCCGCCACCTTCTGAGGACTGTAATTGCTTTGCGTTGAGGCGATCACTGGGTTATTTAACAAAGCTATCCAAATTTACATACTTGGCACGTGGTAAAATTAATTCTAGAACTAAAATTCTAGACCAATGTAATGTATAAATCAAGAAGAGCTAACGCTGCACTCGTTTCGGGTTGTTGGCCCTCGTCAGCGTGGTGCAGGCTTTACCATTAAAGAACAAACTTAAATCAACATACACAGTCTAGCCATAAATTCTGTTACAAACAATTTTATGAATTAAATGATTAAGAACAAAAACTAATGGAATATAAATACATATTTTATTAGCCAATAGGACATAGATTTTAAATATATACAATCATTCAAAATTCCCTCCCTTATTTTTGACACAGGATCTCAAACGTTCGGCCACTGATCTATGGTGGCACGCACCTTTTCTAAGGGTATTTCTTTCATTGCTCTCACAAATGCTTTCAATTGATCCAAATTATGATATCTTTTAGAGCACACCTTCTCCTCTAAATATGCCCACAAACTGTAATCAAGGGGGTTTAAATCAGGGCTTCCAGAGGGCCATTCATTGGCCTTTATAAACTCCGAACATTCGTCTCCAACCATTGTTGAGTTGACTTAGCTTTGTGAGCAGGAGCTGAATCTTGTTGAAATATCCAATGTTCTCCATTAAACATTTTTGTATTCAGAGGCATTACTATTTGTTCCAAAATATCTTCTTGATAGTTTTTAGCTGTAGTTTTTACCCCATTGGCACAGAAGTGAAGATCTGTTACACCTTGGTAGCTATCTCCCCACCAAACCATGACAGAAGAAGGATGGTGACTTTTTTCAAGTCTTCTGACTTTCAAATAAGCTTCTAGAGAGCTACGAGCATATATCCTATCATTCTGACGATTAATCTATTCCTCGACAGTGAAAATTTTCTCGTCTGTGAAAAGGATTCTCTCATGCCACCGACCATCATGCTGCGCCAACAACATTTTTGATCTAACCCTTCTAATATCTCTAAGAGCAGGGGTTATCAAATGACCTGTGCGTCTTGGAGCTAAATTCATCTGCTTTGCTAAGATATTTTGTTTGCGGCGTGGATTTCGACGAATTCTTTCGCGAATGGCTTTTATAGCTGCTTGCGTTCGTTTCACGCGCGGTCGACCAGATCTTTCAAGGTCATTAATAGTGCCATCCTTGTTGAACCTTTCAATGGTTCGATAAACAAATTGACGCGTAATATTCAAATTTTGTAAAAGTTTAAAAATGGATGAAGGACTTTGGCCTACCTTGTGTAAGGCTATTACAGCTATACGGTTTTCTTTAACACCCCAATAAATTATCAAAAAACAAATATATTCCGATTTTTTTTTCTAAACACGTGTGTACGAGATATTCAAATAACAACTACTGTATTTTGAATACTTCACGCGGTCAAATTAAAATTTTTATCACTGATTTGGTTTTGTAACAATATTTATGGCTAGACTAAGTATAGTTTAGTATTGCTTTTTTAACACACACAAATAGATCTATAAAAGCATAGAGCGCCTCTCGCGTCAAAATAAATGTCGAAACTAGATGCCATCTATTGAACGCCGCCGCAAACTAGCTGCCTCGGGTCAGTGACACAGCCACAATACTAGCTTTGGCTAACTTAGAAGCGTCCACCTGGTTGTTTCAGGCTAATGGCCCTCTTCGGCCCAGGGCGGACTTTATTCCATTATATCCCTTATGGCCCTGCTGTAATAAAGTCCGCCCTGGGCTGAGGAGGGTTATTGTGACGAAACCATGGTTTCCAGGTAGACGCTTCTCAGTTTGCCAAAGCTTGTGTTGTGGCTTTTTCGACGACCCGAAGCGTCGACTAGTTTGCGGTGACGTACAATAGATGGCGCTCAGTTTTGACTGGGGCCCTATGCTTCGTGCCCCGAAAAACAGTTGCGACGCAGGTCGACCCAGGGGATTGAACGAGGCACGTCCACGATGGAGATACACCGCACAGCGATCTTTCCAACAGGATACTCTTGCAGTCATGTCGATTCTAGTGCCAGGCGTGCGATCAGACTAGTGAGGAGGGTAATGGGCGTAGCATATCCCCGCAGGACAATGGCAATGGTCTCCGACTCCTGCTCCGCATGATAGCTACAGCTGGCGTTTTTGTGTGTGTGTGTGCTGAGGCGCGAGCCGAAGGTCTTCAAGTACTGTGCGTCCAGGAGCGCAGCCCGCATTGAGCGCCCTAGGGCAGGAATACCATCTGAGAAGTCTGCGATAGTCGCCCTTAATCAGCGTTGGAGAGCTAGCAAGTCTGGCAGCCGCGCTCAATGGGGGTTGCGCTCCTGCACCCACAGCACCTGAGGGCCTTTTGCCAGCGTGTGCTAGAGCGTTATCGTGATGAAAAAAATTTTGGAACAAATTTCGAAAACTTTATTTCAAGATCCTCGGTCAATATTTTTAAACACGTTCCATATGAAACCCTTTTTCTGTTTTTGACATGTATGAAGCCTTTGTTTCGAAAACTTTCTCTCAAGTCCAAGATCCTTGGTCAATGTTTTTTTGCATGTTTCATATGAAACCCTTGGTTCTTCTACTAGTTTTCTGATGGTTGTCCTAGTTTTAAACCACTAATTTTTTTGGGTCAGTTCTTCATGATTTTTCAAAGGAGGTATTCCCTAGCGTGCGTCATCTTGGGTTGACTCTCTACCAGATTTGAAACAGGCAAACAACTTAAACGTTTTTGATTGTGATAAGTGAAGACATATTGTATATGCCCACTTCCGCCTGAGAGGACCTACGTCACCACTACGTCACGGCCAGCCAATCACCGAGCTGCCCCATCCTCCCCTCCCCCTTTTTAGTCATAATAAAGATAACTTTCCTGTTGTTCGCTTCGCCTCCGCGTGCTTCAATATATCCACTTCAATCGGCAGATGTAGTGGGATAATTGACTACTTCCTTATACTATTACATCATCTAGTCCAGCTTCAACTAATAGCCCAACATCTGGTAGCAGAGCGTGGTTAATTCGAGACACCACGTGCAAGATGACCTCGACGATGATCAACACGCCCCTCGAGAAACTCAATGATCAGAACTACAGAAGCTGGAAGTATAATACGAAGATGATGCTAATCGAAAGAGAACTCTGGAAGTATGTTACGGAGCCAACACCCGATGAAGAAGCCTCAAGAACAATCTTCAACATGAAGCAAGAAAAGGCGTTGGCTATGATAGCACTGACGATCTCACCGAGCCAACAGATTCATATAATGGACTGTACCACTGCACGAGAAGCATGGGATACCTTGGAACAAGTATACGAACCCAAGTCAAGGTCAAGAATCCTCCAACTGAAGAAGCAGTTCATCTCCATAAGATTCGAAGAAGAGACGATGACGAACTATTTGGGGAGACTGAAGATCTGTTCGGATCACTTAAGAGAGGCAGGCGCAGAAAATGCAGGATCAAGACCTCGCCTATTCAATGCTTGCTGGCCTACCGGACTCATACGACGGAATCATCATGACCTTCAGTAACGTAGAAGACAAAGAATTCACCTCTAGCAAGGTAAAACATGTGCTGCTAGCAGAATACGAGAGACGGATGGCCCGACGTGTGAATAACACAAATGAAGCTTTGCAGTTCGGGACAACGACCAGGAAGGAAGACAAGAAGAAGAAAAATTTCACCTGCTACAAGTGCGGCAAGGAAGGACATATCGCGAGATCATGCAGAGGAAAGGCTAAAACTCCAACTCCAAATTTCCAACCACCGAGATGTAGCACTCACGAGATAGCGGGAAGCGAAATGCTAACAGCCCTATCCTGCGCCATCCCTGACAACTCTTGGGTGATCGACAGCGGCGCGACTCACCACGTGTGTAACAAAAGGGAGTGGTTCACCAACTTCCAAGGAATAACGTCGGATCCGATCCTAACAGCGAGCGGGACTACACATGCGGAAGGATGCGGCGACATCAAGTTCAAGGCCTATGTGGGTAAGCACCACGTTGACCTAAAACTATGTAATGTGCTGTATGTCCCTAATGTGCGACGAAACCTATTGTCAGTCTCGAGCATGGAAAATAAGGGCAAGATAGTTAATTTTGCGAACAGAAGAGCTCAAGTTTTCGATTCGGAGAACCGAATTGTTGCAATAGCACATGATGAAAATGGATTATATGTCATGAAGGGTAGAGTCATTTTACCAAACGCTGAGTTGTTTAACAGTCAAAGGAGTTCACAAAAACAAACATTAGAACTATGGCATCAGAGATTCTGTCATGTAAACAATGACGCAATTGAGAATGGCAAAGGGGGAATTAGTTAAGGGGTTAGAGATCTCCTCGATGGATCGAAGTCTGTGTGATGATTGTTGTGTAGCAAAGTCCACACAAAGAAAGAGCCACACAAACCCATTAGGAATATAAGATCTAAAAGGCCTTTAGAATTAGTTCACACTGATATTTGTGGTCCAATGCCTGTTAGATCTATTGGAGGAAGCGCATATTTTCTAACATTCATTGATGATTATTCTAGAAAGATAACCCTGTTTTGCCTTAAACATAAAAACGAAGTGCTGAAACACTTCGACTCGTATCTCGCTAGGGCTGAGAGAGAAACCGGACATAAGCTAAAAGTGCTAAGATCCGACAATGGACTCGAATATTGCAACCATTAATTTAAAACTAGGCTAGAGCAACTTGGCATCAAACACGAGCTAACGAACACATACTCGCCACCTATGAACGGCGTTGCAGAAAGGGCTAATCGAGTGTTGTTGGACATAACCCGATCTTGTTTACATAGCGCCGATCTCCCTCAGAGATTCTGGGCAGAGGCAGTAAACACTGCAGCTTATATAAGAAACAAGTGCTACAATAGCGCCCTAGGAGATAAAGTACCCGATGAACTTTGGTCATCAAGAAAACCGAGTGTTCGCCACTTAAAAGCTTTCGGGTGCTTAGCATATAGCCATATCCCCACAGAAAGGCGAAAGAAACTGGACAATCGAGCAAATAGGTGCATTCTTGTTGGTTATTCTTCCCAGACCAAAGGCTATCGTCTTTGGTGTCCAGAAACTCAACACGTAATCCAAACGAAGCATGTCAAATTTGACGAATCCAAGATAGGACTGAAGTGGACTAAGGTTGAGGATGAACCTGAAAGTTACAACCATATTTGGATAGAACCCGATAACCAGCTTGAAGGAGATATAGATCTAAAACCTGAAGCGGAAAGAGAATGTAATGATGATACGAGTGATCAGGATTTAGTGGGGGTAAACAACGACGACATTGTTCAAACTAGGCCTAAAAGAATTGTACGAAACCCTTATGGACGTGCTGGAAAGCCAAAAGCAGAACTGCATTTCCTAGATATCATCGAACCCCACAACTTTCGAACAAGCCATAAACAGCAAAGAGGCACCGTACTGGAGAAGGGCCATGAAGGATGAATTGAGAAGTCTTGAGGATAGAAATACATGGACGTTGTCCGACCTACCACTTGGCAAGCGCCCAATTAGCAGTAGATGGGTATTTAAAATAAAGACTAACTCAAAAGGGGACGTTGAAAGATTTAAAGCACGATTAGTTGCGAGAGGTTTTTCTCAAAAACGAAACGTTGACTTTTTTGAGACATATTCGCCAGTAATAAATTTTTCGGTCATCAGAATGATCTTTGCATTGACGATAAATAAAAATTGGTACAATCGACACCTCGACGTCGACAATGCATATCTGTACGGCGAACTGAATGAAGAAATCTATATGAGCCCACCAGATGGATCTAACGACGAGAAATGTGAGGGCAAAGTTCTTAAACTAAACCGTCCAATATATGGTTTACGTCAGTCCGGTCTCGAATGGTACTGCACACTAGATAAAGCTCTTGAAGATATTGGATTTCGTCGTTTAGCCGCTTGTAATTGTTTATACACTTTTGAAGATAAGGCGGTTATCGCAGTATATGTCGACGATCTATCTTTGTTCGCGGAAAGCGAGGACATTCTGACAAATATTGAGGAAAAGATTAGAGAAAATTTTAAGATAAAGAACTTAGGACCCATCAAATATTTCTTAGGTGTAGAAATAAGTTATCCAGATGAAAACACAATAATCCTCTCACAAGGAAAATACACCATGTCGATCCTCGAACGATTTAATATGATGGAATGTAGGGACGTTTCTACTCCATTAGATAACTCCATCCCGATTACAAAGAAAGACTGTCCAACAACTGATAAGGAAAAGGATGAGATAAAACACGTCCCTTACAGAGAACTTATAGGGTCTCTGCTATATCTTGCAAACTCATCGAGACCTGATATGACGTTTGCCGTAACTAAATTAGCACAATTCTGTAGTAACCCAGGCGAACGACACTGGCAAGCTGCTAAACATATACTAAGATATCTTCAAGCTACTAAGAATGTTTCACTCATCTATAAAAGAGGGTCTGATGATATACTAGCATTTAGCGACTCAGATTGGGCTAATGACATAGATGATAGACGATCAACTAGCGGGTCAGCTGTTACTATTAATGGTTGTTTAGTGTCATGGAGATCTAAAAAGCAAAATTGCGTATCATTATCTACAATAGAGTCTGAATACATTGCTCTCGCCCAGACCACTAAGGAAATATTGTGGATAGCACAAATATTAGAGAATTTGAAATGCCTGACTAACGCCTCACGCCCAATAACAATATTCTGTGATAATAGAGCTGCCATCGAGTTTTCTAAAAACAACATAGAAAACAATAGGTCGAAGCACATTGACATACGGTATCATTATATAAGAGAAAAGGTCAACAGTGGAGACATCCATGTGAATTACATCTCAACCAACGACAACCTGGCCGACATCTTCACCAAGGGCCTCAAAAGGACTGCACATCAGAATGCTTGTGCAGCTATGAATTGTCTGGATACTGGCATACTACCCGACATATCCAAAGTGGGGGAATGAAGACATATTGTATATGCCCACTTCCGCCTGAGAGGACCTACGTCACCACTACGTCACGGCCAGCCAATCACCGAGCTGCCCCATCCTCCCTCCCCCTTTTTAGTCATAATAAAGATAACTTTCCTGTTGTTCGCTTCGCCTCCGCGTGCTTCAATATATCCACTTCAATCGGCAGATGTAGTGGGATAATTGACTACTTCCTTATACTATTACATCATCTAGTCCAGCTTCAACTAATAGCCCAACAATAAGGCTACCTCCCCAAACGCCAATTTCAACATTTGAAACGTTTCTGACGCCGTTTTTCCCTATTTTTGACCAAACTTTATGCATACCCTTTGTTTTCTTTAAAGATCCATTGTTAAAAAAACGCCGCGCCTTTGTTTCTTTTTTTTTAATATTTATAAAATTCTTATTATTTGAAATATCGAAAAGATATACATATTTGCTAGTAGAACGAGGTCTCGTGATTATGATGATAATTTTTATTTTTCGAAAACTCTTTCAGAATTTTTTTTTACTAATTCTTCTAATTTACTAATTTCTTTACTTTGAATATATATATCTGAAATAGAGCGATCCAAATTTAAATCTTTAAATAATAAATATATATAGGTTTTGAACTTTTAATTAGATATTTTAAATTTATATTTAGACATTTTTCATTTCAATTTAGACATTTTTCATTTCAATTTTGACATTTTCATTTTAATTTAGACACATAGACTTTTAATATAATCTTTATTTAAGACACTTTGAAACACAATTTAAAAAAACACAACTAAGAGACTTCCGCAGATCTGCCGCGTCGCGCCACGCAGCGGCGGTTTCATGGCTCACGCTTGCATGTTTGCCTACGGGAGTGGTCTGTCATCCCAGCATGCTGGAAGGAAGTCTCTCGGCCCCCACAGTACTCCCCTTCCAGTGACGTAGTCACGATTCTGCTCACCAATGTGGTGTGTTGATTTATTAGTCCAGTGATGGCCCAGAAAAGTAATTCAAAGTTAGTGTTTTATTGGTATTACTTATTAGCTACATTTTTAGAGGAAGAGAAAAGGACAACACCCTAGAATGTCTATTGAGTTCTCATTGACTTCCGCCGATCTGCCGCGCCACGCAGCGGTGGTCATCTCCTATTTCATGGCCCCCGCTTGCATGTTTGCCGACGGCGTGGCCTGTCATCCCAGCAGGCTGGAAGGAAGTCTCTCGGCCCCCCACAACAACACTAAATATAATATTAAAATATTATCGTCTTATTTGTATTAATTTTAAAATGAATAGAAGCTCGTATCAAGCAATATCAAAAGAAAAACAGAAAACTTTATTCAAGTTGGTATGCTCACAAGAAGAAACTATGCAAAAACTTCTAAGTTAATGAACATCAATTATAATTTTGTAAATAAAATTATAAAAAAGAAAGCTAATTAAAATTACCAAAGAAAGGAGGATTTATACAGAAAAATTTTCATTAAGCGATTTCGATTTTATTTTGAAAAGTATATACAAAATAATTTTAGTATAACTTCAAAAAAATTAAGAGATTAATTGAAAAATATTTTAAATCTAGAAGTGTCGCAACCAACAATATTCAAAGCAATAAAAGAGTTTAAAATAACTCTGAAAAAGTTATCTATTGAGTTGATCAACATAAAATCAGATGAAACTGAGCGAAAAATGAAAAGAAGATGAGTAATTGTGTATTAATAATTCACCCTATTTAAAAATGTTGTCAAACATCACTATTTTCATTTCAAGCCCTTCTTTCTTATTCTAAAAACTATATTTAATATTTTTAGTTGTTTCGAAATGTTCCTAAATAAGGATTATATAGAAAGAAAATGTTGGATAACTGAATGCTACGACAGCTAGCGCCACACTGGACCTATCATCATCACAACTGTTTGTTTACCTTCTTCTCTATATTACAATAACTGTTCGCTACCATAACTTTGTCTTTTCTTGCTAAATGGATAATAAAGATTATTATCATATAATCCTCAACGTCCTCATGCCTTCCTACAAGCTGTAAGTACCTAAATCTTACAACAATTAGATTATGAGACTGAGTATTGCATGAAATTCAATTAACGAGTTAAGACAAAGAAAAAAGGCTTAGCAAAAATGGCGTCACTCCTGAGCCACGATGTAACCCTAGATAAGCTCGACGGCTATAACTACTCACTATGGTCTTTCAAAATTGAAATGCTCTTGCAAAAGGAAGATCTTTGGGAAGTTGTCACCGAAAATATTCCAGATGAACCTAAAATCGAATGGAAAAAGAAAGACTCAAAAGCTAGAGCTATCATTAATCTAAGCATCGCCGACTCACAAATAGTGCATGTCAAAAACCTACTAACAGCCAAAGCTACCTGGGACACTCTTAAAAATATCTATGAAAGAAAAACACTCTCAGGAAAAATTTATTTGCTAAGGAAACTATACAGCTTAAAACTCGAAGAAGACAAAAACATGCAACAGCACTTCACTACCATGATGGAAATAGTTGACAAACTGCGAACCATTGGCGAAACACTAAAGGACTCTCACATCACGGCTATACTGCTTTGCTCGCTTCCAAAGAGCTACTCCAATCTCATCACGATGTTGGAATCAAGGCCTGATGACGAGCTAACGCTTGAATTCACCAAGAACAAACTCCTTGATGAACACACACGCAGAGTAGAAAGCTCGAAAGACGAAAGTACTGAATCAAAAGCCTTAAAAAGCCTCCACAGAGCTTCAAGCCAAAGAAGAGAAAAAGGGAAGAAATTCTGTTCTTTCTGCCACAAACCAAACCACTCCAAAGAAGAATGTTGGCACTATCAAAGCGAAACAACAGCAACAAAGAGTACAAATATGAAAACTTCAGAAGAGGAAACGTACCAAAGTACACAAATCAGTCGAGTGTCACCCAAGAACAATCAACAAATCAGAGAACAACAAAAGGACCTAACCCAAAAGCTCTCAATTGCACTCAACGAGAAGCAAGTGTACACAACTGGTTCATCGACTCTGGAGCCACATCTCATATGGCGTACGATGAAAGCTTCTTCACTGAACTTAACAGAGAACAAACACAAAATGTTGTGGTTGCTAATGGCAATAAGCTGCAGGTCAAAGGGATAGGACAAGGAGAAATCAAAGTCATCACACCCCAAGGAAAGACTGACACCTTACTTCTCACAAAAGTTCTCTACATCCCGGAACTAACAGACAACCTTCTGTCAGTGAGTGCGGCCACCTCCAACGGATGTAAAGTGACGTTCAAAAGAGATTGGTGTACCATCGAAAGAGACAACACAGTCCTCGCGAACGGTATACTTGACAATGGAATGTACCGACTCCACCTGGATGACAACCTCCAAACTCGCACATTCAAAGCAAATGTAGCAAAACAAAACCACTGCAAGAACAAAAATTGCCTCATGCTCTGGCACGACAGACTAGGACACAGAAATATAGAATCAATTAAGAAGATTCAAAATGAGAACCTAGCAAGAGGACTAAGTCTAAATAACTGTTCGCACAGCACAGACTGCGTTCAGTGCATTCAAGGTAAACTCACCGAAACCCCATTTCCAAAGAAGACAGAGTACAGAGCAACTGAAACGCTTCAACTTGTCCACAGTGATGTCTGCGGTCCATTACCAACTAACTCTCTTAGCGGTAAGAGATACTTCATCACCTTCACTGATGACTACAGCAGATACACGAAGGTCTACCTCCTGAAAGGAAAAGACGAAGTCTATGAAAAAATGAAAGACTACGTCATCTCAGCACACACGGAATTTGGAAAAAATATCCAAACCATACGGACAGACAACGGTCGTGAGTACGTAAACCGACAAGTCGAAGATTTCCTGAACCAAAGCGGAATCAAACATCAGCTAACAGTCCCCTACTCACCAGCCCAGAACGGAGTAGCAGAAAGGAAAAATCGATCACTAATGGAGATGACAAGATGCATGCTGTTTGACTCAGGACTCCCACAATCTCTATGGGCGGAAGCGGTTACCACAGCTAATTACCTACACAACCGAATACCCTCGAAAGCTACAGACAAGACTCCTTTTGAACTATGGACCAACAGGAAGCCCAGTCTGAAGCATCTAAAAAGATTCGGATGTAAAGCCTTCGCCTATATTCCCAAGATAAAAAGAAACAAGTTGGATAGCAAAGTTATCGAAGGGATCTTTCTTGGATACGATGATCGAAGCAAAGGATACAGAATCCTGCACGACACAGACAACATCACAATCAGCAGATCCGTAAAATTTCTAGAAAAAGAAAATGGTTTTCACCACACTTCCACAAAAACAACTTCACCACAAGTACTAAGTACAGATCTAACTTCCTCCAATCATATTGGTAATGCAGAGGAAAGTCAGGAACCAGGAACACAACCCCGAAAACCCAATTCCAAAGGAGAAATAGAGCGGTACAAAGCCAGACTCGTAGCAAAAAGGGTTCAATCAGAAATTTGGCCGAGACTACGAAGAAACCTTTGCACCAATTGTGAAGCATTCTACAATTAGAGCCTTCCTAGCTGCATCAGTCTACAAAGGGATGCAAGTGAACCACCTCGATGTCAAGACAGCGTTCCTACACGGCGACCTAGATAAAGAACTCTACATGGAACTCCCAGAAGGACTCCACACAAAACAAACAAACAAAGTCTGCAAACTAAAGAAGGCAATTTACGGTCTAAAACAAGCTGGAAGATCTTGGAACACAAAAATTGCAAGCACTCTAATTAAAAATAACTTCAAACAGAGCATTGTAGACCCATGCCTATTCACCAAGAATGAAGAAAACCATTCCATCTACTTGATTCTATATGTGGATGACATGCTCCTTGCAAGCGATTCCGAAATAATCATCCAAAACACTGTAAAAACTCTCGAAAAAGAATTCGAAATAAAGAACCTTGGAGACCCCACTCAATTCATTGGTATAGGAATCTCCAGGAACAGAGAAGGTGAACTCCTTCTGAGCCAAAAGAATAAAATCCAAGAATTAGTTGAAAGGTACAATCTCCAAGAAGCGAAACCTACTTTCACTCCCATGGAAAGCGGATACCCCGGTATATCTGATGAAAAACTTCTACCAAACAACGTCCAATACCAACAACTGATAGGCTCACTATTGTACCTAAGCGTAGTATCCAGACCAGATATCGCAGCTCCAGTCTGCATACTTAGCAGCAGAAACCAGAATCCTAGAAATTGTGACTGGAATGCAGCAAAAAGAATCGTAAGATATCTAAAAACTACTAAAGAACTCGAGCTACGCATATCTAACCAAAAACCTCCCACACTGGAAGCATACAGTGATGCCACATGGGCAAGCGACAACACCGACAGAAAATCACTAAGCGGAAACTTGTTCCTACTGGGTTCAAACCCCATCTCATGGATGACTGGGAAACAAGGTTGCGTATCTCTCTCATCCACCGAAGCGGAACTTATCTCCGCAGCTGAAGCCTCACAAGATCTGTTATGGCTTCTCGACTTGCTAAAGGATCTCGAACTGGAACAGAAAGCTCCAATCTACTTCCACCAAGACAATCAATCATGTCTCAAGATATGTTCATCCGAAAAAGTGTCTTCTAGAACCAAGCACATCGCAACCAAGATCCATCACCTGAAGGATCTTCAGAAGAAGACGGTGATAAAAATGGTCTACTGCCCAACGGGCGACATGAAGGCGGACATTCTGACCAAGCCGCTACCAAGGCCGACATTTGAGAAGTTACGCTACAACCTCGTGATGTCTCCACATTCATGCCGGGGATTTGTTGGATAACTGAATGCTACGACAGCTAGCGCCACACTGGACCTATCATCATCACAACTGTTTGTTTACCTTCTTCTCTATATTACAATAACTGTTCGCTACCATAACTTTGTCTTTTCTTGCTAAATGGATAATAAAGATTATTATCATATAATCCTCAACGTCCTCATGCCTTCCTACAAGCTGTAAGTACCTAAATCTTACAACAGAAAATGTGTCTAAATTAAAATGAAAAATGTCTAAATTGATATGAAAAATGTCTAAATTAAAATTGAAAATCTCTAAATAAAAAATGAAAGTGTCTAAATTAAAATAAAAATGTCTAAATATAAATTTAAAATATCTAATTAAAAGTTAAAAACCTATATATGTATATTCTACTACATCATCTAACAAAAAATAGCTTAACAGTAACTATTTAAATGAAAATGGCAATATATCAACTTTGTATTCCACTTTGATATTCTGCATATATTCTTTTTGTTTGGTTTTTTTTTTTCAGATATTTATTACTTTTTATTCATATTGTCCATATTATTTGAAGTATCCTGAACATATAAACATCATAATACTATTTGTTTCAATTGTAAAAGTCGAAATGCTTTCTACCTTTTTCGACTGGTTTACTTTAAAAGCAGTCGCCAATTACAGAACACCATGATGATCATGGCCTGTACCCCACATGTATATACTATGAATTAGACTTAAAAACAATTTTAAAGATGAAAATATTTTCATGTAAGTACACACAAATGCTCAGAATTTTTAAATTATTTAAAAATTGATATTAATTCAAATATTTTCTTGATTTATTTGCGAATAATTTAATATTCTGTGCAAACGAATTTGACTAAACTTTCTGATATTTTTGTAATATATCATCATCCAAAACGTGCTCAACTTTAAGATTTGTTTATTTATTTTAAAATAAAAAATTAATAGAAATTGCCGTCCTTTGCATAGGTAATTATTAATAAACCAAATTATATAAACAAAAACACCAAAACTGGTTGTAATTTACACATATTTTATAACGGGCTGGTGTTGTCATGCAAACATCTGTAAAAAATTAAATAAAAATATTTTAAATACGTAAAAATGTCCATTTCAAAGGACATTTACTATTTTTGTCAATTAGTACTTTGTAAGAACATGGTATCAACGAATTTTCCGAAATGTCACATATAATTTACTTATTTGGAATTGTTAACTTGTCATTTTTGACTCTTAACCATATCGAAACACGTCATTCACTCTTCCAAATAAAATAATTTTTTACTGTCTTTATTGCAATAGAAAAATATTTAAGAAGGCATTTCAGTGAACTTTCCCAGTAATTTTGCCAGTTTAATCTACCAGACTGCCCTAATATAATGGACTACTATTAAATATCAGGGCACCTCTTAGAGAGGAATTTTTGGAAGCTTAAGGACTGTAGAAATTAGGAAAGTCCTAGACCTAAAAAAATTTAGTGTCAATATAAATTAATCACAGGTATTTAAAAAAAAAAAAGTTTTGTTTTAAAAAATCTATATCAACGAGTTAGAACCAATCAGAGATTTGTTTACATCATGCGTCACTGTGATGTCACGACCAATGAGAGGCTTAGTCTCAGATCGGTCCCAAATGTCTAGTAATCACCCGAACTAGAAATTTAAAGACATACACTAATGGACAAAACTTGGGGAAGTTTTATGTATGTATATCTGAATCCAGAAAAATAACTGAAAGATATTGATATACAGTGACCATTATTGAAGACACACAAGATAACCTAGGGTGAACAAAATTGCCTGTTTTGTCGAAAAAAAAAATAGATGACCAGTGACATCAAAAACTTTCCATTTAATTAAGTTTTGTCCATGAGTGTACATACATTGGCATACATTACTCTTCTGCAAACAATAATAAAATATCCATTTAGGGATGAATTAAATACAGTAGAACATACTCCATGAGAGGACACTCCTGCTAGATGACACCTCTCTATAAATGACAGTTTCCATCGCCAAAATTACCATTTTTACTATTTTGCAACTCTCCGGTAAGAGGACACCTTTCCCTAAAGGATACTTTGGCTCTGTAATTAGGTGTTGTCCTTTACAGGGATCACAATTTTTATCTTATTTCCTTGGGGTAAACGCGACTTGTGCAGGTAATGGACAACCTTCCACCAGTTATACATAAGGAAGTAGATCAGAAAGAACAAGCCAACAAAGATCTTCTAGAATTCCAAGAAGAACTCAAAAAGAGAGAAGAACTCAAACAGAAAGAACAAGTCAACAAAGATCTTCTAGAATTCCGAGGAGAACTCAAATTCTACATCAAACTCCTAGAAAACAAATCATCAGTACCTAACAGGTGAGTTTACCCTCCACATTCTCTCTGTGCATCATACTGTAAACACAAGGTAATAACACCAAATAAATAAATAGTGTGTGATGTTTCAGTAACAGCATTGTTACCATCTTCAGACAAAAGTACTGAATAAGAAATTTTACCACAGCATGTTTTAAATAGTTACTGTTATCAAGTGTGTAAACAAGATAGCAGATAAGAAGAAGATAGTTTTCTGAGAAACACAGACTATTTTTGCAGTTTGTCTGAAGATGGTAACAATACTGTTACCGAAACGTCACACACTATTAAATTATTTGGATTAGGTCTTATTTTCTTGTATTATAATCTATAATCCAAATTGTGCTTTATCAATGGTGTCTAAATTGTCTATGGGAACACAACAATTGTGTGTGATGTTGGCTCCACGTTGTAACATCTTCAAGTACTGTGAGCATATACTAACTATGGCCGCAATTCCTAGCATGCTGAAGTATTGCATTTTTAGCAATAAAATTTGTGTCTAAACAAGAATTGTGTTGATAAAGCACAATTTGGATTATAGATTATAATACAAGAAAATACCTAATCCAAATAATTTAATAGTGTGATGTTTCGGCAACAGCATTGTCACCATCATCAGACAAAAGAATAAAATGAATTTATTCATTTTATTTATTTTAAAGATTTATTCTTTTGTCTGATAATGGTGACATTGCTGTTACTGCAACATCACACACTAATAAATTATTTGGATTGGGTCTTATTTTCTTGTATAAGTATTGTGTTGAAATTTGTTTTTAAAAAGGTGGCCAAATTATTGTTGGTGTTATTTGATAGGCTGGAGGTGTCGACATGAAAAAAATGAATTATTTTGTTACATTGTTGTTGGGAAAATTAACAAAGTTAATTATATATATAGTCAATATAATACAGTAGAACCTACCTTTAGAGGACACCTCTCTACAAAGGACAGTTTTCATTTGCAAAATTACCATTTTTACTATTTAGTAGCTCTCCGATAAGAGGACATTTCTCCTAAAGGACACTTTGGCTCTGCAATTAGATATTATCCTTTACAGGGAGGTTCTACTGTATACACTAAAATGATAAAAATTCAAACAAATATTGTATGATATTATCATCATTATCGAGTGATATCATATTTAAATCTTCTTCTTTCTTATCTCCCTTATTCACCCATCATTTAAATCTAAAGAGTGGTTGCTACACCATTATGTCATACAACGCCCGGGTTTTACCTGATTAAATGCTTTTATTCAAATACTATTCGTTACAATTATAAATTGGCACCGTGGATGTCATTCTTGTATAATACACCTATCCCCCGATTTACACGGTAGATACGTTCCTGAGAAAAACGTGTAAATCGGGGATAGGTGTACACAGAAATAAAAATAAAATGCATTGACAGGTTAAAATATGTAGTCAGCACATAAGCTCGAGATTCCTCGTGAGATGTGTACACAGCGCCTGTGTTCAATCACAGTAGCATTTAGTATAGTGCGATAAAAACAAAAAAAAAAACTTATTTGGAAAACCGTGTAAAAGCGAAAACGTGTAAAACAAGTACCGTGTAAATCGGGGGATAGGTGTATATAAATGAGTTTCAAAAATTGTAAAAAAAAAAAATGCATCGGCTGGGAATCGAACCCGGACCGCCCGCGTGGCAGGCGAGCATTCTACCACTGAACCACCGATGGTTATGAGAAATGGCCATATTTGGGTATTTATTCCATTCACAAAAGCAAACGGTGACAGAATTGATTATTAAGAATTGTTGCTTGATGACGCTGATAACTATATATTATGATCTACATGGTAACAAGTGTGTGTATACTTTGACATTTTCCTGTGATAAAGAGTGCTATGGATAGTAGATGGCAATATATACATGTTCTTCCATATCTCCTTATATGATAAATTAGGAAGTTTTATTTGTATGCTTCCAACTAAACACTCATGGAAGACAAAACTTATGGAAGTGGAAAGTCTTTGATGTCCGCTGGTTGTATGTTTTTATTTTTTGAGGAGACAGGCAATTTTGTTTACAATTGGTTATCTCGTGTATCTTCAATAAAGGTCACTGTAATATCTTTCAGAGTGTGTGTCTGAATCCCAAAATACAGTTAAACCTGTCTATAGCGTCCCCTTCTTGGGACTCACCAAAATAGGGTGCTATAGAGAGGGGGTACTATAGACAGGTCACTTTTAATGTAAATCGCATCGTACTACGTATTTAAAATCGGGCGCTATAGAGAGGAAGGTGCTATTTAGAGGGGGCGCTATAGACAGGTTTAACTGTACATGCTAAAACTTCCTTTTGTCCTCCATGATATCCCTGTAAGACTGACTGTCTGGTTGTGACAGGAGCAGCAACCATGTCTAGGCTGCTAGTTAAGAATCTGCCCAAGGTGACGGAGGAGGATGTCAAGAAATTCTTCGCTCCCCACGGCACCATCACGGACCCTCAAACTGCTCTACAAGGAAGACGGGACCTTCAGGAACCTAGCCCACGTCGGCTACAGCTCGGAGTCCCAGGCCCAAGCTGCCCTCAGTAGCCTCAACAACACCTATGTGAAGGGCAACAAGATCCAAGTAGTCCTGTGGGAGGAGTCCGCTGTGAAGAGCTCGGTGTCCGTTGAGAAACGGATGAAGAAAGGAAAAGTGAAGGACCAGACGGAGAAGCTCAAGAAACTTGCTGAAAAGAACTATGACAACCTGAACACTGTCAAGCTGAGGAACTTGCCCCTCAAGTGTAAGAAGTCTCAGCTCAGAGCCTTCTTTAATCCCTTGAAACCCCTGAGTATCAGAATCCCCTCTAAGAAGCAGTCCTTTGCCTTTGTCAAGTTGAAAGATCGCAAGGATTTCAGGAAGGCCCTGAAGAAAGATAAAGATATCATGGAAGGAAAACAGATCCGTGTTCTAGAGTACTCGGATAAGTCAACGCCAGCCGAGTCTGCCAGCCATGGTGGGGATTCCAAAGTGGACCTGGAACTTCTGATGAAGTCTGGGAGACTCTTTGTCCGCAACCTGGGCTATGACACCTCGGAGGAGCACTTGCACGAACTCTTTAGCAAGTACGAGCCCATCCAGGAACTCAACCTCATCAGGAATCCCAAGGACAACAAGTGCAAGGGCTTTGCTTACGTGACTCTGGCTCCAGACCAAGCCCTGAGGGCCTACACTGACCTTGACAGAAACATCTTCCAGGGACGAATCCTACATCTCCTCCCGTCAGAACCAGCAGACAAGCCTAAGAAAGAAGACAAAGTGGCCGGACAGGCCAAATCCAGCTACAAGAAAGAGAAGTTGAAGACTCTGAGAGAGGAGGCCACCCAGTCCCACAACTGGAACACCCTCTTCTTCAGCACAGAGGCCCTCATGGGCATTCTGAAGCAGAGAGATGTGGAGAGTGACACCATCCTGAAGCCTGCTAAAGGGGAAGCCCCTGCAGTCCTCCTAGCGCTGGCAGAAGTCTCCCTAGTGGATAAGATGAAGAAATTCTTCGTCAAGAATGGCATCAACTTCGAGAACTCTGTCAGCCCTAGTCTGGAGAGGAGTGACAACATTATTATAGTGAAGAACCTCCCAGCAGACACCAATGCCTTCGAGCTTAAGTCCCGCTTTGACATCCACGGACCCATCAAGAGATTCCTGACTCCGGACAACCACTGTATCCTTGCCATCGTGGAATACGAACATCCTCACCACGCTCAGAAAGCCTTCAAGAACGAGGCCTATGCAGAGTTTCACAAGTCCCCTTTGTTCCTGGAGTGGGCTCCTCAGAATATCTTCAAGACTCCGGAAGAGCTAAAGAAAGAGGAAGAAGAGAATTCCAAGATGGAAGTTGACAATCAACCCTCCGCAGGATCCACTCTCTACATCAAGAATATCAACTTCCAGACCAAGGAGGAAGATCTTGAGAAACATTTTGCGAAGGTCGGCAAGATTCTACGAACCACCATCGCCAGGAACAAGGTAAACAACCTCTCCAATGGCTATGGATTCATGGAATTTGCTGATCCGGAAGCTGCCGAGTCGGCCATCAAGACTCACCAATTTACCGACCTACACGACCATCGCCTCGAGCTGAGCAGGGCTAAACAGAACTCCAAGAAACCACGCAAGATGGTTGAGAGAGAGACGCAGGATGAAATGCCAGAAAGTAACAAGCTGTTAGTACGCAACGTTGCCTTCCAAGCTAACAAAACAGAACTGACCAAACTTTTCCAATCCTTTGGAGAACTCAACTATGTCAGGCTACCAAGGAAGAAAACAGGAACAGGTTCCCATCGTGGTTTTGCCTTCGTAGAATTTAAAGAACAACAACATGCAGCTCGGGCCTTCAACAAACTGAAGACAGCACCCACTTCTACGGACGCAGGTTGGTGATTGAATGGGCCAAGCCAGAAGAGAAAGATGAAATGTTGAAACTTGAGTTGTTGTATATATATATTACTTTACCTAAATGTATACTGTCTGTTGTTGTTGTAAATATGGTAATTTGTTGTGAAGTATGCAAATAAATAACATTTGTTTCACACATTTTTATAAAGGTTTATTGTCCACACACACACACCTTATGACAAAGGCAATAAAAAAGTATCTACATTACCCAGTGTCACAAGGACAAAACAATGTACCTTCATTACCCAGTGTCACAAGGACAAAACAATGTACCTACATTACCCAGTGTCACAAGGACAAAACAATGTATCTACATTACCCAGTGTCACAAGGACAAAACAATGTATCTACATTACCCAGTGTCACAAGGACAAAACAATGTATCTACATTACCCAGTGTCACAAGGACAAAACAATGTATCTACATTACCCAGTGTCACAAGGGCAAAACAATGTACCTACATTACCCAGTGTCACAAGAACAAAACAATGTATCTACATTACCCAGTGTCACAAGGACAAAACAATGTATCTACATTACCCAGTGTCACAAGGACAAAACAATGTACCTACATTACCCAGTGTCACAAGGGCAAAACAATGTACCTACATTACCCAGTGTCACAAGAACAAAACAATGTATCTACATTACCCAGTGTCACAAGGACAAAACAATGTACCTACATTACCCAGTGTCACAAGGACAAAACAATGTACCTACATTACCCAGTGTCACAAGGACAAAACAATGTACCTACATTACCCAGTGTCACAAGGACAAAACAATGTACCTACATTACCCAGTGTCACAAGGACAAAACAATGTACCTACATTACCCAGTGTCACAAGGGCAAAACAATGTACCTACATTACCCAGTGTCACAAGGGCAAAACAATGTATCTACATTACCCAGTGTCACAAGGACAAAACAATGTACCTTCATTACCCAGTGTCACAAGGACAAAACAATGTATCTACATTACCCAGTGTCACAAGGACAAAACAATGTACCTACATTACCCAGTGTCACAAGGACAAAACAATGTACCCACATTACCCAGTGTCACAAGGACAAAACAATGTATCTACATTACCCAGTGTCACAAGGACAAAACAATGTACCTACATTACCCAGTGTCACAAGGACAAAACAATGTACCTACATTACCCAGTGTCACAAGAACAAAACAATGTACCTACATTACCCAGTGTCACAAGGACAAAACAATGTACCTACATTACCCAGTGTCACAAGGACAAAACAATGTATCTACATTACCCAGTGTCACAAGGACAAAACAATGTATCTACATTACCCAGTGTCACAAGGGCAAAACAATGTACCTACATTACCCAGTGTCACAAGGACAAAACAATGTATCTACATTACCCAGTGTCACAAGGACAAAACAATGTACCTACATTACCCAGTGTCACAAGAACAAAACAATGTACCTACATTACCCAGTGTCACAAGGACAAAACAATGTACCTACATTACCCAGTGTCACAAGGACAAAACAATGTATCTACATTACCCAGTGTCACAAGGACAAAACAATGTACCTACATTACCCAGTGTCACAAGGACAAAACAATGTATCTACATTACCCAGTGTCACAAGGACAAAACAATGTACCTACATTACCCAGTGTCACAAGGACAAAACAATGTATCTACATTACCCAGTGTCACAAGGGCAAAACAATGTACCTACATGGTGTAATAAAGGCAAAAATATTATCTACAATACCCAGTAAGTACTGGGAAATAAATTTTGATTTTTTTTTTCTTTAAATTGAGAAATTAATTATTTGAATCTAATTGAAGCCATCTACACATAGGAGAATGAATTCTTTGGACAATTTATTTTTTATCAATAGCTATTTTTGGGCTCTGTTTTATTGGTTTAATTATTAAGTTATATATATATATATATATATATATGAGA
Organism: Cordylochernes scorpioides; assembly: GCA_030710605.1. Classification (NCBI taxonomy): domain Eukaryota; kingdom Metazoa; phylum Arthropoda; class Arachnida; order Pseudoscorpiones; family Chernetidae; genus Cordylochernes; species Cordylochernes scorpioides. Next base: position 14,378,120 of record CP092874.1, read on the forward strand.
GAGAAAAAACAATAGAAAAAAATAAAAGATAAGTGGGTCAGGTATTGATATTAAAAATAAAGAAGGCATCTCCGCTCTGCCATCTAAAAAGCACATGTGCTCGTGGTCAGGAGATGCCTTCTTTATTTTTAATATATATATATATATATATATATAATATAGTAAAAGAAAATAAAATTACCAAGAATATATTTCATACACTCTCACAAGCCTTTATTAATACCTTCCGTCTTATACAGATGATTCTTATGTTAGAAATGGATCTATAAAGAAATGAGAAAAAGAAGAAAAGGAAAGAATATCTATGTACAAAAGACTATATACATCGTTTTTCGTGCATAGAACACAGTTTTATTTTTTTACTTATCCTTTTATTAGTCAAAATTAGACAAGATCTTGGAGGTCATGCTCATAAATAAGTTCAAGAACTCTTCTTGGTTCTCCGTACAGGGATCCTTTGTCCTTTCCAATACATGCACGACTCCATATAGGTTATATGCCAGTTACATTAAAGCGCTGGTTTTATCAGTATTTCCCCGAAGTCACCTACAGAGAGGTGTAACTTGGACTTTGACCTGGTATTAAATGGCTGCCTCTAACATGAGGAACCTTGTGCAGTCGCTCCTAACAAGGAGAACAGACACTGCTGATTATCCTGTAACCCAAAGATAGGAGTCCTTACAGGGTGTTATCAGTCGGGCCAACTGAACCCAGATTTTTTACCGAGCTTGTTACTGCTCCCCCTCCTCCTTTTATATCCGGGCTTGGGACCAGCAATGGCGGAGTTAATAGAACACAGTGAAGAATTAGACTATTGAGTAAATGGTTGCATCTTGTGAATAAAAAAGGATGAGTCTATATATATAAAATTGAATGTCTGTCTGTCTGTCTGTGTGTGTGTGTGTCCTCTATGGATTCAAAAACCATACATCCAATCGCCGTGAAAATTTGGGATATTATTAGGTGTATCCCCGGAAAGGTTTACGAAAAATAATTTCTTGAATATCCTTAGAGTTATTTGCAGATTTGTATATTTAACTCGCAAGCAGCGCCGCCATTGAGACGGAGATAGGCTTAGTTTGCTGCTTCTGATGACCTTGGGTCATCGTGTGAGTCACAGCATGATGCTACAAAAACACTCTCTCTGGGGATTTACAGCGTCGACAACCTGTAAGATTGCCTCTCTCATATATTATACTTTAAACATCTGCTTAATTAAAGCATTTTTCATTTGAAAGAGACTGCTCTCTTAACCCCCTTTAGACAACATTAAATGATATCCTGTGTCGATGATTTTGTAATGAATAGAATTAGGAAAGACAAAATTCACGATGACACGGCTCACAGGGAACGGTAAAAAATGTTCACTTTATCGAGAGATTCACGACCATGATTTTATTCAACTTATCGAGTATTTATCAAGGGACCGGGAAATATGTTCACTAGATAAAACGATGATTTTGTAATGTAGAAAATTATGAAAGACAAAATTCAGGATGACACGGCACACAGGGACCGGGAAAAAATGTTCACTTTATCGAGAGATTCACATTTACGAGTTTCAAATTATCAAAATATATCTCTTTTTTTATAAGTTTATAGAGAATTGTTTTAACAAATGTTCGTTAGACAAACCTTTACTCGGGTAAAACCTCGGGCGAAGCCGGGTACGTCCGCTAGTATCTTATATTTAATACTTTAGTTTCAAGCTTTCAGGTATTAATGACCCTTCTACAGGAATAAAAAAAAACAAAGTTTTAAGTTAATATAGTTCTCCTGTAAAACTTTAAACTAGTAAACAGGAGATAGTAAATGATGTATTAGTGCCCCATCTATTATTATTATTATTATTTTTGCTTATCCCTAGTACACATGGTACAGGCCATGATTATCATGGTGGGTAGAAGTAGGCGACTGCTTTTACTGTAAGTGCACCACATGTCTACACATGTGAAAAGCAGTTCGACTTTGCAATTTCAAATGTGCCAGAGCCCCGTTTGGTTACTTGCACTCGCTGGTGGGGTTGGACTTTTGCAAGAATTGGGGGGCAATTGGAGCATTTTTTTTGTAAACATAAAAAAAGGGCCCAATGCAGGAATTGAACCCGGGTTGTAGCGGTCGAAATCAACAGTTTAGACCATCCTTCCACCGACCCCCCCCATCTATTATAATAAATTATCCACAAAAATTATTTCCATATGTTCATTCAAAATACATTTTCAAAGATAATACAAATTATAAACATAAGGTAATAAGACCAAATCCAAATAAATAAATAGTATGTGACGTTTCAGTAACAGCGTTGTTACCATCTTCAGACAAAAGTACTGAATGAGAAATTTTACCACAGTACAGCATGTAACTATTTAAAACATGCTGTGGTAAAATTTATCATTCAGTACTTTTGTCTGAAGATGGCAACAATGCTGTTACCGAAATGTCACACACTATATATTTATTTGGATTTGGTCTTATTACCTTGTGTTTATAATCTTATAATCCAAATTGTGCCTTATCAATGCAATTTGTATTATAGATTAGAAACACAAATAAATAGTGTGTGATGTTTTGGTAACAAGGCTGTTACTGAAACGTCACACACCATTCATTTATTTGTATTTGGTCTTATTACCTTGTGTTTACCTTTTTCAAGAGATCAGTATAAAAGTAAAAGTTTATTAAACTGGTGAAACTGCTGGAAGGGTTCATTACTGATGAGCCAGGCCCTCCCATCATTTATTATTGTAGTAAGGGCAGTAGACTATTGTTTTATATCCCTATATATATATAAAAGTCAGTGTATGTATGTATGTTTGTCGGCTATACACGTCCATAATACGTAATTAATCTGACTGATATTTTAACAGTATATAGAGTACTTATAAATGACTGCAGCGTATAATTATAAAGCTATACAACCAGTTTAACCGCATAAGTTTCTTTTTATTCATGAAAAAATCATTTTTAATTTCAAAGAGAAATAATTTAATATTTCTAACTTTTTGGATGACGTATGAAAAGGTTGAATATATGAAGAGTGATGGTCTATATATGATAGGATGACGTATGGAGGGTTACTCTTCAATATTTTTCACCCTCCATACGTTATCCATTCATATATAGACCATCACTCTTCATATATTCAACCTTTTCATACGTCATCCAAAAAGTTAGAAATATTAAATTATTTCTCTTTGAAATTAAAAATGATTTTTTCATAAATAAAAAGAAACTTATGCGGTTTAAACTGGTTGTATAGCTTTAGTATATAGAGTAGAATCTGGAAAAAACTTATAGTGAAAATTTCAGGTCTCTATCCCGAATATTTGTCGAGTTATTTGCAAATATGTGCTGCAAATTTGACTTTTCGCTCGCGAACAGCGCCTCTAGCGGTGAAGATGGGAGGTAATATCAGCTGACCTAATGTACATGTAAAGTTTGGAGCGGGATGTTTCACAAGAGTGACATCCACGGCGCCAATTTATAATTATAACAAATAGTATTTGAATAAAACAATCAGGTAAAACCTGGGCGTTGTCCGGGTCATTCAGCTGGTAAAAAATAAAAAGAAGCAAATGTGTGTGCAGATAAAAAATTTCACAATTTCTTAATAAATAAAATTAAAAAAAGAAGCTCATATATTTCTGGATGACATAATTTTAAAGATTTGAAGGTTATATACATATTATTTAATTTTTTAGTTTGTTATCACAATACTCTTTGATTTATAATTTTGTTTTAGTGTATTAGTAACTTAAAAATCTTATATTTGCTGCCTCATTAGGGTTAAGAAATTTGCATATTTATTCTGTTTTTGAAACCCAAGAACACTGGATTATGAAAAAAATTACTACAAAAGACAATTCAAAGAAGCCTTTTTCATCCAAAAGACATGTGCTTCAATTAATAGAATGGAAGAAAGGGGAAATATAAATGATATTTACAGATATGCCTTTAATTATATTTTTTAAAAATCCACTTTTAATTCTAAGAAGAATATTTCAAGTTGACTTAAAAAACTATTTTCCTTATCTGTTATCTGTCTATCTTTTATTTATTTATTTATTTATTTATTTTTTTTTTTTCAATTCAAAATGCTATGTCCCCCTATGGACACTTGCGCTAAATGTACGTACAAATATAACAAAGAAAATATTCAACATGGAAAGATACACAGAAAGCGACTTAGAGACTTATCTGTCTATCTAGTTTAAACATTTTTTAGTTTGTCTTGAGCACTTCCTAGTTTCCATGCCATGCATCTCTATTACAGTAGAACTACCTCCCTGTAAAGGACAAGACCTGATTGCAGAATCAAAATGTCCTTTAGGGAGAGGTGTCTTCTTATCGGAGAGTAAAAATGGTAATTTTGCAAATGAAAACTGTCCTTTGTAGAGAGGTGTTCTCTAGCAGTTTGTCTACTAAAGGGAGGTTCTACTGTATCTTTAATGTTAAGGCACAAGTTGGATTATAGACAAGGTAATAAGACCAAATCCAAATAAATAAATAGTGTGTGATGTTTCGGTAACAGCGTTGTTACCATCTTCAGACAAAAGTACTGAATGTGTTGATGGAAGGCTAGTAAAATGGCCCTCTATTCTAATCAATGTCACCACTTTACCAGAAGTGATCTGGGAACCAGGTAAAACTGGTGGAAAATGGACCCTTGACTGTTAAATTCTGTGATGGTTTAACACTCATTGCGGGACAGTTGAGCATTGGAATTGTATGGTAAATTTCAGATTCCAATGGTCACAGACGAAATCTGCTTGACACCATTTTTACATTCAGTACTTTTGTCTGAAGATGGTAACAACGCTGTTACCGAAACGGTACACACTATTTTTTTTTTTGGATTTGGTCTTATTACCTTGTGTTTACTGTGATCTCTTTATTTCTTCATATTTTATAATCCAAGGTGGTCTCATATCAGAAACTGTCATCAAGAGCCTTACCAATGAAACAGTTTCTGATAAGAGACCACCACCTCCAGGAAACACCTGTTTAAACATGTTTTTAGACTATGGTCCCTCATTGTCTCATCTCTCATGTCTACACATCAGTGTTGGGCATTAAGAAATTATTTTTCAATTAAATTGTTAATTGACTAAGAAATTAATTGCTAATAAATTAATTGTAATTTAATCAATTGCAATTAATCTTTAAATTGCAATTAAATTAATTGCAATTAAATCAATTGTAATTATTTTTTCAATTAAATCAATTGCAATTAAATTAATTGTAATTAATTTTTTAATTTGTTTTATGAAACAATTAAAACTAACAATTAAATATGTATTAATACAGAATAAATAAAAATAACAGAATAAATGAAAGGTTTAAAAAATTACACTGCATAAAAAAAAATCAATCTTTCTCATTGATGAACTATTCTTGTCACGTTAAGCCTTTTACATACGTGAATGTTTGTTTTGGTTAAGAATACATTGTACTAGACTAGTGAAATAAAATGGCGTCGATAAACGAAATGGACGAAGACAGTAACATTCCAGTGACTTTTTCGGTTTCGGACATTAATGAGTCATTAGAAACATCATTGTTAGGTAGAGAGTTGTGACAGCTTGTACTGTAAGTACACCACATGTCTACACATGTAGTACCAGGCCATCATGGTGGGTAGAGTGTTGTGACAGCTTGTACTGTAAGTACACCACATGTCTACACATGTAGTACCATCATGGTGGGTAGAGTGTTGTGACAGCTTGTACTGTAAGTACACCACATGTCTACACATGTAGTACCAGGCCATCATGGTGGGTAGAGGGTTGTGACAGCTTGTACTGTAAGTACATCACATGTCTACACATGTAGTACCAGGCCATGGTAGTGGGTAGAGGGTTGTGACAGCTTGTACTGTAAGTACACCACATGTCTACACATGTAGTACCAGGCCATCATTGTTGGTAGAGGGTTGTGACAGCTGGTACTGTAAGTACACCACATGTCTACACATGTAGTACCAGGCCATCATGGTGGGTAGAGGGTTGTGACAGCTGGTACTGTAAGTACACCACATGTCTACACATGTAGTACCAGGCCATCATGGTGGGTAGAGGGTTGTGACAGCTGGTACTGTAAGTACACCACATGTCTACACATGTAGTACCAGGCCATCATGGTGGGTAGAGGGTTGTGACAGCTGGTACTGTAAGTACACCACATGTCTACACATGTAGTACCAGGCCATCATGGTGGGTAGAGGGATGTGACAGCTTGTACTTTAAGTACACCACATGTCTACACATGTAGTACCAGGCCATCATGTTGGGGTAGAGAGTTGTGACAGCTTGTACTGTAAGTACATCACATGTCTACACATGTAGTACCAGGCCATCATGGTGGGTAGAGGGTTGTGACAGCTTGTACTGTAAGTACACCACATGTCTACACATGTAGTACCAGGCCATCATGGTGGGTAGAGGGTTGTGACAGCTTGTACTGTAAGTACACCACATGTCTACACATGTAGTACCAGGCCATCATGGTGGGTAGAGGGTTGTGACAGCTGGTACTGTAAGTACACCACATGTCTACACATGTAGTACCAGGCCATCATGGTGGGTAGAGGGTTGTGACAGCTGGTACTGTAAGTACACCCACATGTCTACACTCGGCCGTGCGGCCACGCGTCGCGCGACCCCCCCGCCA
>CP092874.1:14384888-14410400 GCA_030710605.1 Cordylochernes scorpioides
AATTAGACTTAAAATCAATTTTAAAGATGAAAATATTTTCATGTAGGTACACACAAATGCTCAGAATTTTTAAAATTATTTAAAAATTGATTATCGTGAAGATAGAGGCTGCCTGGCCGGCATTCATATTTCTTGAAAAAAGACACCTCGGCCAGTATAAATCTTTTTAGAGGTAATAAAAAGATTTATACTGGCCGAGGTGTCTTTTTTCAAGAAATTAAAAATTGATATTAATTCAAATATTTTCTTGATTTATTTGCGAATAATTTAATATTCTGTGCAAACGAATTTGACTAAACTTTCTGATATTTTTGTAATATATCATCATCCAAAACGTGCTCAACTTTAAGATTTGTTTATTTATTTTAAAATAAAAATTAATAGAAATTGCCGTCCTTTGCATAGGTAATTATTAATAAACCAAATTATATAAACAAAAACACCAAAACTGGTTGTAATTTACACATATTTTATAACGGGCTGGTGTTGTCATGCAAACATCTGTAAAAAATTAAATAAAAATATTTTAAATACGTAAAAATGTCCATTTCAAAGGACATTTACTATTTTTGTCAATTAGTACTTTGTAAGAACATGGTATGAACGAATTTTCCGAAATGTCACATATAATTTACTTATTTGGAATTGTTAACTTGTCATTTTTGACTATTAACCATATCGAACCACGTCATTCACTCTTCCAAATAAAATAATTTTTTACTGTCTTTATTGCAATAGAAAAATATTTAAGAAGGCATTTCAGTGAACTTTCCCAGTAATTTTGCCAGTTTAATCTACCAGACTGCCCCAATATAATGGACTACTATTAAATATCAGGGCACCTCTTAGAGAGGAATTTTTGGAAAAGATGCTAAAGCAAACAATGGAGAGAAGCTTAAGGACTGTAGAAATTAGGAAAGTCCTAGACCTAAAAAAAATTAGTGTCAATATAAATTAATCACAGGTATTTAAAAAAAATAAGTTTTGTTTTAAAAATCTATATCAACGAGTTAGAACCAATCAGAGATTTGTTTACATCATGCGTCACTGTGATGTCGCGACCAATGAGAGGCTTAGTCTCAGATTGGTCCAAATGTCTAGGAATCACCCGAACTAGAAATTTAAAGACATACACTAATGGACAAAACTTGGGGAAGTTTTATGTATGTATATCTGAATCCAGAAAAATAACTGAAAGATATTGATATACAGTGACCATTATTGAAGACACACAAGATAACCTAGTGTGAACAAAATTGCCTGTTTTGTCGAAAAAAAAAAAAATAGATGACCAGTGACATCAAAAACTTTCCATTTAATTAAGTTTTGTCCATGAGTGTACATACATTGGCACACATTACTCTTCTGCAAACAATAATAAAATATCCATTTAGGGATGAATTAAATACAGTAGAACATACTCGATGAGAGGACACTCCTGCTAGATGACACCTCTCTATAAATGACAGTTTCCATCGCCAAAATTACCATTTTTACTATTTTGCAACTCTCCGGTAAGAGGACACCTTTCCCTAAAGGATACTTTGGCTCTGTAATTAGGTGTTGTCCTTTACAGGGATCACAATTTTTATCTTATTTTCTTAGGGTAAACGCGACTTGTGCAGGTAATGGACAACCTTCCACCAGTTATACATAAGGAAGTAGATCAGAAAGAACAAGCCAACAAAGATCTTCTAGAATTCCAAGAAGAACTCAAAAAGAAAGAAGAACTCAAACAGAAAGAACAAGTCAACAAAGATCTTCTAGAATTCCGAGGAGAACTCAAATTCTACATCAAACTCCTAGAAAACAAATCATCAGTACCTAACAGGTGAGTTTACCCTCCACATTCTCTCTGTGCATCATACTGTAAACACAAGGTAATAACACCAAATCCAAATAAATAAATAGTGTGTGATGTTTCAGTAACAGCATTGTTACCATCTTCAGACAAAAGTACTGAATAAGAAATTTTACCACAGCATGTTTTAAATAGTTACTGTTATCAAGTGTGTAAACAAGATAGCAGATAAGAAGAAGATAGTTTTCTGAGAAACACAGACTATTAATCTTTTTTTTTGCAGTTTGTCTGAAGATGGTAACAATACTGTTACCGAAACGTCACACACTATTAAATTATTTGGATTAGGTCTTATTTTCTTGTATTATAATCTATAATCCAAATTGTGCTTTATCAATGGTGTCTAAATTGTCTATGGGAACACAACAATTGTGTGTGATGTTGGCTCCACGTTGTAACACCTTCAAGTACTGTGAGCATATACTAACTATGGCCGCAATGCCTAGCATGCTGAAGTATTGCATTTTTAGCAATAAAATTTGTGTCTAAACAAGAATTGTGTTGATAAAGCACAATTTGGATTATAGATTATAATACAAGAAAATACCTAATCCAAATAATTTAATAGTGTGATGTTTCGGCAACAGCATTGTCACCATCATCAGACAAAAGAATAAAATGAATTTATTCTTTTTATTTATTTTAAAGATTTTATTCTTTTGTCTGATAATGGTGACATTGCTGTTACTGCAACATCACACACTAATAAATTATTTGGATTGGGTCTTATTTTCTTGTATAAGTATTGTGTTGAAATTTGTTTTTAAAAAGGTGGCCGAATTATTGTTGGTGTTATTTGATAGGCTGGAGGTGTAGACATGAAAAAAATGAATTATTTTGTTACATTATTGTTGGGAAAATTAACAAAGTTAATTATATATATAGTCAATATAATAGAGTAGAACCTACCTTTAGAGGACACTTCTCTACAAAGGACAGTTTTCATTTGCAAAATTACCATTTTTACTATTTAGTAACTCACCGATAAGAGGACATTTCTCCCTAAAGGACACTTTGGCTCTGCAATTAGATATTATCCTTTACAGGGAGGTTCTACTGTATACACTAAAATGATAAAAATTCAAACAAATATTGTATGATATTATCATCATTATCGAGTGATATCATATTTAAATCTTCTTCTTTCTTATCTCCCTTATTCACCCATCATTTAAATCTAAAGAGTGGTTGCTACACCATTATGTCATACAACGCCCGGGTTTTACCCGATTAAATGCTTTTATTCAAATACTATTCATTACAATTATAAATTGGCGCCGTGGATGTCATTCTTGTATAATACACCTATCCCCCGATTTACACGGTAGATACGTTCCTGAGAAAAACGTGTAAATCGGGGATAGGTGTACACAGAAATAAAAATAAAATGCATTGACAGGTTAAAATATGTAGTCAGCACATAAGCTCGAGATTCCTCGTGAGATGTGTACACAGCGCCTGTGTTCAATCACAGTAGCATTTAGTATAGTGCGATAAAAACAAAAAAAAAAACTTATTTGGAAAACCGTGTAAAAGCGAAAACGTGTAAAACAAGTACCGTGTAAATCGGGGGATAGGTGTATATAAATGAGTTTCAAAAATTGTAAAAAAAAAAATGCATCGGCTGGGAATCGAACCCGGGCCGCCCGCGTGGCAGGCGAGCATTCTACCACTTAACCACCGATGGTTATGAGAAATGGCCATATTTGGGTATTTATTCCATTCACAAAAGCAAACGGTGACAGAATTGATTATTAAGAATTGTTGCTTGATGACGCTGATAACTATATATTATGATCTACATGGTAACAAGTGTGTCTATACTTTGACATTTTCCTGTGATAAAGAGTGCTAAGGATAGTAGATGGCAATATATACATGTTCTTCCATATCTCCTTATATGATAAATTAGGAAGTTTTATTTGTATGCTTCCAACTAAACACTCATGGAAGACAAAACTTATGGAAGTGGAAAGTCTTTGATGTCCGCTGGTTGTATGTTTTTATTTTTTGAGGAGACAGGCAATTTTGTTTACAATTGGTTATCTTGTGTGTCTTCAATAAAGGTCACTGTAATATCTTTCAGAGTGTGTGTCTGAATCCCAAAATACAGTTAAACCTGTCTATAGCGTCCCCTTCTTGGGACTCACCAAAATAGGGTGCTATAGAGAGGGGGTGCTATAGACAGTTCACTTTTAATGTAAATCAAATCGTACTACGTATTGAAAATCGGGCGCTATAGAGAGGAAGGTGCTATTTAGAGGGGGCGCTATAGACAGGTTTAACTGTACATGCTAAAACTTCCTTTTGTCCTCCATGATATCCCTGTAAGACCGACTGTCTGGTTGTGACAGGAGCAGCAACCATGTCTAGGCTGCTAGTTAAGAATCTGCCCAAGGTGACGGAGGAGGATGTCAAGAAATTCTTCGCTCCCCACGGCACCATCACGGACCTCAAACTGCTCTACAAGGAAGACGGGACCTTCAGGAACCTAGCCCACGTCGGCTACAGCTCGGAGTCCCAGGCCCAAGCTGCCCTCAGTAGCCTCAACAACACCTATGTGAAGGGCAACAAGATCCAAGTAGTCCTGTGGGAGGAGTCCGCTGTGAAGAGCTCGGTGTCTGTTGAGAAACGGATGAAGAAAGGAAAAGTGAAGGACCAGACGGAGAAGCTCAAGAAACTTGCTGAAAAGAACTACGACAACCTGAACACTGTCAAGCTGAGGAACTTGCCCCTCAAGTGTAAGAAGTCTCAGCTCAGAGCCTTCTTTAATCCCTTGAAACCCCTGAGTATCAGAATCCCCTCTAAGAAGCAGTGCTTTGCCTTTGTCAAGTTGAAAGATCGCAAGGATTTCAGGAAGGCCCTGAAGAAAGATAAAGATATCATGGAAGGAAGACAGATCCGTGTTCTAGAATACTCGGATAAGTCAACGCCAGCCGAGTCTGCCAGCCATGGTGGGGATTCCAAAGTGGACCTGGAACTTCTGATGAAGTCTGGGAGACTCTTTGTCCGCAACCTGGGCTATGACACCTCGGAGGAGCACTTGCATGAACTCTTCAGCAAGTACGAGCCCATTCAGGAACTCAACCTCATCAGGAATCCCAAGGACAACAAGTGCAAGGGCTTTGCTTACGTGACTCTGGCTCCAGACCAAGCCCTGAGGGCCTACACTGACCTTGACAGAAACATCTTCCAGGGACGAATCCTACATCTCCTCCCGTCAGAACCAGCAGACAAGCCTAAGAAAGAAGACAAAGTGGCCGGACAGGCCAAATCCAGCTACAAGAAAGAGAAGTTGAAGACTCTGAGAGAGGAGGCCACCCAGTCCCACAACTGGAACACCCTCTTCTTCAGCACAGAGGCCCTCATGGGCATTCTGAAGCAGAGAGATGTGGAGAGTGACACCATCCTGAAGCCTGCTAAAGGGGAAGCCCCTGCAGTCCTCCTAGCGCTGGCAGAAGTCTCCCTAGTGGATAAGATGAAGAAATTCTTCGTCAAGAATGGCATCAACTTCGAGAACTCTGTCAGCCCCAGTCTGGAGAGGAGTGACAACATTATTATAGTGAAGAACCTCCCAGCAGACACCAATGCCTTCGAGCTTAAGTCCCGCTTTGACATCCACGGACCCATCAAGAGATTCCTGACTCCGGACAACCACTGTATCCTTGCCATCGTGGAATACGAACATCCTCACCACGCTCAGAAAGCCTTCAAGAACGAGGCCTATGCAGAGTTTCACAAGTCCCCTTTGTTCCTGGAGTGGGCTCCTCAGAATATCTTCAAGACTCCGGAAGAGCTAAAGAAAGAGGAAGAAGAGAATTCCAAGATGGAAGTTGACAATCAACCCTCCGCAGGATCCACTCTCTACATCAAGAATATCAACTTCCAGACCAAGGAGGAAGATCTTGAGAAACATTTTGCGAAGGTCGGCAAGATTCTACGAACCACCATCGCCAGGAACAAGGTAAACAACCTCTCCAATGGCTATGGATTCATGGAATTTGCTGATCCGGAAGCTGCCGAGTCGGCCATCAAGACCCACCAATTTACCGACCTACACGACCATCGCCTCGAGCTGAGCAGGGCTAAACAGAACTCCAAGAAACCACGCAAGATGGTTGAAAGAGAGACGCAGGATGAAATGCCAGAAAGTAACAAGCTGTTAGTACGCAACGTTGCCTTCCAAGCTAACAAAACAGAATTGACCAAACTTTTCCAATCCTTTGGAGAACTCAACTATGTCAGGCTACCAAGAAAGAAAACAGGAACAGGTTCCCATCGTGGTTTTGCCTTCGTAGAATTTAAAGAACAACAACATGCAGCTCGGGCCTTCAACAAACTCAAAGACAGCACCCACTTCTACGGACGCAGGTTGGTGATTGAATGGGCCAAGCCAGAAGAGAAAGATGAAAATGTTGAAACTTGAGTTGTTATATATATATTACCTTACCTAAATGTATACTGTCTGTTGGTGTTGTAAATATGCTAATTTGTTGTGAAGTATGCAAATAAATAACATTTGTTTCACACATTTTTATAAATGTTTTTTGTCCACACACACACCTTATGACAAAGGCAATAAAAATGTATCTACATTACCCAGTGTCACAAGGGCAAAACAATGTATCTACATTACCCAGTGTCACAAGGACAAAACAATGTACCTACATTACCCAGTGTCACAAGGGCAAAACAATGTACCTACATTACCCAGTGTCACAAGGACAAAACAATGTACCTACATTACCCAGTGTCACAAGGACAAAACAATGTACCTACATTACCCAGTGTCACAAGGACAAAACAATGTACCTACATTACCCAGTGTCACAAGGGCAAAACTATGTATCTACATTACCCAGTGTCACAAGGACAAAACAATGTACCTACATTACCCAGTGTCACAAGGACAAAACAATGTACCTACATTACCCAGTGTCACAAGGACAAAACAATGTACCTACATTACCCAGTGTCACAAGGACAAAACAATGTACCTACATTACCCAGTGTCACAAGGACAAAACAATGTACCTACATTACCCAGTGTCACAAGGGCAAAACAATGTACCTACATTACCCAGTGTCACAAGGGCAAAACAATGTACCTACATTACCCAGTGTCACAAGGACAAAACAATGTACCTACATTACCCAGTGTCACAAGGGCAAAACAATGTACCTACATTACCCAGTGTCACAAGGACAAAACTATGTATCTACATTACCCAGTGTCACAAGGGCAAAACTATGTATCTACATTACCCAGTGTCACAAGGGCAAAACTATGTATCTACATGGTGTAATAAGGGCAAAACAATGTATCTACATGGCGTCACAAGGGCAAAACAATGTATCTACATGGTGTAATAAGGGCAAAACAATGTATCTACATGGTGTAATAAGGGCAAAACAATGTATCTACATGGTGTAATAAGGGCAAAACAATATATCTACATGGTGTAATAAGGGTAAAACAATGTACCTACATGGTGTAATAAGGGCAAAACAATGTATCTACATGGTGTAATAAGGGCAAAACAATGTATCTACATGGTGTAATAAGGGCAAAACAATGTATCTACATGGTGTAATAAGGGCAAAACAATGTATCTACATGGTGTAATAAGGGCAAAACAATGTATCTACATGGTGTAATAAGGGCAAAACAATGTATCTACATGGTGTAATAAGGGCAAAACAATGTATCTACATGGTGTAATAAGGGCAAAACAATGTATCTACATGGTGTAATAAGGGCAAAACAATGTATCTACATGGTGTAATAAGGGCAAAACAATGTACCTACATGGTGTAATAAGGGTAAAACAATGTATCTACATGGTGTAATAAGGGCAAAATAATGTACCTACATGGTGTAATAAGGGCAAAACAATGTATCTACATGGTGTAATAAGGGCAAAACAATGTACCTACATGGTGTAATAAGGGTAAAACAATGTATCTACATGGTGTAATAAGGGCAAAATAATGTACCTACATGGTGTAATAAGGGCAAAACAATGTATCTACATGGTGTAATAAGGGCAAAACAATGTACCTACATGGTGTAATAAGGGTAAAACAATGTATCTACATGGTGTAATAAGGGCAAAATAATGTACCTACATGGTGTAATAAGGGTAAAACAATGTATCTACATGGTGTAATAAAGGCAAAAATATTATCTACAATACCCAGTAAGTACTGGAAATAAATTTTCATTTTTTGATTTTTCTATAAAGAGTTAAAGTTGGAGAAATTAATTATTTGAATCTAATTGAAGCCATCTACACATAGAGGGATGAATTCTTTTGACATTTTATTTTTATATCAATAGCTCTTTTTGGGCTCTGTTTATTGGTTTAATTATTAAGTTAATATAGTAAAAGAAAATTACCAAGGATGAGTTTCATCACACACACAAGCCTTTATTAAGACATTCTGTCTTATACAGATGATTCTCCTGTTAGGAATGAATCTAAAAAGAAATGAGAAGCAGCTTGAGAAACTGAATCCTCGCTCAGAGAAGAGAAAAAGAATATCTATGTACAAAAGACTATATACATCGTTTTTCGTGCATAGAACACAGTTTTATTTTTTTACTTATCCTTTTATTAGTCAAAATTAGACAAGATCTTGGAGGTCATGCTCATAAATAAGTTCAAGAACTCTTCTTGGTTCTCCGTACAGGGATCCTTTGTCCTTTCCAATACATGCACGACTCCATATAGGTTATATGCCAGTTACATTAAAGCGCTGGTTTTATCCAGTATTTCCCCGAAGTCACCTACAGAGAGGTGTAACTTGTACTTTGACCTGGTATTAAATGGCCGCCTCTAACATGAGGAACCTTGTGCAGCCGCTCCTAACATGGAGTACTGCTGATTATCCTGTAACCCAAAGATAGGAGTCCTTACAGGGTGCTATCAGTCAGGCCAACTGAACCCTGGTTTTTTTAACAAGCTTGTTACTGCTCCCCCTCCTCCTTTTACATCCGGGCTTGGGACCGGCAATGGCGGAGTTAATAGAACACAGTGAAGAATTAGACTATTGAGTAAATGGTTGCATCTTTTGAATAAAAAAGGATGAGTATCTTATATTTAATACTTTAGTTTCAAGCTTTCAGGTATTAATGACCCTTCTACAGGAATAAAAAAAACAAAGTTTTAAGTTAATATAGTTCTCCTGTAAAACTTAACAAGTAAACAGGAGATAGTAAATGATGTATTAGTGCCCCATCTATTATTATTATTTTTTTGCTTATCCCTAGTACACGTAGTACAGGCCATGATAATCATGGTGGGTAGAGGTAGGCGACTGCTTTTACTGTAAGTGCACCACATGTCTACACATGTGAAAAGCAGTTCGACTTTGCACTTTCAAATGTGCCAGAGTCCCGTTTGGTTACTTGCATTCGCTGGTGGGGTTGGACTTTTGCAAGAATCGGGGGCAATTGGAGCATTTTTTTTTTAAACATAAAAAAGTGCCCAATGCAGGAATCGAACCCGGGTTGTAGCGGTCGAAAATCAACGGTTTAGACCATCCTTCCACCGAACTCCCCCCCCATCTATTATAATAAATTATCCACAAAAATTATTTCTATATGTTTATTCAAAATACATTTTCAAAGATAATACAAATTATAAACATAAGGTAATAAGACCAAATCCAAATAAATAAATAAATAGTGTGTGACGTTTCGGTAACAGCATTGTTACCATCTTCAGACTAAAGTACTGAATGAGAAATTTTACCACAGTACAGCAAGTAACTATTTAAAACAAGTTGTGGTAAAATTTCTCATATAGTACTTTTGTCTGAAGATGGTAACAACGCTGTTACCGAAACATCACACACTATTTATTTATTTGGATTTGGTCTTATTACCTTGTGTTTATAATCTACTAGGCAAATGACCCGGCTTCGCCCGAGAAATCCCTTGGGTGCAATTTCCTTCATACTAAAAGTATATCAATAATAAATATTAGAAGTGCCATAGAATAGCAATACAGAAGTAACACATAAACTACAGGAAAAAAGTGTGTGTGATGGCAAAAATTGTATTATATTAGTGTTTAGGTATTTGATTTAATTAATATAGTTGATATAATAATATATATTTATATTATATATAATATAAATGAGTTTTAAAAATTGTAAAAAAAAAATGCATCGGCCGGGAATCGAACCCGGGCCGCCCGCGTGGCAGGCGAGCATTCTACCACTGAACCACCGATGCTTTAAAAAAATGGCCATATTTAGGTATTCATTCCATTCCGGATTAGTCCGCGTAAAAAAAAGTTCTTCAAATGAAAAAAAGAAATAGCCAAAAATACTAATCAAAATGCAGCCGAAAATTTTCCTCAGGTTTATAAAAAGCGACATGCAAAATTTGGTACCAATTGGTTCAGTAGTTTTTGAGTTTATCGCGAAACAGACAGACAGACATTGATTTTTATATATATAGAGACTAGCGGATGTACCCGGCTTCGCCCGGGTTTTACCCGAGTAAAGGTTTGTCTAACGAACATTTGTTAAAACAATTCTCTATAAACTTATATAAAAAAATAATAGATATATTTTATTTTAAAAGATATATTTTGATAATTTGAAACTCGTAAATTTGAATCTCTCGATTAAGTGAACATTTTTTCCCGGCTCCTTGAAAAATACTCGATAAGTTGAATAAAATCAATATTAATTGGTTCCCTCGGTAATTGGAAGTTAAAGGAATAGTATCTTTGCCTTGGAATTGTATCATTATTCTTGTCTCAAATAAATTGCCGCGATATCCTGAATTTTGTCTTTCCTAATTTTCTACATTACAAAATCATCATTTTATCTATTCTCCCAATATATATGTTGTAGATAAATGATAAAACTAACTTTGACTTTTGCGCAATTAATAGGTAGAAAATGTTACTTTTGATAAATAATCTTTAAGATAATAAACTTAGTGATAAGAAAATTAATAGATAAAAAAACTTGTTATCATCGTCGCAATGGGGGCGCTGCTTTCGAGTTAAATCTACAAATATGCAAATAACTCTAAGGATATTCAAGATATTCAAGAAATTATTTTTCAAAAACCTTCCCGGGGATATAGCTAATAATATCCCAAAATTTCACGGCGATTGGATGTATGGTTTTTGAATCTATAGAGTACAGACAGACAAACAGACAGACAGACATTCAATTTTATATATATAGATAATCCAAATTATGCCTTATCAATACAATTTGTATTATAGATTAGAAACACAAATAAATAGTGTGTGATGTTTTGGTAACAAGGCTGTTACTGAAACGTCACACACCATTCATTTATTTGTATTTGGTCTTATTACCTTGTGTTTACCTTTTTCAAGAGATCAGTATAAAAGTAAAAGTTTATTAAACTGGCGAAACTGTTGGAAGGGTTCATTACTGATGAGCCAGGCCCTCCCATCATTTATTATTGTAGTAAGGGCAGTAGACTATTGTTTTATATCCCTATATATATAAAAGTCAGTGTATGTATGTATGTTTGTCGGCTATACACGTCCACAATACGTAACTATTCTGACTGAAATTTTAACAGTATATAGAGTAGAATCTGGAAAAACTTATAGTGAAAATTTCAGGTCTCTATCCCGAATATTTGTCGAGTTATTTGCAAATATGTGCTGCAAATTTGCCTTTTCGCTCGCGAGCAGCGCCTCTAGCGGTGAAGATGGGAGGTAATATCAGCTGACCTAATGTACATGTAAAGTTTGGAGCGGGATGTTTCACAAGAGTGACATCCACGGCGCCAATTTATAATTATAACGAATAGTATTTGAATAAAACAATCGGGTAAAACCGGGCGTTGTCCGGGTCATTCAGCTGGTAAAAATTAAAAGAAGCAAATGTGTGTGCAGATAAAAAATTTAACAATTTCTTAATAAATAAAATTAAAAAAAGAAGCTCATATATTTCTGGATGACATAATTTTATAGATTTGAAGGTTATATACATATTATTTAATTTTTTAGTTTGTTATCACAATACTCTTTGATTTATAATTTTGTTTTAGTGTATTAGTAACTTAAAATCTTATATTTGCTGCCTCATTAGGGTTAAGAAATTTGCATATTTCTTCTGTTTTTGAAACCCAAGAACACTGGATTATGAAAAAAAAAAATACTACAAAAGACAATTCAAAGAAGCCTTTTTCATCCAAAAGACATGTGCTTCAATTAATAGAATGGAAGAAAGGGGAAATATAAATGATATTTACAGATATGCCTTTAATTATATTTTTAAAAAATCCACTTTTAATTCTAAGAAGAATATTTCAAGTTGACTTAAAAAACTATTTTCCTTATCTGTTATCTGTCTATCTTTTATTTATTATTATTATTTTTTTTTTCAATTCAAAATGCTATGTCCCCCTAGGGACACTTGCGCTAAATGTACGTACAAATATAATAAAGAAAATATTCAACATGGAAAGATACACAGAAAGCGACTTAGAGACTTATCTGTCTATCTAGTTTAAACATTTTTTAGTTTGTCTTGAGCACTTCCTAGTTTCCATGCATCTCTATTACAGTAGAACTACCTCCCTGTAAAGGACAAGACCTGATTGTAGAGTCAAAGTGTCCTTTAGGGAGAGATGTCCTCTTACCGGAGAGTAAAAATGGTAATTTTGCAAATGAAAACTATCCTTTGTAAAGAGGTGTCCTCTAACAGTTTGTCTACTAAAGGGAGGTTCTACTGTATCTTTAATGTTAAGGCACAAGTTGGATTATAGACAAGGTAATAAGACCAAATCCAAATAAATAAATGGTGTGTGACATTTCGGTAACAGCGTTGTTACCATCTTCAGACAAAAGTACTGAATGCGTTGATGGAAGGCTATTAAAATGGCCCTATTCTAATCAATGTCACCACTTTACCAGAAGTGTTCTGGGAACCAGGTAAAACTGGTGGAAAATGGACCCTTGACTGTTAAATTCTGTGATGGTTTAACATTCATTGCGGGACAGTTGAGCATTGGAATTGTATGGTAAATTTCAGATTCCAATGGTCACAGACGAAATCTGCTTGACACCATTTTTACATTCAGTACTTTTGTCTGAAGATGGTAACAACGCTGTTACCGAAACGTCACACACTATTTATTTTTTTGGATTTGGTCTTATTACCTTGTGTTTACTGTGATCTCTTTATTTCTTCATATTTTATAATCCAAGGTGGTCTCTTATCAGAAACTGTCATCAAGAACCAATGAAACAGTTTCTGATAAGAGACCACCACCTCCAGGAGATTTCTGGTTTAAATATGTTTTTAGACTTTGGTCTCTCATTGTCTCATCTCTCATGTCTACACATCAGTGTTGGGCATTAAAAAAATATTTTTCAATTAAATTGTTAATTGACTAAGAAATTAATTGCTAATAAATTAATTGTAATTAAATCAATTGCAATTAATCTTTAAATTGCAATTTGCAATTAAATTAATTGAAATTAAATTAATTGCAATTAAATCAATTGTAATTAATTATTCAATTAAATCAATTGCAATTAAATTAATTGTAATTAATTTTTAAATTTGTTTTATGAAACAATTAAAACTAACAATTAAATATGTATTAATACAGAATAAAAAAAATATAACAGATTCAATGAAAGGTTTAAAAAATTACACTGCATAAAAAAAATCAATCCTTCTCATTGATGAACTATTCTTGTCACGTTAAGCCTTTTACATACGTGAATGTTTGTTTTGGTTAAGAATACATTGTACTAGACTAGTGAAATAAAATGGCGTCGATAAACGAAATGGACGAAGACAGTAACATTCCAGTGACTTTTTCGGTTTCGGACATTAATGAGTCATTAGAAACATCATTGGTAGGTAGAGAGTTGTGGCAGCTTGTACTGTAAGTACATCACATGTCTACACATGTAGTACCAGGCCATCATGGTAGGTAGAGGGTTGTGACAGCTTGTACTGTAAGTACATTACATGTCTACATATGTAGTACCAGGCCATCATGGTGGGTAGAGGGTTGTGACAGCTTGTACTGTAAGTACATTACATGTCTACATATGTAGTACCAGGCCATCATGGTGGGTAGAGGGTTGTGACAGCTTGTACTGTGAGTACACCACATGTCTACACATGTAGTACCATGCCATCATGGTGGGTAGAGGGTTGTGACAGCTTGTACTGTAAGTACACCACATGTCTACACATGTAGTACCAGGCCATCATGGTGGGTAGAGGGTTGTGACAGCTTGTACTGTAAGTACACGACATGTCTACATATGTAGTACCAGGCCATCATGGTGGGTAGAGGGTTGTGACAGCTTGTACTGTAAGTACACCACATGTCTACACATGTAGTACCAGGCCATGGTGGTGGGTAGAGGGTTGTGACAGCTTGTACTGTAAGTACACCACATGTCTACACATGTAGTACCAGGCCATCATGGTGGGTAGAGGGTTGTGACAGCTTGTACTGTAAGTACACCACATGTCTACACATGTAGTACCAGGCCATGGTGGTGGGTAGAGGGTTGTGACAGCTTGTACTGTAAGTACACCACATGTCTACACATGTAGTACCAGGCCATCATGGTGGGTAGAGGGTTGTGACAGCTTGTACTGTAAGTACACCACATGTCTACACATGTAGTACCAGGCCATCATGGTGGGTAGAGGGTTGTGACAGCTTGTACTGTAAGTACACCACATGTCTACATATGTAGTACCAGGCCATCATGGTGGGTAGAGGGTTGTGACAGCTTGTACTGTAAGTACACCACATGTCTACATATGTAGTACCAGGCCATCATGGTGGGTAGAGGGTTGTGACAGCTTGTACTGTAAGTACACCACATGGCTACACATGTAGTACCAGGCCATTATGGTGGGTAGAGGGTTGTGACAGCTTGTACTGTAAGTACACCACATGTCTACACATGTAGTACCAGGCCATGGTGGGTGTGTTGTTATCCAAGACGAGGCAAGATTAACTAAGCATTAGTTTATTTCCTATTATAATAATCTCTATTATATACAAGTCAAAAGAGATCACTAGCAGAGTATTATTCCTTTTGGTTTCCAGAGCTCAACAATCTATGAGCCTAATACTCTGCACATCTCCTCCCTTAACTTTACAGGAACCTTCGAGGTATCTTGACTGCCCTTCCATATCTTGTATGCACGGCTGGCATTGAAGGGAGGCTCTTCTCTGGATCCTGGTCTTGGTTGTCCCTCTGCATCCTTCCATCTCTTGTAGATGAGGCCGTTGGTGTAGGGCAATCCTCCTCGGTCTCTTGCTCCTGGTCATCCTTGCATCTCCTTGAGAGCCAGGTTGATGTCGAAGTGGGGGTCTCCTCATTTCTCTGCTCCTGGCGCTTTCCAGGGGCATCGTCCTATATGCTTGAAGAGTCAGATAGCAATCTTCTTATTTCTTCTTGGACTTAGGCTTCTTAGATTTCTTCTTGGGTGGTTCTTCAGCTTCTACTTCCTCCTCCTCACTGTCCTCAGCTTGCTTCCTCTTCTGGGGAGTCTCTTCCTCCTCATTGTCAGAGGACTCCTCCTCATTCCGGACTCTTGAGTTCCAGATTTGGGGCAGTCGTCCTTCTTATGGCCAAACTCCCCACAGGTGTAGCGAGCCTTTTTGGACTTGCGCTGGTTCTCCTCCTGTCCTCCATCTTCAGCCGTGTTGTTGGTACACTCATATTTACGGTGGCCAACTTCTCCGCAGTTGTAGCAGGTGTTGTTGCTGCCTCCATCACGGCTCTGTCCACGGCCACGTCCACCACCACGGGCAGGTTTGGTACATTCAAACTTGCGGTGGCCTTCTTCCCCGCAGTTGTAGCAGCCTCTGTTATCTCCACTTCCGAGTCTACCACGCTGTCCGCCGCGGCCTCCTGATGATAATTGCTGAATCATTCTCACAATGTTTAATTTTTCACTTGTCTCCCCAGAGAGAAGTGGCTGCTTTAGTTTATCAACAATGTATATTTTCGAGTTTAAGTGCTGGCCTTTATTTTGAAGTTTTACGTGGATCATTCCAACTGTTTCCAAGGGTATTCCATTTGGACCTTGTAATATTTTATCAGATTTTTCCAGTTTTATTCTTTGGAAACTTTGATAATAATTTTGTAGGGGGAGCACGTTGACATCCGCTCCGGTGTCAATTTTAAAATTAATTTGTCTATTATTTACCTTAATTGGTACTATCCATTTCTTGGAATTATCTTCTACAGATCCCAAAAAAGCTATCTCTGATTTTATTTCATTTATGGCTTCTGATCTACATACTTTGGCATAATGGCCCTTTTTCTTGCATTTACTACAATACGAGTTCATAGCTGGACAATTTTTCCAATCATGATTATTTGAATTGCCACACCTGGTGCATCCATGTGATGACCCTCCCAACTGGTTTGACTTGAATTGTCTTATTTTTTGTTCGTGCCTTTTTGTTTCTTTTATGTGATTAGGCATTTTCTTTATTTGATCTATAGAATCTTGTTGGTAAAGGCTAGTCTGCTGTTCTTTGACACTTTCTAATTGCTTTGCCATTAGTGTGGCTTTTACTAAGGTCAAGTCTGTATCGAGTTGCATTCTTTCAGATAATGCTCTATCCCTTACTCCAACAACTATCCAATCCCTAATCAACTCATCATGTAACATCCCAAAATTGCAGCGCTCAGCTAGGCTATGGAGTGCTGTGATAAATTCATTCACCTTTTCCCCTTCCTGCTGACATCTTTGATTAAATCTTGCCCTTTCATAAATTATATTACGTCTTGGAATAAAGTGACTTTCAAAGCATTCAATAACTTTACCATAATTTTCTAGTTGGTCACTTGCTATTTTACATGACAACAAAATGTCATCTGCATTATCACCCATGCAGTACATGAGCATATTAACTTGCTCATTTTCTGGGTTATTAATTAACCCGCTTGCCTGCCTAAAACGTTCAAATCTCCTAATCCATTTTGGCCAATCACCTGGATTTGAAAAATTAAAATGTTCTGGGGCTACACAATTATAATTTTGGGACATTATAAAAATTTGCTTATAATATAATATAACTTACCAAAAAGTTTGCTTGATGTCAAGTTTCAAATTTTCTTCGAACAACGACTTTCTTTATGAATTCAGTTTACCGCTTCTAAGCTTGCTTGATGTCGAATTTCAAATTTTCTTCGAACAACGACCTTCTTTATGAATTCAGTTTACCGCTTCTAAGCTTGCTTGATGTCGAATTTCAAATTTTCTTCGAACAACGACTTTCTTTATGAATTCAGTTTACCGCTTCTAAGCTTGCTTGATGTCGAATTTCAAATTTTCTTCGAACAACGACCTTCTTTGTGAATTCAGTTTACCGCTGCCACCATGTGTTGTTATCCAAGACGAGGCAAGATTAACTAAGCATTAGTTTATTTCCTATTATAATAATCTCTATTATATACAAGTCAAAAGAGATCACTAGCAGAGTATTATTCCTTTTGGTTTCCAGAGCTCAACAATCTATGAGCCTAATACTCTGCACAGTGGGTAGAGGGTTGTGACAGCTTGTACTGTAAGTACACCACATGTCTACACATGTAGTACCAGGCCATCATGGTAGGTAGAGGGTTGTGACAGCTTGTACTGTAAGTACACCACATGTCTACACATGTAGTACCAGGCCATCATGGTGGGTAGAGGGTTGTGACAGCTTGTACTGTAAGTACACCACATGTCTACACATGTAGTACCAGGCCATCATGGTGGGTAGAGGGTTGTGACAGCTTGTACTGTAAGTACACCACATGTCTACACCGACCGTGCGGCCACGCGTCGCGCGAGCTCCGTGATTCTCGCCTCTGGCGAGCGGAAAAATGTCGCAGCAAGCGACAAATTTGGTATGGGCTGGAAGCCCGTCAAAAGCCGAGCAAGGGCCTGTAAGGCACGGCTTGAAAGCACAACCATGTGCAGAAATATCTGCAAACCAAGTTCTGCAGAACAAAAATCCAATAGTTTTGACTAAAAATCAACACTATGCAAATTTGCCCGCCGGCAGCCAGGATGCAAATTCTGCCGCGCCGGTCGACCTTACGGCTATTCCAACTTCTAACGCCGATGCTCAAGTCCGGAGAAACTGGGCTGACATCACAGAAGAGGTGAATCCTGGAGCTGAGGAAGGATTTACCCTCGTCCAGGGTAGGAAGAGGCGCCGTGGCTCGGCAGATTCGCCTACGGCGGCTGCACCATCCTCCAATCCCGGAGGCTCTAGAACCATTCGCCGACCTCAACCATCGGCGCGTTCGGTGCCGCGGGCGCAGGAGATCCCGACAACCAGGGCCCACATCGCGGAGGCCTGGGCGCGGCAGGCGTCCTCTGCTGAGGAGCACTGCGTCTACCTGGAACACGGCCCCGAACTGCAGCCCTTCCATTACCTGAGGGCGCTGGACAGGCTACTTGGAGGAACCGCCGGAGTCATCCAAGTCTCCAAGGTAAACGGCCACCAACTCCTGGGGCTGGCCAACAGAGGCCTCGCCGAGCGCCTCATAAACAACGGCCTTGAGGTTGAGGGCACTCTCCTCAGGGCTTTCCCTTTCCGCAAAAGAGCGGAGAGGATAACGGTGGGCAACCTCCCCTTCTTCGTGGAGGACTCAGCCATCATCAAGGCCCTTGGGCCCTATGGGCGCATTACATCCATCGCGCCCAAAATGATGAAGGCCGGCCCATACACCTACACCGACGGCCGCCGTGAGGCGTTCATCGTCCTCCACGAGGGAGTGACCACCGAGAGGCTCCCCACCCGTCTCAACATCACCATCAAAGGCGAGGCCTGGCCCGCTTACCTGTCCTCCGGCATTAAGTGCTCCAGATGCCATGGGCAGGGGCACCGCAGGGCCAACTGTCCCCTGCTTGCAGGGCGAACCACCGCTCCTGGACCGGCCACACCAACCTCTCCAACCAGCGTCCCACCAGCGACTGCGCCTAGGCTGCCTCAACAACCATCTGCCCAGCCTCCACCTCCGGCATCCCCCAGCCCAACCATGGAGGTCTCCGACGTACCTCCCACAAGCCGAGCTGCACTCCATCCACCTGCAGCACTCCGGCAATCACCACCAGCGCCTTCGGCCTTACCTGCGGAGGATGCGCCTCCTGCCCCTCCACCAGTGACCCCTGCTCCGTCCCTGCGAACACCTGGGAGTCGCGAGCCTGTGGCCCAAACACCGGACGTGGAGATGTCCATCGCGGAGGAGACCTCTGCGTCCTCCACGTCATCGGCAAAGAACGCAACAAGAGTCGACCTTGATGCGTTCATCGAGAAGCACCCCAGCGTGTCCTTCGCTGGGACGGACGCCCTTGGTCTTGGGCGGGAGGAGGTCTTAGACCTCCTCTCCTCGAGGACCAAGGCGCAGAGGAAAGGACCCCTCCTGTCGCCTCTGCAGTGCGACGCCCTCGCCGGCCTGATCGGGCAAATCTTAGATCTGAGGCCCGGAGCAGCCAGCAACCTTTACAAAGTCCTCGGAGAAGTCAAGGCTGAGCTCAGGACAACACCAGCAGTGCCTCCAACACCCACACTGCCTGCGCCTTGGCCTGCTAAGCCAACACCACCCGCTCTCCACGGGGAAAAGACGTCGCCGGACATCGCGACACCTCCACCTCCACTGTCTACCGAATTCATTGATGCCTGCTACGACCAGGCAAATGACATAATTTATGAATTAAGCCGTGAGCGCTACTCGGAGCCTTTATCCGATATAGGAGTCACAGAGGGTGACATCGTAGAGGCAATTATATTCCCCGGGGATAGGGAACCTCTCTTCAGGCGCCTCTCCACTCAGAAGAGAACCATTCTCACCGAAATCATCGGCGCTGCCATTGAGCGCGCTCGGAACTCAGATCCCTTTGTGCGTGAGGGCCTACACATACTCAGGAAAATGCTCCCCCCCTGATCTGTAAATATTTCCTTGATAGAGTGTAACTATTGACCAGATCGTCAATAAAGTCTGTTTTAATTGTCAAATTGTCACATGTCTACACATGTAGTACCAGGCCATGGGGGGTAGTGACAGCTTGTACTGTAAGTACACCACATGTCTACACATGTAGTACCGGGCCATGTTAGGTTGTGACAGCTTGTACTGTAAGTACACCACATGTCTACACATGTATGTTTTAAAACTTTATTCAGACATATATTAATTACATAGCATTATTTACATAGTAGTATTTACATAAGATCAATGGCTATATACATGTAGTAAAGTCAGTTTTACATGAGTCAAAGTTTCAGTTTAGCAAGTAAAGATGAATATAGAGATATTGAGAGAGAGAGAGAAAAAATATCTTTATTTACGGAGCTGCTAACCAAAATAAAATGATTTTTGAGCCCCAATGGCCGCGTAAAGCGGAATATATAAAACCACTATGGCAACTGACTTTGGCAACTACCATAATAAATTCCAGTTATTTCTGATATATTTTCAATAATACACCTATCCCCCGATTTACACGGTTGATACGTTCCTGAGAAAAACGTGTAAATCGAGGGATAGGTGTATATTAAACTGTCAAATCTGAATAGGTATTCGCCCCCTCATGACCAGGGTAGAGAGGCTAAGGACAGGATCACCGTCAGGGAAGAGGCAGGTTAGGCCGGATTGGGTCCGCGGAGGTCAGGAGGCAGGAAGAAGGCGGGAGGACTAGAACTTTGCATCTCTAGCTCTGGCAGTTGGGCAAGACATTGATCTTGCCTCGTGGTCGGCAGAGAGGCCCTTGGCTGAGCAGTTGGCGCAATTGGCCGTGCGTGGGTTGGCGAGAGTTGGACAGCTTCGGCCTTGGTGGTCACCAGAAGCGCAGTGGAAGCAGGTGACTGTAGCCTTGGTGCACCTATCGGCGTTGTGGCCGTAGCCACAGCAGCGGTAGCAGACGCGGACAGACTCAGACTCCTCGTAGTTCAGGATCACTTGGTCCACAATGATCCTGCCGCGTCTTCCAATGGCCTTGTAGGAAGCCAAGTCCAGCTCAATGAAGGCCGTGCAGGTGCCATTTCTGGTCGGAGATCTGTGTGCCACTCGGACAGACTTGTCTACAGGAAGCTGGCTGAGGGCATCGGTGGAAAGGAAGGCCTTGACAATGTCCTCATCCGCGGTTTCCGCCTCCACGTTGAAGAGGCAGATTCTTGGGAGGAATTGCCTCAGTTCCCGGACTTTCAGGTCTTGGAGCTTGTTGTCCAGCGCAGAGCTGAGGGCATGATTGGCCTCTGGAGTGTTGGAGTGCAGCACGTTTTCCCCTGGTGCGCAGAGACGCCCAGACGCCTTGGGGCAGAGTGTGGGCAGCGCGGACAGCTTTGAGGATGTCCCGTGGGTCAGGCTGCGGGTTATCTGCAATAACCACGATGTGGGCCACAGATTTCTCTCCATTGAGTGTACCTTTGGCAACGGCAGGCTTGGGGGCGTGGAAAGATGCAGGCTTGGCTGGAACCAGTGATTTGGTCCTCTTAGCGGGCGGGTTTGACGCCTCTGGCTGCTTCCTCTTGGTTAGAGCAGGATCTGGCTTCTTGGGAGCAGGTGCTGCCACAGAGACAGCAGCTGGAGTGGGAGTCGCAGGCTTGATGAGCTCGGTCTGAGCGCTAGAGTCCTTGCAGGTGGGAGCAGGTATAGTTTGAGTGGTTTGGCAGGTTTTCTTGGGCATTTGAGAATCCATGATTTCATCCAGCTCCATGAAGTCATTCACGGTGCCCGCGAGGTTCTTCACATCCCTAACTAGGCACTTGATTAGTTCAGTCCGCTGCTCAATGAAGCGAACAAGGTCCAGGTGAAGAGCTGCTAGGGAGGGCTGGCCGAGGGATTGCACATTTTGGTAGTGGCGGGAGATGACCATGTTGTCTTCTTCAACAAGAGCCGCGATGTCAACCGAGGGTTGAGAGGGCTTGTTTGCTTTCTTCTTCTTGCAGGAATCCATGGCGGGAGAGCGTCAACTCACTCACTGGAATGATATTAAGAGAGTATACATTTACAGCATTTATATACAAGCCGTATACGGCTGCCGTATACAAGGTAGGATCAAAAAGTTGTCCAACTTTTTAAAATAAATTATTTATTCATAGTATAGTAATTTAAACATCAAAATTTTTAAAATAAGAGTATTGGTTATCCACACTTTTTTTTTTCAGCGTGAAAAAAGCTGTTGAAATGCTTGTTCAAAGTTAATTTTTCTCTTTGTTGATCGTTAAATTCCGTGGGACAAAATAACCACAAAGTTTTTTCATTTTTAAATGTTCACCAATAATTTTTTGGCAACTACCATAATAAATTCCAGTTATTTCTGATATATTTTCAATAATACACCTATCCCCCGATTTACACGGTTGATACGTTCCTGAGAAAAACGTGTAAATCGAGGGATAGGTGTATATTAAACTGTCAAATCTGAATAGGTATTCGCCCCCTCATGAATCAGAGCCTCCCAATATTCTTTTCAACATAGGTAGTATAGAGTAGAATATCGCATTTTAGTATAGTGCGATAAAAACAACAAAAAAAAACTTATTTGGAAAACCGTGTAAAAGCGAAAACGTGTAAAACAAGTACCGTGTAAATCGGGGGATAGGTGTAATTTCTCTATCTGCAACAATTAAATCAGTACCTGTCCAATATTGCGATCCGTTGTTGACGCAAATGGCCGACCTGACCTTGAATCATCTGCGATGCTCTTACGGCCATCTTTAAAACGTTTATACCAGAAATAAACTTTCGTTCGTGACAATTTTTCATCTTCACAAGCTTCATTCATTAATGCTAATGTCTCTGTGAAAGACTTTTTTAATTTTACACAAAATTGAATATTTGCCCTTAAATGATGACATTGCAGAAACCGATGCGCGCTAAATACTTACAACAAAAATATGCCTAAAATGAAAACTACGCATGCGCATTACTGGCGTTGTTAAATTAAATTATAGTTTAGGCTTTGTTCTTTACAGTAAAATTGATTTTACATTTTCCAAAAGTTATTTTATATTAAAATATAATATAATATATTTTTTAATATATTATATTTTATTTTTTCCCCACCGTACAAGTGTCCTCTTCCAGGCGATGAGGTGGTCCTCAATTCCAACACCCAGCCCCACCTGCACGAAGTACCGATTAAATTCATTTGGCACTTCGCTGACGCAAGGATGGCCATTTCGTCGTCTTCCTGCCCAGTCCCGAAGATCCATGCCTGGAGATCAGGTGGTCTCCCGATGATGTTGAAGGCCTCCCGGACGAGGGGCCTGATACTCGTGCAACTCCAGTATCGGTGGCCCAGGGAGCCATCGGGGGACCCTCAGGAATGGCAGGAAGGACCGGCAGATGCAGGATGTTTCGGGTGAGGCAAGGCATGGAGGGCCAATCGCTGGACGACGTCGCCGTTATGTCCCGAGAAAGCACCGCTTCGGATCGAGGACCAGTTCACCTTGACAGGCACGTCTACGATGTGCTCCCATCTCGCCAGGAGCCGGGTGATCGGCAGAGCCGTAAAGCGCGGACGTTCCAGGGCGCGACGGACCGAGCGGGTGGTGATCTTGGTGAACGGCGTGGTTGTCCCGCGGAGGACGACGTCCTCGGCTAGGCTGTGCACCCGGAAGCTCGCCTGCAGATTCTATGCCACCACCCTCCGCCAGAAGGCGGCGAGGGCCGCGGCGTCAGCGATGGCGGAGCGCGTAGGGCGGACGATGGAGATGGCGCCGACCCAGCCTGCGGGAGTCAGAAGGTTCGGTGGGCGGAGGAACCGGCAGCCGCCGATGATGGGTAGTTCCTTGAGCTGGTTGGTCGGGACCACCTGGTGGTTAAGATGTTCGCCACGCTCTCCCACATTCTAAGCAGCCGGGGCTGGAGTCTGGTGCCGTCAGGTGGAGGTCTCAGCCAGGCGTCGCTGGTGACCAGCCAAGAGAAGCCATTTTTTCCTCCACGAAGCGCGACCTGGACTCCCTTCAGACACGATCTTATATCCATTAGGTCGAGGCCCCCGTGACCACGGGCCTCGCTAGGATGCCAGCAGGAAGCCATGCCTTGTGGACGGGTCCCCAGATGAATCGAGCCACACGAGCCTCCAGCTTGGAGATGATCGTAGCCTCTGGCAGGTACGCGTGGAGGTGGTGCTGGATGGTGGAGAGCACTAGGGAGTTGGCGGCCCTAGCTCGCCCGACAAGGGAGAGGCAGCG
Source organism: Cordylochernes scorpioides (assembly GCA_030710605.1). Taxonomy (NCBI): domain Eukaryota; kingdom Metazoa; phylum Arthropoda; class Arachnida; order Pseudoscorpiones; family Chernetidae; genus Cordylochernes; species Cordylochernes scorpioides. The sequence goes on from CP092874.1 coordinate 14,408,954, forward strand.
CGTGAAGGGCGTACACTTCCGGCAAGCAGATTCCAGTAGGGCCAGGAGATGTTGTTCCCGCTGGGCGACGGAACTCCTGGAGGCTATTCTAATTCCTAGTACAGTGACGAGGAACTCGACCAGGAAGCGCCGAGGGGAGAGTCGCCGCGTTCGCGCCAGGCGCTGCACCAGAGGCTCGCGCTCTTTCCGTAGTTGACGGCGATCCCGGAGGCTCGATGGAAGTCCTCGAAAACGGCCGCCACTCTCGCGAACTGCTCGTCGCGATGGACCAGGAGGACGATGTCGTCTGCGTAGGCGATGACATTGCCCCCGCCGAGAATCGACTCCAGACGACGTAGCAGTGGCCCCGTCGCGATGCTGAAGAGCGCCGCGCTCACATCGCAGCCCTGTCTCACGCCATTCAGAAGATTGATAGCGGCGGTTTGGAACTCTCCAGTCCGTATCGTCGCATCTGCCCCGGTGTACAGGAGGAGTATCCAGCCCACGAAGGCCGGTGGGAGGCGCAGAGACACCAGGAGGGATAGCAGGAAGCCGCGATCCAGGCAGTCGAAGGCGGGCTGGAGGTCGACGCAGACTACGGCCAGCGGCGAGCCCCCCGGCAGTAGCCTCAACGGCGTCGGTGACCTGGGTGATGTTCCAGGAGGGGGACCTCCTGGGGACGGCGTACGTCTGGTACTCTGGCACCAGGGATGGCAGGTGGGACTTGAGGCGACCGAGGAGAATCGACGCGAGCACCCTGTAGTCGGCCGAAGGCAGCGAGAAGGGCCTATAGCCATCTAGGCCGCGATCGCTGCGGGCCTTGGGGATCAGGCATATTGCGCTTCACAGCATGGATGGATGCAGGGCACCGCAGAACTGAGAGGCTGCGAACACACGCTGCAGGGCATCCGTGAAAAAATCCTCAAAGATGGCGAGGAGTTCGCAGGGCAGGCCGTCCCAGCCGGGGACGTAGTAATAACTGGGGACGAGACATGGGTGGGTTTACGGGTCGACCCGGAAACAAAAAGCCAATCCATGGAGTGGAAAGGAAAAGATGAACCAAGAACGAAGAAATCTCGTCTTTGCAAGTCAAAAAACAAAGTCTTATTGGTCACGTTCTTTGACATAATGAGACGTGTCGTGTGAATGAATCAATTCGTCTGAAAAGAAGTGAAATGTGGAGTTCCGAAAATTGGATTATCCATCATGATAATGCACCACCAGACACAGCTACATCTGTACTAACTTATTTGGCTAAACACGGCATCCAAATACTTCAACAACCTCCCTATTCCCCAGACCTAGCTCCAAATGACTTTTTTCCTCTTTCCAAAACTCAAAATAGCTCTAAAAGGAAAATTTGACACTAGAGAGTCCATCATATCGGATTCGAAAAAGGTCTTGAAGAACATCCCGAAAGAAGCCTTTTCTAAATGTTTTAAATCATGGGAGAAGAGATGGAAATTAT
>CP092874.1:14410500-14430004 GCA_030710605.1 Cordylochernes scorpioides
GAATTAATTAAAATAATATATAAATTTATCCCTGGAAGTCTGATGTTTTTTCACTTAAGTACACTCATGGACAAAATTTAAGGAAGTTGTACTTTTCAGCATGTATATCGGGACAATAACTCTCAAAGATATAAAAACAGTGTCAATAAGGTACAATTTGGATCATAGATTAGAACTACATGATAATAAGACCCAATCTAAATAAATAAATAGTGTGAAACATTTATTTATTTGTGGATTTGGTGTTATTACCTTGTAGATACCCAGTAACCTTTATTGAAGACACATAAGATAACCAAGTGTGAACAAAATTGCCTCTGTATCTTTTAAAAAGATATATATATATGTTATATAAAAATATTATTTTATTTTAAATTATAATTTCATAGATTCAAATACATTGTTAAATCGACCGCCAGAGGTCACGCTTTGCATATAAAAACTCGTCGTTTTATCCCAATGGCCGGCTCAAAACTTTTGTACATTATATAAATAATCCATGTTTTCCTTATTCTACTCGCCTTAAGTCAGGCATTACTTTTATCAAATTATGTTTTTCATATATATTCCTTAGCTCAAATAAATAAATCTCTGATCAAGACTTTATATTTTCAAGATTATTATTTCAACCACGACTGCATCACCATAATCCTCAACATGATCAAAAATACAACAGAAAATCTCATTTCTACTCATTTTTATAACAATAGCCGACAGGATATTTACCTGTTTATTTTTTGAAATGGCAGAAGCAAAATTTTCAAATTCAACTAAGCAAATCCTTCACCTAAAAATAGTTCATTTACTAATATTCAAATTCTTCTACAATCAAAAATAGCCCACTACAATCAACAATTTTCATCTACAATCAACAATAGACATCAACAAACAAAGCTTATTTTCAATTATGCAAATCAAACATAACCTACCCCAATCAAAAATAGCCTTCTCCAACGAAATATAGGCACCTACAAGCAACCATAGTCATCCCCAATCAAACATAGCCTTCTCCAAACAAACATAGCCTTCTCCAAACAAACGTCATCTTCAAGCGAACATAGCCATCACCAAACAAACATAGCCATCTCCAAACAAACATAGCCATCTCCACAAACAAACATGGTCAACTTCAAGAAGACATAGCCCTCTCTAGTCATCATCCGCTCCAACTCCTACCAGCTCCGGATATCTCCTTCTCCCTTCCATCTCCAGCCATCACATCTTCCGCCCAACACCAGCCATCTCCCGAGAATTCAACTCCAGCCGGAATCATCCATTTCAAGGTACTTTGTATTAAACATTTTGCGCAGTTTACCTAATTTTAACTTTTTGAAAATCTTTTTCACAGGGGGGAAATATTATATAATCTAAAAATGCAAATATTTTATTTTATTTTAAAAACATATATTTTATTTTTCATTCATTGACTGTTATACATTTTTGACCATATATTCAAAATAATAGCACTTTAATTATTGTTGTTGTAAATATGTAAAGTGAACCCTACCTTTTTCTAATGAAAATCACGAATATAGAATTCATTTTCTAAATTTTATATTACTGTGATATAAATAATTTTATATGTATATTTTTACTTTAAGAGATTCAAAATAAAAATCTGCTTGAAAGGTAAATAATAATTTTTATTTTTCCACGACTGCACCTCTTTTCAACAATCAAACACACAAAAAATATCTAATCTATAACATATATATATAGATGACCGGCAACAACAAAGACTTTACACTTCCTTAAGTTTTAGACCACAAATCCAAATCCAAATAAATAGTGTGTGACGTTTCGGTAACAACCACATGTGGTAAAATTTCTCATTCAGTACTTTTGTCTGAAGATGGTAACAACGCTGAAACGTCACACACCATTTGGATTTGGTCTTATTACCTTGTGTTTATTTAGAACAGGCCATCTCAAGCCATTGAAGATAGAAAATAATAACAAAATTTATCCCACTTGCCCAAAATGTAGTTTGGTACCTGCAGCTCCAGACACATTTTGGCTTGCATTAGATGCAATAAACAGGACCTTTGGGAGAGGCCGCTGCTCATCATAAAACAGCTCGAGGAGCATGAACTCGTGGAATTCGTGTAATCTTTACACAAGGGGATAAGAAACAACAACAACAACCTTGTGTTTATAATCTATAATCCAAATTGTGCCTTATCATTCCTTAAGTTTTGTTCATGAGAGTGTGTATGTGATTGTCTATTGAGAAATAAAAGTACATTGGGCTTGTGGCGACCACACTTTGCCTCAGAGAATGTGAACTGGGACAAAACTTCACTACACATACGGGCGGTAATGTGGTGGCCTCACTACGCCTCGGAAACTGCGAGCTGGGAGAACACCTCACTACGCATGCGCAGGCAACATCTGGGACTCTTGGCATGTGCGTAGTTCGAACAACAAGGCTTGCTTCCAGCGGCCGTTCATTCTTTCCTCTCTATATATTTCAGTGCTTCAAATAAATTTATTTTATAAAAATAATTATAATTTTATCAGCGGCCTTTTCACAAGCCACACCAACACGCACGCAACCATTCCACAGGCTGAAGCATAATTGATAACAAAAGGGTATGTAATGTGACAATGTCAGCACATAATGGGTTAAAAGGGAAATCAACAGACATTCGAGAGTATATGCAATGATCCCCCTGCTGAGCTGACTGCTACAGGACATGTCCCCAGGTGGCAGATAGGGGAACCACCTTCAGATATAAAGCCAGCTGTGAAACAAGCAGAATAACTGATGAATAAGCAGTAATGGACCAACAGCAGTATTGTTAGAAAAGGAGTAGACCTGAGTTCAACTGACCCAGTTGATAAACCTCAGCAAGGGTCCTACTCCAGGGATACGAGGGAGCTGCATCTGTACTCATGTTAGAGTTGGTAGCAAAGGTGTCTGCTTTCATGTTAGGAACGGCTTCAAACTACAGGCAAAGTCAGACTTTCACCAAAGTGTGCCTGGATCATGGTGCCATGATCAACGAAAGCTGCACCCCAACACCCCATTCCATGAGATCAGATGTTGATTTGAATGCTGCATCACCAGTCGCGCAGAATAATGGAATTTGTGTAATCTTTACACAAGGGGATAAGAAACAACAACAACATATGCAATGATGGTAACATTTATTTCTGAAAGCTTTATTGTAATGATATATTCATTTTGTCGATTATTGGAGGTGGTCACAGAGGAGGAGATGGCAGGGGCGCGATTAAAGGTTCCCTACAATAAGAATGAAGAAAATGTGTGGAGAACATAGCGCGCGCGGATATATATATAATATATTACTGTATATATAAATTAAAACTACAATCTCTTAAAGATAATAATAATAATAAAAAGACCAAAAAAATCAACAACAACAAATAACATATCTCTCTATCCATAAGAAAGGTAGAGAAACAAACAAACAAAATCTCTAAAGGAAACCAACAACAATGGTCATTCCTCCAACACCCGCACCCTGACTCTGTTCCTATAGTGGTACTCCCGGAGGTAGGCCTTGAGGCTCTTGGCGATGTCCAGGCGGCCAATGGAGTCGTAGGTGGTGCGGCTGCAGATGGTCCCCCGGCAGAGGTCCTGCAGGGAGAAGGGCTGTGTGCGGAGGAGGGGCTTCAGCAGCATGGGCTCGAAGTACATACAGCAGCTGGGGTCCTTGTAGTGGTCAATCAGGCCCAGCACCGTGTCCGAGCTGTAGACTGTGGGGTCCAGGGAGTTGAAGCTGAAGGTGTGCTGAAGCTGCTCCACCCTCGCGTGCAAGGTGCGGTCGTAGCGCCGGAAGCTCACGGAGAAGAGGTACTCCTCCTGGGCGCTGTCCCTGAGGAGGAAGGTGCCCTCGGACTTGCAGCACAGCAGTCTGTCCGCCTCGAAGCGGTCCATCTCCCCCCAGTAGAAGCCACAGCGAAGGATCTCCAGGAAGTCCGGGACCAGGTAGTGGGCGTAGTCCACCTGGGAGTGAACCACCTGCTTGGAGCCGTCCACGGACCCCCTCTTCTTCACATAGGGGTAGGGGCCAAGGTTGTTGGCAATTTCATGGCGTAGCACGGCCGAGAAGTTGGCCAGCTGGGCCTTGCGGGAGGAGGCCACGTCTGCAGGAGGGTTGTACTCCGACGAGCCCTCCATGGCATCATCCTCTGCAGACTCCTGAGCAGCCATGGGAGGTGAGGAGGGTTCAATGGGGATGGGGAAGCTGTTGTAAGGGATGTAGGAGGGACCAGGCCTGTCCAGCGCTGCAAAATAGACGTCCACCAGACTGCCTGATGAGGTAGAGGAGCCGCTACTGCCACCACAGCCAAACTTCAGCGACCAGTTGGACTTCTTCTTCTTGGCACTCTTCTGTTTCTTGAAGCCCAAGGATCTGAGCTTTTTCCGCACGTTGGAGCGGCTTTCTTGATCCTCAGACTGGCTATCATCCATCTCCGGCGGAGCCTCCTGCAAGCAGGGATTGTTTAGCTTGTGGCACTGGGTTCAATGTCATGGAAGAATTCAATCAACACTTTATACCATCCTCACAAGGGAGGCTACTTCATTATCTGTCAGGTTTACTTATCCCAAGTACAAGGCTATGATCATCATCATGATGGCAGGTAGTAAGCAACTGCTTGTGCACCACATGTCTACACATGTAGAAAGAGGTTTGACATTTACAATTTACAAAGTGTGCCAAAGCCCTGTTTGGTTACTAATGCACACACACACACACAGGGGAACCTCATTATAACAGCTTTTTTTTATAACATCCTGATTCTAAGGTCTCAAGTGCTTCAAGTCCCAGTTTATTGTAAAACTGGTTATCAAAATACAAAACTATTTTAGACGCGTATGATTCTTTTTAAAATAAAACAATTTCTACTGCCCTTACTGCAATGGAAAAATTAATGGGAGGGCCTGGCTCATCATTGGTGAACCCTCCCAGCGGTTTCGCCAGTTTAATCTACCATACCGCTGTTATATTGTATTTTTGGAACTTCCTTTTATAGTGATACTGATGCTAGACTCTTGGAATGGGTATTTTAGATGAACTATGGGACATAATCTTTGAGGACAGCAGAATTACATACATTATAAATATATAATATGCTTCGAGCAATCGCTCTTCCGCAAATATCAATTTGTGTCTTTTTTCAATTTTTCCATTGCAGTAAAGGCAGTAGAAATTATTTTATTTTAAAAAGAATTATACGCGTCTAAAATAGTTTTGTATTTTGATAACAGATGGCGCGCTAGTGCATCGTAATAAAACTGGTTATAACAACAATATTAGTCCCAGGGGTGTTGTAATAGTGGGATTCAGCTGTAAGGTATTAAAATGTAAAAACTTGTGCCAAGCTTCTGTAATTCAACGCCCCAAAGGATGAGTTTTCTAGGGAATTAAAATCAGTTTAAGATGACTTTCAAATTAACAATACATCACACACAGAGCTGTAGGAGACATTTTGTCCTCAAGGGAAGGAACTGTTGAATTAAAGTTGGTTAAAGTTGAAGCAGCGCATCTAGAAGAAAGGCAGAGAAGCAAGCAGTGCCTCTAGCGATGATAATGGGGGTAATATCGGCTGACCTAATATACATGTAAAAACATGTTTTAACAGGACATATAGAGAAAAATCTGGAAGAGATATTTATCAGATTATTAACCAAGAAAAATTGAAATTGACAGGTTCTGGGCAAAAATAGTTGTTTTTTTAGTTAGAAAATGATTATGATAATATATTATATTTTTAAAAACACAAAGTTTGGAGCGGGACGTTTCACAAAAGTGACATCCACGGCGCCAATTTATAATAGTAACGAATAGTATTTGAATAAAAACATTTAATGATGTAAAACCCGGATGTTGCCCGGGTCATTCGGCAAGTGGTTGTATAAAATAAAGAAACCCCATTATACCTGGTTGATGCTATCTATACCTGGTGCATGCTGTACCTATGTATGAACCTGGATCAACCTGGTCCTAATTCTAAGGTGCCAAGTCCCAAATGTTTGATTATAACAACATAGAGTTACAAACAACATGGTTATAGCAATCACAAGGTAACAACAGCAGTCTTTGATTTCCAGACTTAAGTCTGGTCATCTACGGACAATGACAGAATGGTTGTTTCCCACTATGTACTAAGTGTCAACCTGCAACCCAAACCACATTATTGACTGTATTGACTTATCCATTGATGAGCTCTACTCTTCCCCGGGAGACACCATCAAAAGTCTCACGCTTTACAAGCTTGATACCTTAGTGTGATTAAGTGGAGATAAAAAAGAAGAAAAGGTAACAAGACCAAATCCAAATGAATAAATTACATATATTTAGATAACAACATTGTAATGTAGAAATGTTACAGTTACGAGCGTCATTCCTCATCTCCTAATCAACAATCAGTCATCAGTTTTCATCTCTGTCACCGTTTGCTTTTTTTTTTGGAATGGCGCCACCTTTGCCCCCCCCCCCCACTCGCCTTTTCGTTTAAGTAATTATTGTGTTTCTTTTTCCCTGTAAGAGACGCCTACGGAAGTCAACAGTACATAGACAGATAAAGCACATAGGCTATAGTTATTAACTAACATATGCAATTATTTAAGGCGCCAATTTATAATTGTAACAAATAGTATTTGAATCAAAACATCCAATCGGGTAAAACACAGGCGTTGCCCGGGTCATTCGGCTAGTAGATTATAAACACAAGGTAATAAGTCCAATTCTAAATAGTGAGTGATGTTTTGGTAACAGGGTTGTTACCATCTTCAGACCAAAGTACTGAATGTTATCAAAATGTCAAACTATTTATATATTTAGATTTGGTCTTATTACCTTGTGTTTATATAATCTATAGGAATATTGCCATCTAAAATATGAGAGGAGACATGTTGAACCAATGGCAGGAAAGGAAATTGAGTGTAAGCAGGAAGAGCACCTGAGTAACTTCTGGCCTTTCTTCATTCGGTCAAAAACTTTTTTTTTTATTCGCAGATAATTCTATATTACTATAATTTCACATTCCTAGTCTTCTTCTTATCACCACTCAATCATATTAGGGTATCAAGTTGTGACCCTTGATGGTGTCTGTTTGACTGGGTGAAGTAAATAGTGTATAAATACAGTTAAACCTGTCTATAGCGCCTCCTCTTGGGACTCACCAAAATAGGGTGCTATAGAGAGGGGGGGGTGTGCTATAGACAGGTCATTTTTAATGTAAAATGTTTACATTTTAATGTTTAAAATCAGGCGCTATAGAGAGGAAGGTGCTATTTAAAGGGGGCGCTATAGGCAGGTTTAACTGTATATTGAACACACATTTCAAATCTCGAAAAAATAAAACCTAAATGATATCTCAGTTTTAGAATACCCCTTTACTATCATTTTTATCTTGTTCTGCTTGGGAGAATCCTGCATAGTGTTAATGATCTTGAAATGAAACCTTTTTCTCTTTTTTCACTATTAAAAAAAAAAAATTATTTTATCTGGGTAAGATTGAAATAAAATCGTATTTATATTACACAGAATACACTACTCAGTGTCACACCTGGTGTTTTAATTAATTTGGAGAGGGGGGGAGATCAATTTCTGCTTGTAAATTCCATCTAGGTTTGATGTGGTTGGGTAACATTCATCTTCTGCCTGTATGCATCATCATCAGGCGTAAGCCTGTTAGCTGAGTAGGATGCCTTGTTGCTCAAAGTATAGGTTTGATTTTTATATATATATTAAAATAGGGTAGATTCTTTCTAATATCAGAGACTTGAGTGTCAAAAATGCTAAAGCACAATTTGGATTATAGATTATAATACAAGAAAATAAGACCTAATCCAAATAATTTATTAGTGTGCGACGTTTCGGCAACAGCATTGTTACCATCATCAGACAAAATAACAAAATTATTATTTTTTTTATTTTATTCTTTTGTCTGATGATGGTGACAATGCTGTTGCCGAAACGTCACACACTAATAAATTATTTGGATTAGGTCTTATTTTCTTGTATTAGAGACTAAGTGTCCTTAAGAGAGAGGTGTCTTCTTATACCAGAGTGCTGTTAATTAGTCAAAAAATAGTAATTTTAACAATGAAAACTAGTCTTTTTGCTTGAGAGGTGTCCTCTCATGGAGGTTCTACTGTATATACAGTCAAATCTCTTTATTTTAATACTCAAGGAAAAGCTGCTTTGTGTTGTGAATTATAGTTGGTTGAATTAAAGAGTTATAAACAATGATACTGAGACTCACTTTTCACTTATTCTTCTTTTATCTCCACTCAATCATATTAAGGTATCAAGCTTGTAAAGCTTTGAGACTTTTGATGGTATCTGCTGGGGAAGAGTAGAGCTCATCAATGGATGAGTCAATACTTTTTGCTTATTCTTCTTTTATCTCCACTCAATCACACTAAGGTATCAAGCTTGAGAAGCTTGAGACTTTTAATGGTGTCTGCTGGGGAAGAGTAGAGCTCATCAATGGATGAGTCAATACTTTTTGCTTATAAATATCATCAATATATTGCGGCCTAAAAGATCGGCCCCAACACCTCTTGTGGGCAGATTTGCCAATTTCCCTACTCCTTTCGTAGGATGTTATGAAATCAAAGCTGCCTTTGTATTGATGAAGGTCATTGTTTGGAACCATGGTATCTGGATTGTTGGCTTTTGTCATGATTTGACACACTGGATAGGAATCTGTGCGTCAAGAGAAAGGCAACCAAACATATCGGTGTATTTTTAAAAAGAATGAGGAGCTTTCCCTTCCTGTGTTTTTTTAAATAGTATCATTATTTACGTTGAAAATATCAGGCTTTTCTCCAGGAAAAATTTTCTCTTCAAAATAAGTTTATCGTAAACTTTCGAATTTTAGCTCTTCGATGAGGGAAAATTAAATCTAAGAGTGTGAACACAGGAGATGTGCATTTATGGCAAATCCTACATGATGTGGGATATGATAGAATTGCTCTAGAATATCTATTCTCCTGTTGACACTTTTCTGATTCTTTGATAGAAGGGATTGGAGGTTCAATGGTAAATATCTATTAGTATATTATTTATTCATTCAGTACTCTCAATCAATCAGGCTAGTCAACGATAGTCTGTCATCGTTTAATGTATATATTAAATATGATCTACCCAAGATAGTGTACATTGCTGCTGCTGTGATAGAGATGTATGGAGACATCTGAGGCTCTTCATTGGACACAACAACAACAACAGAAAATTGACATGGACCCAGAACAGCAGCTTTACACACCCAAGATAGAGGACATTGCTGCGATAGAGATGTATGGGGGCATCTGAGGCTCTTCATTGGACACAACAACAACAACAGAAAATTGACATGGACCCAGAACAGCAGCTTTACACACCCAAGATAGAGAACATTGCTGCGATAGAGATGTATGGGGATATCTGAGGCTCTTTATTGGACTCGACAACAACAACAGAAAATTGACATGGACCCAGAACAGCAGCTTTACACACCCAAGATAGAGAACATTGCTGTGATAGAGATGTATGGAGACATCTGAAGCTCTTCATTGGATACAACAACAACAACAGAAAATTGACATGGACCCAGAACAGCAGCTTTACACACCCAAGATAGAGAACATTGCTGTGATAGAGATGTATGGAGACATCTGAAGCTCTTCATTGGACACAACAACAACAACAGAAAATTGACATGGACCCAGAACAGCAGCTTTACACACCCAAGATAGAGAACATTGCTGTGATAGAGATGTATGGAGATATCTGAGGCTTTTCATTGGACACAACAACAACAACATATACATTCTGAATATAAAAGTACAAAAAAATCTTTATATGTGTTGTATTGTCTCATATATGATTTTATAGTAGCATAGTTTATTTCATAAAAGTATTTGGTCTTATTACTTGGTATTTTTATAATCTGCCTTAAAACTCGCCCATCTGTGTTCTCTTTCAGATATAATTTTGTCTGCTGAAGAAATCTCCCCCAGTTCTGATAATAAACTTATTTTCTTGTTCAAAAAAGAAAGAATAAACAATATTAAGGTAAAGAGTTTCTTTTAATTTTGATTATCGCAATTTTTCGATCAAAATTTCTGTTCTTTAACGGACATATACTTCTATGTACAATATAAAGATGAACTTTGTACAGTAATAATTGTGTTATTGGCATGTGTGGGCGTGCATCAAACTGTTTACAGCTTTTCTTGTATATTTAATCCTAATTGTGCTTTATCGAACAAACTTATTGATCTCTTTATAAATATCTGTACCTGTTAAACTGGAAGTTGTCTGTACATTCCTTGTCTCTCTCATTGGAGGTTGGTTTACCAGATATCCCATTATTTTACCAAAGGGTGGTATTACAGTTGAACTAACTGCCCTGTAAACACCAAGTTACAGAGCTAAAGTGTCCTTTAGAGAGAGGTTTCCTTTTACCAGACCATTGCTATTTAGTAAAAGTACTAGTTTTGGTGATGAAAAACTGTCCTTTGTAGAGAAGTTTGTTCTAGCGAGAGTATCCTCTGATGGAGTATGTTCTACTGTATAATATTTCCCTTTTTCCCCCGTCACTCACAAGAGAGTTGATAACTCCACCTTTGCCGGTCCCAAGCCCGGATAAAAAAGGAGGAGGGAGAGCAGTAACAAGCTCACTAAAAAACCTGGGTTCAGCTGGCCCGGCTGATAGTACCCTGTAAGGGCTACTGATCCATGGATACAGGATGAGCAGTGTTTGTACTCCATGTTAGGAGCGGCTGCACATGGCGTCTGTTCCTCATGTCAGAGGTGGCCATTTCTTTTGGAGCTAAGTTGGCCTGCCACTGAGTAGTGCTCCCAGTCTTAATGACAAAGGCAGACGTATTCTACCTCACCCAGTCATGATGGTTGTCAAGTCTCAAGCTTTACAAGCTTGATGCCCTAATATAATTGAGTGGCGATAAGAAAGAAGAAGAGAGTTGATTGTAGCTCTGTTGATAATAGATGTATTTTTATGATTTAAGTCAAAATTGTAAAAGTTATTAAAAAGGTTAGATTATGATATGGCACAATTTTGATTATTAAATTATTTAAAAGTTAGATTAGTTTATGGTAAGTCAATTGAGTCTATATGTTAGTTTAGGTTTGGGTAGTTTAGAAAACCAAACACAGCCTTAACTTAACAGTAAACAATGAGGTAGACTCAAAAATATATCAATCAAGCCTGTCATCGCTTAATGTATATATTAAATATGATCTGAATATAAAAGTAAAAAATGTCTTTATATGTGGTGTATTGTGTGTAATGGGTATGTCAAGCAATTTGTATTTTGTGGTTTCCAAGTTTTATTTTACTTAGTGGGTGTATTTTTAGGCAAAATTGAATATATCTATTAAAAATTATTAATTTAAATTACATATTATAAAAAGAAAAAAAAAAAGAAAATATTAAATTAGAAGAAAATTTTATAAAACTTGGCTGGAGCATTTACATCTTTTGATGTGAAATTTTGTAAAATGCCATGCATGACCATAGTTTTATGTAATAAATGTCAATTTCAAGGAGTTTAATATTTTAAATGTATACATATATAACTTGAATTAAACACATTATTGATAATTGTAAAATCATCGTAGATTAAAGCCAACACCTTTCTGTTGATATTAAAAACGTCAAATCGTATTCATTAAAAGTTAATGTCATTTCAGGACATACCTTAATAAAAATAGGTTTGAAACAATAAACTATAAATTATCTATTATATTTTAAACACCCATTATTACTTTTAGTTAAATACGTATATATAAATATAATTTTATAAAAAAATTACAACATAAAGAAAAACTTTCACTTCCGTTTACACATTCGACATTATCCGTGGTGTCATATTTTTTATTTAGAATTTTTTATTATTATTTTATTATCGAACATTTTTATTTTGGGGTGCATATCTCACGAAAATTTAAAAAATAGTCATATTTATATTTAAATGAAACGAAATTATTTTCTTCGGTTTAAGTATGTGTGTTTCAGATTATTAAATTCAACATATTCGATAAATTAAGAAAAGTAAAGGATAATATAAAAATTTTCTTTACATTTTTTTATTTAGAAATATTTTAAAAATATTTCAACATTTTTTCCCATATATGATTTTTAGTAGCATAGTTTATTTCATAAAAATATTTGTAAACATTCATTATCATCACTATTTAAAGTAGGCCTTTACTGTTAGTTTTGTTGTACCTATTACTTTTAGATATATGTAATTATAAAGTATATTTGATATGTTTGAATTGGGTTTATCAAAAAATGCTATATGCTTAACAGGAGGAATATGCCTTAGTATTTTTGTTGCATATTGCTTCTATTTTGATAGAAAAAGAAGAAAGGATCCTCTTTTTAAGCAAAAACTTAAAGAAAGTAAGTAAAAACCAATAAAAGAGAAATTATGCATTTAACGCATTATCAAATAAAATTAATATATTTCGTCTTTTCGTCTAAATATATTTCACTTTATTTAACTGTAATAAATTATAAAAGATAAAAAAAAAAAAAATTTTTAACACTAATATATATATATATTTTTAAAAATGTATATATTCATAATTTATTGCAAACTAGCCTTACCATTAAAGATTGTTTAAATGCATTGCATTGAGCATATATTCATGTTTTTACCAAATTGTGAATCTTAATTATTTCCCCAAAATACCCCTCAGATGAATCATCACAAGATAAACATCCTTCCTAAATGCAATGAATGAAGAATTCCACAAATACCTATATTTTTTGCTATCAGAATCAAATAACATCTACTTCAACATCTTTTAAAAGATATTTTAAATCCTAGCTATATTTTAAAAGGTATTTTTTATAGAAAACAAAAATTTAGGTTACCTCATTGTTAATGTTTATTGTTGTTCAATTATGCTAGTATGATAAATATATATAGATATTCAGTTTGAAACAGAAGGTAACAAAACCAAATATTGGAGATTTTGGTTTTTTACCTTTTAATTCTAACTTATAACCACAAATTGTACCTTATCAGATATTTAGGCTCTTGAAAAACTCTGATATTTTGTAAATTGTAATTTTTGACTCTTCCGACTTATAAGGTTGACGAACCCCAATACTAGACTACTATAATATTGTATTGGGCTCTGTATATGGCCAGACATTTTCAGGAATTGTCTGTGAAAGTATTTCAGGCAGTAGAAAGTTGTCCTTGTCGAAAAAGTTGAACAAAATTATTTTTCTTCGCTCTTATTTATATTTTCCTATCATTTCATTCTCTCACATTCTTTTAAACCAATTCACATTGCAAAGGAATATTTGTAACTTTACCTTTTCCAGTCCCAAGCTCGGATGAAAAAAGGGGAGCAGTAACAATCTCACTAAAAAATTTGGCCTCAGCTGGCCTGGCTGATAGTATCCTGTAAGGTATTCAGAGATACAGGATGTCTGTACTCAATGTTAGGAGCAGCTGTACATGGCATCTATTCTTCATGTCAGAGGCGGCCATTTCATATTGGAGCTAAGTCAGTGGCTTGCTACTCAGTAGTGCTCCCAATCTTAATGACAGATGCATTCTACTTCACCCAATTATTATGGATGTCAAATCTCCTTTGATGAGCTCTAATCATCTGACACCATCAAAAATCTCAAGCTCTACAGACCTGATACCCTGATAAGATTGTTGAGTGGAGATAAGAAAGAAGATTATTAAGCCAAAACATAAACTGCCATTTAAAGAGAGAAAATGAAATTTCTTGTAAACCTTTGGTTTATATATGGCAGTGTTATAAATATGGTTTCATGGGGTTTTTGCACTTTAGATTCTGAATCAACCATACTTATAACACTGCCATATATAAACCAAAGGTTTGCAAGAAATTTCACCAATATATTAAAAAAATATATGAAAGAGAAAATATGTCTATTTTGATCACAATAATATAAAAATGGGAGTTTGGATGTCATTCCCTATATTCAGCTTAAATCCCCTATCTTTTATCTTACATTTAATATCATTGGATAGGACAAAATAACTTATTTAAACATAGTTTGAGTCAAAAGGCGATCCATTGATTAAGTTTATATAATACGCCGTACCTGGATCTGTGAAGAAAAAAAAATTTTTTTTCTTAAAATATTTCGAGAGATTGCTCCCTCTTCATCAATTTATTGCACAATAAACTTAATTTACAAATTCTTGTAGATCACATTTTTTGTGACTAATGACAAAGTTGTGTCCATGTGATCTACAAGAATTTGTGAATTAAGTTTACTATGCAATAAATTGATAAAGAGGGAGTAATCTCTCGGAATATTCTGAGAAAAAAATTGTCTCTTTTTTTTTTTTCTTTACAGATCCAGGTACTCCTTTTTATATAAACCTATTTAAAAATGTATGTACAAACTAAATTTTAAAAAATTATAATTGTGTTTTACACAATAATTACAGTCATACAAAAAAGCAAATCCGATTTAAACTTAACAAACACTTCTCTTTCATCCACCCCTCTTCTTCTTCTTTCTTATCTCCACTCAATCATATCAGGGTATCAAGCTTGTAAAGCTTGTTGATGGTGTCTGTCGGGGAAGAGTAAAGCTCATCAATGGATGAGTCAATACAGTCAATGATGTGTTTTGGGGTTGTAGGTTGACACTTAGTACATAGTGGGAAAACCTTGCAACCATTCTGTCATTGTCTGTAGATGACCAGACTTAAGTCTGGAAATCAAAGACTGTTGTTCTCTTGGGAGGACAGAACTGATGCTTGTCCCTCCTGCTCTGTACCAGTCATGTGCAGCATTAGATTTCCATTCCTGCAGGCATTGGGTTTTGATGGTACAGAGGAGGTCTCTTTCATCTAGTTGGGTGGTAGATTCCCTGGCTTCAGGTGGGCCAAGAGCTCACCCAATCATGATGGTTGTCAAATCATCCACCCTTGAACTTCTGAATCTAATCTCATAGATATCTCATTATCTAAGCCTTAACCTAATTTAGCTTAATCTCTCTAAACCAAATATTTGCCGACCTATTCCTTCAAACCTCATTGGTGAATTTAAACTGTAGAGTGATAAGGTGCAACACTTTGGATTATAGATTAGAAACACATTATTTTGTCATACAGTAGAACTACCTCCCTGTAAAGGATAATACATATTTGCAGAGTCAAAGTGTCCTTTAGGGAGAGGTGTCTACTTGCCGGAGAGTTGTTACATAGTAAAAAATGGTAATTTTGCAAATTAAAACTGTCCTTTATAGAGAGATGTCCTCTCATGGAGGTTGTTCTACCTTATTACTTTGTGTTTTGAGAGTTACTGTGATGCAAGTAGAGCTTGCATCTTTAGAATTTTGGTGAGTAATACTTGATCCCTGTGGTACCCATCCTCTGTAGCTTCTCTCACCCATACTGATACAGTAGAACTACCTCTCTCTCTAACCCACAACACTTAGTTGCAGAGCTAAAGTGTCCTTTAGGAAGAGATATCCTTTTACTGGAGAGCTGCTAAATAGGATAAAATGGTAATTTTGGCAATGAAAACTGTCCTTTGTAGAGAGGTGTCCTCTCATAGAGGTTCTATGGTTTACTTTGTGTTTTGAGAGTTTCTATGGCTCAGGTAGAGCTTGCATCTTTAGAATGGTGGTGTTTAATACTTGATCCCTGTGGTACCCATCCTCTGCAGCTCCTCTCACCCATAAATATTACTGCTTCTTAAACACGAGGTAATAAGACCAAATCCAAATAAATAAATTGTGTGTATTTATTTATTTGGATTTGGTCTTATTACCTTGTGTTTATAATCTATAATCCAAATTGTGCCTTATCAATATTACTGCTTCTTCTTTCTTATCTCAGATCATATTACAGTATCAAGCTGTATAGCTTGAGACTTGACAACCATCATGATTGGGTGAAGTAGAATGCATCTGCCTTTGTCATTAAGACTGGGAGCACTACTCAGTGGCAGGCCGACTTAGCTCCAAAAGAAATGGCTGCCTTTGACATGAGGAACAGAGGCCATGTGCAGCCGCTCCTAACATTGAGTACAAATGCTGCTCATCCTGTATCCCTGGGTTAGGAGCCCTTACAGGGTACTATCAGCCGGGCCAGCTGAGCCCAGGTTTTTTAGTGAGCTTGTTACTGCTCCCCCTCCTCCTTTTTCATCCGGGCTTGGGACCGGCAAGGGCGGAGTTATAAATATCACTGATACAGTGAAACTACCTCTCTCTGTAACAGACAACACCTAGTTACAAAGCCAAAATGTCCTTTAGGGAGAGGTGTCCTCTTACTGGAGAGCTGCTAAATAGGATAAAATGGTAATTTTTGGAAATAAAAACTATCCTTTATAGAGAGGTAAACACAAGGTAATAAGACCAAATCCAAATTAATAAATTGTGTGTGAAGTTTCAGTAACAGCTTTGTTACAATCATTAGACAAAAGTTATCACAGCATACTTTTTTTTTTCTTATTCAGTACTTTTGTCTGAAGATGGTAACAATGTTGTTGCTGAAACGTCACACACAATTCATTTATTTGGATTTGATCTTATTACCTTGTTTTATAATCTACATAGTGTGATCAATAATTTCCAGGAATGCTAAATATTTAAAAAAATACAAAAGTTTAATATAGATTTATTTAAAATTTCTCAAAATAGTCACCGTCACTATCAATACATCTTTTTTTCCTGATATCAAAACACCTCTGAAAATCATCTTTCAGGCTTTTCAAAATATTCTTCGTATTCTCCTTTATTTCAGGTATTGAGTCAAATCGACGCACTTTTAAGACTTTTTTAATTTTAGGTTAAAGGAAAGAGTTGTTGGGAGCAAGGTCAGGAGAATAGGGTGGCTGGGATAATAAAGCAATTCGTGTTTAGCCAAATAGAGTTGTACAGTAACGGCTGTATGTGGCCGTGCATTGTCAGGATGCAAGAGCCAATTTTTCTGATGTCATTTTTCGAGTCGTTTCTGACGCACAGCCTCCCTTAAACGTCGCATTACATCAAGATAGTAATGTTGATTAATGGTCTGACCCTCGGGCATGAATTCATAGTGTACCAATCTCTTTACATCAAATAAAGAGACACTTAAGCTTTGATTTAATCATCTTTGCTTTCTTGAATCTTGGTTCTCCAGGTTCTAGCCACTGGCTTGATTGCCTCTTTGTCTCGGGATCATATCCGTTCACCCATGTTTCATCTCCTGTGATAACATTTTTGAGCCAATGGGGATCAGAATTAAACATTTTGACCATGTTTTTGCACATTTCTCTGCCATGCTCTTTCTGTTCATTCGTTAAGAGATGGACAAATTTAGCAGGTGATCGTTTAAGATGCAGATCATTCTTTATGATGGTTTGACATGTTCCAAAAGAGATATCCAGGTCTTCTGATAGCTCTCTGATAGTTATTCTTGGGTTTTCTTCGATATATGACTTGATTTTGAGTGCATTTTCGGGGTTTCTTATCGATAAAGGTCTGCCAGTGTGTAGATCATCCTTGACGCTTGTTCGACCAGCTTTAAATCATGCAAACCATTCAAATGTCCTCGATTGTGATAGGGCATCTTCTTTAAAAGCCTGCTTCAACATTTGAAATGATTCGGAAGCTGTTTTCCCTAATTTAAACAAAACTCTATGCAGACTCGCTGTTTTTCAATACAGTCCATTCTGAAGTTAGAAAATGTTCTGATATACTCGAGCTTATAAATTCGAAAAAACATGATCGCGTGCGTCTGTGTGATCTATAAGGTCCTTATAAAATTATTTCATTATTTTGAATATTTTACGTGATCCAGTCTCATTCCTGGAAATTATCGATCACACGTTGTATAATCCAAATTGTACCTTATCATTAATAGATAGGTGTTCTCTAATGGAGTATGTTCTACTGTATCTACTTATTAACAATAGTATTACTTATTTTACTGTTATGTCATGTTCACCCTTTATTGATTAGCTTTCTTACAAGACTTATTCTTGTTGGAAAAAGCATGAGCTCTGGTCAGAAGCTTATTGTCCTCTTCTTCTTTCTTATCTCCACTCAATCATATTAAGGTATCAAGCTTGTAGAGCTTGTTGATGGTGTCTGCCGGGAAGAGTAGAGCACATCAATGGATAAGTCAATACAGTCAATGATGTAGTTTGGAGTTGTTGCAGGTTGACACTTAGTACATAGTGGGAAAACCTTGCAACCATTCTGGAGAGAAGCTTTATTATAAAAATAATAAATAATTCTTCCATTTATTGTCCTGTCATTTAGCTGAGTCACTGCCACATTCTTCTCTCTGACAGGCGGTAAGTTGCTGTAATGTCAGGACAGACAAAAGTTGTGATTGATGAAATTGATACAGTGGAAAATCTATCTCTGTGTAAATGACAACAACTAATTGCAGAGCCAAGTGTTCTTTAGAGAGAGGTATCCTTTTACTGGAGAGTTGTTAATTGGTAAAAAATAGGAGATGAAAACTGTCCTTTGTAGAGAGATATCCTCTCTTGGAAGTTGTACTGTACTTCCATAGATGATAGGGTCGGTTGTCTGAGTCTTAAAGAAACAGCTATTGCTCCACACAAAATAATATTAAAAAATTATTAATATTTAACTCTCTCAAGAATGATAAGGTACAATTTGGATTATAGATTATAAACACAAGGTAATAAGACCAAATCCAAAAAAATAAATTAATTAGTTGTGACATTGTTACCGTCAAGTAGTGTTTTTAACTCTTAAGATGATAATGAAAAGATACATTTTTTAAGCCAATGAGTAATGGTGTGGAATATAAAATTGAAGTGAATACACTCATGGACAAAACTTAAGGAAGTTTTACCTTTTACCATGTATATCGGGGCAATAACTCTGAAAGATATTACAGTGACCTTTATTGAAGACACACGAGATAACCAAGTGTGAACAACCTCTGTCTTCTTCTTCTTAAAAAAAATTGAATGACCAGCAACGGGAGAGACTTTCTTCTTTGATAAGTTTTGTCCATGCGTGTACTTGAGGCTACCAAAATGCTGCACTTTGAGCTGTCAACCTGGTTCTCCAGTTGAACTCTGGGGATTTAACAAGATTGTTCCCTGCAGGAATGGAAATCTAATGCTGCACATGACTGGTACAGAGCAGGAGGGACAAGCATTGGTTCTGTCCTCCCAAGAGAACAACAGTCTTTGATTTACAAACTTAAGTCTGGTCATCTACAGACAATGATTTTCAAGAATGGTTTAAAGGTTTTCCCACCTGTACTCTGTACTAAGTGTCAACCTGCAACAATCCCAAACCTCATCATTGACTGTATTGTCACATCCATTGATGAGCTCTACTCTTCCCCAGCAGACACCATCAACAAGCTCTACAAGCTTGATATCCTGATATGGTTGTTGAGTGGAGATAAGAAAGAAGAACAAGATTGTTCCCCCTCCTTCTACAGTGAAGAAGTCTGTCCAGTGATGAAGTGGCTGTTTGTTTTCCATCCTCCTATAATCCAGATTCCCGATGGTAGATGTGATAGATC
>CP092874.1:14430104-14463536 GCA_030710605.1 Cordylochernes scorpioides
TAAATAATATATTGAAATTTTTAAACATGTTTCTGGAAACTAGGAACATTTTTTAGCTACAAGAAAATAAGACCTAATCCAAATAAATTAATAGTGTGACAATTCGGTACAACGCTGTTATCAAATCGTCACACTATTAATTTATTTGGATTAGGTCTTAATTTATTGTAGCTATAATCTATAATTCAAATTGTGTTTTATCAATAATTTTGTTTATATAAAACATATATATAAATACAAGAAAAGTTGAAAAAAAAAGGTAGACAATGTGGGATCATGGTGAGAGAGAGAGTAGTTATATACATTTTTGACTGAAGATAGCAATGATATGACAGGAAGTCATGAAAATTAAATGCAACAAAATGAGTTCTAAATAGCAGAGAAAATCCCTCTCCTTGTATCTGTAATGTTATTTTGCATTAGATGCAAAAAATCAGAACCTTTAGGAAAGGCTGTTGCTTATCATTAAGTCTGGTCATCTATGGACAATGACTTTCCAGAATGGTTGCAAGGTTTTCCCATTATGTACTAAGTGTCAACCTGCAACCTTAAACTAAATCATTGACTGTATTGATTCCTCCATTGATAAGCTCTACTCATCCCTATCTGACACCATCTCAAACTCTACAAGCTTGATACCCTAAAAAGATCAAACAGCTCAAGGAGCATTGAATTTGTGAAATCTTTGCACAAGAGGGGATAAGAAAAAATAACAAAATATAATGTAATCACTGGCAAAAGAAAGCAACTGCTAAGCTTTAAAGTTGGGTTTGAATGCCTATCTTGACATTGGACTGCTACTGTGCTGAAAGGCTCATTAAGATAATGCTGTGTATCAACAAGTAGCCGACCAATGGTACACGTGACCATCAAAAATTATGTTAATTTTTGTTTAGTCTTTATTTAATTATTTTTATCAGAGAAACAGCACCAGAGAGATGATGGAGATAAATTGTATTTGACCATTGACCACTATTTCAAGGCAATGTGTTAAATACAACGTGCCAATTATAAATTAATCTTCGTCCTGTTTAGATCTTAACCCGGCAATTAAGAAATGTCCAGTTAGAGCTCCATCCCCTCCTACAACCGCCCGGCAAGACCCAAAACATCATGACCTTCCTGGACTGAACCAGGAGTCCAGCACTGTGCCAAATAAACCTTCTGAGTAGTACATCCCTGCCTTTGTTTCATCACTACTTTACTGTCAGACCTGTTTGTTTACTTGAAAATTTTGAAATAATACTAAAATTGCTTCCATTTTATTAAAGGTTTGCTGTATTTCTCTTTTCAAAATTATTAAAATTCTGTAAAATTAACATCAAGTTGATTTAAAAAAAAAATTTTAAATTTTGTTGGAAAAGAGAGGGGAGATTCTCCAGATAAACTTAATAAAAGTATAGAAGCTATTTTAAATGTAATAAATATTTATATAACATACTTTCTATTCTGATAATTCGAAACTAATATAGATGGTTCTTTTGATAAATTAAACAATTTCTACTGCCCTTTAATTTTCAAAATAATCATATGTGTAAAGGTCAAAGACTCTTCCAGTAAGATATGTCAAGTAAGAAGTTTCAGAAGATGAGTTTCTTTTAATTGTAAAACATTACAAGCTTTCGGGCAATGCCCTTCTACAGGTAAAATAAAAATAAAAACAAAAATTAAAGGTAAATTAAGGCAACTAAGTAACTGAGAATTAAACAATGTAAATATATATCAGCTAACCATAGTAAACAAAAACAAAAATAAGATATATATACAAACTCGCGTGAGACTACTCGCGCGTCTGGATTTGAATGAATTAAAATTGTGTTAATATTTGAAAAATTAGAGAGTTAGAAAAATTTTTCTGAAACTTCTTACTTGACAAATCATATGTGTCTAAAATAGTTTTGAATTTTTGTAACAGATGGCGCACTAATGCACCATAATACTTTTTTATTCATTTTATTGAAAAACAAAGGCAAATTAAAAAATATATATAATTTGAAA
Source organism: Cordylochernes scorpioides (assembly GCA_030710605.1). Taxonomy (NCBI): domain Eukaryota; kingdom Metazoa; phylum Arthropoda; class Arachnida; order Pseudoscorpiones; family Chernetidae; genus Cordylochernes; species Cordylochernes scorpioides. The sequence goes on from CP092874.1 coordinate 14,432,103, forward strand.
AAAAATCTTACTTTCAAAACTTTTACCATTTATTTTGTCCTCTGTAGACAACAAAAAATAATTAAATGTGTGAAGTAAAATTTCAAATAACATTGTACCCCTTATATAATAGTCATTGTATATACAGTAGAACCTCCTTGTAAAGGACAACACCTAATTTCAGAGCCAAAGTGTCCTTTAGGGAGAGGTGTCCTCTTACCGGAGAGTTGCTAAATTGTAAAAATGGTAATTTTGCAAATGAAAACTGTCCTTTGTAGAGAGGTGTCTTCTAGCTGGAGTGTCCTCCCATGGAGGTTATTCTACTCTATTGGTGATGAAAACTGTCCTTTGTAGAGAGGTGTCTTCTAGCTGGAGTGTCCTCTCATGGAGTATGTTCTACTGTATTGGTGATAAAGACTGTTCTTTGTAGAGAGGTGTCCTCTAACGTGAGTGTCCTCTCATGGAGGTTCTACCGTATCAGAAAAAAAGAATTTATTTAAAAAAAAAAAAAATCAAAAATAATTGATAAGCTAAGAGTATCCATGTTTGTTTAAGTGGTCTCTCACAGGAGGTTCAATTACATAATGGTAGACTTACCTTCATCTTCACTGGACCCTTAGATCGCATCAACAAACACAATAATTATAAGAATTAACTGACAATTAGCTACAAGATGTACACAATCAATGTTACATAGTTATCTAAGAGAGAACCAGGCACACAAATGGATTTAAATAGGAGAAGGTAGGATTATCAAATAAGTAATATATATATGTTATATTAAAATATTATTTTATTTTTAAAATTATATTTCAAAGATTTAAATACTCTGTTAAATCGACCGCCAGAGGTCACGCTTCCCCTATAAAACCTCATTGTTGTTGTTTCCTGATGGCCGGCTCAAATCTTTTGTACATTATGTAAATAAGTTTTTCATTTTTTAGATTCTTACGCCTAAAGCCAGGCAGTACTTTTATCAAATTATGTTTTAAATATATTCCTTTAGCTCAATTAAAGCTATTTTTGATAACTAATTTTATTTAATTATTGCCACAACTGTCGAACAATATCGTAAAATACTCATGGATATCAAAATCAGCATCAAGTAATAATTCTATATAAATCTAATATTCAAAAATCAACAGAAAAATCTCATTATTTTTATAATATATATAGGTGGTATCTTTTGACAAGAGCATATTTATCAACTTACACAAGACTTTTGTTGGTAGAGATGGTGGCAATATATTCACTGTGAAAAAACATAACATATTTATGATAAGGCACAATTTGAAATATAGATTATAAACACAAGGCAATAAGACCATAAATCCAAATAAATAAATAGTGTGTGATGTTTCAGTAACGTCACACACACACAATTTTTATTTATTTTTATTTGGTCTTATTACCTTGTGTATATTGAATACAGTTTAAAGAGACCATAACTACACCATTGGGAACCAAGAGTATATAATCAGGTTATTGTTATATACATTGTTAAAACAATAGGGACTTTAAAATTGGTACAGTAGAAACTCCTTGTAAAGGATACCTAGTTTCAGAGCTAAATTGTCCTTTAAAGATAGGTGATCTCGTATGAGAGAACTGATAATTAGAAAAAAGAGATAATTTTGACAATGAAAACTGTCCTATGTAGAGAGGTATCCATTAGCGAGAGTGTCCTCTCATGGAGGTTGTTCTACTGTACGATGACTTTTTAACCAGGTTGATGATATTGTCAGGTAGAAATTAGGAAAGACAAATTTCAGAATAACATGGCAATATATTTAAGGCACAAACAAAATCAACATTAATAAGATAAGCAATGAGGGAAGTTTATCAAAATATAAATAATATAAATATCATTATTTATACTTTGCTACAATATAAAGGAGAATATTATAACAAGTTTCTACTGCGTAAAAAAAAAAATATATATATATATGTCATATAATTTGTATATAACTAGATGTAACCCCACCACAATATATGCAATGTATGATCCAAAGATTTTAATAAAGGTTAGGCTTAGCGAACTGGGAGAGAAGCCATCAGGAAAGAAACAACCATTAACAGAATTTCATTATCCAGGAAGCAAAAGTTATTACCCAGGAACTAATAAAACTGAGTTCAAAAACCTTCTTCTTCCGGGAGCATGTTAAGACATGACAAAGATGATGGAGTTAGCTACCTCCAATCAGAGTCCAGCAGGACTAGCTAAGATCCAATCAAAAGTCGCCACGAGACGATAGTCAACCAATGAGAGCACTAGAGAGTTAACGAGTTAAATCTCGGACTCAAGTTAGTCAGTAGGGAGCTGGACCTGCCAAGGAACAGTTGGGAGCTCGCCTTCTCATCACCCAGGTCACCTGTTCAGTATGTGAACAGTCTAGCCATTAGTCAAATACGCCAATAGTCTAAAGCCCTTCTCTCCCTTGATCGCTGGCCTATTTCTCAATCCAATCCTGTGTCCTTTCTCGTTATTTCCCCTGTGAGAAAACCTTACTATTTCAGCCAAACGACTGCGGCAACAATCACCAATTCAAACAACCAACCAACCAATCACCCAAAAAGTAAAAAAAAAAAAATATATAGATATAAATATACAGTAGAACCTCCATGAGAGGATGCCTCTCTACAAAGGACAGTTTTCATTGACAAAATTACCATTTTTACTATTTAGTAGCTCTCTGGGAAGACATCTCTCCCTAAAGGACACTTTGGCTCAGCAATTAGGTGTTGTCCTTTACAGGGAGGTTCTACTGTATATAAACAATGAGTTATTAAATGTTGAAATAAAGAGTTAAAAAAAGGATGGAATTAATTCAAATTGTATGCAAACAATAATTTCCACCTGTTGCATGATAATTTTCAAAATACCAGGGACTTACCATCAACTTCTGATTTCTTTAATTTGGGTTCTGTAAACACAAAGACAAGATTAATAATTACATACATTAGGTCATTAAAAGCACAAGGTAATAAGACCAAATCCAAATAAATAAATGGTGTGCGATTTTTCGGTAACAGTATTATCATCATCAGACAAAAGTACCGAATGCTGGAATGCCTGATTCTGGAATATTTCCATTCAGAACTTTGATAATAGTAACAATGCAGTTACCGAAACATCACACTATTTATTCATTTGGATTTGGTCTTATTACCTTGTGTTTATAATCTACTAGCCGAATGACCCGGGCAACGCCCGGGGTTTACCCGATTAAATGCTTTTATTAAAATACTATTCGTTACAATTATAAATTGGCGCCGTGGATGTTATTCTTGTATAATATATAGATGAGTTTTATATATTGTAAAAAAAAAAAAAATGCATCGGCCGGGAATCGAACCCGGGGCGCCCGCCACTATAATATATAAATGAGTTTTAAAAATTGTAAAAAAAAAAAAATGCATCGGCCGGGAATCGAACCCGGGGCGCCCGCGTGGCAGGCGAGAATTCTACCACTGAACCAAATGAACCAAAAGCAAACGGTGACAGAAGTGTCTCGCGCATTGGCGGCGCCATCGTAGCGAACCAATAGGAGAGCGCCATTCCAAAAAAAAGCGAGTGGGGGGGGGGGGGGGGGGGGGGGGCAAAGGTGGTGTGATCGTAGCCAACCAATAGGAGGGCGCCATTCCAAAAAAAAAAAGCAAACCGTGACAGAGATGAGGAATGACGCTCGTAACTGTATATAGAATAATCCAAACTGCCTTATCAAATATAGACAACCTCATTTATTTGTGAATTTCTGACTAAACACACACAAAAAATCTATAATCATTACCATATTTATTTATACAAAACACAAATAGACATGCAAGAAGAGAGATTTATTGACATTGGGTGTAGAAGGAAAATAAAGTACTTGGAAATGTGGAAAAGAAGGTGTCAAAGTTGTTGTTAGCATACAATAACTAAGATGATTTATTCAGACTAGTTTCAAATAACCAATTTTATAATTTTGGATGAGATCTCATTTTGAAATGAATATTTGTTATAAATGGGACTATTATTAATTGGGAATAATTTCCCAAATAATTATAAGAATATTGGTATTGTTGACTACTTTAGAACATACCCCATGAGAGAACACACTCTCTCTAGAGGACACCTCTCTACAAAGGACAGCTCTCATCACCAATACAGTAGAACATACCCCATGAGAGAACACACTCTCTCTAGAGGACACCTCTCTACAAAGGACAGCTCTCATCACCAATACAGTAGAACATACCCCATGAGAGAACACACTCTCTCTAGAGGACACCTCTCTACAAAGGACAGTTCTCATCACCAATACTGTAGAACATACCCCATGAGAGAACACACTCTCTCTAGAGGACACCTCTCTACAAAGGACAGTTCTCATCACCAATACAGTAGAACATACCCATGAGAGAACACACTCTCTCTAGAGGACACCTCTCTACAAAGGACAGTTCTCATCACCAATACAGTAGAACATACCTCATGAGAGGACACTCTCTCTAGAGGACACCTCTCTACAAAGGACAGTTCTCATCACCAATACAGTAGAACATACCCCATGAGAGAACACACTCTCTCTAGAGGACACCTCTCTACAAAGGACAGTTCTCATCATCAATACAGTAGAACATACTCCATGAGAGGACACACTCTCTCTAGAGGACACCACTCTACAAATGACAATTCTCATCACAAATACAGTAGAACATACCCCATGAAAGGACACTCCTGCTAGAGGACACCTCTCTACAAAGGACAGTTCTCAATACCAATACAGTAGAACATACTCTAGCTAGAGGAACCTTTATACAAAGGACAGCTCTCATCATCAATACAGTAGAACAACCTCCATTAGAGGACACTCCAGTTAGAGGAACCTTTCTACAAAGGACAGCTCTCATCATCAATACAGTAGAACAACCTCCATTAGAGGACACTCCAGTTAGAGGAACCTTTCTACAAAGGACAGTTCTTATTACCCAAATAATAATATTTTTCCTATTTAGCAACTCTCCACTAAGATAATACCTCTTGCTAAAGGACACTTTGTCACTGTAACTAGGGGTTGTACTTTACAGAGAGGTTCTACTGTATCCTTATAGAACTTACTATATACTATAAAATCTATCAATTCTCAATTTTGATTTTAAGAAGAGGAAAAACAAATTGTAAGCATAATCGTGTATGTAGAAACAATATCTTACTTTTAGTACGTTTATTCTTCTTTTGGGCACTGTAAACACAACAAAAACAATATTGAAGTATGATACGGTAAAATTTGGACCTATAAGACCAATAAGGTAATAAGAACAATCCACTGTTTGAGTTGCATAGGTTTGAAAGTGATTATCATGATAGTAATATATAAAGAGTATCTAATCTCTATATAACAATTTAATTTTTTTATTTGGTCTTATTACCTTGAGTTTATAATCAGGAAAGTTCTCATTGCCACTACAGTAGAACATACTCCATGAGAGGTACCTCTCGACAAAGGACAGTTTTCATTGACAAAATTTCCATTTTTACTATTTAGTAGCTCTCTGGGAAGAAGACATCTCTCCCTAAAGGACAATTTGGCTCTGCAATTAGGTGTTGTCCTTTACAGGGAGGTTCTACTGTATATAAACAATGAGTTATTAAATTTTGAAATAAAGAGTTAAAAAAGTGTGCAATCAATTCAAATTGTATGCAAACAATAATTTCCACCTGTTGCCATGATAATTTTCAAAATACCAGGGACTTACCATCAACTTCTGATTTCTTTAATTTGGGTTCTGTAAACACAAAGACAAGATTAATAATTACATACATTAGGTCATTAAAAGCACAATGTAATAAGACCAAATCCAAATAAATAAATGGTGTGTGATTTTTCGGTAACAGTATTAGCATCATCAGACAAAAGTACTGAATGCTGGAATGCCTGATTCTGGAATATTTCCATTCAGAACTTAGATAATAGTAACAATGCAGTTACCGAAACATCACACACTATTTATTCATTTGGATTTGGTTTTATTACCTTGAGTTTATTATCTATAATTTAAACTGTGCCTTATCAAATATAGACAACCTTATTTATTTGAGAATTGCTGAGCAAACACACAAAAACATCTATAATCATTACCATATTTATTTATACAAAACACAAATAGACATGCAAGAAGAGAGATATATTGACATTGGGTTGTAGAAGGAAAATATAGTACAGTTAGACCTGTCTATAGCGCCCTCCCCCCCCCCCCCCCCCCCTAAAAAGCGCCTTCCTCTCTATGGCGCCCAATTTTAAACTTTAAAATGCAAACATTTAAATTAAAAGTGACCTGTCTATAGCACGCTATTTTGGTGAGTCCCACGAGGGGGCGCTATAGACAGGTTTAACTGTACTTGGAAATGTGGAAAGGAATAAGGTGCCAAAGTTGTTGGAAGTATATCTAACTAAGATGATTTATTCAGACTAGTTTCAAATAATCAAATTTTATAGTTTTGGATAAGATTGGTGAGATCTCATTTTAAAATGAATATTTGTTATAAATGGGACTATTGATAATTGGGAATAATTTCCCAGATAATTATAGGAATATTGCTATTGTTGACTACTTTAGAAAAAGCTAGAAATTGGACATATATTAGAACATATTCCATGAAAGGACACTTGCTAGAGGACACCTCTCTACAAAGGACAGTTCTCATCACCAATACAGTAGAACATATTCCATGAGAGGACACACTCTCTAGAGGACACCTCTCTACAAAGGAGTGTTCTCATTACCAATACAGTAGAACATACTCCATGAGAAGTCACACTCTCTCTAGAGGACACCTCTCTACAAAGGACAGTTCTCATCACCAATACAGTAGAACATACTCTATGAGAGGACACACTCTCTAGAGGACACCTCTCTACAAAGGACAGTTCTCATCACCAATACAGTAGAACATATTCCATGAGAGGACACACTCTCTAGAGGACACCTCTCTACAAAGGACAGTTCTCAACCCCAATACAGTAGAACATACTCCATGAGAGAACACTCTCTCTCTAGAGGACACCTCTCTACAAAGGACAGTTCTCATCACCAATACAGTAGAACATATTCCATGAGAGGACACACTCTCTAGAGGACACTCTCTACAAAGGACAGTTTTCATCACCAATACAGTAAAACATATTCCATGAGAGGACACACTCTCTAGAGGACACCTCTCTACAAAGGACAGTTCTCATCACCAATACAGTAGAACATACTCCATGAGAAGTCACACTCTCTCTAGAGGACACCTCTCTACAAAGGACAGTTCTCATCACCAATACAGTAGAACATACTCCATGAGAGGACACACTCTCTAGAGGACACCTCTCTACAAAGGACAGTTCTCATCACCAATACAGTAGAACATATTCCATGAGAGGACACACTCTCTAGAGGACACCTCTCTACAAAGGACAGTTCTCATCACCAATACAGTAAAACATATTCCATGAGAAGACACACTCTCTAGAGGACACCTCTCTACAAAGGACAGTTTTCATCCCCAATACAGTAGAACATACTCCATGAGAAGTCACACTCTCTCTAGAGGACACCTCTCTACAAAGGACAGTTCTCATCACCAATACAGTAGAACATACTCCATGAGAGGACACAATCTCTAGAGGACACCTCTCTACAAAGGACAGTTCTCATCACCAATACAGTAGAACATATTCCATGAGAGGACACACTCTCTAGAGGACACCTCTCTACAAAGGACAGTTCTCATCACCAATACAGTAGAACATACTCCATGAGAGGACACACTCTCTAGAGGACACCTCTCTACAAAGGACAGTTCTCATTACCAATACAGTAGAACATACTCCATGAGAGGATACTCCCACTAGAGGACACTCTCTACAAAGGACAGTTCTCATCACCAATACAGTAGAACATACTACATGAGATGACACACTCTCTCTAGAGGACACCTCTCTACAAAGGACAGTTCTTATCACCGATACAGTAGAACATACTCCATGAGAAGTCACACTCTCTCTAGAGGACACCTCTCTACAAAGGACAGTTCTCATCACCAATACAGTAGAACATACTCCATGAGAGGACACACTCTCTAGAGGACACCTCTCTACAAAGGACAGTTCTCATAATCAATACAGTAGAACATATTCCATGAGAGGACACTCATGCTAGAGGACACCTCTCTATAAAGGACAGTTTTCATCACCAATACAGTAGAACATATTCCATGAGAGGACCCTAATGCTAGAGGACACTCTCTACAAAGGACAGTTTACATTACCAATACAGTAGAACATACTCCATGAGAGGATACTCCCACTAGAGGACACTCTCTACAAAGGACAGTTCTCATCACCAATACAGTAGAACATACTCCATGAGAAGTCACACTCTCTCTAGAGGACACTCTCTACAAAGGACAGTTTTCATCACCAATACAGTAGAACATATTCCATGAGAGGACACACTCTCTAGAGGACACCTCTCTACAAAGGACAGTTCTCATCACCAATACAGTAGAACATATTCCATGAGAGGACACACTCTCTCTAGAGGACACCTCTCTACAAAGGACAGTTTTCATCACCAATACAGTAGAACATACTCCATGAGAGGACACACTCTCTAGAGGACACCTCTCTACAAAGGACAGTTCTCATCACCAATACAGTAGAACATACTCCATGAGAGGACACACTCTCTCTAGAGGACACCTCTCTACAAAGGACAGTTCTCATCACCAATACAGTAGAACATACTCCATGAGAGGACACACTCTCTAGAGGACACCTCTCTACAAAGGACAGTTCTCATCACCAATACAGTAGAACATATTCCATGAGAGGACACACTCTCTAGAGGACACCTCTCTACAAAGGACAGTTCTCATCACCAATACAGTAGAACATACTCCATGAGAGGATACTCCCACTAGAGGACACTCTCTACAAACGACAGTTTTCATCACCAATACAGTGGAACATATTCCATGAGAGGACACACTCTCTAGATGACACCTCTCTACAAAGGACAGTTCTCATCACCAATACAGTAGAACATATTCCATGAGAGGACACACTCTCTCTAGAGGACACCTCTCTACAAAGGACAGTTTTCATCACCAATACAGTAGAACATACTCCATGAGAGGACACACTCTCTAGAGGACACCTCTCTACAAAGGACAGTTCTCATCACCAATACAGTAGAAAATACTCCATGAGAGGACACACTCTCTCTAGAGGACACCTCTCTACAAAGGACAGTTATCATCACCAATACAGTAGAAAATACTCCATGAGAGGACACACTCTCTCTAGAGGACACCTCTCTACAAAGGACAGTTCTCATCACCAATACAGTAGAACATACTTCATGAGAGGATACTCCCACTAGAGGACACTCTCTACAAAGGACAGTTTTCATCACCAATACAGTAGAACATATTCCATGAGAGGACACACTCTCTCTAGAGGACACCTCTCTACAAAGGACAGTTTTCATCACCAATACAGTAGAACATATTCCATGAGATGACACACTCTCTCTAGAGGACACCTCTCTACAAAGGACAGTTCTCATTACCAATACAGTAGAACATATTCCATGAGAGGACACACTCTCTAGAGGACACCTCTCTACAAAGGACAGTTTTCATCACCAATACAGTAGAACATATTCCATGAGAGGACACACTCTCTCTAGAGGACACTCTCTACAAACGACAGTTTTCATCACCAATACAGTAGAACATATTCCATGAGAGGACACACTCTCTAGAGGACACCTCTCTACAAAGGACAGTTCTCATCACCAATACAGTAGAACATACTCCATGAGAGGACACACTCTCTCTAGAGGACACCTCTCTACAAAGGACAGTTCTCATCACCAATACAGTAGAACATACCTCATGAGAGGACACTCTCTCTAGAGGACACCTCTCTACAAAGGACAGTTCTCATCACCAATACAGTAGAACATACCCCATGAGAGAACACACTCTCTCTAGAGGACACCTCTCTACAAAGGACAGTTCTCATCATCAATACAGTAGAACATACTCCATGAGAGGACACACTCTCTCTAGAGGACACCACTCTACAAATGACAATTCTCATCACCAATACAGTAGAACATACCCCATGAAAGGACACTCCTGCTAGAGGACACCTCTCTACAAAGGACAGTTCTCAATACCAATACAGTAGAACATACTCTAGCTAGAGGAACCTTTATACAAAGGACAGCTCTCATCATCAATACAGTAGAACAACCTCCATTAGAGGACACTCCAGTTAGAGGAACCTTTCTACAAAGGACAGCTCTCATCATCAATACAGTAGAACAACCTCCATTAGAGGACACTCCAGTTAGAGGAACCTTTCTACAAAGGACAGTTCTTATTACCCAAATAATAATATTTTTCCTATTTAGCAACTCTCCACTAAGATAATACCTCTTGCTAAAGGACACTTTGTCACTGTAACTAGGGGTTGTACTTTACAGAGAGGTTCTACTGTATCCTTATAGAACTTACTATATACTATAAAATCTATCAATTCTCAATTTTGATTTTAAGAAGAGGAAAAACAAATTGTAAGCATAATCGTGTATGTAGAAACAATATCTTACTTTTAGTACGTTTATTCTTCTTTTTGGGCACTGTAAACACAACAAAAACAATATTGAAGTATGATACGGTAAAATTTGGACCTATAAGACCAATAAGGTAATAAGAACAATCCACTGTTTGAGTTGCATAGGTTTGAAAGTGATTATCATGATAGTAATATATAAAGAGTATCTAATCTCTATATAACAATTTTAATTTTTTTATTTGGTCTTATTACCTTGAGTTTATAATCAGGACAGTTCTCATTGCCACTACAGTAGAACATACTCCATGAGAGGTACCTCTCGACAAAGGACAGTTTTCATTGACAAAATTTTCATTTTTACTATTTAGTAGCTCTCTGGGAAGAAGACATCTCTCCCTAAAGGACAATTTGGCTCTGCAATTAGGTGTTGTCCTTTACAGGGAGGTTCTACTGTATATAAACAATGAGTTATTAAATTTTGAAATAAAGAGTTAAAAAAGTGTGCAATCAATTCAAATTGTATGCAAACAATAATTTCCACCTGTTGCCATGATAATTTTCAAAATACCAGGGACTTACCATCAACTTCTGATTTCTTTAATTTGGGTTCTGTAAACACAAAGACAAGATTAATAATTACATACATTAGGTCATTAAAAGCACAAGGTAATAAGACCAAATCCAAATAAATAAATGGTGTGTGATTTTTCGGTAACAGTATTAGCATCATCAGACAAAAGTACTGAATGCTGGAATGCCTGATTCTGGAATATTTCCATTCAGAACTTAGATAATAGTAACAATGCAGTTACCGAAACATCACACACTATTTATTCATTTGGATTTGGTTTTATTACCTTGAGTTTATTATCTATAATTTAAACTGTGCCTTATCAAATATAGACAACCTTATTTATTTGAGAATTGCTGAGCAAACACACAAAAACATCTATAATCATTACCATATTTATTTATACAAAACACAAATAGACATGCAAGAAGAGAGATATATTGACATTGGGTTGTAGAAGGAAAATATAGTACAGTTAGACCTGTCTATAGCGCCCTCCCCCCCCTCCCCCTAAAAAGCGCCTTCCTCTCTATGGCGCCCAATTTTAAACTTTAAAATGCAAACATTTAAATTAAAAGTGACCTGTCTATAGCACGCTATTTTGGTGAGTCCCACGAGGGGGCGCTATAGACAGGTTTAACTGTACTTGGAAATGTGGAAAGGAATAAGGTGCCAAAGTTGTTGGAAGTATATCTAACTAAGATGATTTATTCAGACTAGTTTCAAATAATCAAATTTTATAGTTTTGGATAAGATTGGTGAGATCTCATTTTAAAATGAATATTTGTTATAAATGGGACAATTGATAATTGGGAATAATTTCCCAGATAATTATAGGAATATTGCTATTGTTGACTACTTTAGAAAAAGCTAGAAATTGGACATATATTAGAACATATTCCATGAAAGGACACTTGCTAGAGGACACCTCTCTACAAAGGACAGTTCTCATCACCAATACAGTAGAACATATTCCATGAGAGGACACACTCTCTAGAGGACACCTCTCTACAAAGGACAGTTCTCATTACCAATACAGTAGAACATACTCCATGAGAAGTCACACTCTCTCTAGAGGACACCTCTCTACAAAGGACAGTTCTCATCACCAATACAGTAGAACATACTCTATGAGAGGACACACTCTCTAGAGGACACCTCTCTACAAAGGACAGTTCTCATCACCAATACAGTAGAACATATTCCATGAGAGGACACACTCTCTAGAGGACACCTCTCTACAAAGGACAGTTCTCAACCCCAATACAGTAGAACATACTCCATGAGAGAACACTCTCTCTCTAGAGGACACCTCTCTACAAAGGACAGTTCTCATCACCAATACAGTAGAACATATTCCATGAGAGGACACACTCTCTAGAGGACACTCTCTACAAAGGACAGTTTTCATCACCAATACAGTAAAACATATTCCATGAGAGGACACACTCTCTAGAGGACACCTCTCTACAAAGGACAGTTCTCATCACCAATACAGTAGAACATACTCCATGAGAAGTCACACTCTCTCTAGAGGACACCTCTCTACAAAGGACAGTTCTCATCACCAATACAGTAGAACATACTCCATGAGAGGACACACGCTCTAGAGGACACCTCTCTACAAAGGACAGTTCTCATCACCAATACAGTAGAACATATTCCATGAGAGGACACACTCTCTAGAGGACACCTCTCTACAAAGGACAGTTCTCATCACCAATACAGTAAAACATATTCCATGAGAAGACACACTCTCTAGAGGACACCTCTCTACAAAGGACAGTTCTCATCCCCAATACAGTAGAACATACTCCATGAGAAGTCACACTCTCTCTAGAGGACACCTCTCTACAAAGGACAGTTCTCATCACCAATACAGTAGAACATACTCCATGAGAGGACACAATCTCTAGAGGACACCTCTCTACAAAGGACAGTTCTCATCACCAATACAGTAGAACATATTCCATGAGAGGACACACTCTCTAGAGGACACCTCTCTACAAAGGACAGTTCTCATCACCAATACAGTAAAACATATTCCATGAGAGGACACACTCTCTCTAGAGGACACCTCTCTACAAAGGACAGTTCTCATCACCAATACAGTAGAACATACTCCATGAGAGGACACACTCTCTAGAGGACACCTCTCTACAAAGGACAGTTCTCATTACCAATACAGTAGAACATACTCCATGAGAGGATACTCCCACTAGAGGACACTCTCTACAAAGGACTGTTCTCATAATCAATACAGTAGAACATATTCCATGAGAGGACACTCATGCTAGAGGACACCTCTCTATAAAGGACAGTTTTCATCACCAATACAGTAGAACATATTCCATGAGAGGACCCTAATGCTAGAGGACACTCTCTACAAAGGACAGTTTACATTACCAATACAGTAGAACATACTCCATGAGAGGATACTCCCACTAGAGGACACTCTCTACAAAGGACAGTTCTCATCACCAATACAGTAGAACATACTCCATGAGAAGTCACACTCTCTCTAGAGGACACTCTCTACAAAGGACAGTTTTCATCACCAATACAGTAGAACATATTCCATGAGAGGACACACTCTCTAGAGGACACCTCTCTACAAAGGACAGTTCTCATCACCAATACAGTAGAACATATTCCATGAGAGGACACACTCTCTCTAGAGGACACCTCTCTACAAAGGACAGTTTTCATCACCAATACAGTAGAACATACTCCATGAGAGGACACACTCTCTAGAGGACACCTCTCTACAAAGGACAGTTCTCATCACCAATACAGTAGAACATACTCCATGAGAGGACACACTCTCTCTAGAGGACACCTCTCTACAAAGGACAGTTCTCATCACCAATACAGTAGAACATACTCCATGAGAGGACACACTCTCTAGAGGACACCTCTCTACAAAGGACAGTTCTCATCACCAATACAGTAGAACATATTCCATGAGAGGACACACTCTCTAGAGGACACCTCTCTACAAAGGACAGTTCTCATCACCAATACAGTAGAACATACTCCATGAGAGGATACTCCCACTAGAGGACACTCTCTACAAACGACAGTTTTCATCACCAATACAGTGGAACATATTCCATGAGAGGACACACTCTCTAGATGACACCTCTCTACAAAGGACAGTTCTCATCACCAATACAGTAGAACATATTCCATGAGAGGACACACTCTCTCTAGAGGACACCTCTCTACAAAGGACAGTTTTCATCACCAATACAGTAGAACATACTCCATGAGAGGACACACTCTCTAGAGGACACCTCTCTACAAAGGACAGTTCTCATCACCAATACAGTAGAAAATACTCCATGAGAGGACACACTCTCTCTAGAGGACACCTCTCTACAAAGGACAGTTATCATCACCAATACAGTAGAAAATACTCCATGAGAGGACACACTCTCTCTAGAGGACACCTCTCTACAAAGGACAGTTCTCATCACCAATACAGTAGAACATACCCCATGAGAAGTCACACTTTCTCTAGATGACACCTCTCTACAAAGGACAGTTCTCATCACCAATACAGTAGAACATACTTCATGAGAGGATACTCCCACTAGAGGACACTCTCTACAAAGGACAGTTTTCATCACCAATACAGTAGAACATATTCCATGAGAGGACACACTCTCTCTAGAGGACACCTCTCTACAAAGGACAGTTTTCATCACCAATACAGTAGAACATATTCCATGAGATGACACACTCTCTCTAGAGGACACCTCTCTACAAAGGACAGTTCTCATTACCAATACAGTAGAACATATTCCATGAGAGGACACACTCTCTAGAGGACACCTCTCTACAAAGGACAGTTTTCATCACCAATACAGTAGAACATATTCCATGAGAGGACACACTCTCTCTAGAGGACACTCTCTACAAACGACAGTTTTCATCACCAATACAGTAGAACATATTCCATGAGAGGACACACTCTCTAGAGGACACCTCTCTACAAAGGACAGTTCTCATCACCAATACAGTAGAACATACTCCATGAGAGGACACACTCTCTAGAGGACACCTCTGTACAAAGGACAGTTCTCATCACCAATACAGTAGAACATACTCCATGAGATGACACACTCTCTCTAGAGGACACCTCTCTACAAAGGACAGTTTTCATCACCAATACAGTAGAACATACTCCATGAGAGGACACACTCTCTCTAGAGGACACCTCTCTGCAAAGGACAGTTCTCATCACCAATACAGTAAAACATACTCCATGAGAAGACACTCTCTCTAGAGGACACCTCTCTACAAAGGACAGTTCTCATCACCAATACAGTAGAACATACTCCATGAGAGGACACACTCTCTAGAGGACACCTCTCTACAAAGGACAGTTCTCATCACCAATACAGTAGAACATATTCCATGAGAGGACACACTCTCTCTAAAGGACACCTCTGTACAAAGGACAGTTCTCATCACCAATACAGTAGAACATATTCCATGAGAGGACACACTCTCTCTAGAGGACACCTCTCTACAAAGGACAGTTCTCATCACCAATACAGTAGAACATACTCCATGAGAGGACACACTCTCTCTAGAGGACACCTCTCTACAAAGGGCAGTTCTCATCACCAATACAGTAGAACATATTCCATTAGAGGACACACTCTCTACAGGACACCTCTCTACAAAGGACAGTTCTCATCACCAATACAGTAGAACATATTCCATGAGAGGACACACTCTCTAGAGGACACCTCTCTACAAAGGACAGTTCTCATCACCAATACAGTAGAACATATTCCATGAGAGGACACACTCTCTAGAGGACACCTCTCTACAAAGGACAGTTCTCATCACCAATACAGTAGAACATACCCCATGAGAAGTCACACTCTCTCTAGAGGACACCTCTCTACAAAGGACAGTTCTCATCACCAATACAGTAGAACATACTCCATGAGAGGACACACTCTCTAGAGGACACCTCTCTACAAAGGACAGTTCTCATCACCAATACAGTAGAACATATACCATGAGAAGTCACACTCTCTCTAGAGGACACTCTCTACAAAGGACAGTTTTCATCACCAATACAGTAGAACATATTCCATGAGAGGACACACTCTCTAGAGGACACCTCTCTACAAAGGACAGTTCTCATCACCAATACAGTAGAACATACTCCATGAGAGGACACACTCTCTAGAGGACACCTCTCTACAAAGGACAGTTCTCATCACCAATACAGTAGAACATATTCCATGAGAGGACACACTCTCTAGAGGACACCTCTCTACAAAGGACAGTTCTCATCACCAATACAGTAGAACATATTCCATGAGAGGACACACTCTCTCTAGAGGACACTCTCTACAAAGGACAGTTCTCATCACCAATACAGTAGAACATACTCCATGAGAGGACACACTCTCTAGAGGACACCTCTCTACAAAGGACAGTTCTCATCACCAATACAGTAGAACATACTCCATGAGAGGACACACTCTCTTTAGAGGACACTCTCTACAAAGGACAGTTCTCATCACCAATACAGTAGAACATATTCCATGAGAGGACACACTCTCTAGAGGACACCTCTCTACAAAGGACAGTTCTCATCACCAATACAGTAGAACATATTCCATGAGAGGACACACTCTCTAGAGGACACCTCTCTACAAAGGACAGTTCTCATCACCAATACAGTAGAACATATTCCATGAGAGGACACACTCTCTCTAGAGGACACTTCTCTACAAAGGACAGTTTTAATCACCAATACAGTAGAACATACTCCATGAGAGGACACACTCTCTAGAGGACACCTCTCTACAAAGGACAGTTCTCATCACCAATACAGTAGAACATACTCCATGAGAGGACACACTCTCTTTAGAGGACACTCTCTACAAAGGACAGTTCTCATCACCAATACAGTAGAACATACTCCATGAGAGGACACACTCTCTCTAGAGGCAACCTCTCTACAAAGGACAGTTTTCATCACCAATACAGTAGAACATACTCCATGAGAGGACACACTCTCTCTAGAGGACATCTCTCTACAAAGGACAGTTTTCATCACCAATACAGTAGAACATACTCCATGAGAGGACACACTCTCTAGAGGACACCTCTCTACAAAGGACAGTTCTCATCACCAATACAGTAGAACATACTCCATGAGAGGACACTCTCTCTAGAGGACACCTCTCTACAAAGGACAGTTCTCATCACCAATACAGTAGAACATACTCCATGAGAGGACACACTCTCTAGAGGACACCTCTCTACAAAGGACAGTTCTCATCACCAATACAGTAGAACATATTCCATGAGAGGACACACTCTCTCTAGAGGACACCTCTCTACAAAGGACAGTTCTCATTACCAATACAGTAGAAGATATTCCATGAGAGGACACACTCTCTCTAGAGAACACCTCTCTACAAAGGACAGTTCTCATTACCAATACAGTAGAAGATATTCCATGAGAGGACACACTCTCTCTAGAGGACACATCTCTACAAAGGACAGTTCTCATCACCAATACAGTAGAAGATATTCCATGAGAGGACACACTCTCTCTAGAGGACACCTCTGTACAAAGGACAGTTCTCATCACCAATACAGTAGAACATATTCCATGAGAGGACACTCTCTCTAGAGGACACCACTCTACAAATGACAATTCTCATCACCACTACAGTAGAACATACTCCATGAGAGGACACACTCTCTCTAGAGGACACCACTCTACAAATGAAAATTCTCATCACCACTACAGTAGAACATACTCCATGAGAGGACACACTCACTCTAGAGGACACCACTCTACAAATGACAATTCTCATCACCACTACAGTAGAACATACTCCATGAGAGGACACACTCTCTCTAGAGGACACCACTCTACAAATGACAATTCTCATCACCAATACAGTAGAACATACCCCATGAAAGGACACTCCTGCTAGAGGACACCTCTCTACAAAGGACAGTTCTCAATACCAATACAGTAGAACATACTCTAGCTAGAGGAACCTTTCTACAAAGGACAGCTCTCATCATCAATACAATAGAGTATCCTCCATGAGAGGACACTCCAGCTAGAGGAACCTTTCTACAAAGGACAGTTTTCATTACCAAAATAACCATATTTTTCCTATTAGCAACTCTCCACTAAGATAACACTTCTTGCTAAAGGACACTTTGTCACTGTAACTAGGGGTTGTCCTTTACTGAGAGGTTCTACTCTATCCTTATAGAAATTACAATATACTATAAAATCTATCAATTCTCAATTTTGATTTTAAGAAGAGGAAAAACAAATTGTAAGCATAATCGTGTATGTAGAAACAATATCTTACTTCTAGTACGTTTATTCTTCTTTTTGGGCACTGTAAACACAACAAAAATCATATTGAAGTATGATACGGTAAAATTTGAACCAATAAGGTAATAAGACCAATTCACTGTTTGATTTGCATAGTTTTGAAAGTGTTTATCATGATAGTAATATATAAAAAGCATCTAATCTCTATATAACAAATTTAAATATTTGATTTGGTCTTGTTACCTTGAGTTTATAATCTATAATCAGGACAGTTCTCATTGCCACTACAGTAGAACATACTCCATGAGAGGACACCTCTCTACAAAGGACAGTTTTCATTGACAAAATGACCATTTTTACTATTTAGTAGCTCTCCAGTAAGAGGACAACTCTCCCTAAAGGACACTTTGGCTCTGCAATTAGGTGTTGTCCTTTACAGGAAGGTTCTATTGTATATAAACAATGAGTTATTAAATTTTGAAATAAAAAGTTAAAAAAGGGTGCTATCAATTCAAATTGTATGCAAACATTAATTTCCACTTGTTGCCATTATAATTTTCAAAATACCAGGGACTTACCATCAACTTCTGATTTCTTTAATTTGGGTTCTGTAAACACAAAGACAAGATTAATAATTACATTCATTAGGTCATTAAAAGCACAAGGTAATAAGACCAAATCCAAATAAATAAATGGTGTGTGATGTTTTGGTAACAGTGTTGTTATCATCAACAGAAAAAAGTACTGAATGCCGGAATGCCTGATTCTGGAATATTTTTGTTCAGAACTTTAATGTTAGTAACAATGCTGAACCAAAACGTCACACACTACGAGGTGTGTTCAAAAAGTATCGCGACTTTTGTGTTTTTTCAAAAATTATTTTTTTATTCATGAATACCTATTTTGTTCCCTTCAAAGTAATCCCCATGAGATATTATACACTTGTGCCAATGGTTTTTCCAATCTTCGAAGCACTTCAAAAAATCATTTTTTGAAATCTTTTTCAGCTCCTCCTTTGATGCCGTCTTTATCTCGTCAAGCGTAGCGTAATGTCGTCCTTTCATGGGCCTCTTCATTTTAAGGAATATGGTGGCTGCGGAATCATTAGTGTGTTGTTTTTGGCCAAAAAGTCTCGCACAAGCAACGATGTGTGAGCAGGGGCGTTATCGTGGTGCAAAAGCCAATTTTTGTTCTTCCACAAATCCGGGCGTATCTGGCGGATCGCTTCATGCAAATTGCGCATAACTTGCAGGTAATATTCCTTATTGACCGTTCTACCCTGTGGCAAGAACTCATGATGCACCACGCCCCTGCAATCGAAGAAAACTGTCAGCAAAACTTTCACATTCGACCGAACTTGGCGCGCTTTTGTCGGTCTTGGTTCGTGCGGCAGCTTCCATTGCGATGATTGAGCTTTGGTTTCCAAGTCATAACCATAAACCCACGCTTCGTCACCAGTTATGACCCTCTGGAGCAAATTTGGGTCGTCGCGGACAGAGTCCAACATCTCATTAGCAATGTTCATGCGATGCTGTTTTTGGTCGCAATTGAGCAATTTTGGTACAAATTTCGCGGCGACCCGCCTCATGCCCAAATCATTGATAAAAATTGAATGGCACGAGCCAATCGATATGTTTAGGTCCTCAGCAACTTCTCTAACGGTGATTCGACGATTGGCCAATATCATTTTTTCCACTTCATTAATTTTTTCGTCTGTTGTTGAAGTGCTCGGGCATCCGGCACGCACTTCGTCGTTCACATCTTCTCGGCCTTCTGAGAACATTTTGTACCACCGATAAACGTTGCTTCGGTCCAAGGTAGCTTCTCCGTATGCCACAGTCAACATTCGGAATGCATCCGCGCACTTAATTTTGTTTTTCACACAAAATTTGATACAGGTTCTTTGATCCATTTTTTTAAATAGGTAAAAATCGAAGACGATCCAAAACACCTGCAGCAAAGCAGCTGTCAACAATTAAGTGAACATTCAAAATGGCCGAGCTTGTCGGCATAAGTGAGAGACATGAGTACCAACATAAAGCCACAAAAAGATCGAAATTCAAATATACGTAACATGCGAAAATTCAAAAGTCGCGATACTTTTTGAACACACCTCGTATTTATTGATTTGGATTTGATCTTATTACCTTGAGTTTATAATCTATGATCCAAACCATGCCTTATAAAATATAAAATATAGACAACCTTAATTATTTGGGAATTGCTGAGCAAACAAAAAAAAATTATAATCATCATATGACAAGCAAGAAGAGAGATATATTGACATTGGGTTGTAGAAGGAAAATATATTACAGTTAAACCTGTCTATAGCACCCCCCCCCCCCCCCCCTAAATAGCACCTTCCTCTCTATGGCGCCCGATTTTAAACATTTTGAAATGTAAACATTTAAATTAAAAGTGACCTGTCTATAGCACCCTATTTTGGTGAGTCCCACGAGGGGGCGCTATAGACAGGTTTAACTGTACTTGGAAATGTGGAAAGGAATAAGGTGTCAAAGTTGTTGGAAGTATATCTAACTAAGATGATTTATTCTGACTTAGTTTCAAATAATCAAATTTTATAGTTTTGGATAAGATTGGTGAGATCTCATTTTAAAATGAATATTTGTTATAAATGGGACTATTGATAATTGGGAATAATTTCCCAGATAATTATAAGAATATTGATATTGTTGACTACTTTAGAAAAAGCTAGAAATTAGACATATATTAGAACATATTCCATCATGAAAGGACACTCCTGCTGTCCTGCTATGTACTAAGTGCAATTATCAACCTGCAACCTTAAACTACATCATTGATTGTATTGGCTCCTCCATTGATGGGCTCTACTCATCCCCAGCAGACACCATCTCAAACTCTACAAGCTTAATACCCTGATATGATTGAGTGGAGATAAGAAAGAAGAAGATCAAACAGCTCAAGGAGCATGGAATTTGTGAAATCTTTGCACAAGAGGGGATAAGAAAAAATAACAAAATATCTATATTGTGATCACCTGCAAGTTAAAGTAACAGCTAAGCTTTAAAGTTGGGTTTGAATGCCTATCTTGACATTGGACTGCTACTGTGCTGAAAGGCTCATTAAGATAATGCTGTGTGTCAACAAGTAGCTGACCAATGGTACACATGCTAATTGAAAATTATTTTAATTTTTGTTTATTTTTTTATTTAATTATTTTTATCAGAGAAACATCACCATGACGGGTATAAATTGTATTTGACCATTGAACACCATTCCGCAGCAAGGCAATGTGTTAAATAAAACCTGCCAGTAATAAAATAATCTTCGTCCTGTTTAGATCTTAAGAAATGTCCAGTCACAGCTCCATCCCCTCCTACAACCGGCCCGGTGATACCCCAAACATCATGACCTTCCTGGACTGGAGCCCAGTACTGCACCAAATAAACCTTCTGAGCATCACATCCCCACTTTTGTCTCATCAATACCTTACTGTCAGACCTGTTTGTTTACTTGAAAAGTTTGAAATAATACTAAAATCACCTCCATTTTATTAAAGGTTTGCTGTATTTCTCTTTTCAAAATTATTAAAATTCTGTAAAATTAACATCAAGTTGATTAAAAAAAAAAAAAAATAGAATTTTAAATTTTGTTGGAAAAGAGAGGGGAGATTCTCCAGATAAACTTAATAAAAGTATAGAAGCTATTTTAAATGTAATAAATATTTATAACATACTTTCTATTCTGATAATTCGAAACTAATATAGATGGTTCTTTTGAAAATTAAACAATTTCTATTGTCCTTTAATTTTCAAAAGAATCATATGCGTCTAAAATAGTTTCAAATTTTTATAACAGATGGCACGCTAATGCATCATAATACTTTTTTATTCATTTTATTGAAAAACAAAGGCAAATCAAAAAATATATATAATTTGAAAAAAATCTTACTTTCAAAACTTTTACCATTTATTTTGTCCTCTGTAGACAACAAAAAATAATTAAATGTGTGAAGTAAAATTTCAAATAACATTGTACCCATTATATAATAGCTATTGTATATACAGTAGAACCTCCTTGTAAAGGACAACACCTAATTTCAGAGCCAAAGTGTCCTTTAGGGAGAGGTGTCCTCTTACCGGAGAGTTGCTAAATTGTAAAAATGGTAATTTTGCAAATGAAAACTGTCCTTTGTAGAGAGGTGTCTTCTAGCTGGAGTGTCCTCCCATGGAGGTTATTCTACTCTATTGGTGATGAAAACTGTCCTTTGTAGAGAGGTGTCTTCTAGCTGGAGAGTCCTCTCATGGAGTATGTTCTACTATATTGGTGATAAAGACTGTTCTTTGTAGAGAGGTGTCCTCTAACATGAGTGTCCTCTCATGGAGGTTCTACCGTATCAGAAAAAAAGAATTTATTTGAAAAAAAAAAAAAAAAATCAAAAATAATTGAGAGGCTAAGAGTATCCATGTTTGTTTAAGTGGTCTCTCACAGGAGGTTCAATTACATAATGGTAGACTTACCTTCATCTTCACTGGACCCTTAGATCGCATCAACAAACACAATAATTATAAGAATTAACTGACAATTAGCTACAAGATGTACACAATCAATGTTACATAGTTATCTAAGAGAGAACCAGGCACACAAATGGATTTAAATAAGAGAAGGTAGGATTATCAAATAAGTAATATATATATGTTATATTAAAATATTATTTTATTTTTAAAATTATTTCAAAGATTTAAATACTCTATTAAATCGACCGCCAGAGGTCACGCTTCCCCTATAAAACCTCATTGTTGTTGTTTCCTGATGGCCGGCTCAAATCTTTTGTACATTATGTAAATAAGTTTTTCATTTTTTAGATTCTTACGCCTAAAGCCAGGCAGTACTTTTATCAAATTATGTTTTAAATATATTCCTTTAGCTCAATTAAAGCTATTTTTGATAACTAATTTTATTTAAATATTGCCACAACTGTCGAACAAGAGCATATTTATCAACTTACACAAGACTTTTGTTGGTAGAGATGGTGGCAATATATTCACTGTGAAAACATAACATATTTATGATAAGGCACAATTTGAAATATAGATTATAAACACAAGGCAATAAGACCATAAATCCAAATAAATAAATAGTGTATGACGTTTCAGTAACGTCACACACACTATTTTTATTTATTTTTATTTGGTCTTATTACCTTGTGTATATTGAATACAGTTTAAAGAGACTATAACTACACCATTGGGAACCAAGAGTATATAATCAGGTTATTGTTATATACATTGTTAAAACAATAGGGACTTTAAAATTGGTACAGTAGAAACTCCCTGTAAAGGATACCTAGTTTCAGAGCTAAATTGTCCTTTAAAGATAGGTGATCTCTTATGAGAGAACTGATAATTAGAAAAAAGAGATAATTTTGACAATGAAAACTGTCCTATGTAGAGAGGTATCCATTAGCAAGAGTCTCCTCTCATGGAGGTTGTTCTACTCTACTATGACTTTTTAACCAGGTTGATGATATTGTCAGGTAGAAATTAGGAAAGACAAATTTCAGAATAACACAGCAATCTATTTAAGGCATAAACAAAATCAACATTAATACGAGTAAGATAAGCAATGAGGGAAGTTTACAGATTATCAAAATATAAAAAATATAAATATCAAAAGTAATACTTTCCTACAATATAAAGGAGACTATTATAACAAGCTTCTACTGCGTAAAAAAAAAAATATATATATATTAAAAATAAATAAGGCATCTCCTGACCACGAGCACATGTGCTTTTTAGATGGCAGAGCGCCATCTAGTGGAGCAAGAATAAACTAAACGTTTATTTAGCTTGCTCCGTGATATTTGGCCAACCCAATTTCTTGATAAATCAAGAAAAGTCATCCACGAACGCGTTTCGCGCTGTTGGCGCTCGTCAGCGTGGAGTAGACTGTAACCACTGCGACCAAAAATATTTTTGGACCCAATGGCTTCTTGAGAAATCAAGAAATGGGTATTTAAGGCCAAATTTGCGTAAAGGTTACAGTCTACTCCACGCTGACGAGCGCCAACAGCGCGACGCGTTCGTGGATGACTTTTCTTGATTTATCAAGTGGGTTCGCCAAATATCACGGAGCAAGCTAAATAAACGTTTAGTTTATTCTTGCTCCACTAGATGGCGCTCTGCCATCTAAAAAGCACATGTGCTCGTGGTCAGAAGATGCCTTATTTATTTTTAATATCAACACCTGACCCACTTATCTTTTATTTTTTTCTATTATTTTTTCATATACATATGTTACAATTATTTATGTTTCTAAAATATGTATTAATGCCATTTTGTCACTGATACTAAAAGTTAATCATGAAAATAAAATAAAAACACCCAATGGTTTCAATTAATATCATTAATTTATATTGCAAGACTATTTAAAAAAAATATTATTTTAGTGAGTTAGATGATTACCTAATCATATAACCTTAATTCAACACTTCCTTTAATTCAACCGAAAGCTCTGATCCCTTGGGGTGTTGAATTAAAGAGGTTCGACTGTAGATGGAAAAAGTGCCGGGAGGAAATTGGACGCTTCTCAATTTGCCAAAGCTGGTGTTGTGGCTTTGTCATCGACCCGAGGCCGCTAGTTTGCGGCGACGGTCAATAGATGGCGTCAGTTTTTGACGTTTATTTTGACGGGAGAAGCGCCCTATGCTTCTATGGAAAAATATATATATATAGATATAAATATACAGTAGAACCTCCATGAGTGGATGCCTCTCTACAAAGGACAGTTTTCATTTGAAAAATTACCATTTTTACTATTTAGTAGCTCTCCAGTAAGAGGACACCTCTCCCTAAAGGACACTTTGGCTCTGCAATTAGGTGTTGTCCTTTACAGGGAGGTTCTACTGTATATAAACAGTGAGTTATTAAATGTTGAAATAAAAAGTTAAAAAAAGGGTGCAATCAATTCAAATTGTATGCAAACAATAATTTCCACCTGTTGCCATGATAATTTTCTAAATACCAGGGACTTACCATCAACTTCTGATTTCTTTAATTTGGGTTCTGTAAACACAAAGACAATATTAATTACATACATTAGGTCATTAAAAGCACAAGGTAATAAGACCAAATCTAAATAAATAAATGGTGTGTGATTTTTCGGTAACAGTATTATCATCATCAGACAAAAGTACTGAATGCTTGAATGCCTGATTCTGGAATATTTCCATTCAGAACTTTGATAATAGTAACAATGCAGTTACCGAAACATCACACACTATTTATTCATTTGGATTTGGTCTTATTACCTTGTGTTTATAATCTATAATCCAAACTGTGCCTTATCAAATATAGACAACCTCATTTATTTGGGAATTTCTGACCAACCACACACAAAAAATCTATAATCATTACCATATTTATTTATACAAAACACAAATAGACATGCAAGAAGAGAGATATATTGACATTGGGTGTAGAAGGAAAATACAGTACTTGGAAATGTGGAAGAGAAAGTGTCAAAGTTGTTGTTAGCATACCTAACTAAGATGATTTATTCAGACTAGTTTCAAATAACCAAATTTTAAAATTTTGGATGAGATCTCATTTTGAAATGAATATTTGTTATAAATGAGATTATTGATAATTGGGAATAATTTCCCAGATAAAATTATAAGAATATTGATATTGTTGACTACTTTAGAAAAAGCTAGAAATTGGACATATATCAGAACATATTCCATGAAAGGACACTTGCTAGAGGACACCTCTCTACAAAGGACAGTTCTCATTACCAATACAATAGAACATACTCCATGAGAGGATACTCTCTCTACAAAGGACAGTTTTCATTACCAATACAGTAGAACATACCCCATGAGAGGACACTCTCTCTAGAGGACACCACTCTACAAATGACAATTCTCATCACCACTACAGTAGAACATACTCCATGAGAGGATACTCTCTCTACAAAGGACAGTTTTCATTACCAATACAGTAGAACATACCCCATGAGAGGACACTCTCTCTAGAGGACACCACTCTACAAATGACAATTCTCATCACCACTACAGTAGAACATACTCCATGAGAGGATACTCTCTCTACAAAGGACAGTTTTCATTACCAATACAGTAGAACATACCCCATGAGAGGACACTCTCTCTAGAGGACACCACTCTACAAATGACAATTCTCATCACCACTACAGTAGAACATACTCCATGAGAGGATACTCTCTCTACAAAGGACAGTTTTCATTACCAATACAGTAGAACATACTCCATGAGAGGACACTCTCTCTAGAGGACACCACTCTACAAATGACAATTCTCATCACCACTACAGTAGAACATACTCCATGAGAGGACACTCTCTCTAGAGGACACCACTCTACAAAGGACAGTTCTCATCACCAATACAGTAGAACATATTCCATGAGAGGACACACTCTCTAGAGGACACCACTCTACAAAGGACAGTTCTCATCACCACTACAGTAGAACATACTCCATGAGAGGACACTCTCTCTCTAGAGGACACCACTCTACAAGTGACAATTCTCATCACCAATACAGTAGAACAACCTCCATTAGAGGACACACTCTCTCTAGAGGACACCTCTCTACAAAGGACAGTTCTCAATACCAATACAGTAGAACATACTCTAGCTAGAGGAACCTTTCTACAAAGGACAGTTTTCATTACCCAAATAACCATATTTTTCCTATTTAGCAACTCTCCACTAAGATAATACCTCTCCCTAAAGGACACTTTGTCACTGTAACTAGGGGTTGTCCTTTACAGAGAGGTTCTAGTGTATCCTTATAGATTTTATAGATATACTATAAAATCTATCAATTCTCAATTTTGATTTTAAAAAGAGGAAAAACAAATTGTAAGCATAATCGTGTATGTAGAAACAATATCTTACTTTTAGTACGTTTATTCTTCTTTTTGGGCACTGTAAACACAATAAAAACCATATTGAAGTATGATACGGTAAAATTTGGACCTATAAGACCAATAAGGTAATAAGAACAATCCACTGTTTGAGTTGCATAGGTTTGAAAGTGATTATCATGAAAGTAATATATAAAGAGTGCTCAAATCTCTATATAACAATTTGGTCTTATCCCCTTGAGTTTATAATCAGGACAGTTCTCATTGCCACTACAGTAGAACATACTCCATGAGAGGACACCTCTCGACAAAGGACAGTTTTCATTTGAAAAATTACCATTTTTACTATTTATTAGGTCTTAGGTAAGAGGACACCTCTCCCTAAAGGACACTTTGGCTCTGCAATTAGGTGTCATCCTTTACAGGGAGGTTCCATTGTATATAAACAATGAGTTATTAAATTTTGAAATAAAAAGTTAAAAAAGGGTGCAATCAATTCAAATTGTATGCAAACAATAATTTCCACCTGTTGCCATGATAATTTTCAAAATACCAGGGACTTACCATCAACTTCTGATTTCTTTAATTTGGGTTCTGTAAACACAAAGACAAGAATAATATTTACATACATTAGGTCATTAAAAGCACAAGGTAATAAGACCAAATCCAAATAAATAAATAGTGTGTGATGTTTTGGTAACAGTGTTGTTATCATCAACAGACAAAAGTACTGAATGCCGGAATGCCTGATTCTGGAATATTTCCATTCAGAACTTTAATGTTAGTAACAATGCTGAACTGAAATGTCACACACTATTTATTGATTTGGATTTGATCTTATTACCTTGAGTTTATAATCTATAATCCAAACTGTGCCTTATAAAATATAGACAGCCTTTTTTATTTGGGAATTGCTGAGCAAACAAAAAAAAAAAAATATAATCATCATATTTATTTATACAAAAACACCAATAGACAAGCAAGAAGAGAGATATATTGACATTGGGTTGTAGAAGGAAAATATAGTACAGTTAAAACTAACTATAGCGCCCTTCCCCCCCCCCTAAATAGCGCCTTCCTCTCTTTGGCGCCCGATTTTAAACTTTAAAATGTAAACATTTAAATTAATAGTGACCTGTCTATAGCACCCCCTCTCTATAGCACCCTATTTTGGTGAGTCCCAAGAGGGGGCGCTATAGACAGGTTTAACTGTACTTGGAAATGTGGAAAGGAATAAGGTGTCAAAGTTGTGGAAAGTATATTTAACTAAGATGATTTATTCTGACTAGTTTCAAATAATCAAATTTTATAGATTTGGATAAGATTGGTGAATCTCATTTTAAAATGAATATTTGTTATAAATGGGACTATTGATAATTGGGAATAATTTCCCAGATAATTATAAGAATATTGATATTGTTGACTACTTTAGAAAAAGCTAGAAATTGGACATATATTAGAACATATTCCATGAAAGGACACTTGCTAGAGGACACCTCTCTACAAAGGACAGTTTTCATCACCAATACAGTAGAACACACTCCATGAGAGGACACACTCTCTAGAGGACACCTCTCTACAAAGGACAGCTCTCATCACCAATACAGTAGAACATACTCCATGAGAGGACACACTCTCTCTAGAGGACACCTCTCTACAAAGGACAGCTCTCATCACCAATACAGTAGAACATACTCCATGAGAGGACACTCACACTAGAGGACACCTCTCTACAAAGGACAGTTCTCATCACCAATACAGTAGAACATACTCAATGAGAGGACACTCACACTAGAGGACACCTCTCTACAAAGGACAGTTCTCATCACCAATACAGTAGAACATACTCAATGAGAGGACACACTCTCTCTAGAGGACACCTCTCTACAAAGGACAGCTCTCATCACCAATACAGTAGAACATACTCAATGAGAGGACACACTCTCTCTAGAGGACACCACTCTACAAAGGACAGTTCTCATCTTCAATACAGTAGAACATACTCCATGAGAGGACACTCCAGCTAGAGGACACCTTTCTTCAAAGGACAGTTCTCATCACCAATACAGTAGAACATACTCCATGAGAGGACACTCCTGCAAGAGGACACCTCTCTACAAAGGACAGTTCTCATCACCAATACAGTAGAACAACCTCCATGAGAGGACACCTCTCTACAAAGGACAGTTTACATTACCAATACAGTAGAACATCCTCCATTAGAGGACACTCTCTCTAGAGGACACCTCTCTACAAAGGACAGTTCTCATCACCAATACAGTAGAACATACCCCATGAGAGGACACCTCTCTACAAAGGACAGTTCTCATCACCAATACAGTAGAACAACCTCCATGAGAGGACACTCCAGTTAGAGGAACCCTTCTACAAAGGACAGTTCTCATTACCAAAATTACCATATTTTTCCTATTTAGCAACTCTCCACTAAGATAATACCTCTTGCTAAAGGACACTTTGTCACTGTAACTAGGGGTTGTCCTTTTCAGAGAGGTTCTACTCTATCCTTATAGATTTTATAGATATTGATTTTAAGAAGATGACAATTTTTTAAAAATATATAATAGTGTATGAAAAATAATAGAGAAAATAAAAGATAAGAGTGGGTCAGGTGTTGATATTAAAAATAAAGAAGGCATCTCCTGACCACAAGCACATGTGCTCGTGGTCAGGAGATGCTTTCTTTATTTTTAGTAATAGTGTATGTGGAAACAATATCTTACTTTTAGTACGTTTATTCTTCTTTTTGGGCTCTTTAAACAACAAAAATCATATTTAAGTGTGATACGGTAAAATTTGGATCTATAAGGTAATAAGATCAATTCACTGTTTGAGTTGCATAGTTTTGAAAGTGCTTTCTCGATAGTAATATATAAAGAGTACTCAAATCTCTATATAATAATTTAATTTTTTTGGATTTGGTGTTATTACCTTGAGTTTATAATCAGGACAGTTCTCATTACCAATACAGTAGAACATAGTCCATGAGAGGACACTCTCTCTAGAGGACACCTCTCTACAAAGGACAGTTCTCATTACCAATACAGTAGAACATAGTCCATGAGAGGACACTCTCTCTAGAGGACACCTCTCTACAAAGGACAGTTCTCATTACCAATACAGTAGAACATACTCCATGAGAGGACACACTCTCTAGAGGACAGGCTCCAGGAGATATGCTGAAGCCAAGAATAAAGCAAGAACTTCACCTATAAAAGGATATGATCTGCGTTTTTTTTAAAGGACTACGAAGGTGTGCTGTACTGGGAAATGCTCGAAAGGAATGCCACGGTCAAAAAGGACTTCTACATTGCCAATTGCATACCGTGATAGAAAAGACCCGATAGACAAGGTCAAATCATTCTCCTTCACGACAACGCTAGGCCGCATGTTGCACAAGTCGTCAAAGCCGCCCTTCAAGAGCTTGAATGGGAAGTTCTACAGCACCCGCCGTACTTTCCGGACCTTGCACCAACTGATCACCACCTTTTCCGCTCCATGTCAAACCATATGAGAGGCACACCAGACCGGGCGATTTTTGGTGGAACGGCATCAACAAACTAGTCGAACATTGGGAGGAGGTCGTAAATAATAACGGAGAATACATAATTGATTAATTAATAGTTATAATTATTGTTTTTTTGTCCAAATAAAATTGTAGAATAAAACTGAACGAACTTTCTTTACAACCCAATACTATAAAATCTATTTTGATTTAAAGAAGATAAAAAAAATTGTAAGCATAATCGTGTATATGGAAAATTATCTTACTTTTAGTACGTTTATTCTTCTTTTTGGGCTCTATAAACACAACAAAAACCATTTTGAAGTGTGATACGGTAAAATTTGGATCTATAAGACCAATAAGGTAATAAGATCAATCCAATGTTTGAGTTGCATAGTTTTGAAAGTGATTATCATGTCAGTAATATATAAAGAGTATCTAATCTCTATATAACAAATTTAAGATTTTATGTTGTTGTTATAACCTCAGTTAAAACATTTGGAATTTAATAA
>CP092874.1:14463636-14504807 GCA_030710605.1 Cordylochernes scorpioides
TTGAATGTGATAAAAGTAAAAGACAACTGTTTCGGATGTCCAAAGCCGAATGATTGCTGCGACTGTCTAACCATATTTACGGGCTGCACCGTGATCATCTTAATCTTTTTTTTCCTGCTCCTCTATATCATCTATCTGTCCCAGGAATGCAGGAAGAGGCCTCCGTGTATGCATGCCATGATGAAATGCCATCTAACACAGCAACAACTACCTCAGCAGCAGATGCCACGGCCACAGATGAAGTGTTGTCAAGCTAGGTGCATGTGGCATCCCCATGTCTTCAATCCTCCAATCACCCTCCGGCCCAGCAACATGCTCAGCTTCCAGATGACCGGCCCCACCAGTGAACAGATGAACGATGATATAAAGAAGATTGTGTCGAATGCAAGCAGTCAGCTTGACAGAGTGAGATCCTGCTCCGGGTATGACACCATCGTAGATTGAAGTGGCAGGTTGTGGGGGGAAGAAGCTTTCTCTGGAGAATAAACAGGCCAAGAACCAACGTGATAACAGCAGCTGTATTTCGGTTCGATCCCTTTG
Source organism: Cordylochernes scorpioides (assembly GCA_030710605.1). NCBI lineage: Eukaryota > Metazoa > Arthropoda > Arachnida > Pseudoscorpiones > Chernetidae > Cordylochernes > Cordylochernes scorpioides. The sequence goes on from CP092874.1 coordinate 14,464,177, forward strand.
TTAGGCACCACTTTCAACCTCTTGGGTAGCTAAACCAAATACAGTAGAACTACCTCCCTGTAAAGGACACCTAATCACAGAGCCAAAGTGTCCTTTAAGGAGAAGTGTCTTCTTACCGGAGAGTTGCTAAATAGTAAAAATGGTAATTTTGCAAATGAAAACTGTCCTTTGTGGAGAGGTGTCCGCTAAAGGGAGGTTCTACTGTATAATAATTGAAATAAAATTTGAGAATAGAATATAAATAGAATAAAATCCATAAATATTTGTCACAATCTCCAGTTAGTAAGGAGGTGGGTGCTATATGGACTGATGACATCTTTCTCAGCCAACTGCTGGATCTCTGGTTTCCCTTTTTTCAAGTCTTTAGTTAACTAGCTTCCATGTCTGTCAATCAATCTAAAAAAGTTTTGTTTGAAAAAATAAATGCTAGTTTCAATTCTTATACAGTAGAACCTCCATGAGAGGACATTCACACTAAAGGAAACCTCTCTACAAAGGACAGTTTTCATTTGCAAAATTATCATTTTTACTATTTAGCAACTCTCTGGTAAGAGGACTCATCTCCCTAAAGGACACTTGGGCTCTGCAACTAGGTGTTCTTTACAGGAAAGTTCTACTGTATTTTATAGTGTGCTAATGTCTTGTATTAGTTGTACCTTTTAAAATTGGGACTCAATAACTCTGACAGATATTACAGTGACCTTTATTGAAGACACATGAGATAACCAAGTGTGAACAACCTGTCTCTTTCATAAGAATTTAAAAAAAGATGACCGATGACATCAAATATAAAACTTAAGTTTTGTCCATGAATGTAGATTATGCCTAACTGGTATTTTGTGAATTATTTGTCGAAGAGCAATGCTTGATACAAATATCCACCATATAGTTTTCTACTGTCTTCAAAGCATATGGCCATTGATTCCTTAAATTTCAAGATTTCCTTTTAAGCTCTGAATAGAATCAAAAGGGGGGTAACCAGACCAAATCCAAATTATTGAAATTGTTGGATCCTGTGATATAATTTTGGAAGTCGGATTTTTCTTTAAATTAAATTTTGTATTAAGCAATTTTTAATTTTTATTCTTATATGTAAATAATTGTAAATCCTTTAAAATTTCAATTTTTGTATATTGTTGATGATTCAGTAAGATATGTAAATTTCTATCAGGCAAAGAAAAGACTCAATTTAGATAACTAATGTTGTAGCTACTCCTAACTCTAAAACTCAAATAAATCAAATATAATTCAGAGTCAAGTGGTAAAATGCTTCTTTATATCATTTACTGAACATTCAAGCCACAACAGAAATGTTAGTGACATTTTGGCTACAGAATTGTTACCACCATTAGACAAAATATTAAAATTATTTATAAAATGAAAGGATTTAAAAGCACGAATGTTTCTTTTATACATAATACTAACTTCTACTGTCCTTACTGCGATGAAAAAATATATTGGGAGGGCTTGGCTCATCAGTGGTGAACCCTCCCAGCGGTTTCGCCAATTTAATCCACCAGACCGCTTCTCAGAGCTCTAATACTGTATTGGACGATTCTGCTTATATATGCAAGCACTGAAGGATGGAATCTCAGAAATGGTTTTCAAGACATAAGCTTATAGGACAGTATAATTACATTCAAATATTTGCATCGAGCAATGCTCTTCCGCAAACAATAATTATTTAGTATTATTTTTTTAATTCCATAGAACAACCTCCATGAGAAGACACTCCCGCTAGAGGACACCTCTCTACAAAGGACAGTTTTCATTTCCAAAATTACCATTTTTACTATTTAGTAACTCTCCGGTTAGAGGACATCTCTCTCTAAAGGACACTTTGGCTCTGTAATTAGGTGTTGTTCTTTACAGGGAGGTTCTACTGTATTTTTGTTTGATGATGGTAAACAATTCTATTATCAAAATGTCACAAACATTTCAATAATTTTTAGATTTGGTGTTGTTACCTTTTGAATCTAACCCAAAAATTGTACCTTATCAAACTCCTATATATAAAAACAGAAAAAGTCCACAATATGGTATTTGATGCATGATGCAGAATTCTAGCTGGACCCTGCTTGGAGGTTCTGACCAAATGTTTCCATTGGAATAAGGACAATAAGAAGAATTATATTTGAGAAAAAAAAATGAAAAAAAAAAAAAAACACATGCTAAATTTCAGTTCTTTAATGACCTTATTTTATCTTTCAATCTTTATTTCATTTAGGCTTAACAAAGATTATTTAATATGACAAAATAATTTACTGGAATGTCTATTTAACATTTTTTAAGATATATTAAAAGTATATTTTAACTCTATATAAAAAATATATACTTTCAGATAAATATAAAACTGAAAGTTTTAATAAACTTCACTTATAACCACCAAATATGTTGAATGGGGTTAGCTAAAGATAAACATTGATTAACATGTAGGCTTATGCAAATTAGCTCACCAATAATATGCAAATTTTGGAGTTTTGTGAAAAAAAAAATTGTAATGATGATAATATATTAATGAATTCCCTTCATTATTACTACAATTAATAATATAATCATTATATTTATTATTTGTTAAAAATAAATTTTGATGGATTAGTATTCACACACATACAGTGTAGAACCTCTATGAAACAAGTCTCATTAGGTTGGTATATAATATAATTAATGATAAAGAAGCCTCTATTTGGTTTGTCAATTTTGTAAAGTATATGATTTAAATAGTCTCAATATATGTAGCAATATAATTAGGGTAAAATAATCCTAAATTAATATTATCTTATGTTCAAATTAACTAGTGCAAATCAATAAAAATTGTGAAATCAAATATTAAAATCATAACATAAATTTAGCCTGAATGGCTACTTTTAGTTGTATTTGATATTTTGTAGATTTTGATTTAGTTTTTGATTACAAATCTACAAGTCAATGTTATTTCTGCAAAGTTAAATTACTAAAACAAACCATCTTTATAATTTATTTAGGATATAAGTAGCGACAAATAATCTTATGCTTATTACAATTTTCAAGTGCAAAAATGTATATCTGCTTTCAAAAATTAATAATAATAATGAATACAATAGATGGAAGTCACATGTTGGTATTTTATTAAGTTTTTTAAAATGAAATTCGAGTCGATATAAACAAAATTATATTAAATATATTTATGAATTACAAAAACTTACTTTTCTTTGCATTCCTTTTTGTTAAAATGACCCTTTTATCACGAAATCTGAAAAACAAACAAGGGTAAATTTCGACGCCTTTGGTCAATGACAGGTAGAAATATTGTTTAAATACCATTTTAAAATTGATATATATTGTAGAGACTTGATATATGCACATATAAAATTGTTTGGAATGAATATATGGTTTGCACGCGTTTTTCATCTTCGATTGCAGTCCTTTGACATGAAATTGGTGAGAAAGGAAACTGACATACTACTTTATTTTTAAAGGTACAAATGGTTTCAAATTAATATTATATTAAAGCATTCAAGTTGTCATTATAATTTCCCACTTTATTTTCTAAACACTGCATCAGACCTTTTCAGGTGTGTCCGCAGAATGGTAATAATAAAGGACATGCATTATCAAAGATAAAGTTCGAAGCTTTGTTTTAGAAGTTTTTTTCATTTAAATAACGGAAACCCATGTAAGGGTCACATATAAATGTTAAATATTTTATATTGACAAGTATTTCCATATCTTACTTTTAAATGAATAAGCGCTCCGGAAAAAACAAAGCTGAAGCACGAAGTTTTAGTGAAATAAAACTAGGTGGCGTTACGTGATGTGTTATTTTCTAGGGTAAATTTAGAGTTGGATAGTTCAAAGTATTGTAACACATATGTTTAAATATAACACCATAAAAAATAATTTGTTATAATAAAGATGTATGTGAAAATATTTAATAAAATCTATTAAATCCATATACTTTCGGTATTCTTGAAAAATTGTCCCCTATCTTCCATATTTTTCACAGAAGGAATTATCAAATAGAAATATTTTTGTAGATCTTTAAATTATTCGTATTTATTTTAATTTATATTAATCTTTATCATATTTTGAAATTTTTATAAGGATTATCATTTTAATAAGTCTATAGAAATTTATTATTTTTCATTTAATTGGAAACTACTGCTATATTTACTATATAGTTTTAATATCAAATATATATTGAGGTCTAATTTCAGAACTTGCCTTTAAGATTGATATGAAGCATCGAGTTAGCTGTCAAATTATTTCTATCAAACTGTGTGGGTTGTTTCAAGAGGTTTTATTTTTAATTATAAACTAAACACACAATCTAGCGCTCAATATAATAAATAAATGACTTTAGAAAAAAAAAGTCCTTTATAAAATTTATCAGTGTTTATTATTTGAAGATTTTTAGTTTCAAAAATTTGTGATCTCTATATTTCTAATAAGCCAAATGAAAGCTTGCTTTTTGGTTCCAATAATTTTGCTAACTAGTAGTAAGGCCTCCACAGAGTAACTAAAGAAAATAAGATTTTTTTTAATGTAAAAAAAGTAACGTGAGCAAAATAAAAATTATCTACTTATATATTTGCCTTATTCTGTCTGTTTGTCTGAAGCTCACGATGGGATTTTTCATAACCATCGGTGGTTCAGTGGTAGAATGCTCGCCTGCCACGCGGGCGGCCCGGGTTCGATTCCCGGCTGATGCATTTTTTTTTTTTTTTTTACAATTTATAAAACTCATTTATATATTATACAAGAATGACATCCACGGCGCCAATTTATAATTGTAACGAATAGGGTAAAACCCGTCATTCGTCAACGGTCATTCATTCGTATATGATATAAAAAGCCAACAATGAAGAGTGAATGTAATATAAAAAGCCAACAATGAAGAATGAATGTAAGATAAAAAGCCAACAATGAAGAGTGAATGTAATATAAAAAGCCAACAATGAAGAATGAATGTAAGATAAAAAGCCAACAATGAAGAGTGAATGTGAGATAAAAAGCCAACAATGAATAGTAAATGTAATATAAAAAGCCAACAATGAAGAGTAAATGTAATATAAAAAGCCAACAGAGTGAATGTAAGATAAAAAGCCAACAATGAAGAGTGAATGTAATATAAAAAGCCAACAATGAAGAATGAATGTAAGATAAAAAGCCAACAATGAAGAGTAAATCTCTATATCTCTATCTCTATATATATATATAAAAGTCAATTTCTGTCTGTCTGTCTGTTTCGCGATAAACTCAAAAACTACTGAACCAATTGGTACCAAATTTTGCATGTCGCTTTTTATAAACCTGAGGAAAATTTTCGGCTGCATTTTGATTAGTATTTTTGGCTATTTCTTTTTTTTATTTGAAGAACTTTTTTTTACCTGGACTAATCCAGAATGGAATGAATACCTAAATATGGCCATTTTTTAAAGCATCGGTGGTTCAGTGGTAGAATGCTCGCCTGCCACGCGGGCGGCCCGGGTTCGATTCCCGGCTGATGCATTTTTTTTTTACAATTTTTAAAACTCATTTATATTATCAACATATATAGTCACGACCGTCATGGGTTCTGTCACGGGTGCGCGCGCATCATCATTATGATCATGATCATTATCTTATGATAATAATAATAATAATAATAATAATAATTATTATTATTATTATATTATTATTATTATTATCAACATATATAGTCACGACCGTCATGGGCGGGCTGGCCGGCCGGCCGGCCGGTTCTGTCACGGATGCGCGCGCTTCATCATTATGATCATTATCATTATCTAATGATAATAATAATAATAATAATTATTATTATTATTTTTTTTTTTTCATAGACTAACTCTAATGTTGATTAAATAGATATGAAATAAAGTAATTGGAGGAGCTTCTTGATACAATTTATTATCGCTAGCTTTATTATTATCGCTAGCGATAATAAATTGTATCAAGAAGCTCCTCCAATTACTTTATTTCATATCTATTATTATTATTATTTTATTATTATATTATTATTATCCCTATATATAGTCACGACCGTCATGGGCGGGCTGGCCGGCCGGTTCTGTCACGGATGCGCGCGCATCATCATTATGATCATTATCATTATCCAAATAATTTGGATTATAGATTAGAAGGTAATAAGAACAAATCTACTGATAAGGTACAATTTGGAATGTAGATTAGAAGCAGAAGGTAATAAGACCAAATCTAATGATAAGGTACAATTTGGATTATCAACATATATAGTCACGACCGTCTTTCCTCAATTCCTCATCGCTGTCACGGATGCGCGCGCATCATCATTAGTATAATATAAAAAGCCAACAATGAAGAATGAATGTAAGATAAAAAGCCAACAATGAAGAGTAAATGTAATTAAAAAAGCCAACAATGAAGAATAAATGTAAGATAAAAAGCCAACAATGAAGAGTAAATATAATATAAAAAGCCAACAATGAAGAGTGAATGTAAGATAAAAAGCCAACAATGAAGAGTAAATGTAATATAAAAAGCCAACAGAGTGAATGTAAGATAAAAAGCCAACAATGAATAGTAAATGTAATATAAAAAGCCAACAATGAAGAATGAATGTAAGATAAAAAGCCAACAATGATGAGTAAATATAATATAAAAAGCCAACAATGAAGAGTGAATGTAAGATAAAAAGCCAACAATGAAGAGTAAATATAATAAAAAAAAGCCAACAATGAAGAGTAAATCTCTCTATATATAAAAATGAATGTTTGTATGTTTGTCTGTTTGTATGTTTGTTTGTATGTCCAGTATACAAATTTGCAGTAGTTCACTAATTCAAACCAAAATGTCCATACATAGGTAAAAAAATACGGGGAAGACGATAGGCTATTTTAAAAAATATATAAATCAATTATTAAAACTATATATTTTTAGTCAGAAAATGATGATGACGATATTGCTGTATCATGTTTGATTATCAGATACAAAATTATATCGGGAAAAATTCCAAAAAGCAGAGACCACGGGTGAAACCAGTTCATTATTTTGTACGCAGGAACAAAATTCTAACAGAAAAACATTCATTCGAGCAGAAAACAAAAGCCAGATCATCTTTCTATAAAAATATCGCTTCTCAGCGGGACGTTTCACAAGTGTGACATCCACGGCGCCAATTTATAATTGTAACGAATAGTATTTGAATAAAAACATTTAATGGGTAAAACCGGGGCGTTGCCCGGGTCATTCGTCATTAATATATAGTCACGACCGTCTTTCCTCAATTCCTCATCGCTGTCACGGATGCGCGCGCATCATCATTATGATCATTATCTTCTATAGAAGCTTCTATCTTTATAATTATGTATATTTACAAAAAGTCAATTCGCTCGCGCCTCTAGCGGTGAAAATGAGGGGCAATACCAGCTGACCTAATGTACATGTAAAGTTTGGAGTGGGACGGTTTCACAAGAGTGACATCCACGGTTCCAATTTATAATTGTAACAAATAGTATTTGAATAAAAACATTCAATCGGGTAAAACACGGGCGTTGCCCGGGTCATTCGTTTAGTCAACATATATAGTCACGACCGTCATGGGCCGGCCGGCCGGTTCTGTCACGGGTGCGCGCGCATCATCATTATGATCATTATCATTATTATTATATTATTATTCATATCCATCCATCAACATATATAGTCACGACCGCCATGGGCCGGCCGGCTCTGTCACGGATGCGCGCGCACAGGGAGGTCACGTGCTCGCTGGCAGCCAACGGGCGCGCGCCGCCGGCATTACGTCATAGATTATAAACACAAGGTAATAAGGCCAAATAAAAAAATAGTGTGTGATAAGGCACAATTTGGATTATCTACTTATATAATTGCCTTATTCTCTCTGTGTGAAGTTCACTGTGTGAAGTTCACGGATAGATTTTGGTCAGAATGGATCGCTGGAAAAGTGTATAGACCTTAAAGGGGATTATGTTGAAGGATAAATCATAATCATTTTATTAGTCATTTTCTTTATATTGTTACATCATGATTAATGGCGTATTTATTATATTATTTTTAATATATTTGAAATTTAAATTATATATTTATTTATTTTTATATTCTATGATATTTATTTAAAACAGATTATTTTTAGATTATCATTATTTGTATTTAGGTACACTGTGACTTCACTGCTCTCTTTGATGTGAGAAAATAAATAAATTATTCTGGTGGCTACATAAAGTAGACTTATCTCATTATTCCCTTTTATAAATTTGTAGGATGGTTGAAACACGCTCTGGTAAGATGCAAGACCCAGCACAGGAGAGAATCAAGGCTGAAGAGTCTGCCAAGCCGCAACCTGGTGCAACAATTGGTAGAGATGCTAGTTCCGACCCAGTTGTCCTGAATCCCAACATCGACATCCCCAAGTATGATGGAACAGAAGACCCTCGCCCATGGATTGAATCTCTTGAAGAAATTGGCTTCCTGTACCATTGGGCAGACTACATTATCTCCCGTTATGCTGCCATGAATATGATTGGTAGCGCCAAAACCTGGCTGAACCTACACAAAGTAAGTTTCACCAGCTGGGAAAATTTCAAGAGCCGCCTAATTGAGGATTTTGCCTCAGACGCCAACAAAGAAGAAATGAGGATGAGATTAAACAGGATACAACAGTGGAATGAACCTGCAATCAGGTTCGCAGAGGATATCCTTGTACTGTGCAACAAGGTCGACCCCCAAATGGAAAAAGAGACTAAAATAAACTGGGTTATTGGAGGGTTAAAGAAAGAATACTCTTTTGCCCTTCACCTAAACCCTCCTAAAAATACCAATGAACTTCTAGAAATTTGTAAAAAGCTGGATTTGTTCGAAAAGAATTACCAAGAACGTGCAGAAAAATCAAAAGCTCTTTATAATGGACCACGCTCTCCTCGTCCCCATCATCAAGAGCAATGGAAGAATGCTACGTCGTTCAGAAGACCATATCAGAACACCTCCAAGCCCCAGGCCCCCGCTCCGAGGTACTACCAGAACACCTCCAAGCCCCAGGCCCCCACTCCGAGGTATTACCAGAACAAGCCTCTGCCCCAGGTATCTGCCCCTAGACGATCTTACACTCCCAATCCTGAGCCAAAACCGGTCTACCCAAGTAAAACATACAATAAGAATCCAAATTCAAATAGGAATAGGACAGAAGACGGGAGACCAATATGTTTCAAGTGTAACAAGCCAGGACACGTAGCGCGGTATTGCAGAGTCAGGTTTGTAAGAATTGTGGAAGAGGACCCCATAGTTACACAAGACAAGGTCGAAGAAGAAATCCGAATGGATAATGGAACTCAGAAGTCGAGACCTCTGCTCTACTCTGACGTAAGTAATAGCCCGTACTCGAGTATCCCTACAAGGAATAGATATGCTGCATTAGAAGATTTAAACTAAACATCGCGCCTGAGTCCGTCAATCAAAGCAAGTCGACCATAAATGGAATTAAAAAGTTAGACCCCAAATATAAAATGAACATTAACGTGGATAGAATCGGTATCTGCGAAGCTTTGATTGATACAGGCGCCGATCTTTCAGTGGTCGACCTTAGTACAGCTCTTAACACAGGTCTTGAAATAATAAATCCTGATAAAATGTGCTCCGGACCCGATGGCAAAGAATTAGATATCGTAGGAAATATTATTTTAAATATAAAATTTGATGACAAAACAATTACACATCAATTTGTGATAATGAGAACACATTTGCGAATACTTATACTTGGACGTGATTTTCTTAAGAAAATGAACGCAAAAATTGATTGTCAGCGTGAAATAATCAAATATGACTTGACAGAAAATCGTGACGTAATCAAATATCAACAGAAGAAAATAAAAAGTGCAAAGGATGCCATTATACCAGAACTTTCTATTAAATTGATTAATGCATTTGTAGAAGCAGAGGATGGCGAATACATCATCGAGGAGAACCATAAAATGTTTCAAACAAATGGACTTCGACTAGCGAGAAGCTTAATAAATGTTGTGAATAAGGAAACATATATCTGGATAACAAACCCTTACCCTCGACCATTAAAAATATTAAAAAACCAAACATTGTGCTTTGGAAGCCAGCCAGCCGAAGTGAATCTTATGGAAGAAAGTGAACAAAAAGAGCATGAAGAACCCCAATTTCAGATAAACGAAAATTTAGCATATACGGAAAAGGAGCAATTGAAACAAGTTTTGGAAAGGTACGAGGATTTGTTTTCGTCGGGATTAGGAAGATCCAACTTAGCGAAACATCGGATCGATACAGAAGGCGCGAAACCGATCAAACACAAGCCGTATAGGGTGAGCGCGAAAGAGCGAGAAATCATAAAAGAACAAATTGATGAAATGCTCAGAGACGGCATAATTAGACCATCCTCGAGTCCATGGTCCTTCCCTGTAATCTTGGTCAAGAAGCGAGATGGTAAGTACAGATTTTGCGTTGACTACAGAAAATTGAATGATGTAACAGTGAAGGATGTTTACCCAATTCCCAGAATTGATGAAGTATTGGATACACTTCAAGGATCCAAATACTTTTCAGCAATTGACCTTAAATCAGGATATTGGCAAGTAGAGGTTGAGGAGAAAGATAAAGAAAAGACAGCCTTCACTACAGCACATGGCCTATATGAGTTCAACGTAATGCCCTTTGGTCTATGCAATGCCCCTGCTACATTTGAGAGGAACATGGAAAATATGCTTGGTAATCTTAGATGGCAAATTTGCTTATGTTATCTAGATGACGTAATCATTTATAGCTCGGATTTTTCAACACATCTCAAAAGAATAGAAGCTGTTTTAAAATGTTTTCGCGAGGCTAATTTAAAATTGAACAACAAAAAATGCCAATTTGCTTTCGAAGAACTGGAGATTCTTGGCCATATAACTAATCAACATGGTATAAAACCAGCGGAGCATAATATCAAGGCTATTAGAGATTTTCCTCGGCCCAAAAAGATAAAAGAAGTTCAATCATTTTTAGGAATGTGCTCATATTATAGAAAATTTATCAAAGGTTTTTCAAAAATTGCCGATCCATTAACCAGTCTTATAAAAAAGAATGTACCTTTCACCTGGACAGAAAATCAAGAGAAAGCATTTCAAACCCTTAAAGTAGCATTGATAAATCCTCCAATCTTAGGGCACTTTGACCCGAATGCAATTACTTACATTCATACTGACGCATCTAACATCGGCCTGGGTGCAACATTAGTCCAAAAGTTCGGCGATAAAGAAAAAGTTATCTCATATTTAAGTCGAACACTGAGCAAACCTGAGCAAAATTATTCGACTACCGAAAAAGAATGTCTAGCTGTTGTGTGGTCAATGTCCAAGTTACGACCCTACCTATATGGAAGGCACTTCAAAATCGTAACTGATCATCACGCACTATGCTGGCTTAAGAATCTGAAAGATCCGACCGGCCGATTAGCACGATGGGCACTGAAGATTCAGGAATATAATTTCGAAATCATACATAAATCGGGTAAAAAACATCTGGACGCTGATGGTCTATCTAGAGGACCCTTACCTGAAAACGAATGGGACGAAGATTATGAAAGACTATTTCTGAATCAAATAATAGACGAAAAGGATGATTTTATTGAGAATATTAAGGAGAACCTTAGTGGAAACAAGCGTTCAATTACACAGAACTTCAAAGAAGAAAATGGATGTCTCTACAAGAAAAATCCAAATCCTGAAGGTAGGGCATGGTTGCTGGTAGTGCCAAAGAAGAGAAGGAAGGAAGTCATGAGTGAATACCACAACCATATGCTGAATGGCCATCTGGGCGTCGCCAGAACCACTTACCGATTGAAGAATAAATACTATTGGCCTTCCATGTTGAAAGATGTTTCAGAATTTGTAAAGACGTGCCATCTTTGCCAAAGTCGGAAAGGTTCAAATCACTTGCCTTCTGGACTTCTACAACCTATTCCCCCAGCTAAATACCCTTTTGAAAGAATCGGAATTGACTTTGTTGGCCCCTTGCCATCAACGAAAAGAAGAAGGAAGTGGATAATTGTGTTGACTGATTATTATACCAAGTATGCTGAAACAAAGGCAGTATCAGAAGCAACCGTGAAAGAAGTCTCTACATTTTTAATCGAACATATTATTTTACGTCACGGGGCCCCAAGATTTCTTATTAGCGATAGAGGTTCACAATTTACTAGCAATTTGATGAAGGAGGTAATGAAAATGTGCAAAGTGAAACACTGCTTCACAACGAGCTACCACCCCCAGACTAACGGACTAACGGAACGGCTAAATAGAACTTTAATCAATATGATCAGCATGTATGTGAACACAGACCAAAAGAACTGGGATGAAATCCTCCCTTTTATCACCCACGCGTATAATACCACGATTCAAGAAACCACAGGCTACTCTCCATTTTTCCTGTTGTTTGGAAGGGAACCCATGTCCCTCTTAGACGACGAGAATATCCCAACGGACAGTAACATGGACGATTACGACGAATATATAGAAAACTACTTAGATAAAATAGCAAGGACGAGACAGGTAGTCATTAACAACACAGAGAAGACTCAGGAAAGAATGAAAAGAAACTATGACAAAAAACACAATGAGAAAATCTATGAACCAGGACATTTAGTGGCAGTTTGGACACCAGTCAGGAAAATCGGAAAATGCGAAAAACTATTGAGAAAATATTTTGGCCCATATCGAATATTAAAGAAGCTGTCTAACGTAAATTACTTAATTGAGCCGAAAGATAATCCTGGCCAAGACCCATTGATTGTCCATGTCTCAAGACTCAAACCCTATTTTGAGAGAATTGATGAGGTAACTCACGAGGACGTGACGACCTCTGGAGAGGGGGAAGTGTTACATCATGATTAATGGCGTATTTATTATATTATTTTTAATATATTTGAAATTTAAATTATATATTTATTTATTTTTATATTCTATGATATTTATTTAAAACAGATTATTTTTAGATTATCATTATTTGTATTTAGGTACACTGTGACTTCACTGCTCTCTTTGATGTGAGAAAATAAATAAATTATTCTGGTGGCTACATAAAGTAGACTTATCTCATTATTCCCTTTTATAAATTTGTAGGATGGTTGAAACACGCTCTGGTAAGATGCAAGACCCAGCACAGGAGAGAATCAAGGCTGAAGAGTCTGCCAAGCCGCAACCTGGTGCAACAATATGTCGGGCCACGGACTTATGGGACACCCCTCGTATATCTTAGCCATAATCTTGTCAGGCCTGTGAACTCTTACAGATTGAAAAAAAAAAAAGGGTTGGGAGAATTACAAGACCTGTCCAGAACATCTCATATTAGATTTTTGCCACGCAACCTGCAATAAACTGTGCATAGCTGAGTGGTCACTGTAACAATTGTCATGGTAGACATAAATCATATCAAGGAAGACCTTTCACCTGAGCATCCTGCACAGAATCAACCTGGACTCATTGCTCTGAATGAACCACAAACAGTGGAATACCTCTTTTTCAGCTATCCTGCTTTTCTGAGGGAAATGCAGAGTGCAGGCCACCCTAGTATTTGGACTAATCCACCTCAATCTTATATCTTTGGCGAGCCTCCCAAACTCGAGTCCAGCATGAAACTTTCTGATTAATTATTTTTATTATTAAACCGCTCATTCCTGGTTTATAACTGTTAGTTACCAGTCTGCATTAGTCAGCTAATGTACATGTTAGTCAGGGAAATAGGCATTTTGAGTGTGTGCGACACCCCCCCCTACACCCAGGAATTCCCTATATTATATATATTTTATTTTTTAAAGCATGAAGTTCAGATTTAAATTTGAAAATGTTGATTAAGTAATTAATAAAATTATTTACACTCTAGTTTTAGTTCCAAGCTACCCTCTTGTTTATATTAAACCATTTGGGCAGGTTGACTTACATATATTTTTTCCAGAATGTTTCTTTCCTTACTTGTACCTAGGATCTAAATTTTCAAGCCATACAATCAACATTTCCAATATTTAAAGCTCAATGAATTGAAAATTTTCTCTATAGCTAATCAGGTTCTGGAGTAGGAAACATCAATTGTGAAGTTCAATTTGCCATTAGGTTTCAATCCTACATTTAAAATTTTTACTTCTCATTATATATAATAAAGTTATATACTGTACTCGATAATGAGATGTCATGATGATAGTGATATCTAATTTTTGGTTATACAGGGTGGCTGAAAAGTATGGTCCTTTTTATTTATGAACTTAAAAACAGTAATTAAAGCGCGTGAATTCGTAGTGTTTCAAAAGGCTAATGTTGATAAATTGTGTGCCTAGAAAGCAAAGATTCCATTGTCTTTTATTTTTAATTATGCGTCCTTCTTCACCTCATCGCGCTACTATTGCGCATGACCAAGAAGGTGTCTTCCCTTCAGAAATCGCTCGCTGGCTCAAGATCAACACCAGAATTGTTAGGAGGATTGTAAAGCAATACCAGGAGCGAGGACATTATGAAGTGCTTCCAAAATCGGGCCGCTAAAGGATGGTCAGCACTTCTGCAACATGGAAGATCATAAAGATGAGGATTGCCCGAAATGACGGCCTTCAGTATGAATCACATCGCTTCTGACCTCGGGATCTCTAAGGAAAGAGTGCAGAATATCATGAAACGCGATCTGGGACTTCGCAGATATTCTTTTTACCATGGGAAAACCCTTTCCGAAGCTACACTGCAATAAAGAATCGCTTGGACAAGGCAAAGAAGTTGCTCTTAATGATCAAGTGGGCTGGCTTTCCTACATTGTATAGATGGACGAGAAGACTTTCACAGCTGAAATCGCGCACAATTCCCAAAACCACCCTCAGCTTCTGCCTCCAGGAAACAAAGATTCCAGATGCACACGAGGCTCAAGTTCCTGAAATATGTCATGGTCTGGGCCCGAGTCACTTCTGAAGGCAAGACCCGCGCTGGTTTTCATTGACCGAAATGTCAAAATCGACTCCCAGGTCTACCAAGACATTCTGAGGGACTGTCAGCTTTCATGGACTCGACAACACCTCGTCAGAGACATGTGGCCTTCAAACTTCCTGGATCTAAACCCAATTATTAAAATGTCTCTTCTTCTCCCTACAAAAGTTTCAAGTCCCTAAAGAACTGCATTTATATGCGCTGAGGTTGGCCGTTCGTTTCCCTCGGTTGTAAGAAGTGGTTGTCTGGATAATGCATCGTCGAGCAGCTCCTTTCCAGGGATGTCCAATCTTGTTTTGAGCTTTTCCATCAAAGGTACTGGTACCCGTCGAGGAGTATGCACAGCATATGGTTTTGCTCCAGGTTTCAATTTGATTTCGTAAGGGTTTCCGATCTGTCCCAGTCCTTCAAATACTTCAGGGAATTCCCTGATCGGGTTAATTCTCGTTGCACCCACTTCAATCCGCCTCGCAAGGTTCAAGAGCTCACATGCCCGGCGACTCAGAAGAGGTTCACTCAAACGACGAATGACATAAATCTTCTCCTTGATTTCATAATTGCCATTTCGCAGCGTTGATATAAACATACCCACAGTCTGAAGTTCGGAAAATTCCGCAGCTCTAATGTTGATATCACTTTCCACTAGTCGTTGCTGTCCCATTATCTTCTTGAAGAGATACAGAGGAACACATGTAACATCCGCCTGGGAGTCGAGCTTGAACTTCACCTGTTTCCCGTTCACTTGGATTTCTGCTGTCCATCGCCTCCTGCACTCGCCTTCATCATCGTCGAGATTAGATGAATCCTCCACAGCTGAGACCTCCAGGAGAAAACCAATTTCTTCATCAAGTTCAGAAACAGCTTTGTCTTCCGCAGTCTTCGCTTGCTTATCTGGGCAGCAATTTGCAAAATGGCCAGTTTTTGAACATAGGTTACATCTTTGTACTTCAGCACGGCAAGCCTGTCCTTCCCTGTGGGTGAAACCTCCGCATTTTGGACATCGTGATCTTGTTTTGGCTGACTTCTCCTTCTTCCTTGAAGGCTGCTGTTGTTGTTTCAGTGATTGTTTCTTCGAGTTGAACTTCACCTGATTGACCTTTTGGATTGTTGAGGAACGCTGCAAGTCGACTTGCTGCTGTCGAACTATTTTCACTGCCTTTTCCAAAGTCAGTTCGCTGTCCAACTGTATTCTTTCAGATAAAGCTTTGTCCCTTACTCCAACCACTATTCGGTCACAGATCAACTGCTCATGAAGACCCTCAAATTCGCAACTATCAGCCAATTTGTACAATGAAGTGATGAATTCGTCCACTGGCTCCCGATCCTCTTGGATTCTTGAATTAAATTTCGCACGTTCGTAGATAATATTCTTCCTGACACAGAAGTGGCTGTCGAACGCCTTGAGGACGGAATCAATTTTCGTTGCCTCTTCCTCCTTTTCGAACTTGAAGGTCCTGAATATATCATCCGCGCGGTCACCCATCAAGTGCATGAACAAATCGATCTTGTCCGCCTCCTCTTTCTTCTTCATTCCACTGACCACGAGGTTCGAATCTCTTCCTCCATTTGGGCCATTCCTTGGGAGTCGAGAAATCGAAAGTTTCTGGAGGTTGAATCTGAGCCATGTTGAATTATCTTCCAAGGTACTCAAAAATCGATATTTTGCAATATACGGGTTCGTATTTTATCCAGTTATCGCTGCCACCATGTTTTAATGTCCATCCATACAGAGTTCAAAACAACAACTACTCACCCGTGCAGCTCCGCTGCGTCACGTGGGAAAACATACAATGTTCTCAGCACAGTATATGTCATCTTTACCACAAGAGGAGGCTTATTCAGGACTGACTAGAAGATTGGCCAATCTATATTGGAAGATGAACATAGATGACTAACAAAAACTTTCTATTTTATTGATATTTACTTTTTCTCTCTCATAACCTTTATTTTACAATATCGCTAAGCAGATATCAATCAATGGAAAGTTTACACAAGTTTAGAAAAATAAAACTGGTATAATTACAGCAAGTAATTTCTATTAGCCAAGATTATCGGTAAAATAGCACCTATAACCATCGCTACAAGGGCCAAAGTATTTCAGTGCGCCATCTGTAGACAAAAGAGGGAACTGTTTGTTCCACTTAAGCTAAAACTCGTGGATACATATTAAATGTTATATTTAATAAATACTTACCATAGGTAAAAATCGCAGCATAAAGGCTGTTTTGAAGAAATAGATTTTTACTAGAAAAATCTAGCAACTTTGAAATAGATTATCATTCATTATTTAATTAACCTTGGTTCCTTTAAGACTAAAAAAAAATCAGTGACCATAAAAATATTGTAAAAAAAAATTCCAATTTATTTGAGCAAAAATTGGCACTATTTGAGAAAATAAATTAATAAGAATGACACTGTGATTTGTTAAAATATCATTAAAACATTACAAAAAATATTTCGCATTTTTGCATATATATATACATAGTAAAATATATTTTAAATAGTATATACCCATATATAGGTTTTTAACTTTTAATTAGACAATTTTAATTAATATTTAGACATTTTTCATTTTAACTTAGACACTTTCATTTTTATTTAGACACATTTAGATACAAAAATGTCTAAATTAAAATTGAAAATGTCTAAATATAAATTAAAATTGTCTAATTAAAAGTTAAAAACCTATACATAAAATATATCAAAAATGGATCATCTTTTAACTCAAATCTATTAGCTTCTCACCTGTAATCATCTACCAGTTGTGAAATGTCTCCGATATATTAAAGTTAAGAAGACGAGATTTTTTTTTCTTTAATCTTAATGAGGATCTCTAATCGTTTTATTATTTCTGAGTCATCTCAGCAGATGTGAGAGAAATAAATAAATAAAAAAAAAAACTATTTATTGTGTAAACAGTCAATATCACTTATATTTTTTTGGTTATAATACTAACGAATATTTCAAATTTGGGAAGTATCAAAATTAGTTTATTGATTTTAATCATGATATCAAAGGATATTCCGAAGAGCCATTGTAGTCATTTTTATGCAAGTTTTTGTATAATTAGAACAATATATATTGTACTAGCGGATGTGCCCGGCTTCGCCCAGGGGGGTTTTTACCCAAGTAAGGTTTGTCTAAGAACATTTGTTAAAACAATTCTCTATAAACTTATTTAAAAAAGAAGATATATTTTGATAATTTGAAACTTGTAAATTTGAATCTCTCGATAAAGTGAACATTTTTTTCCGGTCCCTTGAAAAATACTCGATAAGTTGAATAAAATCAATATTAATTGGTTCCCTCGGTAATTGGAAGTTAAAGGAATAGTATCTTCGCCTTGGAATTGTATCATTATTCTTGTCTCAAATAAATTGCCGTGTCATCCTGAGATAATCTTACTTTTGATAAATAATATTTAAGATTTTATTATATATATTATATTATATATATATTACACGTTATTTGTTTTCTTTGCCGACTGTTTTACATATGGTGTTATCTTAAAATTGCTTGTTTTGAATATTTTTTTAGATTGAGATTATTAGCTAGTATGTAAAAAAATTAACTCTGTTGAAATTTAATTTTGTATTTATATATAAATAAAATTAACTCTGTTGATTTTTTTTGTATTTAATCGATAACAGCGAAGTTACGCATGTTAATGTTAGGGAAAAATATTTTGATGTTAAGCAAAACCTGCTCCATCTTGTTTTACATAAATGTTGAAAATTTGGTTGAAATTGATGCATTGTAACGAAAGTTTTTAGTGATGTACACTTATGAAATTTGCATTTTATTAATATAGATTTAAATATATTTTTATTGTGTGTATATTCTCACATAAAAATCGTTAATAATATACAAAATATGTAAGTATTTTTCATAGTTTAATAAATATAAAAATTTATGTGAAAAAAAAATTAACAATAAAAAAAAAAAAAGGCAGGTGTTTTTTTTTTTATTAAAATTAAAAAAAAGGCATTTCCTGACCACGTTCATACGAACTTTTAGATGGCAAGCGCCATCTAGTGGAACAGAAATAAACTAAACGTTGATTTAAAATATTTCCAGATATTTGGCCAATCCATTGAATTCTGTTCCATTAGATCGCGCTCTGCCATCTTAAAGTTAACGCGAACTTGATCAGGATATGCCTTTTTTGATTTTAATAAAAATTTATGTAAATTCAGTGAGTGGGACTTTTTTTTATAGATTCTTAAAATGACTATTAACTCTCTCATTCAATTAATAATGGATATAGAAGATTCTTAATTGCAACACAATATTATTATTATTTAAAAAAAGAGTCAATGTTTATATGAATAATGTTGTTACACATCTACAAGGTTGATAGATGAGGGGGATTCATTTATTAGGTTATAACTCCTGAAGCCACATACAGAAAGGAAGTTGCTAAATACCTGGGTTTTCCTTCATGCCTGTCTGTTGACTTTGCTTAGAATTTTAATGAAACTGTTTCCAAGAAAATATTAAACAAATATTATTTATTGATTTACAAGAGAGAGAACAAATATAAAAGAGAAACTAATATTAAACAAAGGAACTTTTTCTGTTACAGTTAGCACCTATTTACCTGTCAACTTATACACACTCTATGGTAACAATTAATTAATATATATATATACAACACTGTCTGGAGATGCCGGTTATGTAAATTTATCTCTTTATTTGCTTATTCAGCCAGAAGATTTACATATTTGTAAGCCTTTCTGGTGTTGTGGGCACTTTGGGGAAGCATATAGGCTTCAATTCGGTTGGAGACCAGAAGAAGAATGGTAAGAAAATACAGTCAAGCTCTGCCACAACTATTTAGATAATGCCAAACATATCCAGGATGCGGCAAGCTTTCCGAGCTTTGTTAGTGAGACAGTGATCGTATCCGAAACACTGTCTATTTCTTGTTTTATTTACAATGCAAATGTAGGTCCAATTCATGAGGTGGCCGCCAAGCAGGTTTATTTCTTGGGAGATTTTCCAAGGATCCTGGACTTAGTTTCGTGATACGTATGAGGATGGCTATCTGGAATCTTTGGTATTTGAAGGAAGGACAGGTGAAAAGGAGCTGGTCCACAGTTTGGTCTTCACTTTGGAGACAGATTGGATCTTCTTTCAATATATTTGCATAGTCTGTCTGAATGTAACCATAACCTGTCAGGATTGTTGTTGAAGTAAATCCATGTTTGATGTTAGGTAACATGGAGAGCTATATTCTTGGAGTGTCAGCAAATCTGAGATTTCTGGTGGAATGATCTTCAATGTAAAGTTACATCCATATTTTCCTGTGTAACTGAGGGGTATCTTACACTCATGGAGAAAACTTAAGGAAGTTTTACCTTTTAGCATGTATATCTGGATTCAGATAATAACTCTGAAAGATATTACAGTGACCTTTATAGAAAACACACGAGATAACCAAGTGTAGATACACTCATGGACAAAACTTAAGGAAGTTTTACCTTTTAGCATGTATATCTGGATTAAGATAATAACTTGGAAAGATATTACTGTGACCTTTATTGAAGACACACAGGATAACCAAGTGTATATACACTTATGGACAAAATTTAAGGAAGTTGTACCTTTTATTATGTATATCGGGATTCAGACAATAACTCTGAAAGATATTACAGTGACCTTTATAGAAAACACACGAGATAACCAAGTGTATATACACTCATGGACAAAACTTAAGGAAGTTGTACCTTTTAGCATGTATATCTGGATTCAGATAATAACTCGGAAAGATATTACTGTGACCTTTATTGAAGACACACAGGATAACCAAGTGTATATATACTTATGGACAAAATTTAAGGAAGTTGTATCTTTTAGCATGTATATCGGGACAATAACTCTGAAAGATATTACAGTGACCTTTATTGAAAACAGACGAGATAACCAAGTGTATATACACTCATGGAGAAAACTTAAGGAAGTAGTACCTTTTAGCATGTATATCTGGATTCAGACAATAAATCTGAAAGATATTACAGTGACCTTTATTGAAGACAAGATGTGAACCAAGTGTGAACAAAAGCGACATCAAAGACTTTCCATTTCCTTAAGTTTATGAGTGTATATAATATGGTGTAGTGGAAACCAACAATAATACCAAAGTCTTGTACATTTTTGGCTAATGCAATGGCTCCTACAAGTTGATGTGAAATGAGTTACCAATTACATGTATATTAAAATAGAATTTTTTGAGGCTAAGAAATAATTTTAAAGACTTTTTTTTATATGTTTCGATATACCTCTTGTTGTTTAACTATGATGGAAACAATTGGGATTTGATATTAGGCACAATTTGGATTATAGATTAGAAACACAAGATAAAATAAGACCAAATAAATAAATAGTGTGTGGGCTTAGGTTTACAATCAGGATTTTTGAGGAAACTTTGGACCCTATGGAACAATGGGATTAGAAGATTCCAAGTTCAATTTATTTGCTTGAGGATTGTTAGGGATAGCTCAAGTAATACATCATCACAAAATGATATCATAGCATTTTTACAAATTGATCATCTCAAGAAAGCATGTAATATGTTAAGAATTCAATTAAAAATGTGTAATTTTAATTATTAGATGATATACAGTCGAACCTCTTTAATTCAACACCCCAAGGGATCAAAGCTTTCGGTTGAATTAAAGGAAGTGTTGAATTAAGGTTAGATGATTAGGTAATCATCTAACTCGCTAAAATAATATTTTTTAAAAATAGCCTTGTAATATAAATTAATGATATTAATTGAAACCATTGTGTGTTTTTATTTTATTTTCATGATTAACTTTTAGTATCAGTGACAAAATGGCATTAATACATATTTTAGAAACATAAATAATTGTAACAAATAAATTTACTGGTAATGTGTTTCTTTTCAGTAATATAATCAAATATTAACTCTAAAGACCTTATTAAAATATTAAATATATTAAATAATATTTTATTCTAATTGAAAAATATAGCAGTTGAAAGGAAATAAATATGGTAAATAAAAGAAAATTTTAAAATATTATTTTAAAATAATCATGAAGATCTTTTTAAAAATTCCTTTATAGATGTCTGTTTTTGCACTGAAATCCTATTCAGGATGTATTCCAGATGGTCATTTTGAAAAAAACATGCATGCCTTTCTTCCTCTGAAATGTCTTTTAATAAATAAATTTTAATGTATTAAAGTCATCCACTGCTGCTGCAGGTGTTATTGATTTTTTTGTTTAAATATTTTATAATAATATGGAAATGGAATATTGAAATAAAATGTTATCATAATCATTGTAGCTACATTTTATAAAGATTTATTTATTTAAAAGGAAATTATTTATAAATTTTAAAATAACTAAAATATTTTAATGCTGAAATTTAAAAATAAAATATTATTGTTAATTAGCGCACGAAGCCTAAATCCCAGCGTAAAAAAAAACAAAAAAAATAATAACACTCGCGACATTGAGCAACGGCACTGCAAAGTGAAACTTAAACTAATCAGGAACCAAAAGTGCGCGCGCGCGATCTTATCGGCGCCCGCCGATCGCCGCCGTAATACCTTTTTAGCGGAAAGTTGTAAGTAAAAAACATTCAACTGTCGAAATTCGAATTTTAAAATGGTCGAACTATCGGAGGTGTCGTATTATCGATATGTCGAATTACGGTTTGTTATTTGATAGGCCGGAGGTCGGGACATCAGAACATGGTCGAATTATCGCCGAGTGTCGAATTGGGGTGTGTCGAATTAACGAGGTTATACTGTACTTGAATAATAAGCAAAATGGCTTCTGAGGGCGAGTTTCTTACTTTATTGTAAATCCACCTCAAGTTTTTGGGTATCAAAAACCCTTCTACAGGAGTATATGAGTCATGTACTTCTTCTGTAGAAGGATTTGTGATATCCAAAAACTTGAGATGAATTTACAATAAAGTAAGAAACTTCTTCTTTCTTATCTCCACTCGATCATATTAGGGTGTCAAGCTTGTAAAGCTTGTTGATGGTGTCTGACTACCATCATGACTGGGTGAAGTAGAATGTGTCTGCCTTTGTCATTAAGACTGGGAGCACTACTCAGTGGCAGACCGACTTAGCTCCAAAAGAAATGGCCGCCTCTGACATGAGGAACAGACGCCATGTGCAGCCGCTCCTAATATGGAGTACAAACACTGCTCATCCTGTATCCCTGGAGCCCTTACAGGGTACTATCAGCCGGGCCAGCTGAACCTTAGTAAGAAACTAACCCTCAGAAGCCATTTTGCTCATTATTTATATGTATTACAGAGGATTTTTTACTTTTCCAGAGATGATACACTTATGTATATATGATTTTGTTAGAATAGTGTGAAAAGAAAAGAAACAGCAAAACCCAACAAACATAAATGATACACTTTTATTTGAAGTCAGCCAAAATTTTAACCTAAATATCTTCATTTTTTTTAGAGGATAAATATCTCTTTGAATATTTAGGAATTAAATATTTAAAAAATCAGAAATAAATTAAAAGTAATACATATAATTACAAATTAATTCATATTGAATTATTTTTATGAAAAACCGTCTTCTTCACAAATTTCCCTCATGACTCCCCATCAAAAGAGTTTTAAAAAGATAATAAATATATAACACACACATATATGATATATAAAACATATATATATGATATAAACATGGTTTATTGACATTTTAAGAATATAGTTATGTTGCTGTCGTCTATGTAGCAGTGGTGCCAGGTAGATATCTTCCTGAAGAGTGATCTAGCACCACTGGCCTTATAGACGAACATGTTCCAATGATATAAAATGACATAAGCTGTAGGAGATATTTATGCAAATCAGTGGTCCTCTACAATTTTCATCTTCTTTTCTATAGACAAACAAAATAGGTTGTTAAACATGACATATCTGTTATTAGAAATTTACACTATTTCTGATGCATATCTGTTTCTTCTTATAAAATGCAATCATTTTCTACTCACCTTCCAGCAATGATAAAAATAAAGAGTAATGTTCAAAGTATGTTTATAATTATTTATATTTCTACTGTCTTCAAAGCTCATGTCCCAAATTAGTTTAAAATACCTTTTCCAAGAGTTTATCCTCAGTGTTTCCACTGCGGAGAAGAAGGTCATGAGGGCCGTGCCTGTCCCTCCCTAGCCAACCAGCGCAACACCAAGTGCGCCAACTGCTGTGCCAAGGGCCTCCCGGACAATCATGAGGCGAGAACCTCAAGCTACCCCATCCTGAAGTCTAGGGCTCTCAAGTTCTAGGCTTCCTGTACCTCTACTTTCACTGTCCTCTCCTACTGGATTTCCTCCCCAGCTAAGACTCCTGTCTCTCACTGCACCCAGGCACTGTTCCCCTGCCATCTCTTCGTTTCCTCCACCCCTGAGAGACATCTTTGCTGCCAGACCCCAGGGTCACTTGCCACTGGAAGCTGCGTTCTGCCATGAGGGTTAGAAGACCATGCTCTAAATGGCCAATTAACCCAGAAGAAAGACAAGAGTTTATCTTCAATATCGATATAAAAGAAAAGCAGCAAATTACAATATTAATATGGTATGGTGGATTAAACTGGAGAAACCGCTGGGGAGGGTTTACTATTGATGAGCCAAGCCCTCTTATTATTTTTTATCATTGCATTAAAGGCAGTAGAACATTATTTTATCTTAAAAAGAAGCAAAAAATGCATCACACATAAAATAGTTTTAAATTCCAAAAATAGGTTGTAGAATAGATACAAACATAGAATGGAATTTATTTGTATCAGGTTTGAGAAATAGCTAAGAGAACTCGAAAGCTCACCAGTTTACACCAATAAAAGAAATTTTATTGCAGACCATTTATATTTTGTCTCATATACATTTGCCACATGGAAAATTAGGAAAGACCAACTTCGGAATGAGACAACAATTTATTTCAGGCAAGAACAAACTATGAATGGTAAACAAAAGATAAGGAATGAGGGAAGTTTACAAAGTAGTAACATATAAACATTAAAAAATGACCACTCTGTTATAATAAAAATAATAAAATTAATAAATACTTTGTTACAATATCTGCAATTTTAATCAATCTCAAAAATAAAATGTGCATAGAAAAAAAAATTAATATAAGGCAAACTGGTATACATATAAACACAAGGTAATAAGACTAAATCCAAATAAATAAATAGTGTGTGACGTTTCGGTAACAGCATTACCGTATTAATACCCAATGTATTCATCATTTAGTATTTTTGTCCGAAGATGGTAACAACGCTGTTACCGAAATGTCACACACTATTTATTTATTTGGATTTGGTCTTATTACCTTGTGTTTATAATCTATAATCCAAATGGTGCCTTATCATTAGTATACATATAGAATTTAGCATACAAGAAAAGTGGCATACAACAAGAATATTTGTATCACAAAACTTATTAATGGTTAAAAAAATACCTATACACAATATTTATGCTATTGAGGTTTTCTATTGTTTTAAAACTATTTTATATCAGAGTTAAGTGATACTAGGGATTTATATGTAACATTTCCTTTTCATGTGAACCATTGTACAAAAGTGAATTTGTACTTGGATCAGGTGGATAAATTGAGAAAAAGGACATTCCTGATCGTGCAACTAAAAGTTGCTGAAATGGTAAAAGAAATGGTATTTGGCCAATTCTGGAATAATTAAAAATCAACGATTAGTTGAGATTTATTCTGATAGATGGTGCAGGCCATCATAAACTTTTAGTTGCACGATCAGGAAATTCCCCATTTTCTCTATTTCCTTTTCAGTTGCCCGATAAAGAGATGTCTTTTTCATTTCCTTTTTAATCAATTTTTATTCCTCTTTTAGATACAATAAAATAAGACCTAATCCAAATAATTTAATAGTGTGTGATGTTTCGGCAACAGAATTGTTACTATCATCAGACAAAAGATTCTTAATTCTTTTGTCTGATGATGATAACAATGCT
Source organism: Cordylochernes scorpioides (assembly GCA_030710605.1). Taxonomy (NCBI): domain Eukaryota; kingdom Metazoa; phylum Arthropoda; class Arachnida; order Pseudoscorpiones; family Chernetidae; genus Cordylochernes; species Cordylochernes scorpioides. Next base: position 14,490,089 of record CP092874.1, read on the forward strand.
GTTGCCGAAATGTCACACACTATTAAATTATTTGGGTTAGGTCTTATTTTCTTGATAAGGCACATTTTGGATTATAGATTATAAACACAAGGTAATAAGACCAAATATAAATAAATAAATAGTGTGTGACGTTTCGGTAACACAGCGTTGTTACTATCTTCAGACAAAAGTAATGAATGTATGTTCTGACTGAATGTATCATTCAGTACTTTTGTCTGAAGATGGTAACAACGCTGTTACCGAAAAGTCATACACTATTTATTTATTTGGATTTGGTCTTATTACCTTGTGTCTTATTTTATTGTATCTATAATCCAAATTGTGCTTTATTATTCCTCTTTTACTAAGTAATTAAAACTAGTAATAGTTACCATATCCTCCTTTCTCTGTATCAACTAGATAACATCCACACAATGGTTAAAATAAGTAGGATTTTGTAAATACAGTACAATACATTTCTTTAATTCAACACTTCAAATGTTCAGAATTTTTGGTTGTTGAATTATAGTCGGTTAAAATATGATTATATTCTCAATCTACAACCCCAAACCACATTATTGACTGTATTGACTTGTGGAATGGTTGCGTGCGTGTTGGTGTGGCTTGCGGAAAGGCCGCTGATAAAATTATAATTATTTTTATAAAATAAAATAATTTATTTAAAGCCCCAAAATATATAGAGAGGAAAGAAGTAACGGCCGCTGGAAGCACGCCTTGTTGTTCGAACCATGCGCGTGGTGTTCGAACCATGCGCGTGGCAAGAGTCCCAGATGACGTCCAGCGTGCATGCATAGTGAGGCTGCCACACTACTGCCTGTATGTGTAGTGAAGCTTTGTCCCAGTTCGCGCTCGCTGAAGCAAAGTGTGGTCACCACAGACTCATCCATTGATGAGCTCTACTCATCCCTGGCAGACACCAACAACAAGCTTTACAAGCTTGATACCTTAATATGATTGAGTGGAGATAAGAAAGAAGAAGATGATTATTAATTCATTGCAAATTCTACTTGTGGACAATTTGTTTTTAACACTTAGGTTCTGTAGGCAAAATATCTGTATTGATTAATAGCCGGTTAAATTGAAATAAATAAGCTGATTGGGTGGGTTTAAAAAAAAATGGTTGAATTATAGTCTGCTGAATTAAAGAGGTTATAGGTATTATTATTATTCTTTAAAAAATAATAATAATTTTTGCCCGAAAACTTCCTTTAATAAAATTTTAAAAAAAGAGTTGCGACATCATATCATTTTTTGTAGTTTGTAGAAATCATCAATCATGTAATAATGAATGTTGTTGTGTGTTACAAAAATGTTATATTAAAAATTCTTTTACTTACAATGAAACCTTATTATAGCAGCCTCTTTTATAACATCTTACTTCTAAGGTTCCAAGTTTTCAAAGTCAAAGGGAAAAAAAAATATATTTTTTTCTATATTTAAATACAGTCAAATTGGGATAATTCGAAACCCAAGGTACCAAAAAAAAAAAAATCAAATTAAAAAGGGAAATTCTATTTATAGAAAATTCTAGGAACCAAGATAAATATTCAAATTAAAGATGTTTTCGAATTAAAGACGCGCTTATGTCCTACTGTATAATTATTCTTATTACTAGTAGCGATAGTGATGAAATAAACAAGTGCATCACTTATCATAATGATCATTCTATAAGTCCAAAATATGCAAATTTCTTTGCTTTGAGGCTAATATGTATAGGATTTGAGAAGAGAGATTAGCCTATTTATATTTTATTTGATTATATTAATATTTAGCTACCTACATTACTCAGTAGTTTTGAAAGAAAAGAGTTATAAACACCAATTTTGCTTTTCATTTTTTAATATAGGGGAAAAAGGGGGCATATTATACAGTAGAATCCCTCTATAAATGACAACACCTCATTGCAGAGCAAAAATGTCCTTTAGAGATAGGTGTTCTTTTACAAGAGAGTTGCTAATATGTAAAAATGGTAATTTTGTTGATGAAAACTGTTCTTTCTAGAGAGATTTCCTCTAATGAGAGTGTCTTCTCATGGATATTCTTTCGAACTCTCTTAAAATTCTAAGGTAACCAGAAAAAAATCTAAATAGAATATAACCTTATTATAACTAATATTTTGAAGTTATTATAATCATGTTGTTGTGTGTTAGAAACACAATGGGACTTTGAAAACTTGGAACCTTAGAATTATGATATTATAAAAGAGGCTGCTATAATGAGGTTTCATTGTAGGTAAAAACATTTTTAATATAACAATTTTGTAACACACAACAACATTCATTATTACAGGATTGATTATTTCTACAAACTACAAAAAATGATTACTCTTTTTTTTTTACTTGATTAAAGGAAGTTTTCGGGCAAGCCCTTCTTAGCTAGCAAGCTTCCTTTTATCAAGTCTTCTTCTTATTTCTTATCTAAAAATTTAACAACCATCATGACCGGGTGAAGTAGAATGCCTTTGTCATTAAGACTGGGAGAACTACTCAGTGGCAGGCCGACTTAGCTTCAAAGAAATGGCCGCCTCTAACATGAGGAACAGATGCCATGTGCAGCCGCTCCTAACATGGAGTACAAACGCTGCTCATCCTGTATCCCTAAATCAGGAGCCCTTACAGGGTACTATAAGCTGGGTCAGCTGAGCCCAGGTTTTTTAGTGAGCTTGTTACTGCTCCCCCTCCTCCTTTTTCATCCGGGCTTGGGACCGGCAAAGGCGGAGTTCTTTTATCAAGTAAATAAAAAGAGTTGCAGCGTCTTATAATTTTTTGTAACAACAACAACAACGTTACCATTGTAAGAATAGAGTATTCAGTTAATGATGGTAACAATATCATTACCAAAACATCACATATTGAATACATAATTGGCCTTTGGTGGGGATGAAAGGATATTCTTATTCAAAATATCCAATTTATATTTCATCAATATCTTCAAATGTAAATTTTAAGCTACAGTGAAAGGCTATATAGTGAGGATACCTCTTTAGAAAGAACAGTTTTCATTAACAAACTTATCTAACACAACTCTCTAGTAAATTAAACAACAGGATTCTGGAGATGGTTTTTTTTTTCATTGTATTAAAGCATTTTCAAGCTTTCAGGCATCTCTACCCTTCTACAGGAGAAAAAAAACAAAAAAATAAAATGCCGCCTGATACCAAACTATTACAAAATCTATATCGGTCCAAAATCACATTAATAGGTACCGCTCAGCAAGAGCAACCTAGTTCATGATAATTGAAACAATGAATAATATGTGAAGGTTATTCACATATTAAACAAAATGTTAACGCAGGATCAAATCCCGGTTCATGACTGTCGGGAATCGAAGGTGTTACCCACTCGTCCACCGACTTTTTGTTGTTCAAAATCTATATACACACATATATATGAAAATTCGAAACTATTATAGACTTGTATGATTCTTTTACAAATAAAACAATTTCTACTGCCCTTACTGCAATGGAAAAAAAAATGAGCCAGGCCCTCCCATTAATTTTTCCATTGCAGTAAGGGCAGTAGAAATTATTTTATTTGTAAAAGAATCATACACGTCTATAATAGTTTCGAATTTTCATAACAGATGGCGTGCTAATGCATCTTAACATACACATATATATATACATTAAGATATATTTGCATATTGTTTTTAGTTAGAAAATATATTATTATTCAATTATTATGTATTTGCATATTTACTATTATTTGATTTATTTTAGGAATTATCATATAGATTGAGAGACATCTTGTAAGAAGCATCTCTCCCTAAAGGTCACTTTGACTCTTCAACTAGGTGTTGTCTTTTATAGGTAGGTTCAGATATAAAAACTAAACAAAACTATTATTCTATTAGTTTATAGTATATTTAAATGTTAATATTAATAAAATACCTTTTTTAATTTTACTAGCTTCTTTATGAACTTCTATAAACACACATCCAACAAGTTATATCCAAAGTCTCACCATCATCATTCCCACAAAATCCATATGTATTGACACAGCAATTATCAACAACAACAAAATCCAACTCACTTTTAACAGGAGGACAATTTGGCTTCTGTTGGATTTCTGGGTTTTATAAAACACATTATTATTTTAAAATGGTGCTTAAATCATTTAAAATGATAGAAATTATTCAAGGCAAAATGTAAACACAATTTAAAGAATTACAGTCAACTCTTGTTGAATTCCACACTCCAAGGTGATGATGAATTAAAGTAGGTAACTTGATTGGGGGATTCGGAAATATGTTAAAAGTTGATTGAATTAAGTGTAGGTTATATGACTCCACCTTTGCCGGTCCCAAGCCCGGATGAAAAAGGAGAGGGGGAGCAGTAACAAGCTCACTAAAAAACCTGGGCTCAGCTGGCTTGGCTGATAGTACCCTGTAAGGGCTCCTAATCCAGGGATACAGGATGAGCAGTGTTTGTACTCCATGTTAGGAGTGGCTGCACATGGCGTCTGTTCTTCATGTCAGAGGTGGCCATTTATTTTGGAGCTAAGTCGGCCTGCTACTGAGTAGTGCTCCCAGTCTTAATGACAAAGGCATTCTACTTCACCCAGTCATGATGGTTGTCAAGAAGAGGTTATACTGGACAATATACTGCATCAAAATGCTGACACTTTTGCATATCACTCCAGTAAAAAACTTTACTAGTGATAACAATGAGCCACATATATACATGTGAAAAAACAATAGAAAAAATAAAAGATAAGTGGGTCAGGTGTTGATATTAAAAATAAAAAAAGGCATCTCCTGACCACGAGCACATGTGCTTTTTAGATGGCAGAGCGTCATCTAGTGGAGCAAAAATAAACTAAAAGTTTATTTAGCTTACTCCGTGATATTTGGCCAACCCAATTTCTTGATTTATTTTTCTATTGTTTTTTCATGTGTTAAGCGTCTTTACGCAAATTTGGCCTTAAATACCCATTTTCTGATTTCTAAATTTGGTCGCAGTGGTTACAGCCTTCTCCACGCTGACGAGCGCCAACAGCGCAAAACGCGTTCGTGGATGGCTTTTCTTGATAAATCAAGAAATTGGGTTGGCCAAATATCATGGAGCAAGCTGAATAAACTTTTAGTTTATTTTTGCTCCACTAGATGGCGCTCTGCCATCTAAAAAGCACATGTGCTCGTGGTCAGGAGATGCCTTTTTTATTTTTAATATATACATGTATATAGCCCCATTATCTAACATTAAGGTGTACATTGTAACTGAAAGTCCCAGCTTGGCCAATATATTACCCAATTTATTTATTCTTTAATTGGCTACTTACCTTTATCGTAGGATGATTTCCTTTTTACAGCTGTTAAATACACACAAAAAAAAATATGAGAGAGAATTTATATTTTTTTATAACAAAATATTTTAATTCATAAGTAAATACTCAATGCCATGGAAAAATAAATTTACTTTTAAAGAAATAGAAACAGTAGCCAAAACAAAAATAAACAAGAACTGGAGGATCCCACCTAAGCACAGTTGGTACAGTGGAATGGACCCAGGAGGAGCTCTGAACCTCAGAAATAGACAGCATCAAACAACACTAACAAGATTTAGAACAGGCCATCTCAAGCCATTGAAGATAGAAAATAAAAACAGTATCTACCCCACTTGCCTAAAATGTAGTTTGGCACCTGCAGTTCCAGAACACATTGCATTAGATGCACTAAACAGGACCTTTAGGAGAGGCTGATGCTTATCATAAAACAGGTCAAGGAGCATGAACTCATGGAATTTGTGTAATCTTTACACAAGGGGATAAGAAACAACAAATACTCTAGTGTGGATCAGGGTGATAAAATAATGGAAAATCCTTTTGTCATCAGCAAGATTCATTTACTCAATTAGAACTGATTTTTTGACCAAGATGGTAACAATTCAACTTGGCACTGGTCATGTGAGGTCATATTGATAGTTATTGATGTTTTGGTAACAGCTGATTTTGTCTGAAGATGATGGTTGTGTGGTGATTTTAAGGAGAAAATATCTTTATTTATGGGGATGCTAACCAAAATGGATGATTTTTGACCACTGATGGACGCATAAAGCGGAATATAAACAAAACACTATATACATTGCACTGTTGGAGGGGATGGGTGGCCAGGGGATCATCGCCATGTGAGGCCAGGAGAGCGAAATGATTTTAAAATTTAATTTTTTCCCCAGAATCCACCCTACTTTTTTATAATTTTCAAAAATAGTTTATAGCAAATGATGCGGCACAATTTGGATTATAGATTATAAACACAAGGTAATAAGACCAAATCCAAATAAATAAATAGTGTGTGATGTTCCGGTAACAGCGTTGTTACCATCTTCAGACAAAATAACTGAATAAAAAATTATACTACAGCACTTTCTAAGAACCCTGAAAATTCTTCTTCTTAACTACTATCTTGTTTACACAGTTGATAACAGTAACTATTTAAAACATGCTGTGGTAAAATTTCTCATTCAGTACTTTTGTCTGAAGATGGTAACAATACTGCTACCGAAACGTCACACACTGTTTATTTGGATTTGGTCTTATTACCTTGGGTTTGTAGCAAATTTATTGTAAAATCAAAAAGTAAAATTCTAGTAGATAGAGACCATTTTTAAGACAATGCAAATCAGTTGGACAAAAGTGGTTGTACTTCCTTCTAAAAAATTGGTATTTTATCTTCAATAAAAGAGTGGAAATAAAAACACTAAATGCATAATAGCATTACACATTGGTTTAAATATGTATTGGACACATGATAACTAACACAGCTAGCAACAGACACACCAACACATGTAAAACACAATGCCTTCAGGAATGGAAATCTAATACTGCACATGAAAGGTACAGTGTAGGAAGGTCAAACACCAATTCTGTCCTCCCAAAGGAATAACAGTCTTTGATTTCCAGACTTAAGTTTTACGTACAATGACTTTCCAGAATGGTTTCAAGGTTTTCCCACTATGTACTAAGTGTCAACCTGCAACCCCAAACCACATCATTGGCTGTATTGACTCATCCATTGATGAGCTCTACTCATCCCCAGCAGACACCAAGCTTGATGCTCTAATATGATTGAGTGGAGATAAGAAAGAAGAAGACACATGTAATGGTGATTGAATGAAGAGAATCTTAAACACAAGGTAATAAGACCAAATCCAAAAAAAATAGTGTGTGACGTTTCGGTAACAGCGTTGTTACTATCTTCAGACAATTCATTCAGTACTTTTGTCTGAAGATGGTAATGACGCTGTTACGGAAAGTCACACACAATTTATTAATTTGGATTTGGTCTTATTACCTTGTGTTTATAATCTATAATCCACAAATTGTGTCTTATCATTAAAGAGAATCTTCTTCATTGTCCCAGTGCCTGGCCAACTTCATGTTGGGTATAAATGTAGGTCTGTCATTGATTCAAAGAATCTGAGGCACATTCTGTCCAACCTATCTTCAGATGAGGTCAATCCTAACATGATGGTTTCAGTATATTCAGTACGTTTTATTCATGTACATTCACAAGGTAATAACACCAAATCCAAATATATAAATAGTGGGTGACATTTCGGTAACAGTGTTGATAAGGCACAATTTGGATTATCTATATTAATAAAATGCAAATTTCATAAGTGTACATCACTAAAAACTTTCGTTACAATGCATCAATTTCAACCAAATTTTCAACATTTATGTAAAACGAGATGGAGCAGGTTTTGCTTAACATCAAAATATTTTTCCCTAACATTAACATGCGTAACTTCGCTGTTATCGATTAAATACAAAAAAATCAACAGAGTTAATTTTATTTATATATAAATACAAAATTAAATTTCAACAGAGTTAATTTTTTTACATACTAGCTAATAATCTCAATCTAAAAAAATATTCAAAACAAGCAATTTTAAGATAACACCATATGCAAAACAGTCGGCCAAGAAAACAAATAACGTGTAATATATATATAATATAATATATATAATAAAATCTTAAATATTATTTATCAAAAGTAAGATTATCTCAGGATGACACGGCAATTTGAGACAAGAATAATGATACAATTCCAAGGCGAAGATACTATTCCTTTAACTTCCAATTACCGAGGGAACCAATTAATATTGATTTTATTCAACTTATCGAGTATTTTTCAAGGGACCGGAAAAAAATGTTCACTAGATAAAACGATGATTTTGTAATGTAGAAAATTAGGAAAGACAAAATTCAGGATGACACGGCACACAGGGACCGGGAAAAAATGTTCACTTTATCGAGAGATTCAAATTTACAAGTTTCAAATTATCAAAATATATCTTCTTTTTTAAATAAGTTTATAGAGAATTGTTTTAACAAATGTTTGTTAGACAAACCTTTACTCGGGTAAAAACCCGGGCGAAGCCGGGCACATCCGCTAGTAGATTATAAACACAAGGTAATAAGACCAAATCCAAATAAATAAATAGTGTGTGACATTTCGGTAACAGTGTTGTTACCGAAACGTCACAAACTATTTATTTATTTGGATTTGGTCTTATTACCTTGTGTTTGGTAACAGTGTTGTTACCATCTTCAGACAAAAGTACTGAATGAGAAAATATACCACAGCATGTTTTAAATAGTTACTGTTATCAAGTGTGTAAACAAGATAGCAGATAAGAAGATAGCTTTCTCAGAACCCTAGAATATTATTCTTAGAATTAGAAGTGGAATAAACCCACTTTTTTAGATATAATTAAAAGCATATCTGTAAATATCATTGATATTTCCTCTTTCTTCCATTCTGTTAATTGTAGGATATTTCTTTTGAATGAAAAAGGCTTCTCTAAATTTTATTTATGATGAGGTACAATTTAGATTATAGATTAGAACTACAAGATAAAAAGACTAAATATAAATAAATTGATAGTGTATGACGTTTTGGTAACTGCGTTGTTACCGAAGCATGACACACTATTTATTTGGATTTGGTCTTATTACCTTGGATTTTCCCCCCAAGTTTATATTTATAATTAATAGAATAAAAGTGATGCTAGTGTTACTTAAAAGGGAAACTTACATTTTTTATATGCTTTAGGTATATCAGAATCTGATAACACACAAATTTTATTATGTAGATATGCTATACTGTAGATTGACTTTTTATGTAAGCTTGAAATATAGTAAAATCTCCCTGTAAAGGACACCTAATTTCAAAGCCAAAGTGTCCTTTAGGGAGAGGTGTCCTCTTACCGGACAGTTGCTAAATTGTAAAAATGGTAATTTTGCACATAAAAACTGTCCTTTGTGGAGAGGTGTCCGCTAAAGGGAGATTCTACTGTACTCAATTCCTTTAAATAGTTAATAAAAGATTGTGACTTACTATTAAATAATTTGTTAAAAAAACTGGAAGCTGTAAACACAAATAGATCATATTTTCATGGTAGTGAGGACAGGAGAGAGTCATTCAATTTAAATAAAATAAATATTTAAGAATTATTGATAAAGATTAGGCACAATTTGGAATATATATTAACACAAGATAATAGAGGACCTATTTTCCAGGTCTATAACTACCATCGCAAAATTGGAGAGGAGTGGACTTCAGGAATTGGTTTAAACCATGGAGATAAGAAGCACCACCACCACATAAGATAATATGATCAAATCCAAATGCATAGTGTGTAATGTTTCGAAAACAGTGTTGTTACAATTGTGATATTCAGTACTTTTGTTTGAAAATGGTAACAATGCTGTTACCGGAACGGCACACACTATTTATATATTTGGTCTTATTACCATGAATTTATTGATAAAAATAAAAGTGTTGAAATCACCGATTTTTTTAATATCAAGACTAGTAAGCAATCAAGGGGATTCAAATTGTTGCAAATTAAATCAAATGAAGAATATAAGTATATCATTCTGTTTCTATATTATTATTTATTTAATTATACTCTATGACCATATATATATGTGTGGTATCCTGTCGACTCTTGCTATACTGTGGTAACTGAGAAGGTCAAACCTGTAGTAACCGATAAGAACAGTCAGGACGTGGAGAGTTTTCCAGTACCTCTCTGTACCTTGGAAGAACTTTAACAGTTCTCTCAGAGTACAGGCAGTCGTGGTTGAGGCAGAGTGGAAAGCTTGGGGTTGTCCACACAGAAAAACGAAGGGACATTTTTTCTATTGAAAACCTTTTATTAGGATTACCTCAATATTAAATTCTCAGTAATGAGGTACAATTTGGTTTAGAGATAAGCATTGTAAAAGCCAAATATAATATAGGCAATGTTTTTTAAACAGAATTGATACTATTTTCAGATAAAAGTACTGAATTTAGATTTAGTACTTTTTTATGGCTGAAGATGTTAACAACGCTGTAACCTAAACATTACATATATATATTTTCAAATTTGGATTTTGCCTTTCACCCCTTGTGATTGAGTTCTCAAATTTCAGTCCTTTTAAAACCTTAAAAAGAATTTTAAAACTCAAGGTAATAAGACCAAATTCAAATAAATAAATAGTGTGTGACATTTCGGTAACAGCGTTGTTACCATCTTCAGACAAAAGTACTGAATGAGAAATTTTACCACAGCATGGTTTTATTAGATACTGTTATCAAGTGTGTAAACAAGATAGCAGATAAGGAGAAGATAATCTGCTAGATACTGTTATCAAGTGTGTAAACAAGATAGCAGATAAGAAGAAGATAATCTGCTAGATACTGTTATCAAGTGTGTAAACAAGATAGCAGATAAGAAGAAGATAATCTGCTAGATACTGTTATCAAGTGTGTAAACAAGATAGCAGATAAGAAGAAGATAATCTGCTAGATACTGTTATCAAGTGTGTAAACAAGATAGCAGATAAGAAGAAGATAATCTGCTAGATACTGTTATCAAGTGTGTAAACAAGATAGCAGATAAGAAGAATATAATCTGCTAGATGCTGTTATCAAGTGTGTAAACAAGATAGCAGATAAGAAGAATATAATCTGCTAGATGCTGTTATCAAGTGTGTAAACAAGATAGCAGATAAGGAGAAGATAATCTGCTAGATACTGTTATCAAGTGTGTAAACAAGATAGCAGATAAGAAGAATATAATCTGCTAGATACTGTTATCAAGTGTGTAAACAAGATAGCAGATAAGGAGAAGATAATCTGCTAGATACTGTTATCAAGTGTGTAAACAAGATAGCAGATAAGGAGAAGATAATCTGCTAGATACTGTTATCAAGTGTGTAAACAAGATAGCAGATAAGAAGAATATAATCTGCTAGATGCTGTTATCAAGTGTGTAAACAAGATAGCAGATAAGGAGAAGATAATCTGCTATCTTGTTTACACACTTGATAACAGTATCTATTTAAACCATGCTGCGGTATAATTCCTCCATTCAGTACTTTTGTCTGAAGATGGTAACAACGCTGTTACCGAAACGTCACACACTATTTATTTATTTGATTTGGACTTATTACCTTGTTTTATAATCTACTAGCCGAATGACCCGGGCAATGCCCGGGTTTTACCCGATTAAATGCTTTTATTCAAATACTATTCGTTACAATTATAAATTGGCGCCGTGGATGTCATTCTTGTATAATATATATATGAGTTTTAAAAATTGTAAAAAAAAAAAAATAAAAAAATGCATCGGCCGGGAATCGAACCCGGGCCGCTCGCGTGGCAGGCGAGCATTCTACCACTGAACCACCGATGGTTATGAGAAATGGCCATATTTGGGTATTTATTCCATTCACAAAGCAAACGGTGACAGAATTGATTAAGAAAGAATTGATTATGACGCTGATAACTGTATATATTAATAATCCAAATTGTGCCTTATCAATTTTAAAACTCAAAACAAAAATATTTTTTAGCAAGGTATTATAGTATAAAGCAACAAAATACACTCATGGATAAAACTTAAGGAAGTTGTATCTTTTAACATGTATATCAGGGCAATAACTCTGAAAGATATTTAGGAATATAATCAACTTACCATTATCAGGTTCCAAAATACCTTGAGGCACTGTTGACACACTTTAATGTAAAATTTCTGCTAAAAAAAATAAATAAAAATAATGATAAGGTCCACAATTTGAATTATAGATTAGAAACACACAAGGTAATAAGACCAAATCCAAATAAATAGTGTGTGTTATTTCAGTAACAATGTAGTTACCAAAACATCACAAACATTTCATTAATTTTAGATTTAGTATTGATAAGGCACAATTTGTGGATTATAGATTATAAACACAAGGTAATAAACCCACAAATTCAAATAAATAAATAGTGTGTGATATTTCGGTAACAACTCTGTTACCCAAAACGTCACACACTATTTATTTATTTGAATTTGGTCTTATTACCTTGTGTTTATAATCTATGATCCACAAATTGTGTCTTATTATTAAAGAAAATCTTCATTGTCCCAGTGTCTGGCCAACTTCATGTTGGGTATAAATATAGGTCTGTCATTGATTCAAATAATCTGAGGAACATTCTGTCCAACCTATCTTCGGATGAGGTCAATCCTAACATGATGGTTTCAGTATATTCAGTACGTTTTATTCAGTACGTTCACAAGGTAATAAAGGGGGTCGTTGGAAGGCTGGTTAAACCGTTTGGTTTTCGACCACTACGACCCGGGTTTGATTCCCGCATTGGACACTTTTTTTCTGTAAAAAAAAAAATGCTCCAATGGCCCTCGATTCTTGCAAAAGTCCAACCTCACCAGCGAGTGCCAGTAACCAAACGGGGCTCTGGCACATTTGTAAGTACAAAGTCGAACTGCTTCTCACATGTGTAGACATGTGGTGCGCTTACAGTAAAAGCAGTAGCTAACTACCCACCATGATTATCATGGCTTTGAGATAAGAAAGAAGAAGAAGACAAGGTAATAACATCAAATCCAAATAAATAAATAGTGTGTGATGTTTCTGTATCAGTATTACCATTTTCAGACAAAATTCCTGAATAAGAAAATAGAGAGAATATGGTTTTACTGGCTTACTAACCAAGAATGAGAAAATATACGGCAGCATGTTTTAAATAGTTACTGTTATGTTGTTTCTTGTCCCATTGTGTAAATATTACACGAATTCCATGAGTTCATGCTCTTCGACCTATTTCATTGAATAGGATGTAGGGGTGCAGCTTTCGTTGATCATGGCACCATGGTCCAGGCACACTTTGGTGAAAGTCTGACTTTGCCTGTAATTTAAGGCTGTTCCTAACATGGAAGCCTTTGCTGCCAACTCTAACATGAATACAGACGTCCATATCCCTGGAGTGGGACCCTTGCTGAGGTTTATAAACCGGGCCAGTTGACCTCAGAATTTTAAAGAGGTCTACTCCTCTTCTAACAATGCTGCTGTTGGTCCGCGACTGCTTATTTGTCAGAGTTATTCTGCTTGTTTCACAGCTGGCCTTCATATCTGAAGGTCGTTCCCCTATCTGCCACCTGGGGACGTGCCCTGTAGCAGTCAGCTCTGCCGAGGGGTTACCGTTATCAAGTGTGTAAACAAGATAGCAGATAAGAAGAAGCTAATTTTCAAAGAACCCTAAAATATTATTCTTATAATTAGAAGTGGAATAAACCTACTTTTTTAAAATAAATAATTAAAAGCATATCTGTAAATATCATTCATATTTCCTCTTTCTTCCATCCTGTTAATTGTAGCATATTTCTTTTGATTTAAAAAAGCTTCTTTAAATTGTCTCTCTTAAAGTAATATATATTTTTCTCATATTCTAGAATATCTTTGTTCAATTTTCATTCTTTTAGATTTCAAGTTTTATTTATGATGAGGTACAATTTGGATTATAGATTAAAACTACAAGATAATAAGACCAAATTCAAATAAATTGATAGGGTGTGACGTTTTGGTAACTGCATTGTTACCGAAACATCACACACTATTTATTTATTTGAATTCGGTCTTATTACCTTAGGTTTTTTTTCTCCAAGTATATAATTAATAGAATAAAAGTGATGCTAGTTTTAACTAAAAGGGAAACCTACTTTTTTCATAGTCTTTAGGTATATCAGAATCTGATAACACACAAATTTTATTAGGTTGATATACTATATGGTATTTGTCTTTTTATGTAAGATTGAAATACAGTAAAACCTACCTGTAAAGGACAACACCTAATTACAGAGCCAAAGTGTCTTTTATGGAGAGATGTCCTCTTACCGGAGAGTTGCTAAATTGGAAAAACGGTAATTTTGCACATGAAAACTGTCCTTTGTGGAGAAGTGTCTGCTAAAGGGAGTTTCTACTGTACTCAATTCCTTTAAATAGTTAATAAAAGATTGTGACTTACTATTAACTAATTTGTTAAAAAACCTGGAAGCTGTAAACACAAATAGATCATATTTTCAAGATAGTGAGGACAGGAGTCATTCAAATTAAATTAAATGAAGATTTAAGAATTTATTGATAAAGGCACAATTAGATTATAAACACAAGATAATAAGATCAAATCCAAATGTATAAATAGTGTGTGACGTTTTGATAACAGTGTTATTACCATTGTGATATTCAGTACTTTTGTCTAAAGGTCACACACTATATATTTGGTCTTATAACCTTGAATTTATTGATAAATAAAAGTGTTGAAATTACCGTTAAAGATTTAGTTACAATCAATTAAAGAATTAAGGCAAAAATTAAGGAAGTTCTATTTTTTAACATGTATATCAGGATTCAGACAATAACTCCAAAAGATAGTTATGAAA
>CP092874.1:14511523-14614517 GCA_030710605.1 Cordylochernes scorpioides
TATTTTATACATAAAACGAACTTCTACTGTCCTTTACTGCGATGAAAAAATATATTGGGAGGGCTTGGCTCATCAGTGGTGAACCCTCCCAGCGGTTTCGCCAATTTAATCCACCAGACCGCTTCTCAGAGCTCTAATACTGTATTGGATCATTCTGCTTTTATATGCTACACTGAAGGATGGAATCTTAGAAATAGTTTTCAAGTAAACTATGGACATAAGCTTATAGGACAGTAGAATTACATTCAAATATTTGCTTCGAGCAATGCTCTTCAGCAAACTATAAAGACAAGGCCAGTTGGAAAAAATTAACACAAAGCAATAACGCGCCATCTATACATATAAAATAAAAGAATTTAAATTGCTTTGTGTTAATTTATTCCTAACTGGCCTTGTCTTTATAGTTTGCTGATGCTGAAGAGCATTGCTCGAAGCAAATATTTGAATGTAATTCTACTGTCTTAAAAGCTTATGTCCATAGTTTACTTGAAAACCATTTCTAAGATTCCATCCTTCAGTGTAGCATATAAAAGTAGAATGATCCAATACAGTATTAGAGCTCTGAGAAGCGGTCTGGTGGATTAAATTGGCGAAACCGCTGGGAGGGTTCACCACTGATGAGCCAAGCCCTCCCAATATATTTTTTCATCGCAGTAAGGACAGTAGAAGTTCGTTTTATGTATAAAAGAAACATTCGCGCTTTTAAATTCTTTTATTTTATATGTATAGATGGCGCGTTATTGCTTTGTGTATATTGATATCTATATTTCCTTGTTCATTTTTTTATTTTAATTAATTTTTTTGTAAACTCTTCAACTCTCTTCATATTGGGACTCTCTGTGATAATTGTTCCCCAATTATCAAATACAATCTAACTTCTTTAATTCATGAAAAAAGGCATCTCCTTATTGTGCAACTGAAGGTCCTGATGGCTTGTGCCATCTATCAGAATAAATATCATCTATTCTCCTTGATTTTTAATTATTCCAGTATTGGCCAAATACCCACATTTGTACTATTTTTTCACATTCTTTAATTCAATCGACTGTAATTTTAGTATTAGAAACATATTAGTGTGTCTATTAATTTATTTGGATTATTTTCTTGTAGCTATTTTCAACTGTTCTTTATTCACACACACAACACCAGCAATAAATAAGCTATTTTAAAAATAAAAATGATAAGGCACAATTTGGATTATAGATTATAAACATAAGTTAATAAGACCAAATCCAAATAAATAGTGTGTGACGTTTCAGTAACAGCATTGTTATCATCTTAAAATGTTAGTACTGAATGAGAAATATATCACATGTTCTAAATAGTTATTATTAGTAAATAATATGTTACGATTACATTCTATGAAAATATTTTATTGTCTGATAATGGTAACAACGCTGTTACCGAAACATCACATACTATTAATTTATTTGGATTTGGTCTTTTTTTCTTGTTGCTATAATCTATGATCCAAATTGTGCTTTAACAAATATAAATGAAGTTAAAATAAATTTTATAAAACAAGGTAATAAGACCAAATCCAAATAAATAAATAAATAGTGTGTGTACTGAATGAATTCAGTACTTTTGCCTGAAGATGGTAACAATGCTGTTACCGAAACGTCACACACTATTTATTTATTTGGATTTGGTCTTATTACCTTGTTTTATAATCTATAATCCAAATTGTGCCTTATCAATAAATTTTTTATTAATATTTTCACATTAAAATAAGGGAATTCTACTGAAAATATTATTTTCATGAGTTAGATAAGATATTCATACAGCAATCCATCTAGGATAGTGTGCGTGTGTGATTCATCTATCATAATAAGATAATCTTAATCAACTTTAATTCAACCAAAAGTTCTGATTCCTTGAGATGTGTTGAATGAAAGAAATTAGAGTGCGTATATATGATAAGGCACACAATTTGGATTATAGATTATAAACACAAGGTGATAAGACCAAACCCAGATAAATAAATAGTGTGTGACATTTCAGTAAGAGCGTTGTTACAATCTTAAGACAAAAGTGATAAATCTTCTTCTTATCTGCTATCTTGTTTACACACTTGATAACAGTAACTATTTAAAACATGCTGTGATTTTTTTTCTCATTGAACACTTTTGTCTGAAGATGGTAACAGCGCTGTTACCGAAACGTCACACACTATTTATATATTTGGATTTGGTCTTATTACCTTGAGTGTGTATATACATTACCTATTTGTTCTTGTTACCTTGTGAATTAAATATTTTTTGTGTGTTTGGTTTCTTGATTAGAGTGTTTATAATAAACTAGACGGGTGACCCGGGCTTCGCCCCGGGATTGACCCGTGTGCATATCTACCCGAGTGATATATATTTAGATAAGATTTATTTTTATAATTGTTTGTTATTAGCATTATCTATTTGTTTGCATCAGCATAATTTAATCTAATCTTTGATAGAGGGCGCTGTTCGTGAGCTAAGTAGAATGATTTGAATATATAGTTTTAATAATTGATTTATATATTTTTTAAAATAGCCTATCTTCTTCCCCATATTTTTTTTACCTATGTATGGAAATTTTGGTTTGAATTAGTGAACTACTGCGAATTTGTATACCGGACATACAAACATTCATTTTTATATATATAGAAGATATTGACTGTTTAAATCTCTTGTAAGACATATTTGCCAGGTTGTTTTGTTCACAAGATGAGAAGATCAATTAAATTACATCAAACATTTGGGTAATAACATTATTACTGAAGCACATAACATATAATTAACACTGTAAGTAAAACACATCACATATAATTGGTCTTTAAATTTGTGATTCTTATCCCTAAGCCCAAAATTGTATCTTATCATTTGTCATTTATTGTTGTGTTTTTAGGTTTATTTGTTAAATCCATAGTCTCCGATGAAGATGAAGGTAAGTCAATTATACAATAGAACTTCTCATTAGTATCACAGTCCTGGAGACACCAGGTCTTATTGGAGATGGACTCTCATTGGAGGTTGGATTAGAGTGGACCGAGTCATATTTTATATTTTATTGACGAATTTATAAACACAAGGTAATAAGACCAAATCCAAATAAATAAACTGCATGTGATGTTTCGGTAACAGTGTTGCTACCATCTTCAGACAAAAGTACTGAATGAGAAATAATATCATAATCAATGAAGATTTTCCCATCAAATTGATAGATAGATAGATAGAATAATAGAAGACATGAACCAAAAATATAAGAATAATACTTTAATTCAAAATCTAAAGTGCAAAAACAAAGAAGCCAAATTTATCTCATTACCATTTATAAACCAAAAGTTTGCAAGAAATTTTACTAATATATTCAAAAAGTATGAAAAAAAATAAAAATTGCATGGAAACCATGTAACCCTATCTCTCAAAATATCAACAACCATAAGAACACCCAATTACCAAAAATAGCAGGTTTAATTTATGAAGTGAAATATGGAAAATGTGACCAATGCTATGTAGGACAAACATCCAGAACTTTAAAAGAAAGAATGGAAAACCATGAATATGCTCAAAAATGGGATAAAATTGAGAATTCTGTACATGACAATTCTGCATAGAAAAATCACAGGGCATAATAATTTCAATTCAAAAGATTATTATTTTTTAATTCTTTTTTCTGAAGATGGTAACAATGCTGTTATCAAAACGTCGCACACTATTAATTTATTTGAATTAGGTCATATTTTCTTGTACCTATAATATATAATCCAAATTATGCTTTATCAGTATAACTACTTTCTAAATGAAGTAATTAAAAGGAAATTTGTGGAAGTTGGGGAGAGAAGAGTTATTTGACCAAGTTGCCACATCAGAAACTACAGAAATATGGGATACAGAGTGGATTTTCCAGCCCCTACTTTCTCCTAGTTAGAATGATAAGGCACAATTTGGATTATAGATTATAAACACAAGGTATTAAGACCAAATCCAAATAAATAAATAGTGTGTGATGTTTCGGTAACAGCATTGTTACAATCTTCAGACAAAAATACTGAATGAGTACTTTTCAATACAGTTTCGTTACAGTACAGAATTCAGTACTTTTGTCTGAAGATGGTAACAACGCTGTTACCAAAACGTCACACACTATTTATTTGGATTTGGTCTTATTACCTTGTGTTCCTAGTTAGAAGTTCAAAGTTTAATTAACCTGACATTAACTAGGAACAAGTTGGATTATAGATTATAAACTCAAGGTAATAACACCAAATCCAAATAAATAAATTGTGTGTAACATTTTGGTAACAGCGTTGAAAACACTTTTTGTCTGATAACGTTGGTAACAATGGTGTTACCGAAACATCACACACTAATTATTTATTTGGTCTTATCACCTTGTGTCTAAGATTAAGCTGTGTTTGTAAATATACTGTGGGAATATCTCAAAAGATATCAACTTATTCTCTGTACATAGATACCTATCTCTCTGTACCAGTCTCTTGTGTATTGGTTGTACGGGTATAATGATTATTAGAGGAAAATAATAACATGGGAAATAACATTTTACAATTATTAAATGTTGTTGTTAAAACAAGGTAATAAGACCAAATCCAAATAAATAAATAGTGTGTGACATTTTGGTAACAGCGTTGTTACCATCTTCAGACAAAAGTACTGAATCTATATTCATATATAGAATCTGCATTCAGTATTTTGTCTGAAGATGGTAACAACGCTATTACCGAAACATCACACACTATTTATTCATTTGGATTTGGTCTTATTACCTTGAGTTTATAATCTATAATCCAAATTGTGCCTTATCAAAATTTGTATATAAAAATAGTATTTATCATTAATTTGTTAATGTGATACTCTTGTTGAAGGACTGAAAAGTCCGAAATTGTGCCATATCAATAAATGTTGTTGTTGTTGTTGTTTACAGAGCCCAAATTGCTAGGTGAAAATGATAAAAGTAAGATATTGTTTTAAATTATCATTACAATATTTATAAGGTAATAAGACCAAATCCAAATGAATAGTGTTGGACATTTTGGTAACAGCATTGTTATCATCTACAGACAAAAGTACTGGATGATTATAGAATGAAACTGAATGATAAATTCGGTACTTTTGTCTGATGATGGTAACAACGTTGTTACTGAAACATCACACACTATTAATTTATTTATATTAGGTCTTATTTTCATGTTGCTATAATATATAATCCAAATTTTGCTTTTATCATTTTCCTGTTTATATAATTGTGGCCATTTAATATTTTGTGTGTTTACATGTTATATGAAGGTTCCAGTGAAGAAGATGATGGTAAGTCAATTTTTATCATTTATACTTCTTTTTTTTTTTGGCAGATTTTTTAATTCATTTTCAATCTGAATTCTAATGTTTTAGAAAGCAGGCCCATCTTTCTTAAGATTTTCTTTTAACAGGAGCTTAGAAAGGTTTAGAGAGATGGTGTTTCAATATAACAGAATTAATAGGATGCAATTTTTAAGATTCAAGAAAAGTCTTCGGGTAACATGAGAGTGTTGATGTCAACCATTTACTTAGCGACATAATATATAATTTTTAACTCCGTCTTTACCGGTCCCAAGCCCAGATGAAAAAGGAGAAGAAGGAACAGTAACAAGCTCGGTAAAAAACCTGAGCTCAGCTGACTTGGCTGATAGTACGCTGTAAGGGATACAGGATGAGCCGCGTTTGTACTCCTTATTAGGAGTTGCTGCACATGACGTCTGTTCCTCATGTCAAAGGCAGCCATTTCTTTTAGGGCTAAGTCTGCCTTCCACTGAGTAGTGCTCCCAGTCTTAATGACAAAGGCAAACGCATTCTACTTCACCCAGTCATGAAGGTTGTCAAACAGACACCATCAAGGGTCACAACTTGATACTCTAATATAATTGAGTGGAGATAAGAAAGAAGATTGTCAGGAGGACGGAGTTTCCTGGTATTCCCTCTTATCTGGACAGGACGGACCGGTCAGGGAAAACAGTGGCGCCACTTGGAAGAAGGAAAAAACTGAGTTCTCCCCTCTTGCTCTAACTTCTGGGTCGATTTGGCTCATGTACATAGTAACTTTTATTTTTTATTTAAATCTTTCCTATAACTAATAAAATAAATATTTAAAGTAATTCAGAAGCCTGTTTGATTATTTTTCATCGTGGAAATATATTTTTCTTTTTGGTGTGTTTTACCATTTATACCAGTATTATTTTAACCCCCCCTTTTTTTTTTTGTTGCGTGCATTTGTTGCAGTTACTCTTTTTGTGTTATGTAATTCAATAATACACAGATGAAAATTATAATAAACTTATAGCTCAAGAACAAAAAAAACAACAATTATCAATCATTGTTTAAAATATTCAACGTTAAACACAAGGCAATAAGACCCAATCCAAATAAATAAATAGTGTGTGACGTTTCAATAACAGCGTTGTTACCATCTTCAGACAAAAGTACTGAAGGAGGAATTATACCACAGCATGTTTTAGATAGTTACGGTTATCAAGTGTGTAAACAAGATAGTAGATAAGAAAAAGTATTTTCAGGGTTCTATGAAAATGCTGTGGTATAATTTCTCATTCAGTACTTTTGTCTGAAGATGGTAACAACGCTGTTACCAAAACAGCACATACTATTTATTTATTTGAATTTGGTTCTATTACCTTGATTTTATAATCTATAATGCAAATTGTCCATTATCAATTTTAAGGTAAAAAATGACACTATTCCTAATTAAATAATATTTAAGTTTTTCTTACTGTTACCAAAAAATATATAGAGTAGAACCTCCCTTAATGGACACCCCGCTAGCGGACACCTCTCCACAAAGGAAAGTTTTCATTTGCAAAATTACCATTATTTACAATTTAGCAACTCTCCTGTAAGAAGACACCTCTCCCTAAAGGACACTTTGGCTCTGCAATTAGGTGTCCTTTACAGGGAGGTTCTACTGTATTTAAATTTGGTCTTGTCAAGAACTAAAGGAATAATGTGTCTTAAAAGATTATGTATTCAAGGGAAACACCAGACATGGTGTGTCAAGACAAAATACTTGAAATAAATGTTTCACAAAATATTAATTTTTTGTATTTTTAGGTGTAGCAGGTTTAAAGACATCGAACATAGATTTTATAGGTAAGCTTTGCTATTCCTTTTATTATCATTATTTATTCACAATACAGTAGATCCTATATGAAAAGATACTCCAACTAGAGAACACATCTCTACACTGGACTAGTTTTTATTGTGAAAATGTTTACTAACACAAGGTAATAAGACCAAATAAATAAATAGTGTTGCAGTAACACATAAAACTCCGAGGATAAGTTTCTTTTATTTCAAAATAATATCTCGAGCTTTCAGGTATCGCAACCCTTCGACATCTTATATACACTCCTGTCGAAGGGTTGCGATACCCGAAAGCTCGAGATATTATTTTGAAATAAAAGAAACTTATCCTCGGAGTTTTATGTGTTACTGCAACTTGTATACCATAGGATTCTATCTTACGAAATAAATAGTGTGTAACATTTCAGTTACAGCGTTGTTCATTACAACAACAACAACAACAAAACAGCTTTATTAGGGCATCTTGCCCTGTACGGATTCTCCGTGGAGTTACAGACAATATTAACCATAAGAGAACAGGTGAAAATATAGTATTTACAGTCAAGGTATGTCAAACAGGGTGACTTTTTATTGTGCCCCTGTTCTTCTCTCTTCCATGAGTGCAATTTTATTCCCAACCGCTTTTTGAAAGTTGAACAGTTCAATTGCCCAACTTTTCTTATCTGAAACAGTTTTTATTAGCTTTATTGAGTTCAAATGCGGTCTAGGAAGACTTTTAAGGATCTTTTTTCTCTCTCCTTCCAGATCCCCGCATTCAGCAATAAAATGGTATATTTCATCAGTTATCTGACTTCCACATAACCCACAGTACAAATCTTCTTTCTTAATTGCGTAAATATGATTTTCTTTGATCATTGTTGACATTAATCTGATCTGTGCAATAAAACTCACTAAAGCTGAAGACAAATTGCATGAAAAGTAATTTTCTGGAATAAATGAATCATAAAGTAACCTATAGTTTGAGTATGTTTTCGTAAGAGATAATTTTGCCAGATCTTGCTGCAATAGCTGTTCAATTTTTATTTTTAGTATATTCGGAAGTTCGATCTGTATGTCATCATAATTTAACCTATAGTTTAGCCATGTGAGTCCACAATGATTGATGATATCCATAATATTCTTACAGAATCCTATAGGTTTTTTTGTCATTAAGGAAATTTCCTTCAATCTATTCCAGCATAGCTTAGGTAGTCTATTGTCTTCCATTTTTTGTAATCTAATGAAATATTTCAAAATTAATTTGATCGTTGTAAAAGTCAAAGATATTCTGCCTGTTTCCAGCCTTACAATGTACCCTGGTATATATCTTGGTAGATTCAGAAAATTTTTGATAAACGTATTCTGTAATTGGTCTATAATATCCGTATTGTCCCAAGCCCACACAGGGGCCGCATAGAGCAGTATTGATTTAATAACTGAGTCAAATAGATTCAGAGCAACTTTTAATGAGTTAATTTTTTCTTTTTTTATCAGTCTAATAGTTGCATTTATTGCCGTATTTGCTTTGGCTTTATAAAAGAGGGCTACCTTTTTACTATTAATAGTGGAAGTGAATGGATATCCCAGATATGTAATATTGGATGCAACAGTCAGTGGGGTGTCACCCCAGTACCAGTTTTCGTGTCTTGCCGGTCTTCCTCCATTTCTGAATACTATTATTTTGGACTTATTTTCATTTAAAACTAATTTGTTCTTATCCAGGTAAGACCTTAGTAAATTGATTTTAATTTGAAGATTAATTTTCGATTCTCCAATTATGGCTATGTCATCCGCATACATAAGTAGGTGTAAAACGCCAAAATCAGGGAGATGAAATCCTGTAAGTGCTGAGTTATTATAAAGTTCTATTAGGTCGGCCATATATAGTATAAATAAAAGTGGGGAAAGTGATTCTCCCTGCAACACTCCAGAATTAATTTTCACATTATTTGAATATTGTCCTTTCCATCGGATAGTGATCTTAGCTTCTTGGTAAAAGTTTTTTATCAGCATTACAAATTTATTGCTAATGCCCATTTTATGCAATTTTGCCAAAGTAAATCATGTGGGACTGTGTCGAAAGCTTTAGTCAAATCGACGAAGAAGACATATAGCTTGCCTCGTTTTCTTCTCAAAGATAATTGGATGAGTGAATTCAGTAGTATTATGTGGTCAGTGCATGATCGGTTCTTACGGAAACCTGCTTGGTTTTCTAAAATAATCACTCTTTTTTTCTATCCAGTTGTTTAATCTGTTTCTTAGTATTGTAGTAAATAATTTAGATATATTACTGCAGAGGGCAATCCCTCTGTAATTTGTTGGGTTATTCTTATCACCGCTTTTATATATAGGGTGTACTATTGAGTTCGTCCAGAGTTGCGGGTATTTTTCTGTGGACATTATTTTGTTGAATAGGTTTTTCAATTTATTTAAAGTCGGTATTGGTAAATTCTTTAGCAACTCATTTGGTATACCATCGAGTCCCACTGCTTTGCCGTTCGCTAGTTTTTTTACTACATCATGGATCTCTTCAAGGGTTATTTCCGCGTCTAAATCTGGATCTTTCCAACCGATCATCTGGTTTACCGTAAAAGTAGCTTCTTTATTTTCTTTGTTCAGTAAATTTTTATAAAATAAAAACCATTCTTTTATATCAATCTCACCTTGTATTATTGGTTTTTTTCTGAAGGATGCAATGGCATTCCAGAAGGATTTGGGATCTTTGGCGTTCTTTATCCTTTCATTCTTGTCCTTATTGAATTCATCTCTTTTTCTTTGCAGGAGCTTAAAATATTCCCTCCTAGCCTCAATATATTTTTGGCGGTCGTGTATGTTATTTGAGTTCCTACATCTTTGTAAACTTACTTTGGTCGTTTTTTTCATAATATAGCAATCTTTGTCATACCAAGGTTTTGAAAGTTGGTGTCGTCGTTTAGCAAATTTAATTATATTTGCCGATTCCATTGCCGTGTAGATCTGTTTAGTAAAATTTGCTGTTTCTGTGTTAATATCGGTTTCATTTCCAACTTCAATATCACTTAAATTATGTTTTAGCATCTCCACATTTTCTTTCGTCCAAATGAATTTTCGTGTTAGTATTTCATTTTTGTACGAGGATTTAATAGCTTCATACCCAGTATTAATTTGTAAAACAATTGGTAAGTGGTCTGAATATGAAAGTTCTTCGATCCACATATCCGATATGATCTGTGTTAAACCGTGTGTGTACATGAAATAATCCAAAACCGATGAACCTCTTTCTGAAATAAAAGTGAATGAGCCGTGCGTGTCACCCCTAGTTCTTCCATTAGCTATTGTTATAGAATTTGAGTCAGTGAAGGAAATTAGTTTTTCAGATAGTTTCGAAGATATTAGGTCTTTAGATTTCCTATATTTGTTGAGGGGTGAATTTAATCGTTGTTCATTACAAGAATGAAGTCGAATGCTTATCCCGGCTTTCATTCAATTCCTTTTTGTATTAGCCATCATATTAGGATGTCAGCCATCCTCTACTGGAGTTGTACTCACACTGGGAGATATAAATAGGAGTTTTCTATTCATTGGGATTGAGACCAAATGGCATTTCTTCTCCAGTACTCTTAAAGAATGTTTACAATTTGAAAGAGGGTCGGTGGAAGGATGGTCTAAACCGTTGGTTTTGGGCTGCTATGACCCGAGTTCGATCCCGCATTGGGCACTTTTTACTGATAAAAAATAAAAAAATAAAATACTCCAATGGCCCCCGATTCTTGCAAAAGTCCAACCCTACCAGCGAGTGCAAGTAACCAAATGGGGCTCTGTAAGTGCAAAGTCGAACTGCTTTTCACATGTGTAGACATGTGGTGCACTTAGGGTAAAAGCAGTCGCCTACTTCTACCCACCATGATTATCATGCTCTGTACCCACGTGTACTAGGGATAAGCAAAAAAAAACAATTTGAAAGCCTGTTTGTCAACCTAAGTAAACAATACATACAGTGCACTCTGTAGGTTTGTTGTTGTTGTTGTTGCATATTCCTCAAGTCTTTTAAACTATCTCCATTAGGTTCCATTGTCTCAGCTTTTCTATTATATTCCTGAGGTTTTCCCAGAGTTCTTACTCTGTAGGTAGAGTATTACTTAGATAATTATAGGGAAATAGCATTGAATAATTCCATTCTCTATAGATTATTGGAAATGGCTTGCAGCCATTGTTTAGATTACTACTTATTAAATAGCAGATACAAAGGGTAACAAGCCCAAATCTCAAGTTAATAATACCAAATGTGTAACGTTTCGGTAACAAAGTTGTTACCGAAACATCACACACTATTTATTTATTTGAATTTGTGGTCTTATAACCTTGTGTTTATAATCTATAATCCACAAATTGTGCCTTATAAAGACCAAATCTAAAATAAATGAAATTTTTGTTAAGTTTCGGTAACAACATTGTTATTGAAACAACACACACTATTTATTTGTATTTGGTCTTATTACCTTGTGTGTTTCTAATCTATAATTCATATTGTGGACTTATCATCAATATTGGCAGAAATTTTACATTAATGTGTGTCAACAGAGCCTCAAAACCTCTTGGGTTTTGATGAAGGTAAGTAGATTTTTCATAACTATCTTTCAGAGTTATTGTCTGAATCCTGATATACATGTTAAAAAATACAACTTCCTTAATTTTTGCCTTAATTCCTTAATTGATTGTAACTAAATCATTAACAGTAATTTCAACACTTTTATTTATCAATAAATTCAAGGTAATAAGACCGAATATATAGTGTGTGACCTTTAGACAAAAGTACTGAATATCACAATGGTAATAACACTGTTATTAAAACGTCACACACTATTTATACATTTTGATTTGATCTTATTATCTCTTGTTTATAATCTATAATCTAATTGTGCCTTTATCAATAAATTCTTAAATCTTCATTTAATTTCATTTGAATGACTCCTGTCCTCACTACCTTGAAAATATGATCTATTTGTGTTTACAGCTTCCAGTTTTTTTAACAAATTAGTTAATAGTAAGTCACACTATCTTTTTTTTTTTAAGGAATTGAGTACAGTAAAATCTCCCTTTAGCAGACACTTCTCCACAAAGGACAGTTTTCATGTGCAAAATTACCATTTTTACAATTTAGCAACTCTCCGGTAAGAGGACACCTCTCCCAAAGGACACTTTGGCTCTGCAATTAGGTGTCCTTTACAGGGAGGTTTTACCATATATTTCATGCTTACATTAAAAGTCAATCTACAGTATAGTATATCTACATAGTAAAATGTGTGTGTTATCAGATTCTGATATACCTAAAGACTATGAAAAAAGTAGGTTTCCCTTTTAAGTAACACTAGTGTTCGTGGCATGAATGTTCAGTAAAAGATACTAAGAAGCACTTTGCCACTTGTCTTGAATTGTTTTATTTTCTTTGGGTTTTAGAGTTATGAGTAGCTACCACATGATTTTGAATACATGAATTTTACTTAGATTTTGATACTAGTGGTAGAGAGAGAGAGAAAACAAAAAAAGCTATTAATTAACTATTAATTAACCAAACTGTAAATTTACATACATGTTGATTGCTTTAAAATTTACATATTAAAGATTTATATTGTACAATTGAATTTAGAATATTTTGGCTTAATTTTCATATATAAAATTGAATTTAAGGAAATTATTAACTATAGGATCCAACATACTCCCCGGCTGGGAAGAGATGACCAGAAAATAAAAAATAATAAAAAAAAATAAATAAAAATAAAAAAGAGTTCCAATAGTATAGATGCTGGACTAATTGATTCCGACTATGTAGCTAAGATTACAATTCTCATTGTTTGAAAGGTAATGGAATCAGCTTCCATCTTTGAGTATCCGATTGAGGTGAATCTTGGATGAGATTTTCAGATTCGTTGGCCAGTTCTCTTTCGGGAACTGCTGGATTATCAGACTCTGCGGCTGCTAAGTCGGATTCAATAGGATCTTCCCAAGGTTTTGATTCAGCCTTTATGCATGAGCCTTGTTCGGTCGATTCCTCTAAATGTTCTTTGGAGAGTTGTCGACTTTCTGCCGCCTTCTCAAAATCTTCCAGATTGACTGCCTTTTCTAAAGCTTCGGGTCTTAAGACTTCTTTCTTCAAGATTTCTGGCCATTCTATATATGCCGATGAACTGTAATTTTCATCGTCGTCTTCAGATTCCTTGACGTCTTCTAAGCATAGAGAATCGATGGGTTTCCAGCGGGATAATTTTGCCTTTTCACCGCTCTGTAGATAATCCTTTGTTGATGTATCCACAATTTCAACAGGTACAACTTTCTCTTTGCTTGCCGATTCATTAGCTTCTGTAAAAACATTGATTATGCCACTGGTAGCCTCTTTAGGTCGATTAAGATCAGCTTCAACTACATTGAGGTGAGCTGAGTCATCATGGCACAGTTCTTTCTTATCCAGAGCTTCTGCACTGACCACTGGTTCTTTCGAATATTTGCCTTCCGAATTATCAATAACCGAAACTTCGGAGATTTCAATCTTTGGAGTCCCGATATCTTTGTTAGACTCTTCGTCTTCAATGACAAAAGTGGTTTCTAAAATTGAAGAATCTTCTTGATTCTCATCAATAGCCTCAGGAATGTCGGCATTCTCAGTTAAGAGATTTTTGATAAGTGATTCCTGGCGTGGGGATTTTGGTTGTAAGAGAGGAAATTTTTGATTTTCATTTAAATAGGAATACTTGAGTCTACCTCCAACTCTTAGAAGTCCTTGAGTGTCTAAAAAGGGATTTAGAGAAGTTAGCTTGTTGGACAGAGGTAGTTGCTTGTTTGACTTCAGTAATTTTATTTCCGTGCAGAATTCAACTTGCTGAATTGATTTGACTAAGACTTGAATTGCCTTTGTTAATTCTCTTGTTGTCAAAGGTCCTTTCTGACTGGTTGGATCAAAGAGGAGGCAATTGTAGTAGAATCTCCAACACCAAGCTGTTATTCGGATCAATTTGGTCATTGTGGAATACCTTACAATGAATTCTAGATTTAACATAGTTTCTGAATTTTGAATTAAGGTTGTTTGATCCAACACTTGACCCTCACCGACTTCTTCTTGAATGATATTGAGATTTACTTGGGTTGGTGAAGAAGGAATATATCGAACATTATTTTCTTGAAGCCAAATAGGACCCCGCCACCAAATTCTATGATTGACCAAGTCTTGAGGCATGATTCCTCTTGATGCGCAATCAGCTGGATTATCTTGACTGGATACATGGAACCAATCAGTGATTTGAGTCAAATTTTGAATTGACGACACTCTGTTCGAAACAAAGGCCTTCCATCTGCTGGCATCTGATCTTATCCAATCTATGCAGATTTGTGAATCAGTCCACAAAAAGGTTTTGTCAGGTTGAAAAGGAAATGATTCAAGAATGACTTGATTCAGTTGAGCCAAAAGCAATGCTGCACTTAGTTCAAGTCTTGGAATTGTAATGGTCTTTAATGGTGCAACCTTAGTTTTTGAGGTTATCAGATTGATTTT
The DNA here is from genome assembly GCA_030710605.1 of Cordylochernes scorpioides. Lineage (NCBI taxonomy): Eukaryota > Metazoa > Arthropoda > Arachnida > Pseudoscorpiones > Chernetidae > Cordylochernes > Cordylochernes scorpioides. The sequence goes on from CP092874.1 coordinate 14,526,152, forward strand.
GATCTTTTTATTTTTGAATCTGGTTTTCAAGTAAAAAACTGCTGAATAAGCATTAAGGGATGCATCACAAAATCCATGTAGTTGTAATTCTTCTATTTCAGAAGATGAACTGTTCAGGTATCTTGGTATTTTGATTTCCTTTAGGCATGATAGTTGAGTTTGGAATTTATTCCAATTTGACTTTATATCTGATTCAATTGGTTCATCCCATGAAGTTTTCTCAGCAGGAAGTTGACGTTTTCGCCTATAATAGGGTGGTGGCTTTATCTTAGGAATAATCGAAGTTTCTTTCTTAGATGAGAGTGGTTCACTTGACTGAGAAGCGAGAGGTTGTTCTGGAGTGGATGGTTGACTTGATTCAGAAGGAAGTAATTGGTTTTGTTTAGAAGTAATTTGTGGAGTTAACTTGGAGATACGTGACTTTTTAGATTTACTTGGAATTTCTTCAGATTTACTTGGATTATCTTCGGATCTACTTAGATTTTCTTCAGATTTACTTGAATTATCTTCAGATCTACTTAGATTTTCTTCAGATTTACTTGAATTATCTTCAGATTTACTTGGATTTTCCTGTAGCCCTTTTTCCAATGCTTGAGATCTTGAATCACCTAAATTGGGTGTTGATTTAAAAGGGAGATTGACTGAATATCTGCCCTCAATGTCTCTTTTGAGGTTTGACTTGGATAATATCTCACAGGCATTCTTTGTACCCAACTGGGCCTTAGAAATTGGGACATCTTCAAGTTCCCAGAATTTTCTTATGCTGGAATCAAGTTCAGTGGTACAGTGATTGATTACCGAAGTATTCGACTTAATAGTTGAATGGATTCTCCCAGAAACAAGCCAACCTAACTTGGTATTAAGTGCTATAGGATGGTGCTTTAAATCTGTTTTATGACCTAGAATTATTTCTACAAAGGTATCTGCACCCAAAATTAGGTCTATGGGCTTGGTGACATAGAATTCTGGGTCTGCCAAGAGCAAATTTTCTAAATGAGGAAAGTCTGCTGACTGAATTTGGAAGTTTGGAAGGTCTGCAGTTACCCTCCCAACCACAAATGCTCTGGCAGAAAATAATTGATCATTATGATGTGGGGTGAACTCTATTTCAACCTGCGATGTTGTCCTGTTGACAACAATGTCACCTACACCTTTTAGTGTATAAGAATTTTTCCTTTTTTCAAGTCCCAACTTGTGACAACATTGTTCTGAAATTAGGCTTATTTGGGACCCATTGTCCACTAATGCTCTACATAGCACAAATGAGCCATCCTTCGCCTTGACTTTAATAAGGGCTGTTGACAGTAGAATATTTGTTTCCGTTTCCAAAGGCATCACATTACAGATGGTATTTGTTGAAATCAACATCTCTTGAGAGGTTGTTGGTTGTGGAATGGATGGTTCAGAGTTGTATTCATGCAGAAGAGTATGATGGTTCTGCTTGCAGTTTTTGCATCTTGATGTGATGAGACATTTGGATATCTCATGATTTGCTCTAAGGCAATTTTGACAAAGTTTATGTTTTTTAACAAATTCCCATTTTTTAGGCAAGGGAAGATTTATGAATCTCTGGCAGTCATTTAGTTTATGAATCTGATGACATAAAATACAACAACAACAACAACAACAAAAAGCCTTTATTTAGGGCCACTCGCCCTATACAGGATTCGCCAGTTCACAAGGGATAGGGAGAACACTGTGAGGCCTTTTTCCGGGATATAGTCTTGTGGAAGCCAAATATCGCCATCGCTATATACCTATTCTTTGATATTTCATTAATCAGTGCCGGAAATGAAGGACAAAGCTGCCCCGTTTTATCATTTAGTTTTCGTCTTTCCTCAGACAGAGCAGCACAGTCAAATAAGTAATGCAACATCTCCGTTGTTATTCCTGATCCACAGAAAGTGCATTTCAGGTCTTCACGCCTCAATAAAATCAAATGGTGTTCTCTGAAAAAAATTGAAAGGGTTCTAAATTGTGCAATTAATCTGATGATAGGAAAAGGGAGTTCAGTTAAGAAGTATTCTTCGGTGGTAAAGGTTGTATATATGTCTCTATAGTGGGAATATAACTTTGATTGGGTTATTCTTGTTAGGTCGTTTTGTATTGTTTGCTCTATCGCAGTTCTTAATATTCCAGGGATAGCATTCCTTAGTGAGTCAGGATCATTACAATAAGTAAGCCACGAGGATCCGTTATTATTAAGTAAATTGCTTAATTGTTTTATAAAACCGATGGGCGCACCTGTAGCACAGGATAATTGCCTCATTCTAGTTAAACAAATTCGAGGCAGTCTATTTGTATCCATACTCAGCACCCTCAGCCAATATTTCAAGGTCAATTTCAGAGCTGTTATTATTAATGAGACGCGGCCTGTTTCTGGTCTTATTATGTATCCTGGTGTATATCTAGGCAAATTCAAAAACCTACGAATAAATGTATCTTGTATATGGTCTAATAAATCTTTATACTCTGTTGCCCAAATTGGAGCAGCATACATCAAAACAGCCATCACAATTGAGTCAAACAGTTTCATTGCAGAGTTTAGTGAATTAATTTTTGATTTCGCCAATATTGGGGTTGTAGCATTTATTGCCGCAAGTGCTTTTCCTTTGAAAAAGTTTGCGGCTTGAGTGGTTTTAGTTGTACTGACCAGAGGGTATCCCAAGTAATTATATCTTCTTGTTACCGTCAGAGGTTTACCATTCCAGTACCATCTATCTTCTCTTGAGGGTTTACCACCATTGCGAAATACCATAACCTTCGATTTGGACTCGTTCAGTGTCATTTCGTTCACACCAAGATATTCCTTCAATAAATTAATCTTTTTTTGGAGGTTTACCCTCGACTCCCCTATAATAGCAATATCATCTGCATACATCAGCAGGTGAACATCACCAAATTCCGGAAGGTATACACTCGTCAGATCTGAGTTGTCATACATTTTAATCAGGTCCGTCATAAATAATATAAAAAGTAATGGCGATAGTGGCGCTCCTTGTAAAACGCCCGAATGTATCTTAATATTTTCTGTAATTGAACCCCTCCATCTGACTGCCACAGTCGCCTGTTCGTAATAATTTCTAATTGCATGTATAAATTGATAGCTCACGCCCAGATTGGTTAATTTCTTCCAGAGTAATGAGTGAGGAACTGTGTCAAATGCTTTTCTCAAATCAACAAAAAATACATATAATTTTCCTCTCTTTTTCCTCAGTGAAAGTTGTATTAGAGAGGTCAACGTGAATATCAGGTCCACACACGATCGGCCCCTTCGGAAACCCGCCTGATTTTCTGGAATGACGTTTCTTCTTTCTACCCATTCATTCAGTCTTGATCTTAGTATTGTTGTAAAAAGTTTCGAAAAATTACTTATCAGTGCTATACCACGATAATTTGAAGGGTTGTCTTTGTCACCGCTTTAAAGATTGGATGTATGATCGATTTAGTCCATATTGTAGGATAGTTTCCCATTATCAGAGCTCTATTGTAAAATTGTTCTAATAAACCCATGTATGAGTCTGGGAGTACTTTTATTATTTCATTGGGGATGTCATCAGGTCCACTTGCCTTGTATTTTTCAAATCTCTGATTGCCCTGCCTATCTCTTCAGAAGTTATCTCTGGATCAAGTATTGGGTCGCTCGGCGAGATCCTCACTTCTATATTACAGATCTTCTCTTTTCCTCAATACTCATTAATTCGCAATAAAATTCGTGCCATTCCTGTACAGTAATTTCTCCTTGAATTTTTGTTGCTCCTTTAAATAGTGCAATGGTCTTCCAAAAGGACTTTGAATCTTTAATATTTCTCAATATTTCTTGTTTTTCCTGAATATATTTCCTTCTTTTATCATCTAATAAACCGAGATATTTCTTTCTATGTAGAGCATAGCTTTCAAGGTCTTCCTTCCTGTTGGTTCTACGGAATTCCTTCAGACTTTCTTTTGTTAGCTTTTTCATATCGTAACAGTTTTTGTCAAACCATGGCTTAGATTTTCCGGTGGCACCCTTAGTTGAGTACATTATTCCAGATGTTGACATTGCCTCGGTAATTCTTTGAGTGAAAGTATTTACGGAGCTATCGAGATTTGATATTTTTACTACTTGCAATTCCTTTAATTCCTGTTTAAATGTCTTAATTCCCCCAGCTGTCCATCTGTATCTCGTAACACCATATTCTTCTCCCTTAGATTTGTTTTCATAGGTGTTTTGGACTGTTAACTTCAGGATAAGAGGAAGGTGATCTGAGTACATCTGGGTTTCTATCCTGAAGTCTGATATTTTTTCCAGTATTCCTTGGGAAACTATGCAGTAATCAATAGTTGATGAGCCTCTCTCCGAAACATATGTAAAGTCACCCTCTCTGTCTCCTATTGATCGTCCGTTGATTATTGTCAGCGAATTGTCCTCGAGAAACTCAAGGAGTCCTTCAGCCAGTGGTGACATTATTAGATCTCTTGCTTTTCTTTCGGAAACTAAAGAGAGCCGAAGATTTGTTGGATTATACAGTCCCCCGAGCCCTCCAGTTCTAATATTTAAATCCCCAATCAGAATTAGCTCTTTCCCGTCAGTTATCTGTTTTTCCATATATTTAGTTAATCTAACTAAGTTGTTCTGGTACAGTTCGTTTGGAGGGAGATATACAAATAACAAGCAGGTGGTGGGTTTGTCGGTTCCTATGTTTTGTGATAAAAAATCGATATCCAGATGTTATCCTTTTCTGTACTGTGCAACCTGTAATTCCCCCCTTTTTGACGCCCACAATTATTCCTCCTGATCCCCTTCCCCTTCCTGTGGTCTTAGTTGCCGGCTGTTCAAAAATTTGGAAATCCTTTAATGTTATATTTGTGAGGTTTGAACACCATGTTTCAAGTATAGCGAAAATCTCGTAATTTTTAATGTACTCGAGAAGTGGAAAGACAGAGAGCAACCTAAAAAGTCCATTTATATTCCAGCATATTATTGTGTCTACCGTAACTTTTGGATTTTTAATGCTAATAGTCTTAAAACTTTTTTGTGAATCTTTATTTATATGTATTTTATTTTGTAATTTATTCTGTAAAGTTTCTGAGTTGTCAACATCATTTCGGGGCTGCGTCAACTGCTATGATGTAGAGCCCTTTTCACCGACCACTCTACCATCCACGACTTCGTATTTTTGTCCATTTGCAAAAAGCTTATTGTCTCTTAATTTTGAATGTATTCCTTTTTCGGATAGTTCTTTCTTCTTAGTAATCAGTAAGCGGCGTTGTTCTCGGGTCTTCAGAGTGTAATCTTTATTTACAAAAATTGTATCACCTCTGAGTTTGTAAGAATTCCTAAGTAGTGCAATTCTTGTGGTTTGTTTCGGAATTTCAACCAAAATTGGCGCGTTAGCTTTCTTTGAAAGCCGATGACAACGCATTATTTCCGATTCAATTTGTATTTGCATCTTTTCATTTATCGCCGTAACCAATTTGCATAAGGTTTCATCTGAGTTTTCGGCTTCGGGCCCTTTTATACCGTAAAATATAAGGTTGTTTTCCCTTGTTTTCCTGTCCAGCATGTCACCATGATCCTCTAGAGTTTTTATTCTTAAATCGTTTTTTGTGGCTAATTCCAAGCATGTTTTCTGGGAAGTTTCAATAACGGTCAATCTCTGATCCCATTCATCAAACTTTTGTTCAATGTTATGTAATCTAGATTCTAGTCTTGCTCCTAAAGTCCTTAGCTCTGTATGGATTTGTATAACAATAGATTTAAGATCATCTTCCATAACTTCCTTTGTCTCAGGAGTTCGTACAGTGGACAGAGTTGTTTGCTTTTTTGTAGGGGGCCCGGGGTTAAGTTCCACACCACCAATGATCAGTAGAATGGCAATCACTCTTATCAAGTAAGCAGAAGAATACTTTTGAGTTAACGTAAGGTGACAGGATGGGTACATTTTGTAATTATAAGATAGTTTTTTAAATTCCTCGTACTTCTCAACGAGAAATTCAGGCTTTTTAATACTAACAATAAACAACAATGCAAGTACTATGCATGTAAATTTCATCTTTTATTTCTTGGTGTCTGATTTTAGAAAAAAGTAAGATTTAACAGTAATTGCTAAGATTATATTTGGGGTATAGTATTACTAAGTTAATTATATCTTTAAAATTAGGTTCATTAAATATTAAATAAGATTATTAAAAGTGTATTTACCGGGAGCGAACGCACGTGCTGCTTGCAGTTTGGCCTCCTGGCGGCGAATCGATGACATAAAATACAATTTTGACCTTTGTTGACATAAAGGCCGTGAGCCGTCATATTTTTGCTAGAAGTTTTTTGTTCCTGGAACAAAGGAATTCTCATACCTTGCAGGCTTCTAGCATGTTTTTCTAAAAAATTCACAAAGTTTTCAAATGTTGGATATTCTTCATTTTGAAGGGTTAATTCCCATTCTTTCCTGAGGGCTTCACCGATTCTTTTTTCAAAAAAATTGATCAGGATTAGATCTGTTAATGTGTTTTTCTCAAGTCCTAGCACTGAGAGATTTCTAATGCCTTCATTGCAAACATCAAGGATTTCATAGAGAGAACCAGCCGAAATAGATTTTAATGGCCTTATGGAGAATATTTTGTTGATTTGTGAAAAAGCCAATTCTCTTCTGTTATTAAATCTATTGCATAAGGTATCCCATGCTTGCTGGTAGTTTTTGTCAGAAATGGGAAAACCCCGAATCAACTTTTCCGCAGGACCCTTAACAGATGCATTTAGATATTGAAATTTTTGTATTTCCGTTAGTGTTTGATTTGAATTAATGGTGGAGTTAAATATTTCTCTAAAACTAAGCCAATTGGCTGAATCACCATTGAAAATGGGTAAATTTATCTTAGGTAAATTAACATTGGATTCGGGCAGTTGTTTATCACTATGAATATTTTCTTTGGTTTCAATCAAAGATAAAGCTTCCTCAATAGACACCAACATATTAAAAATATCCTCTTTGGCCTTTGAATAATCGTCATATTGTGTATCATCTAACTCTGATTCTAATAATGTGTTGATAACTTGATTTAGGCTAATTTCACTTTCATTAACTTTTGTTGGAATAGCTTTAATCTATGTATGTTTTTGGATTCTACAATAGCTTTATTCTTTGATTCCAGATCCTTTATTTCCTGAATAATAAAGTTGAATTTGTGCCGAATTTTAACTTCAGATTTGGGCATGACTTTATTTTAAGAATTTTAAGTTTTCAAATGGCTTACCTTAATTTTTTAAAGTATCCGGCTCGATGAGGGACCATAATGTTCGTGGCATGAATGTTCAGTAAAAGATACTAAGAAGCACTTTGCCACTTGTCTTGAATTGTTTTATTTTCTTTGGGTTTTAGAGTTATGAGTAGCTACCACATGATTTTGAATACATGAATTTTACTTAGATTTTGATACTAGTGGTAGAGAGAGAGAGAAAACAAAAAAAGCTATTAATTAACTATTAATTAACCAAACTGTAAATTTACATACATGTTGATTGCTTTAAAATTTACATATTAAAGATTTATATTGTACAATTGAATTTAGAATATTTTGGCTTAATTTTCATATATAAAATTGAATTTAAGGAAATTATTAACTATAGGATCCAACAACTAGCATCACTTTTATTCTATTAATTATATACTTGGAGAAAAAACCCCATGGTAATAAGACCAAATCTAAATTAATAAATAGTGTTGATAAAAGAAAACAAGACCTAATCCAAATAATTTATTAGTGTGTGACGTTTCGGCAACAACATTGTCACCATCATCAGACAAAAGAATAAAAATTATAATCTATAATCCAAATTGTGCTTTATCATTTTTGAATAGTGTTGATAAGAGGCACAATTTGGATTATAGATTATAAACACAAGGTAATTATTTATTTATTTGTAGTTGGTCTTATTACCTTATGTTAATAAATAGTGTGTGATGTTTCGGTAACAATGCAGTTACCAAAACGTCACACACTATCAGTTTATTTGGATTTGGTTTTATTATCTTGTAGTTCTAATCTATAATCCAAATTGTTCCTCATCATATAAATGAAACTTTGAAATCTAAAAGAATGAAAATTGAAACAAAGATATTCTAGATTATGAGAAAAATATATATTATTTCAAGAGAGACAATTTAAAGAAGCTTTTTTCAATCAAAATATTTTACAATTAACAGAATGGAAGAAAGAGGAAATATAAATGATATTTATAGATATGCTTTTAATTATATCTAAAAAAAAGTAGGTTTATTCCACTTCTAATTCTAAGAATAATATTTTAGGGTTCTTAGAAAACTATCTTCTTATCTGCTATCTTGTTTACACACTTAATAACAGTAACCCCTCGGCAGAGCTGACTTCTACAGGGTGCATCCCCAGGTGGCAGATAGAGGAACAACCTTCAGATATGAAGGCCAGCTGTGAAACAAGCAGAATAACTCTGACAAATAAGCAGTCGCGGACCAACAGAAGCATTGTTAAAAAGAGGAGAAAGTTCTCTTTGAAAATTCTGAGTTCAACTGACCCAGTTGATAGACCTCAGCAAGGGTTCCTTTCCAGCGATACAGAGGTCTGTATTCATGTTAAAGTCAGCAGCAAAGGCGTCTGCTTCCATTTTAGGAATGGCCTCAAACTACAGGCAAAGTCAGACTTTCACCAAAGTGTGCCTGGATCATGGTGGCATGATCATCGAAAGCTGCACCTCTACACCCCATTCAATGAAATAGGTCGAAGAGCATGAACTCATTATACAAGGTATGTCCCATAAGTTCCCGGACTGGGTCCATAAAAAAAAAAGGTAAGATTTTTTTTTTAATTTTTTTATTAAAACTTTTCAAAGTAATCCCCCCTTGCTTCAACGCACCAGCGCCATCGTTTCTCCCAATTGTCGAAACAGTTTTTATAAGCCTCTTTTGGAATGCTCTTCAATGCTAACGGCGATTTTTCTATTATGTCATCCCTGGTGTCAAAATGTCTTTCTTTTAGAACTGCTTTAAGTTTGGGGAACAGGAAAAGTCATTTGGTGCGATGTCTGGGAAATAGGGTGGTTGAAGTAGGATTTGTGTCCCGTTTTTCGCCAAAAAGCTAGCCATCAAGTGCGCTGTGTGAGGGCGAGCATTGTCATGGTGTAGGATCCAGCCACCATTAGTCCATTTTTCTGGCCTTTTTTTCGAATCGCTTCCCTTAGACGGCGAAGAATGCCCAAATACATTTCCTTAATAACTGTTTGGCCTGCAGGAAGATACTCGTGATGAACAATGCCCTTGTTATCCGAAAAAGCGACCAGCAACACCTTGTTTCTGGATTTTTTGGGTCTAGGCTCACCCTAACCTCTCCACTCGGCAGATTGAGGTTTGGTTTCAGGGTCATAGCCATAGACCCATGTCTCGTCGCCTGTGATTATCTTGTCTTTCCATTCTGGATCCGTTCATGTCATTTCCATTATGTCCTCACAGGTTGCAAGCCGACACAGTTTTTGATCATTGGTGAGGAATCTTGGGATGAATTTTGCAGGAGTCTTTTTGAGCTTCAAATCTTCAGTTACGATCCTTCCAATCGTTGTTTTAGAGATGCCTGTGTCTTGCTCTAGCTCCAACAAAGTGGTTCGAGGATTTTCTTTCATCAAATCGGTGATTTTTTGCACATTTTCATCAGTCCTTTGAAATTTTGGGCGTCCTTGACGAGGATCATCTTCAATGAAAATTCTGCCAGCTTTAAATCTAGAATGCCATTCAAAAACAGTTGTTCTCTTTGGGGCGTCATTGGGGAAGGCTTTATTAAGCATTTCAAAAGTTTCGGTTGCTGATATTTGAAGTTTCACACAAAATTCTATGCAAATCCTCTGCTTCAATTTTTGTTCCATCGTAAAATCGCCGCAGCGCTAGGTGTGACCTTTAAATAAATTAGAATAACCTTGGCGCGCGCGCAAGTACCGCCTCGTTATTGGTACCACCGTGTAGCCAGATATTTTTTCTATAATAAACAGTCAAATTCATTTACATTTTTCATTTATTTATTTTTTTATGGACCCAGTCCGGGAACTTATGGGACATGCCTTGTACAAGGGGACAAGAAACAACAATAACAGTAACTATTAAAAACATGCTGTGGTATATTTTCTCATTCTTTGTTATTAGCCCGTAAAACCATATTTTCTCTATTTTCTCATTCAGTACTTCTGTCTGAAGATGGCAACAATACTGTTTACTGAAATGTCACCCACTATTTATTTATTTGGTGTTATTACCTTGTGAATGTACATGAATAAAACGTACTGAATATACTGAAACCATCATGTTAGGATTGACCTCATCTGAAGATAGGTTGGTCAGAATTCTTTGAATCAATGACAGACCTATATTTATACCCAACATGAAGTTGGCCAGACACTGGGACAATGAAGATTTTCTTTAATAATAAGACACAATTTGTGGATTATAGATTATAAACACAAGGTAATAAGACCAAATTCAAATAAATAAATAGTGTGTGACGTTTGGGTAACAGAGTTGTTACCGAAATATCACACACTATTTATTTATTTGAATTTGTGGGTTTATTACCTTGTGTTTATAATCTATAATCCACAAATTGTGCCTTATCAATACTAAATCTAAAATTAATGAAATGTTTGTGATGTACAAAACAACAACAAAACAGCTTTATTAGGGCATCTTGCCCTGTACGGATTCTCCGTGGAGTTACAGACAATATTAACCATAAGAGAACAGGTGAAAATATAGTATTTACAGTCAAGGTATGTCAAACAGGGTGACTTTTTATTGTGCCCCTGTTCTTCTCTCTTCCATGAGTGCAATTTTATTCCCAACCGCTTTTTGAAAGTTGAACAGTTCAATTGCCCAACTTTTCTTATCTGAAACAGTTTTTATTAGCTTTATTGAGTTCAAATGCGGTCTAGGAAGACTTTTCAGGATCTTTTTTCTCTCTCCTTCCAGATCCCCGCATTCAGAAATAAAATGGTATATTTCATCAGTTATCTGACTTCCACATAACCCACAGTACAAATCTTCTTTCTTAATTGCGTAAATATGATTTTCTTTGATCATTGTTGACATTAATCTGATCTGTGCAATAAAACTCACTAAAGCTGAAGACAAATTGCATGAAAAGTAATTTTCTGGAATAAATGAATCATAAAGTAACCTATAGTTTGAGTATGTTTTCGTAAGAGATAATTTTGCCAGATCTTGCTGCAATAGCTGTTCAATTTTATTTTTAGTATATTCGGAAGTTCGATCTGTATGTCATCATAATTTAACCTATAGTTTAGCCATGTGAGTCCACAATGATTGATGATATCCATAATATTCTTACAGAATCCTATAGGTTTTTTTGTCATTAAGGAAATTTCCTTCAATCTATTCCAGCATAGCTTAGGTAGTCTATTGTCTTCCATTTTTTGTAATCTAATGAAATATTTCAAAATTAATTTGATCGTTGTAAAAGTCAAAGATATTCTGCCTGTTTCCAGCCTTACAACGTACCCTGGTATATATCTTGGTAGATTCAGAAAATTTTTGATAAACGTATTCTGTAATTGGTCTATAATATCCGTATTGTCCCAAGCCCACACAGGGGCCGCATAGAGCAGTATTGATTTAATAACTGAGTCAAATAGATTCAGAGCAACTTTTAATGAGTTAATTTTTTCTTTTTTTATCAGTCTAATAGTTGCATTTATTGCCGTATTTGCTTTGGCTTTATAAAAGAGGGCTACCTTTTTACTATTAATAGTGGAAGTGAATGGATATCCCAGATATGTAATATTGGACGCAACAGTCAGTGGGGTGTCACCCCAGTACCAGTTTTCGTGTCTTGCCGGTCTTCCTCCATTTCTGAATACTATTATTTTGGACTTATTTTCATTTAAAACTAATTTGTTCTTATCCAGGTAAGACTTTAGTAAATTGATTTTAATTTGAAGATTAATTTTCGATTCTCCAATTATGGCTATGTCATCCGCATACATAAGTAGGTGTAAAACGCCAAAATCAGGGAGATGAAATCCTGTAAGTGCTGAGTTATTATAAAGTTCTATTAGGTCGGCCATATATAGTATAAATAAAAGTGGGGAAAGTGATTCTCCCTGCAACACTCCAGAATTAATTTTCACATTATTTGAATATTGTCCTTTCCATCGGATAGTGATCTTAGCTTCTTGGTAAAAGTTTTTTATCAGCATTACAAATTTATTGCTAATGCCCATTTTATGCAATTTTTGCCAAAGTAAATCATGTGGGACTGTGTCGAAAGCTTTAGTCAAATCGACGAAGAAGACATATAGCTTGCCTCGTTTTCTTCTCAGAGATAATTGGATGAGTGAATTCAGTAGTATTATGTGGTCAGTGCATGATCGGTTCTTACGGAAACCTGCTTGGTTTTCTAAAATAATCACTCTTTTTTCTATCCAGTTGTTTAATCTGTTACTTAGTATTGTAGTAAATAATTTAGATATATTACTGCAGAGGGCAATCCCTCTGTAATTTGTTGGGTTATTCTTATCACCGCTTTTATATATAGGGTGTACTATTGAGTTCGTCCAGAGTTGCGGGTATTTTTCTGTGGACATTATTTTGTTGAATAGGTTTTTCAATTTATTTAAAGTCGGTATTGGTAAATTCTTTAGCAACTCATTTGGTATACCATCGAGTCCCACTGCTTTGCCGTTCGCTAGTTTTTTTACTACATCATGGATCTCTTCAAGGGTTATTTCCGCGTCTAAATCTGGATCTTTCCAACCGATCATCTGGTTTACCGTAAAAGTAGCTTCTTTATTTTCTTTGTTCAGTAAATTTTTATAAAATAAAAACCATTCTTTTATATCAATCTCACCTTGTATTATTGGTTTTTTTCTGAAGGATGCAATGGCATTCCAGAAGGATTTGGGATCTTTGGCGTTCTTTATCCTTTCATTCTTGTCCTTATTGAATTCATCTCTTTTTCTTTGCAGGAGCTTAAAATATTCCCTCCTAGCCTCAATATATTTTTGGCGGTCGTGTATGTTATTTGAGTTCCTACATCTTTGTAAACTTACTTTGGTCGTTTTTTTCATAATATAGCAATCTTTGTCATACCAAGGTTTTGAAAGTTGGTGTCGTCGTTTAGCAAATTTAATTATATTTGCCGATTCCATTGCCGTGTAGATCTGTTTAGTAAAATTTGCTGTTTCTGTGTTAATATCGGTTTCATTTCCAACTTCAATATCACTTAAATTATGTTTTAGCATCTCCACATTTTCTTTCGTCCAAATGAATTTTCGTATTAGTATTTCATTTTTGTACGAGGATTTAATAGCTTCATACCCAGTATTAATTTGTAAAACAATTGGTAAGTGGTCTGAATATGAAAGTTCTTCGATCCACATATCCGATATGATCTGTGTTAAACCGTGTGTGTACATGAAATAATCCAAAACCGATGAACCTCTTTCTGAAATAAAAGTGAATGAGCCGTGCGTGTCACCCCTAGTTCTTCCATTAGCTATTGTTATAGAATTTGAGTCAGTGAAGGAAATTAGTTTTTCAGATAGTTTCGAAGATATTAGGTCTTTAGATTTCCTATATTTGTTGAGGGGTGAATTTAATTTCAGTGGGTTATGGAAGCCTCCAGCATTGCCTATTCTAATATTGATGTCACCAGCTATTAGTACTTCGTTACCTTCACTCATGTGATAATCAATATGCCTAAGTAAATTTTTAAATTTTGTTCTTGTAATGCATTAGGAGGTAAATAAGCAAACAGCAAACATATACTCTCGGTGGTTTTGTCTAGAAAATTGTGTGTCAAGACAGATATCCAGTAAGGGTTTGTTTCGATTTTTCTAACCGTATGTTGGAAGTTTTTTTTTATTCCAATCAGAATTCCCCCCGAGCCCCTTCCCTTTAGTTCTGTCTTCATTGCTGGGCTTTGAATTATGTAATATTCATCAGTTAACAATTCAATAACACCAGTGATCCATGTTTCATTTAGTGCAAAAAGTTCGTATTTTTTTAGGTATTCAACGAGTGGAAATATTGATGTTATTCTATTGAATCCATTTATATTCCATTGTAATATTTTAATTTTAGTATCTATATGTTTGGCCTGAGTTACTTGTTTGTCTTTTATTGCCGATTCACAGTTTTTCGTATGTGTATACCTAATTTTAGTTGTATTTCTATCTGATATATTTTCCATAACCTTTGAGTTTTTAATTTTAGAAGTTTTAGCCGTGAGTGTTTTATCATAAAGTGGCTGTATGGACATTGTATTAGAGAACTGTTTATCAATGGGTTGACTATTTACAAGTGATTGTTTCCTATCTGCCTGCTACAATGAATGTCCATTGGCATCTACAATTTGTCCATCACAGACCTTATATGCTATGCCATTAATTATTAACTTATTGTCCCTTAGCTTAGCTAGAGTACCTTTTTCGACGAGTTCTCTTCTTTTGACATTCAGAACGCGTCGTTGTTCTCTCATCTTCATACTATAGTCCTTCGATAGTGAAATCTTAGTTCCTCTTAGATTGAAAGCAGCTTCGAATAGAGTTGTTCTATCCTTTTGTTCTGGGACTTCAACCAGGATCGGTGCACCAGGTTTTCTGGATACTCGGTGGCATCGCGTGATGTTTATCTTCTCCGTTGTCCGCATATTTTCTTCGATAACCCTCCGTATCCGTTCTCGGCAGTCCTCGTTAGTGTCTTGTTCTATTCCGTAAAAAATAAGGTTCCTTTCTCTGCTCTTTGCATCCAAGTATTCAAGCTGGTCTTCTAAGTCTTTTATTTTTTTGGTGTTTTGAGAGAGTGCTGCCTTTGTAACGGCAGAAGATTCCTCTAATTGATGCAGTCTTTGATTTATATTTTCTACTCTATCGTCGATTGCCGAAAGACGGGATTCCAGCCTCTCACCCCAGTTATTCAGCCTTTTGGTGAGTGCATTTATCAGATCTTTGATCTCTTTATCCCTATCTAAGCTTGTTTCCAACGTCGTTTGTTTGGACATCCTAGGGCCTGGATTTTGTTCAATACCAGCTAATATTAAGAGCATTAAAACTACACATATAAGGAGAGAGTTTCGGTAATATTTTGAAAGTGAAATATTGACGCGTGATAAGCAAATCTTTTTGCCGCCGTATGTATCCGGCTTGAAAGTATGTAAATTTAACTCAGCATTCTTGTCTAATAGACATAAAATTATGATGGTAAGATATATTGGATATGAAGGTTTCATTTCAGATATATTGAGTTTGAACTTTAGCAAAAATAGAGGAAATATTTTAGTAAGACAGTTCACTTACCGAGAGCGACGTTGCTTGCAGCCTATTCGTGCCGCCTCCTAGCGGAGAATCTTAATGTTTGTGATGTTTTGGTAACTACATTGTTACTGAAATAACACACACTATTTATTTGGATTTGGTCTTATTACCTTGTGTGTTTCTAATCTATAATTCAAATTGTGGACCTTATCATTATTTTTATTTATTTTTTTTAGCAGAAATTTTACATTAAAGTGTGTCAACAGTGCCTCAAGGTATTTTGGAACCTGATAATGGTAAGTTGATTATTCCTAAATATCTTTCAGAGTTATTGCCCTGATATACATGTTAAAAGATACAACTTCCTTAAGTTTTATCCATGAGTGTATTTTGTTGCTTTATACTATAATACCTTGCAAAAAAATATTTTTGTTTTGAGTTTTAAAATTGATAAGGCACAATTTGGATTATTAATATATACAGTTATCAGCGTCATAATCAATTCTTTCTTAATCAATTCTGTCACCGTTTGCTTTGTGAATGGAATAAATACCCAAATATGGCCATTTCTCATAACCATCGGTGGTTCAGTGGTAGAATGCTCGCCTGCCACGCGGGCGGCCCGGGTTCGATTCCCGGCCGATGCATTTTTTTATTTTTTTATTTTACAATTTTTAAAACTCATATATATATTATACAAGAATGACATCCACGGCGCCAATTTATAATTGTAACGAATAGTATTTGAATAAAAGCATTTAATCGGGTAAAACCCGGGCATTGCCCGGGTCATTTGGCTAGTAGATTATAAAACAAGGTAATAAGTCCAAATCCAAATAAATAAATAGTGTGTGACGTTTCGGTAACAGCTTTGTTACCATCTTCAGACAAAAGTACTGAATGGAGGAATTATACCGCAGCATGGTTTAAATAGATACTGTTATCAAGTGTGTAAACAAGATAGCAGATTATCTTCTCCTTATCTGCTATCTTGTTTACACACTTGATAACAGCATCTAGCAGATTATATTCTTCTTATCTGCTATCTTGTTTACACACTTGATAGCAGCATCTAGTAGATTATATTCTTCTTATCTGCTATCTTGTTTACACACTTGATAACATTATCTAGCAGATTATATTCTTCTTATCTGCTATCTTGTTTACACACTTGATAACAGCATCTAGCAGATTATATTTTTCTTATCTGCTATCTTGTTTACACACTTGATAACAGTATCTAGCAGATTATATTCTTCTTATCTGCTATCTTGTTTACACACTTGATAACAGTATCTAGCAGATTATATTCTTCTTATCTGCTATCTTGTTTACACACTTGATAACAGTATCTAGCAGATTATATTCTTCTTATCTGCTATCTTGTTTACACACTTGATAACAGTATCTAGCAGATTATATTCTTCTTATCTGCTATCTTGTTTACACACTTGAAAACAGTATCTAGCAGATTATATTCTTCTTATATGCTATCTTGTTTACACACTTGATAACAGTATCTAGCAGATTATATTCTTCTTATCTGCTATCTTGTTTACACACTTGAAAACAGCATCTAGCAGACTATATTCTTCTTATCTGCTATCTTGTTTACACACTTGATAACAGTATCTAGCAGATTATATTCTTCTTATCTGCTATCTTGTTTACACACTTGATAACAGTATCTAGCAGATTATATTCTTCTTATCTGCTATCTTGTTTACACACTTGATAACAGTATCTAGCAGATTATCTTCTTATTATCTGCTATCTTGTTTACACACTTGATAACATTATCTTTAAAATTTTACACAAATAAATTTACTGGCAATGCGTTTCTTTTTTTAAATCTCTACAGACCTTACTGCAATGATATGATTTAATGAATGAGAGGGCTTGGCTCATCAGTAGTGAACCCTCTCATTAATTTGGCGAAACCGCTGAGAGGGTTCACTACTGATGAGCCAAGCCCTCTCATTCATTAAATCATATCATTGCAGTAAGGTCTGTAGAGATTTAAAAAAAGAAACGCATTGCCAGTAAATTTATTTGTGGAAAATTTTAACGATAGAGGGCAATAAAATTTAATTTAATAACATTATCTAGCAGATTATCTTCTCCTTATCTGCTATCTTGTTTACACACTTGATAACAGCATCTAGCAGATTATATTCTTCTTATCTGCTATCTTGTTTACACACTTGATAACAGCATCTAGCAGATTATATTCTTCTTATCTGCTATCTTGTTTACACACTTGATAACAGTATCTAGCAGATTATATTCTTCTTATCTGCTATCTTGTTTACACATTTGATAACAGTATCTAGCAGATTATATTCTTCTTATCTGCTATCTTGTTTACACACTTGATAACAGTATCTAGCAGATTATATTCTTCTTATCTGCTATCTTGTTTACACACTTGATAACAGCATCTAGCAGATTATATTCTTCTTATCTGCTATCTTGTTTACACACTTGATAACAGTATCTAGCAGATTATATTCTTCTTATCTGCTATCTTGTTTACACACTTGATAACAGTATCTAGCAGATTATATTCTTCTTATCTGCTATCTTGTTTACACACTTGATAACAGTATCTAGCAGATTATATTCTTCTTATCTGCTATCTTGTTTACACACTTGAAAACAGTATCTAGCAGATTATATTCTTCTTATCTGCTATCTTGTTTACACACTTGATAACAGTATCTAGCAGATTATATTCTTCTTATCTGCTATCTTGTTTACACACTTGAAAACAGCATCTAGCAGATTATATTCTTCTTATCTGCTATCTTGTTTACACACTTGATAACAGTATCTAGCAGATTATATTCTTCTTATCTGCTATCTTGTTTACACACTTGATAACAGTATCTAGCAGATTATATTCTTCTTATCTGCTATCTTGTTTACACACTTGATAACAGTATCTAGCAGATTATCTTCTTATTATCTGCTATCTTGTTTACACACTTGATAACATTATCTAGCAGATTATATTCTTCTTATCTGCTATCTTGTTTACACACTTGATAACAGTATCTAGCAGATTATATTCTTCTTATCTGCTATCTTGTTTACACACTTGAAAACAGTATCTAGCAGATTATATTCTTCTTATCTGCTATCTTGTTTACACACTTGATAACAGTATCTAGCAGATTATATTCTTCTTATCTGCTATCTTGTTTACACACTTGAAAACAGTATCTAGCAGATTATCTTCTTCTTATCTGCTATCTTGTTTACACACTTGATAACAGTATCTAGCAGATTATATTCTTCTTATCTGCTATCTTGTTTACACACTTGAAAACAGTATCTAGCAGATTATCTTCTTCTTATCTGCTATCTTGTTTACACACTTGAAAACAGTATCTAGCAGATTATCTTCTTCTTATCTGCTATCTTGTTTACACACTTGATAACATTATCTAGCAGATTATATTCTTCTTATCTGCTATCTTGTTTACACACTTGAAAACAGTATCTATTTAAACCATGTTGTAGTAAAATTTCTCATTCAGTACTTTTGTCTGAAGATGGTAACAACGCTGTTACCGAAACGTCACACACTATTTATTTATTTGGATTTGGTCTTATTACCTTGAGTTTTAAAATTCTTTTTAAGGTTTTAAAAGGAC
Organism: Cordylochernes scorpioides; assembly: GCA_030710605.1. NCBI lineage: Eukaryota > Metazoa > Arthropoda > Arachnida > Pseudoscorpiones > Chernetidae > Cordylochernes > Cordylochernes scorpioides. Next base: position 14,545,076 of record CP092874.1, read on the forward strand.
TAATATTTGAGAACTCAATCACAAGGGGTGAAAGGTAAAATCCAAATTTGAAAAAAATATATATGTAATGTTTAGGTTACAGCGTTGTTAACATCTTCAACCATAAAAAAAGTCTTAAATCTAAATTCAGTACTTTTATCTGAAAATAGTATCAATTCTGTTGGCAAAACATTGCTTATATTTTATTTGGCTTTTACAATGCTTATCTCTAAACCAAATTGTACCTCATCACTGAGACCTTAATATTGAGGTAATCCTAATAAAAGGTTTTCAATAGGGAAAATGTCCCTTCGTTTTTTGTGTGGACAATCCCAAGTCTTCCACTCTGCCTCGACCACGACTGCCTGTACTCTGTGAGAACTGTTAAAGGTCTTCCAAGGTGCAGAGAGGTATTGGAAAACTCTCCACACCCTGACTGTCCCTCTCAGTTACTACAGGATTGACCCTCTTAGTTAACACAGTATAGCGAGATTCGACAGGATGCTACAATGACAGGATACCACACATATATATACATGGTATGTCCCATAAGTTCCCGGACTGGGTCCATAAAAAAATAAATAAATGAAAAATGTAAATAAATTTGACTGTTTATTATAGAAAAAATATCTGGGAACACGGTGGTACCATAATCGAGGCGGTACATTAGCGCGCGCCAAGGTCATTCTAATTTATTTAAAGGTCACACCTAGCGCTGCGGCGATTTTACGATGGAACAAAAATTGAAGCAGAGGATTTGCATAGAAATTTGTGTGAAACTTCAAATATCAGCAACCGAAACTTTTAAAATGCCTAATAAAGAATTCCCCAATGACCCCCCAAAAAGAACAACTGTTTTTGAATGACATTCTAGATTTAAAGCTGGCAGAATTTCTATTGAAGGTGATCCTCGGCAAGAACGCCCAAAATGTGCAAAAAATCACCGATTTGATAAAAGAAAATCCTCGAACCACTTTGCTGGAGCTAGAGCAAGACACAGGCATCTCTAAAACAACGATTGGAAGGATCGTAACCAAAGATTTGAAGCTCAAAAAGACTCCTGCAAAATTCATCCCAAGATTCCTCACTAATGAGCAAAAACTGTGTCGGCTTGCAACCTGTGAGAACATGTTGGAAATGACAAGAACGGATCCGGAATGGAAAGACAAGATAATCACAGGCGACGAGACATGGGTCTATGGCTATGACCCTGAAACCAAGCGTCAATATGCCGAGTGGAGAGGTCAGGGTGAGCCTAGACCCAAAAAATCCAGGATATTGAAATCCAGAAACAAGGTGTTGCTGGTCGCTTTTTTGGATAACAAGGGCATTGTTCATCACGAGTATCTTCCTGCAGACCAAACGGTTATTAAGGAAATGTATTTGGACATTCTTCGCCATCTAAGGGAAGCGATTCGAAAAAAAAATGCCAGAAAAATGGCCTAATGGTGACTGGATCCTACACCATAACATTGCCCGCCCTCACACAGCGCACTTGGTGACGAGTTTTTTTGGCTAAAAACGGGACAGAAATCCTACCTCAACCACCCTATTCCCCAGACATCGCACCAAATGACTTTTTCCTGTTCCCCAAACTTAAAGCAGTTCTAAAAGGAAGACATTTTGACACCAGGGATGACATAATAGAAAAATCGCTGTTGGCATTGAAGAGCATTCCAAAAGAGCTCTATAAAAACTGTTTCGACAATTTGGGGAAACGATGGCGCTGGTGCGTTGAAGCAAGGGGGGATTACTTTAAAAAGTTTTAATAATTTAAAAATATATATATCTTACCTTTTTTTTTTATGGACCCAGTCCGGGAACTTATGGGACACACCTTGTATATATATATGGTCATAGAGTATAATTAAATGAATAATAATATAGAAACAGAATGATATACTTATATTCTTCATCTGATTTAATTTGCAACAATTTGAATCCCCTTGATTGCTTACTAGTCTTGATTGTAAAATCAGGGGTAATTTCAACACTTTTATTTTTATCAATAAATTCATGGTAATAAGACCAAATATATAAATAGTGTGTGCTGTTCCGGTAACAGCATTGTTACCATTTTCAAACAAAAGTACTGAATATCACAATGGTAACAACACTCTTATCAAAACATCGCACACTATTTATGCATTTGGATTTGATCTTATTATCTTGTGTGGTGGTGCCTATCTCCATGGTTAAACCAATTCCTGAGGTCCTCTATTATCTTGTATTAATATATATTCCAAATTGTGCCTTTATCAATAAATTCTTAAATCTTTATTTAATTTAATTTGATTGACTCCTCTTACTCACTACCATGAAAATATGATCTATTTGTGTTTACAGCTTCAAGTTTTTTTAACAAATTATTTAATAGTAAGTCACAATCTTTTTTTTTTTTTTTTAAGAATTGAGTACACCTATTCCCCGAATTACACGGTAGATATGTTCCTGAGAAAAACGTGTAAATCGGGGGATAGGTGTACACAGAAATAAAAATAAAATGCATTGACAGGTTAAAATATGTAGTCAGCACATAAGCTCGGGATTCCTCGTGAGATGTGTACACAGCGCATGTGTTCAATCACAGTAGCATTTAGTATAGTGCGATAAAAACAAAAAAAAAACTTATTTGGAAACTGTGTAAAAGCGAAAACGTGTAAAAAAAGTACCGTGTAAATCGGGGGATAGGTGTACAGTAGAATCTCCCTTTAGCGGGCACCTCTCCCTAAAGGACACTTTGGCTTTGAAATTAGGTGTCCTTTACAGGGAGGTTTTACTATATTTCAAGCTTACATAAAAAGTCAATCTACAATATAGTATATCCACAAAATAAAATTTGTGTGTTATCAGATTCTGACATACCTAAAGCATATAAAAAATGTAAGTTTCCCTTTAGGTAACACTAGAATCACTTTTATTCTATTAAATATAAATATAAACTTGGGGGGGAAAATCCAAGGTAATAAGACCAAATCCAAATAAATAAATAGTGTGTGATGCTTCAGTAACAACGCAGTTACCAAAATGTCAAACACTATCAATTTATTTATATTTGGTCTTTTTATCTTGTAGTTCTCATCTATAATCTAAATTGTACCTCATCATAAATAAAATTTAGAGAAGCCTTTTTCATTCAAAAGAAATATCCTACAATTAACAGAATGGAAGAAAGAGGAAATATCAATGATATTTACAGATATGCTTTTAATTATATCTAAAATAGTGGGTTTATTCCACTTCTAATTCTAAGAATAATATTCTAGGGTTCAGAGAAAGCTATCTTCTTCTTATCTGCTATCTTGTTTTTACACACTTGATAACAGTAATTATTTAAAACATGCTGTGGTATATTTTCTCATTCAGTACTTTTGTCTGAAGATGGTAACAACACTGTTACCAAACACAAGGTAATTAGACCAAATCCAAATAAATAAATAGTGTGTGACGTTTCGGTAACAACGCTGTTACCGAAATGTCACACACTATTTATTTATTTGGATTTGGTCTTATTACCTTGTGTTTATAATCTATAATCCAAATCGTGCCTTATCAACACTGTTACCGAAATGTCACCCACTATTTATATATTTGGATTTGGTGTTATTACCTTGTGAATGTACATGAATAAAACATACTGAATATACTGAAACCATCATGTTAGGATTGACCTCATCTGAAGATAGGTTGGACAGAATGTGCCTCAGATTCTTTGAATCAATGACAGACCTACATTTATACCCAACATAAAGTTGGCCAGGCACTGGGACAATGAAGATTCTCTTTAATGATAAGACACAATTTGTGGATTATAGATTATAAACACAAGATAATAAGACCATTTCCAAATTAATAAATTGTGTGTGACTTTCCGTAACAGCGTCATTACCATCTTCAGACAAAAGTACTAAATGAATTGTCTGAAGATAGTAACAACGCTGTTACCGAAATGTCACACACTATTTTTTTTTTGGATTTGGTATTACAGTCGAACTTGGATAATTCGAACCCCAAGGGACCATAAAAAAATTCGAATTATCCAAAAATTCGAATTAAAGATGTTTTGAATAAAGGCTTAAGGCTTCTAGGGACCAAGATAAATATTCGAATTAAAGAGGTTTTCGAATTATCCAAGTTCTACTGTATTACCATGTGTTTAAGATTCTCTTCATTCAATCACCATTACATGTGTCTTCTTCTTTCTTATCTCCACTCAATCATATCAGAGCATCAAGCTTGGTGTCTACTGGGGATAAGTAGAGCTCATCAATGGATGAGTCAATACAGCCAATGATGTGGTGTGGGGTTGCAGGTTGACACTTAGTACATAGTGGGAAAACCTTGAAACCATTCTGGAAATTCATTGTCCGTAAAACTTAAGTCTGGAAATCAAAGACTGTTGTTTCCTTGGGAGGACAGAATTGATGTTTGTCCCTCCTACACTGTACCATTCATGTGCAGCATTAGATTTCCATTCCTGAAGGTATTGTGTTTTACATGTGTTGGTGTGTCTGTTGCTAGCTGTGTTAGGTGAAGCTTAGAAACTAGTTATCATGTGTCCATTACACATTTACACCAATGTGTAATGCTATTATGCATTTAGTGTTTTTATTTCCACTCTTTTATTGAAGATAAAATAACAATTTTTTAGAAGGAAGTACAACCACTTTTGTCCAACTGATTTGCATTGTCTTAAAAATAGTCTTTATCTACTAGAATTTTACTTTTTGATTTTACAATAAATTTGCTACAAACCCAAGGTAATAAGACCAAATCCAAATAAACAGTGTGTGACATTTCGGTAGCAGCATTGTTACCATCTTCAGACAAAAGTACTGAATGGAGGAATTATACCACAGCATGTTTTAAATAGTTACTGTTATCAACTGTGTAAACAAGATAGTAGTTAAGAAGAAGAATTTTCAGGGTTCTTAGAAAATGCTGTAGTAAAATGGTGTTTATAATCTATAATCCAAATTGTGCCGCATCATTTGCTACAAACTATTTTTGAAAATTATAAAAAAGTAGGGTGGATTCTGGGGAAAAAAAATTAAATTTTAAAATCATTTCGCTCTCCTGGCCTCACATGGCGATGAACCCCTGGCCACCCATCCCCCTCCAACAGTGCAATGTATATAGTGTTTTGTTTATATTCCGCTTTATGCGTCCATCAGTGGTCAAAAATCATCCATTTTGGTTAGCATCCCCATGAATAAAGATATTTCCTCCATCACCACACAACCATCATCTTCAGACAAAATCAGCTGTTACCAAAACATCAATAACTATCAATGTAACCTCACATGACCAACGTCAAGTTGAATTGTTACCATCTTGGTCAAAAAATCAGTTCTTCTAATTGAGTAAATGAATCTTGCTAATGACAAAAGGATTTTCCATTATTTTATTACCCTGATCCACACTAGAGTATTTGTTGTTTCTTATCCCCTTGTGTAAAGATTACACAAATTCCATGAGTTCATGCTCCTTGACCTGTTTTATGATAAGCAGCGGCCTCTCCCAAAGGTCCTGTTTAGTGCATCTAATGCAATGTGTTCTGGAGCTGCAGGTACCAAGCTACATGATGGACAAGTGGGGTAGATTTTGTTGTTATCTTTTATCTTCAATGGCTTGAGATGGCCTGTTCTAAATCTTGTTAGTGTTGTTTGATGCTGTCTATTTCTGAGGTCCAGAGCTCCTCCTGGGTCCATTCCACTGTACCAACTGTGCTTAGGTGGGATGCTCCAGTTCTTGTTTATTTTTGTTTTGGCTACTGTCTCTATTTCTTTAAAAGTAAGTTTATTTTTCTATGGCATTGAGTATTTACTTAAGAATGAAAATATTTTTTTATAAAAAAAATATAAATTCTTTCTCATATATATATATTTTTTTTTGTGTATTAACAGCTGTAAAAAGGAAATCATCCTACAATAAAGGTAAGTAGCCAATTGAAGAATAAATAAATTGGGTAATATATTGGCAAAGCTGGGACTTTCAGTTACAATGTAAACCTTAATGTTAGATAATGGGGCTATATACATGTATATATGTGGCTTATTGTTGTCATCACTAGTCAAGTTTTTTACTGGAGTGATATGCAAAAGTGTCAGCATTTTGATGCAGTATATTGTCCAGTATAACCTTTTCTTCTTGACAACCATCATGACTGGGTGAAGTAGAATGCCTTTGTCATTAAGACTGGAAGCACTACTCAGTAGCAGGCCGACTTAGCTCCAAAATAAATGGCCGCCTCTGACATAAGGAACAGACGCCATGTATAGCCGCTCCAAACATGGAGTACAAACGCTATTCATCCTTTATCCCTGGATTATGAACCCTTACAGGGTACTATCAGCCAAGCCAGCTGAGCTCAGGTATTTTAGTGCGCTTGTTACTGCTCCCCCTCCTCCTTTTTCATCCAAGCTTGGGACCGGCAAGGGTGGAGTCATATAACCTACTTAATTCAATCAACTATCAACATATTTCTGAATCCTCCAATCAAGTTACCTACTTTAATTCATCATCACCTTGGAGTGTGGAATTCAATAAGAGTTGACTGTAATTCTTTAAATTGTGTTTACATTTTGCCTTGAATAATTTCTATCATTTTAAATGATTTTAGCACCATTTTAAAATAATAATGTGTTTTATAAAACCCAGAAATCCAACAGAAGCCAAATTGTCCTCCTGTTAAAAGTGAGTTGTATTTTGTTGTTGATAATTGCTGTGTCAATACATATGGATTTTGTGGGAATGATGACGGATATACTGTGGAAATGTTAGGGCTATAACTTGTTGGTTGTGTGTTTATAGAAGTTCATAAAGAAGCTAGTAAAATTAAAAAAGGTATTTAATTAATATTAACATTTAAATATACTATAAACTAATAGAATAATAGTTTTGTTTAGTTTTTACATTTGAACCTTCCTCTAAAAGACCTAGTTTCAGAGGCAAAGTGGCCTTTAGGGAGGGATGCTTCTTGCAAGATGTCTCTCAATATGATAATTCCTAAAATAAATCAAATAATAGTAAATATGCAAATACATACTAATTGAATAAGAATATATTCTAACTAAAAACAATATGCAAAAATATCTGAATGTATATATATATATGTGTGTGTTATGATGCATTAGCATGCCATCTGTTATGAAAATTTGAAACTATTATAGATGCGTATGATTCTTTTACAAATAAAATAATTTCTACTGCCCTTACTGCAATGGAAAAATTAATGGGAGGGCCTGGCTCATCATTTTTTTTCCATTGCAGTAAGGGCAGTAGAAATTGTTTTATTTGTAAAAGAATCATCCACGTCTATAATAGTTTCGAATTTTCATATATATGTGTGTATATAGATTTTGAACAACAAAAAGTCGGTGGACGAGTGGGTAACACCCTCGATTCCCGACAGTCATGAACCAGGATTTGATCCCGCGTTAACATTTTGTTTAATATGTGAATGACCTTCACATATTATTCATTGTTTCAATTATCATGAACTAGGTTGCTCTTGCTGAGCGGTACCTATTAATGTGATTTTGAACCGATATAGATTTTGTAATAGTTTGGTATCAGGCGGCATTGTATTTGTTTTTGTTTTTTTTCTCCTGTAGAAGGGCAGAGATGCCCGAAAGCTTAAAACTGCTTTAACAAAATGACAAGAAACCCATCTCCAGAAACCTGTTGTTTAATTTACTAGAGAGTTGTGTTAGATAAGTTTGTTAATGAAAACTGTTCTTTCTAAAGAAGTGTCCTGACTATACAGCCTTTCACTGTTGCTTAAAATTTACATTTGAAGATATTGATGAAATATTAATTGGATATTTTGAATAAGAACATCCTTTCACTCCCACCGAAGGCCAAATATATATTCAATATGTGATGTTTTGGTAATGATATTGTTACCATCATTAACTGAATACTCTATTTTGACGATGGTAACATTGTTGTTGTTGTTACAAAAAAAAATCATAATACGCTTCTTATTTACTTGATAAAAGAAATCCGCCTTTACCGGCCCCAAACCCGGATGAAAAAGGAGGAGGGGGAGCAGTAACAAGCTTACTAAAAATCCTGGGCTCGGCCCGGCTGATAGTACCCTGTAAGGGCTCCAGGGATACAGGATGAGCAGCGTTTGTACTCCATGTTAGGAGCAGCTGCACATGGCGTCTGTTCCTCATGTTAGAGGCGGCCATTTCTTTTGGAGCAAAGTCGGCCTGCCACTGAGTAGTGCTCCCAGTCTTAATGACAAAGGCATTCTACTTCACCCAGTCATGATGGTTGTCAAATTTTTAGATAAGAAAGAAGAAGACTTGATAAAAGGAAGCTTACGACCTAAGAAGGGCTGCCTGTAAACTTCCTTTAATCAAGTAAAAAAAGAGTAATCATTTTTTGTATTTTGTAGAAATTGGCAATCCTGTAATAATGAATGTTGTTGTGTGTTTTATCAAAATGTTATATTATAAATTATTTTACTTACAATGGAACCTCATTATAGCAGCCTCTTTTATAACACAGCAACATGGTTATAACAACTTAATTCTAAGGTCCCAAGTTTTCAAAGTCCCATTGTGTTTCTAACACACAACAACATGATTATAATAACTTCAAAATATTGGTTATAACAAGGTTATATTCTCTTTAGATTTTTTTTTTCTTGTTACCATGGGGGGATTTTTAAGAGAGTTTGAAAGAATATGAGAAGACACTCTCACTAGAAGAAACCTCTCTAGAAAGAATAGTTTTCCTCAACAAAATTGCCATTTTTACATATAAGCAACTATCTTGTAAAAGAACACCTATCTCTAAAGGACATTTTTGCTCTGCAATGAGGTGTTGTCATTTAGAGAGAGGGGTTCCACTGTATAATATGCCCCCTTTTTCCCCTATATTAAAAAATGAAAATCAAAATTGGTGTTTGTTACTCTTTTCTTTCAACAACAACAACAACAAAAAGCCTTTATTTAGGGTCACTAACCCTATACAGGATTCACCAGAGGTATGCATAAGAACAAAGCAGTGAGACAAAGGAAACAACGATATAGACAGAAGAAAAAGAAAAAATAATAAATAAATAAATAAGAAAGAGAAAGAGGGAAGCAAGAAAAACAACACAAAAAGAGTAGCAGTAAGAAAGTGAGGAGTGAGTGTCACTTGGCCTTCTTCTGAGATATGGACTTGTGGAAACCATAAAACGCCGTAGCAATATACTTATTCTGGGTCATATTGTCAATTATTGATGGAAGTGAAGCACAGAGTTGCCCAGTTTTGAGCATAAGGGTTCTTCTTTCAGAGCAGAGCAATCAAAAATATAGTGAGTGATTTCATTTTTTAGTTTTAAATTACAGAAGGTACAAATCGCGTCCTCACCGCAGAGCATCTTGGTTACTCTTTTCTTTCAAAACTACTGAATAATGTTGGTATAGAGCTAAAGATTAATATAATAAGATGTAAATAAGTTATTCTTTCTCTCAAATCCTATACATATTAGCACCAAAACAAACAAATTTGCATATTTTGGACTTATAGAATGATTATTATGATAAGCGATGCACTTGTTTATCATCACTATCGCTACTAGTAATAAGAATAATACAGTAGAACTTGAATAACACAGGTCTACAAAAAAAACTTTTTTTTTTTGCACAAGAGAACCTGATGGTGTTTCTAGTGTAACTTTTCATGCTGAACTCAAAAATCTAATCAGAAATTTCCCATCACCCATGGTTTTTGCCTGACGATCTTTTTTTTAGTATTGGGATAAATACATGCATCCAACATGAAAGAGACTTACGAAAACATGAAACTGCTTTTGAAAAAGATAGAATATGAAAGATACGGTTGTAAAATATGCAGCAATTTGAAAGTCGTTGCTCTCTTGCGTGGATTACAGCTTGGATATACAAAATTTTGTTGTTTTCTGTGTGAGTGGGATAGCAGAGATAGGGAAAGGCATTACATTAAAAAAATCTGGCCAAACCGTAAAATCTTTACTCCAGCATATAAAAATATTGCAAATCTACCCCTGATCGATTCAGAAAATATTTACTTACCACCATTACATATTAAACTGGGATTAATGAAGAACTTTGTCAAGGCAATGGATCGAAATGCCAGTGGATTTGCCTACCTAAAACAAAAATTTTCTAGTATAAGTGAAGCGAAGATTAAAGAAGGCATTTTCGTTGGACCTCAGATTCGAGAATTGCAGCAGGATGGAAATTTTCAAAATAGTTTGAATGAAGTTGAAGCAGCAGCATGGAATTCCTTTAGAAACGTTTGCAAAAACTTCTTAGGAAGTGTCAAGGTTGAAAATTACCGAGACATAGTTAATGATCTGTTGCTTTCCTACAAGGCACTGGGATGTAACATGTCCCTCAAGATCCATTTCCTGCATTCACATCTAGATTTCTTTCCAGACAATCTTGGCGCAGTTAGCGATGAGCATGGTGAGAGGTTTCATCAAGCTATATCAAGCATGGAGAAGCGGTACCAAGGTAAATGGAGTCCCGCTATGCTTGCCGACGACTGCTGGGCACTCAAGAGGGATCTACCACAAGCAAAGTATAGAAGAAAATCCACTGTCACTGCTTTTCAATAATAAATATGTTTCGTTCATATATGCCTATATATTAACAATATTTCCAAATTCAAGTAGGTGTATCTCAGAAATATTGTGTAATAGAAAAAAACTAATGGTATATTTGGATTCAGGACATGTAGATAAGATGCTATTTCTTTGTGGACAAAGAAAAATATTGTTTGATAAACCAGTTATGTGACATTGTTTGCAATTTTTAGTGTATTTATCCCAATACTAAAAAAAGACCGTCACGCAAAAACCATAGGTGATGGGAAATTTCTGATTAGATATTTGAGTTCAGCATGAAAAGTTACACTAGAAACATAATCAGGTTCTCTTGTGCAAAAATCTTGTTGACCAGTGTAATTTAAGAGAGCATCTTTAATTCGAAAACATCTTCAATTTGAATATTTATCTTGGTTCCTAGAAATTTCTATAAATAGAATTTCCCTTTTTAATTTGAATTTTTGGATAATTTTTTTTTCTTTTTGGTCCCTTGGGATTTGAATTATCTAAATTTGACTATATAGAAAAAAATTCTTTTTTTTTTAAGAATAATAATGATACTTATATAGAATTCGAAACTATTTTAAAGGCGTAAGATTCTTTTTGAAATTAAACAATTTCTACTGCCCTTACTGCAATGGAAAAATTAATGGGAGGGCCTGGCCTTATTCTGATGCTGCACATGACTGGTACAGAGCAGGAGGGACAAGCACCGGTTCTGTCCTCCCAAGAGAACAACAGTCTTTGATTTCCAGACTTAAGTCTGGTCATCTACGGACAATGACTTTCCAGAATTGTTGCAGGGTTTTCCCACTATGTACTAAGTGCAATTCTCAGCCTGCAACCCCAAGACATATTATTGACTGTATTGACTCATCCATTGATGAGCTCTACTCTTCCCCGGCAGACACCATCAAAAGTCTCAAGCTTTACAAGCTTGATACCTTAGTGTGATTGAGTGGAGATAAGAAAGAAGAAGAGAGGGTATCAAGCTTGTAAAGCTTGTTGATGGTGTCTGCCTGGGAAGAGTAGAGTTCATCAATGGATGAGTCAATACAGTCAATAATGTGTTTTGGGGTTGTAGGTTGAGAGTATAATCATATTTTAACTGACTATAATTCAACAACCAAATATTCTGAACATTTGAAGTGTTGAATTAAAGAAATGTATTGTACTGTAGTTACAAAATCTTACTTATTTTAACCATTGTGTGGATGTTATCTAGTTGATACAGAGAAAGGAGGCTATGGTAACTATAACTAATTTTATATACTTGGTAAAAGAGGAATAATAAGGCACAATTTGGATTATAGATACATGAAAATAAGACACAAGGTAATAAGACCAAATACAAATAAATAAATAGTGTGTGACGTTTCGGTAACAACGCTGTTACTGAAACGTCACACACTATTTATTTGGATTTGGTCTTATTACCTTGTGTTTATATGTATACCAGTTTGCCTTATATTAATTTTTTTTATATGCATATTTTATTTTTGAGATTGATTGAAATTGCAGATATGTATATGAGACAAAATATAAATGGTCTGCAATAAATTTCTTTTATTGGTGTAAACTGGTGAGCTTTCGAGTTCTCTTAGCTATTTCTCAAACCTGATACAAATAAATTCCATTCTATGATTGTATCTATTTTACAACCTATTTTTGGAGATTAAAACGTATTTATGTGGGATGCATATTGGCTTCTTTTTAAGATAAAATAATTTTCTACTGCCTTTAATGCAATGATAAAAATAAATGGGAGGGCCTGGCTCATCAATGGTAAACCCTCCCAGCAGTTTCTCCAGTTTAATCTACCATATCGTAAAACAAGGTAATAAGACCAAATCCAAATAAATAAATAGTGTGTGACGTTTTGGTAACAGCATTGTTACCATCTTCAGACAAAAGTACTGAATGACATCATTAAACAAACAGTACTGTACAGTACATTACTGTACAGTACATTACTGTACAAACTACAAACAGACACAAAAGTACCTCATTCAGTACTTTTGTCTGAAGATGGTAACAACACTGCCGAAACGTCACACACCATTTATTTATTTGGTCTTATTACCTTGTTTTATAATCTATAATCCAAATTGTGTCTTATCTACCATATCGTAGTAATATTGTAATTTGCTGCCTATATCGATACTGAAGATAAACTCTGGTAAAAATATTTTAAACTAATTAGGGACATGAGCTTTGAAGACAGTAGAAATACAAATAATTATAAACATACTTTTTAAGCATTGCTCTTTATTTTTATCTTTGCTAGAAGGTGAGTAGAAGAAATAAGAAGAAACAGATACGCATTAGAAATAATTTAAATTTCCAATAACAGATGTCATGTTTTACAACCTATTCTGTTTGTCTTTAGAAAAGAAGATGAAAATTGTAGAGGACCACTGATTTGCATAAATATCTCCTACAGCTCGTCATTTTATATCATTGGAACATGTTCATCTATAAGGCAAGTGGTGCTAGATCAATCTTCAGGAAGATATCTACCTGGCACCACTGCTACATAGACAACAGCAACATAACTATATTCTTAAAATGTCAATAAACCATGTTTATATCATATATATATGTTTTATATATCATATATGTGTGTGTTATATATTTATTATCTTTTTAAAACTCTTTTGATGGGGAGTCATGAGGGGAAAATTGTGAAGAAGACGGTTTTTCATAAAAATAATTTAATATGAATTAATTTGTAATTATATGTATTACTTTTAATTTATTTCTGATAATTTTTAATATTTAATTCCTAAATATTCAAAGAGATATTTATCCTCTAAAAAAAAATGAAGATATTTAGGTTAAAATTTTGGCTGACTTCAAATAAAAGTGTATCATTTATGTTTGTTGGGTTTTGCTGTTTCTTTTCTTTTCACACCATTCTAACAAAATCATATATACATAAGTGTATAATCTCTGAAAAGTAAAAAATCCTCTGTAATACATATAAATAATGAGCAAAATGGCTTCTGAGGGTTAGTTTCTTACTAAGGTTCAGCTGGCCCGGCTGATAGTACCCTGTAAGGGCTCCAGGGATACAGGATGAGCAGTGTTTGTACTCCATATTAGGAGCGGCTGCACATGGCGTCTGTTCCTCATGTCAGAGGCGGCCATTTCTTTTGGAGCTAAGTTGGTCTGCCACTGAGTAGTGCTCCCAGTCTTAATGACAAAGGCAGACACATTCTACTTCACCCAGTCATGATGGTTGTCAAACAGACACCATCAACAAGCTTTACAAGCTTGACACCCTAATATGATCGAGTGGAGATAAGAAAGAAGAAGTTTCTTACTTTATTGTAAATTCATCTCAAGTTTTTTGGATATCACAAATCCTTCTACAGAAGAAGTACATGACTCATATACTCCTGTAGAAGGGTTTTTGATACCCAAAAACTTGAGATGGATTTACAATAAAGTAAGAAACTCGCCCTCAGAAGCCATTTTGCTTATTATTCAAGTACAGTATAACCTCGTTAATTCGACACACCCCAATTCGACACTCGGCGATAATTCGACCATGTTCTGATGTCCCGACCTCCGGCCTATCAAATAACAAACCGTAATTCGACATATCGATAATACGACACCTCCGATAGTTCGACCATTTTAAAATTCTAATTTCGACAGTTGAATGTTTTTTACTTACAACTTTCCGCTAAAAAGGTATTACGGCGGCGATCGGCGGGCGCCGATAAGATCGCGCGCGCGCACTTTTGGTTCCTGATTAGTTTAAGTTTCACTTTGCAGTGCCGTTGCTCAATGTCTCGAGTGTTATTGTTATTGTTTTTTTGTTTTTTTTTACGCTGGGATTTAGGCTTCGTGCGCTAATTAACAATAATATTTTATTTTTAAATTTCAGCATTAAAATATTTTAGTTATTTTAAAATTTATAAATAATTTCCTTTTAAATAAATAAATCTTTATAAAATGTAGCTACAATGATTATGATAACATTTTATTTCAATATTCCATTTCCATATTATTATAAAATATTTAAACAAAAAAATCAATAACACCTGCAGCAGCAGTGGATGACTTTAATACATTAAAATTTATTTATTAAAAGACATTTCAGAGGAAGAAAGGCATGCATGTTTTTTCAAAATGACCATCTGGAATACATCCTGAATAGGATTTCAGTGCAAAAACAGACATCTATAAAGGAATTTTTAAAAAGATCTTCATGATTATTTTTAAATAATATTTTAAAATTTTCTTTTATTTACCATATTTATTTCCTTTCAACTGCTATATTTTTCAATTAGAATAAAATATTATTTAATATATTTAATATTTTAATAAGGTCTTTAGAGTTAATATTTGATTATATTACTGAAAAGAAACACATTACCAGTAAATTTATTTGTTACAATTATTTATGTTTCTAAAATATGTATTAATGCCATTTTGTCACTGATACTAAAAGTTAATCATGAAAATAAAATAAAACACACAATGGTTTCAATTAATATCATTAATTTATATTACAAGGCTATTTTTAAAAAATATTATTTTAGCGAGTTAGATGATTACCTAATCATCTAACCTTAATTCAACACTTCCTTTAATTCAACCGAAAGCTCTGATCCCTTGGGGTGTTGAATTAAAGAGGTTCGACTGTATATCATCTAATAATTAAAATTACACATTTTTAATTGAATTCTTAACATATTACATGCTTTCTTGAGATGATCAATTTGTAAAAATGTTAGGATATCATTTTGTGATGATGTATTACTTGAGCTATCCCAAACAATCCTCAAGCAAATAAATTGAACTTGGAATCTTCTAATCCCATTGTTCCATAGGGTCCAAAGTTTCCTCAAAAATCCTTATTGTAAACCTAAGCCCACACACTATTTATTTATTTGGTCTTATTTTATCTTGTGTTTCTAATCTATAATCCAAATTGTGCCTAATATCAAATCCCAATTGTTTCCATCATAGTTAAACAACAAGAGGTGTGTGTCAAAACTTAGAAAACACACCAGCCTTTATCTTTAAAATGATTTCTCAGCCTCAAAAAATTCTATTTTAATATACATGTAATTGGTAACTCATTTCACGTCAACTTGTAGGAGCCATTGCATTAGCCAAAAATGTACAAGACTTTGGTATTATTGTTGGTTTCCACTACACCATATTATATACACTCATAAACTTAAGGAAATGGAAAGTCTTTGATGTCGCTTTTGTTCACATCTTGTCTTCAATAAAGGTCACTGTAATATCTTTCAGATTTATTGTCTGAATCCCGATATACATGCTAAAAGGTACAACTTCCTTAAGTTTTGTCCATGAGTGTATCTACACTTGGTTATCTTGTGTCTTCAATAAAGGCCACTGTAATATCTTTCAGATTTATTGTCTGAATCCCGATATACATGCTAAAAGGTACAACTTCCTTAAGTTTTGTCCATGAGTGTATCTACACTTGGTTATCTTGTGTGTCTTCAATAAAGGTCACTGTAATATCTTTCAGATTTATTGTCTGAATCCCGATATACATGCTAAAAGTGTTGCGTTCCCGGTTTGGATAGATGAAAAGGGAGGATACACGATGTGACTTATTAAAGTTTCCTTACTTAAGTATATATATATATAGTAATTTAGGCCAACAACCCCATGTATATAACCCGCAGCAAGACCTTAATGTTGTATAATAGAAGCACAGCTGTCAATGATGCACTATCGACATATGTCTTTACATCATCACATGTAATGCAATTTGTGCAAACAGGATAAATAAAGAAGAAAAAAAAAAAAAAAAAGGGGGGGGGGGGGAAACTCTGTAATTGATTAAAAGTTTGAGTTAAAGCAGGGATCGAGCATATAATATTGTCAGAACAAAGGTCTAAAGATGGAAACAACCACGACACTAGTATACAATTTCATCAGACAACCCATGAAATCGTTATTAAATTGGGCAATCTATAAAAGACTCCTTCTGGAGGTTTAGCAACCCACTGAAGACGCTGGGAGCTATTTCATAGAGGAAAATTATAGCAACAGATCTCTATAATTTCTACAGATCAACTGTAAATAGATTCATATTAAGGCATTTTTATAGCCCAAATAACAAAAACAATAGTCAAACATACAAATCTGTTTGCATCATGCCGTACCCTCCTAACAGCGTAAAAATAGCCCGAGGAATCAGAAAATATGGTATAATGGTAAATATGATGGAATAACGCACTGAAACACATAAAAGTACAAACATTACTAAAACCTGACAGATAGATACCCTCAAAATAGCCCTAATAAAGTCGTAATTTAGCAACTGTTGCTGTGTCAATATATCACAGCAAAGATATAGTACACAACTCTATTTCAACAGAGTCGGTTGTTCTATAATTTGTACACTTTGTGAAATTAAGGTGTGGGGGGTAGTACCATAAAGCAAAAGGAATGAAATATGTATGAGAGGAAACAAGAAAATTTCTCTAGATATTTATTTAAATAAATTAAAATTTGGGAACATGTCTATACTGACGAGATATGCTATTTACATAGTAAAATTTAGATAGAGGTGACCTGAAGTTACTTTATAGCCCTTTAGGGCCCATGCGAAATCTAGGTTGGTTACTACACAAAAAGAGGGGGGGGGCGCTAAGTCATAATGACAAATGGCTTACCTTTTCTCGAAAGTGCCGGCAAAGGTCTGGTCTCCCGTCTGAAGGCTGTCCTCTCACTGAGCGACTCAGATTGAATCTGCCTTTTGGTAAAAAAAAAAAAACCCTCTTTTATTCTTGTCTCTCTCCGTTTTCATTCGCCGAAAGAAACACCAATCAAAATGGCCAACGGCTCCAGTATACAATTTCATAGACGCCCCAGGCCTCTCCCATCAAAATAGAACATATAGTATTACCAAAACAAAAAAATCTAAAGAGAGAAACAGCCACGGCACTAGTGTAGAATTTCAGACCCCAGGCCCCCCCTCCACATGGATTGAAATACTATCCTCCCTTTTCTCGGGACGGTATATATATCGCCCCCGTCTTGGCTAAAAATCGACCCAGGCCCCTTTTACCTGGACTGTAATGTGATGCTTCCTTTTTTTCGGGAAGGATATTTATAAGGCTTAGTCTTTTAGAAATCTTCCTTCTCCATTTTTTTCTGGTCACCTCTACCTAAATTTTTGATGAGGGGAATATATGTACATAGGAAACAACAGTTTCCAGCTCGGATGTCTCTGGATGTCTTCTTCTCCACCAGGCATCAGCTTTCGGCATGGAAGTCTGGTGTCACCAAGTGTCTAAGTTTCTGGGCAAAAAAAATGGTCTGTAAGTCTATGTGGGAGGGAAGCCATGTATCCATTTGATTTCATTATACATACGCCTTCTGTTGGGGTATGGTTACAAAAACGTGCCCCAACAAAAGGTACAACTTCCTTAAGTTTTGTCCATGAGTGTATCTACACTTGGTTATCTTGTGTGTCTTCAATAAAGGTCACTGTAATATCTTTCAGATTTATTGTCTGAATCCCGATATACATGCTAAAAGGTACAACTTCCTTAAGTTTTGTCCATGAGTGTATCTACACTTGGTTATCTTGTGTGTCTTCAATAAAGGTCACTGTAATATCTTTCAGATTTATTGTCTGAATCCCGATATACATGCTAAAAGGTACAACTTCCTTAAGTTTTGTCCATGAGTGTATCTACACTTGGTTATCTTGTGTGTCTTCAATAAAGGTCACTGTAATATCTTTCAGATTTATTGTCTGAATCCCGATATACATGCTAAAAGGTACAACTTCCTTAAGTTTTGTCCATGAGTGTATCTACACTTGGTTATCTTGTGTGTCTTCAATAAAGGTCACTGTAATATCTTTCAGATTTATTGTCTGAATCCCGATATACATGCTAAAAGGTACAACTTCCTTAAGTTTTGTCCATGAGTGTATCTACACTTGGTTATCTTGTGTGTCTTCAATAAAGGTCACTGTAATATCTTTCAGATTTATTGTCTGAATCCCGATATACATGCTAAAAGGTACAACTTCCTTAAGTTTTGTCCATGAGTGTATCTACACTTGGTTATCTTGTGTGTTTTCTATAAAGGCCACTGTAATATCTTTCAGATTTATTGTCTGAATCCAGATATACATGCTAAAAGGTACAACTTCCTTAAGTTTTGTCCATGAGTGTATATACACTTGGTTATCTCGTGTGTTTTCTATAAAGGTCACTGTAATATCTTTCAGAGTTATTGTCTGAATCCCGATATACATGCTAAAAGGTAAAACTTCCTTAAGTTTTGTCCATGAGTGTATCTACACTTGGTTATCTTGTGTGTCTTCAATAAAGGCCACTGTAATATCTTTCAGATTTATTGTCTGAATCCAGATATACATGCTAAAAGGTACAACTTCCTTAAGTTTTGTCCATGAGTGTATATACACTTGGTTATCTCGTGTGTTTTCTATAAAGGTCACTGTAATATCTTTCAGAGTTATTGTCTGAATCCCGATATACATGCTAAAAGGTAAAACTTCCTTAAGTTTTGTCCATGAGTGTATCTACACTTGGTTATCTTGTGTGTCTTCAATAAAGGCCACTGTAATATCTTTCAGATTTATTGTCTGAATCCAGATATACATGCTAAAAGGTACAACTTCCTTAAGTTTTGTCCATGAGTGTATATACACTTGGTTATCTCGTGTGTTTTCAATAAAGGTCACTGTAATATCTTTCAGAGTTATTGTCCCGATATACATGCTAAAAGATACAACTTCCTTAAGTTTTGTCCATGAGTGTATCTACACTTGGTTATCTTGTGTGTCTTCAATAAAGGCCACTGTTATATCTTTCAGATTTATTGTCTGAATCCCGATATACATGCTAAAGGGTAAAACTTCCTTAAGTTTTGTCCATGAGTGTATATACACTTGGTTATCTCGTGTGTTTTCTATAAAGGCCACTGTAATATCTTTCAGAGTTATTGTCTGAATCCCGATATACATGCTAAAAGGTACAACTTCCTTAAGTTTTGTCCATGAGTGTATATACACTTGGTTATCTCGTGTGTTTTCTATAAAGGTCACTGTAATATCTTTCAGAGTTATTGTCCCTATATACATGCTAAAAGATACAACTTCCTTAAGTTTTGTCCATGAGTGTATATACACTTAGTTATCTCGTGTGTTTTCTATAAAGGTCACTGTAATATCTTTCAGAGTTATTGTCTGAATCCCGATATACATGATAAAAGGTACAACTTCCTTAAATTTTGTCCATAAGTGTATATACACTTGGTTATCCTGTGTGTCTTCAATAAAGGTCACAGTAATATCTTTCCGAGTTATTATCTGAATCCAGATATACATGCTAAAAGGTAAAACTTCCTTAAGTTTTGTCCATGAGTGTATCTACACTTGGTTATCTTGTGTGTCTTCAATAAAGGCCACTGTTATATCTTTCCGAGTTATTATCTGAATCCAGATATACATGCTAAAATATACAACTTCCTTAAGTTTTGTCCATGAGTGTAAGATACCCCTCAGTTACACAGGAAAATATGGATGTAACTTTACATTGAAGATCATTCCACCAGAAATCTCAGATTTGCTGACACTCCAAGAATATAGCTCTCCATGTTACCTAGCATCAAACATGGATTTACTTCAACAACAATCCTGACAGGTTATGGTTACATTCAGACAGACTATGCAAATATATTGAAAGAAGATCCAATCTGTCTCCAAAGTGAAGACCAAACCGTGGACCAGCTCCTTTTCACCTGTCCATCCTTCAAATACCAAAGATTCCAGATAGCCATCCTCATACGTATCACGAAACTAAGTCCAGCATCCTAGGAAAATCTCCCAAGAAATAAACCTGCTTGGCGGCCACCTCATGAATTGGACCTACATTTGCATTGTAAATAAAACAAGAAATAGACAGTGTTTCGGATACGATCACTGTCTCACTAACAAAGCTCGGAAAGCTTGCCGCATCCTGGATATGTTTGGCATTATCTAAATAGTTGTGGCAGAGCTTGACTATATTTTCTTGCCAGACTTCTGGTCTCCAACCGAATTGAAGCCTATATGCTTCCCCAAAAGTGCCCACAACACCAGAAAGGCTTACAAATATGTAAATCTTCTGGCTGAATAAGCAAATAAAGAGAGAAATTTACATAACCGGCATCTCCAGACCCAGTGTTGTATATATATATATTAATTAATTGTTACCATAGAGTGTGTATAAGTTGACAGGTAAATAGGTGCTAACTGTAACAGAAAAAGTTCCTTTGTTTATTATTAGTTTCTCTTTTATATTTGTTCTCTCTCTTGTAAATCAATAAATATAATGTTTGTTTAATATTTTTTTGGAAACAGTTTCATTAAAATTTCTAAGCAAAGTCAACAGACAGGCATGAAGGAAAACCCAGGTATTTATCAACTTCCTTTCTGTATGTGGCTTCAGGAGTTATAACCTAATAAATGAATCCCCCTCATCTATCAACCTTGTAGATGTGTAACCACCTTATCCATATAAACATTGACTCTTTTTTTAAATAATAATAATATTGTGTTGCAATTAAGAATCTTCTATATCCATTACACAATTGTACTAGGATTTATTTATCCCCAAAATTGAATGAGAGAGTTAATAGTCATTTTAAGAATCTATAAAAAAAAGTCCCACTCACTGAATTTACATAAATTTTTATTAAAATCAAAAAAGGCATATCCTGACCAAGTTCGCGTTAACTTTCAGATGGCAGAGCGCGATCTAGTGGAACAGAATTCAATGGATTGGCCAAATATCTGTAAATATGTTAAATCAACGTTTAGTTGATTTCTTTTCCACTAGATGGCGCTCTGCCATCTGAAAGTTCGTGTGAACGTGGTCAGGAAATGCCTTTTTTAATTTTAATAACAAACACCTGACCCTTTTTTTATTATTATTATTATTAATAATTTTCACATATATTTTTTATATTTATTAAACTATGAAAAATATTTACATATTTTCTAAATATATACAATTAACGATTTTTATGTGATAATATACACACAATAAAAATATATTTAAATACAATATATAGTGTTCTCTATAATTATACAAAAACTTGCATAAAAATGACTACACTGCCTCTTCATAATATCCTTTGATATCATGATTAAAATCTATAAACTAATTTTGATACTCCCAAATTTGAAATTTTCGTTAGTATTATAACCAAAGAAATATAACTGATATTGACTGTTTACACAATAAATAGTTTTTTTTTTTTTTCCTCATTCTGCTGAGATGACTCAGAAATAATAAAACGATTAGAGATCCTCATTAAGATTAAAGAAAAAAAATCTCGTCTTCTTAACTTTAATATATCGGAGACATTTCACAACTGGTAGATGATTACAGGTGAGAAGCTAATAGATTTGAGTTAAAAGACGATCCATTTTTAATATATTTTATGTATAGGTTTTTAACTTTTAATTAGATAATTTTAATTTATATTTAGACATTTTTCATTCTAATTTAGACATTTTTGTATCTAAATGTGTATAAATTAAAATGAAAGTGTCTAAATTAAAATGAAAAATGTCTAAATATAATTTAAAATTGTCTAATTAAAAGTTAAAAACCTATATATGGGTATATACTATTTAAAATATATTTTACTATGTATATATATGCGAAAATGTGAAATATATATTGTAATATTTTAATTGGTATTTTAACAAATCACAATGTAATTCTTATTATTTATTTCCCCAAATAGTGTCAATTTTTTTTTTTTTTCAAATAAATTAGAAAATTTTTTTAACAACGTTTTTTATCTTCACTGATTTTTTAGTCCTAAAGGAACCAAGGTTAATTAAATAATTAATAATAATCTATTTCAAAGTTTTGCTAGATTTTTCTAGTAAAAATCTATTTCTTCAAAACAGCGTTTATGCTGCGATTTTTACCTATAGTAAGTATTTATTAAATATAACATTTAATATGTATCCACGAGTGTTGGCTTAAGTGGAACAAACTGTTCCCTCTTTTGTCTACAGATGGCGCACTGAAATACTTTGGCCCTTTGCTGGATTGTAGCGATGGTTATAGGTGTTATTTTACTGGAGAATCTTGGCAAATAGAGGTTACTAGCTGTAAATATACCAGTTTTATTTTTCTAAACTTGTGTAAACTTTCCATTGATTTTTATCTGCTTAGCGATATGTAAAAGAAAGGCTATGAGAGAGAAAAAGGAAAGATCAATAAAAGAGAAATTTTTTGTTAGTCATCTGTGTTCATCTTCCAATATAGATTGGCCAATCTTCTGATCAGTCCTATATAAACCTTCTCTAGTGTTAAAGATGACAGATACTGCAGGAGGGAAGGTAGTTCCTGTGCTGTGGCTTCCAGCAGCTGTGGTTAGTGTCACATGAATAGGGAATTTGTCCCCATTTGGTAATCCACAGAAGGATAAAATGAAGATTTTTGCGCATTTTTAGACCTCTTTCCTCTTTTCATTATTTCCCAGTGGATGATTCTACTTTCGTTCCATAAAACGAATTGCATTACCTTCTTACAGCTCATTTTGCTTCAGCAAACACAAAAATTTTAACACGTTCATAGATATCATAGTTAGTTCGTATATATTATATCTTTGTTGTTATCAGAAAGTTTGAAGGATCCATCCAGGTACCTGACGTCGATCTTGACCCACTCTCGCTGCAGGGCCTTCTTTAGGGACTCCAAACTTTTGTAACGAGAAGAAGAGACATTTTAATCCAAGTAACTCCACAAGGAAAAGTCCATCAGGTTTAGATCCTGGAAGTTTGAAGGCCACATGTCTTTGCTGACCGGTGAAGTGTTGTCGAGCCCATGAAAGCTGACAGTTCTTCAGAATGATGTCATGGTAGACTTGGGAGTCGATTTTGACATTTTGATCAATGAAAACCAGCGGGTCTCGCCTTCAGAAGTGACTCGGGCCCAGACCATGACATATTTCGGGAGGGAACTTGAGCCTCGTGTGCATCTGCAAGCTTTGTTTCCTGGAGGCAGAAGCTGAGGGTGGTTTTGGTAATTGTGTGCGATTTCAACTGTGAAAGTCTTCACCTCGTCCACACAATGTAAGAAAGCCTGCCCACTTGGATCATTGAGAGCAACTTCTTTGCCTTGTCCAGGCCATTCTTCATTGCAGTGTAGCTTCTGAAAGGGTTTCCCCAGGTAAAGACGATATCTGTGAAGTCCCAAGTCGCGTTTCATGATATTCTGCCCTCTTTCATTAGAGATTCCTAGGTCAGAAGCGATGTGATTCATATTGACGCCGTCATTTCGGGCAATCCTTTTCTTTATGATCTTCCTGTTGCAGAAGTGCTGACCTTCCTTTAGCGGCTCGATTTTGGAAGCACTCCATGATGTCCTCGCTCTTGGTGTTGCTTTACAATCCTCCTAACAATTCTGGTATTGATCTTGAGCGGGCGAGCGATGTGTGAAGGGAAGACACCTTCTTGGTCATGCGCAGCCGTAGCGCGATGAGGGGGAGAAGGACGCATATTAAAAAATAAAAGACATTGGCATCTTTGCTTTCTAGGCACACAGCTTATTAACATTAGCCTTTTGAAACACCACGAATTCACGCGCCCACGCGCTTTAATTACTGTTTTTAAGTTCAAAAATAAAAAGGACCATACTTTTCAGCCACCCTGTATAACCAAAAATTAGGTAGCACTATCATCATGACATCTCATTATCGAGTACAGTATATAACTTTATTATATATTATGAGTAGTAAAAATTTTAAATGTAGGAATGAAACCTAATGGTAAATTGAACTTCACAATTGATGCTTCCTACTCCAGAACCTGATTAGCTATAGAGAAAATTTTCAATTTATTGAGCTCTAAATATTGGAAATGTTGATGTAATGGCTTGAAAATTTAGATCCTAGGTACAAGTAAGGAAAGAAACACTCTGGGAACAATATATGTAAGTCAACCTGCCCAAATGGTTTAATATAAACAAGAGGGTAGCTTTGAACTAAAACTAGAGTGTATATAATTTTATTAATTACTTAATCAAAATTCTCAAATTTAAATCTGATCTTCATGCTTTAAAAAATTAAAATATATATCATATAGAGAATCCCTGGGTGTAAGGGGGGGGGTCGCATACACGCAAAGTGCCTATTTCCCTGACTACCATGTACATTAACTGACTAGTACAGACTGGTAACTAACAGTTATAAACCAGGAATGAGCGGTTTAATAATAAAAAAGAATTAATCAGAAAGTTTCATGCTGGACTCGAGTTTGGGAGGTTCGCCAAAGATATAAGATTGAGGTGGATTAGTCCAAATACTAGGGTGGCCTGCACTCTGCATTTCCCTCAGGAAAGCAGGATAGCTGAAAAAGAGGTATTCCACTGCTTGTGGTTCATTCAAAGCAATGAGTCCAGGTTGATTCTGTGCAGGATGCTCAGGTGAAAGGTCTGCCTTGATATAATTTATGTTTACCATGACAATCGTTAGAGTGACCACTCAGCTGTGCACAGTTTATTGCAGGTTGGTGACAAAAATCTAATATGAGATGTTCTAGACAGGTCTTGTACTCCCCAACCCTTTTTTTTTCAATCTGTAAGAGTTCACAGGCCTGATAATCCTTGATAAAAACAACTTTTTACTCTTTGAAATCATATTTGCGCTTATTAAAATACTAGCGGACGTACCCGGCATTGTTGAGTTATAACAGATAAATTAGAATATTTATCTTGATTATTTTTAGGCGAAAAGTTATTTCAGAAATTTTATTTGCTAGAAACCTTCCCAGTACTATACTAAATAACTTCCCAAAGTTTCATGGCGTTCCAATGAGTGGTTTGGTCAGGCATAAAGGACAGACAGACACACACACATACATTCATTTTTATATATATATATATAGATTATAACCCGGACAACGCCCGTGTTGTTTACCCGACTTACAACGGTGATCCTTAGGTCGCTGGTTCAAATCCTCCGGCTCGAGGGAGCCGGCGAGCACGTGACCTCCCTGTGCGCGCGCATCCGTGACAGAGGCCGATGAGGAAAGACGGTCGTGACTATATATATATACTAGACGAATGACCCGGGCAACGCCCGTGTTTTACCGATTGAATGTTTTTATTCAAATACTATTTGTTACAATTATAAATTGGAGCCGTGGATGTCACTCTTGTGAAACGTCCCGCTCCAAACTTTACATGTACATTAGGTCAGCTGGTATTACCCCTCATTTTCACCGCTAGAGGCGCGAGCGAATTGACTTTTTGTAAATATACATAATTATAAAGATAGAAGCTTCTATAGAAGATAATGATCATAATGATGATGCGCGCGCATCCGTGACAGCGATGAGGAATTGAGGAAAGACGGTCGTGACTATATATTAATGACGAATGACCCGGGCAACGCCCGGGTTTTACCCAATTAAATGTTTTTATTCAAATACTATTTGTTACAATTATAAATTGGCGCCGTGGATGTCACACTTGTGAAACGTCCCGCTGCAAACTTTGTGTCTGAGAAGCGATATTTTTATAGAAAGATGATCTGGCTTTTGTTTTCTGCTCGAATGAATGTTTTTCTGTTAGAATTTTGTTCCTGCGTACAAAATAATGAACTGGTTTCACCCGTGGTCTCTGCTTTTTGGAATTTTTCCCGATATAATTTTGTATCTGATAATCAAACATGATACAGCAATATCGTCATCATCATTTTATGACTAAAAATATATAGTTTTAATAATTGATTTATATATTTTTTTAAATAGCCTATCGTCTTCCCGTATTTTTTACCTATGTATGGAAATTTTGGTTTGAATTATTGAACTACTGCGAATTTGTATACCGGACATACAAACAAACATATGAACAGACAAACATTCATTTTTATATATATAGAATTTACTCTTCATTGTTGGCTTTTTATATTATATTTACTCTTCATTGTTGGCTTTTTATCCTACATTCACTCTGTTGGCTTTTTATATTACATTTACTCTTCATTGTTGGCTTTTTATCTTACATTCACTCTTCATTGTTGGCTTTTTATATTATATTTACTCTTCATTGTTGGCCTTTTATCTTACATTATTCTTCAAGGTTGGCTTTTTATATTACATTCACTCTTCATTGTTGGCTTTTTATCTTGCATTCATTCTTCATTGTTGGCTTTTTATATTACATTTTCTATTCATTGTTGGCTTTTTATCTTACATTCACTCTTCATTGTTGGCTTTATATCTTACATTCATTCTTCATTGTTGGCTTTTTATATTGCATTCATTCTTCATTGTTGGCTTTTTATATTTTATTTACTCTTCATTGTTGGCTTTTTATCTTACATTTATTCTTCATTGTTGGCTTTTTATATTATATTTACTCTTCATTGTTGGCTTTTTATCTTACATTTTATCTTCATTGTTGGCTTTTTATATTACATTTACTCTTTATTGTTGGCTTTTTATCTTACATTCATTCTTCATTGTTGGCTTTTTATATCATATTTACTCTTCATTCTTGGCTTTTTATCTTACATTCATTCTTCATTGTTGGCTTTTTATATTATACTAATGATGATGCGCGCGCATCCGTGACATGAGGAATTGAGGAATTGACGGTGAAAGACGGTCGTGACTATATATGTTGATTATATTATATTTACTATTCATTGTTGGCTTTTTATCTTACATTCACTCTTCATTGTTGGCTTTATATCTTACATTCATTCTTCATTGTTGGCTTTTTATATTGCATTCACTCTTCATTGTTGGCTTTTAATCTTACATTCATTCTTCATTGTTGCACGGTCATGACTATATATTAAAAACTAAAAACTCTTCCGGTGTACAACTTATGAATAAACGTATCATTAAATGGAAGATAGGTATCTTTTATTTGTAAACGTTACGAGCTTTCGGGCAAACGCCCTTCTACAGGTTTGACAGAAATTAAGACGAGAGAGCGACCTATATACAAGGGATGATTTACATAATAAACAATTTTTATAACTTAGCAGTAAGAATTTTTAATTTTTAATAAGTAACTATTGTATTGATATGGTAATAAGATGTTGTATACTAGATTTTTAACTATGTAAAAAAGGAATAGATTAACTTGAAACAAAAATATCATAAATTTCAGGAATTTCTATTTTTCTATTTATGCTTTTAAGTTTGGTAGATACTATGGATTCTAACATTAATCTTTGGTGTAGGTTGGGTATGTTACGGTAATGAATAGTGGGGTGGTTGGTATTAAAAGAGTGGCCAGTGGATGCAACATGCTGATAGGCATCTCCCCCCACCCCCAAATTCCCAAACTGAATCCAAGGCCCTCCGCAGACTAATGAAACAACGTTCAATTGTCATCAGCAGATCAGATAAGGGCACTGACACCGTAATCCTAGACCGATCTTCGTACCACGCCAAAATCTTAGAAATATTGCAGGACACAGCCACTTTTTCTCAAATTTCCGCACAAGAGAGCACAATAGCACTAAAAACCTTTAAGTCCTCTCTCAACCGAATGAAAAGATCCAGTCTCATCTCAACGGAGGAACACAAATCCTTTACCACTAATCTCCCCAATGGTACCTACATCTACGGCCTTCCCAAGGTCCACAAACCTTCTGTCCCTCTGCGCCCTATCATTGCGTATCACCTCTCTCCCGCCTACCCCCTAGCTAAGTACCTCTCAAATTATCTCTCACCTCTTTTAAAAAACAATAGAAGTAATCTTACAGTTTCCAGCACCCCCACACTCATTCAAGAAATAACCGGCCTACACCCCCCCCAAAACTTCACCATGTGTTCATTTGACGTTTCATCCCTATACCTCAGTCTCCCCCATCACCTGATAATTGACAGCCTCAACCAATTTTTGGTTTCCATTAACACAGATCCCGTCAAGACCAACTCTATCACATCCCTCTCACAGATATGCTTAAACATGAGCACCTTTACCTTTGACCATATCCATTTCAAACAGATAAGGGGATCGCCTATGGGAAGCCCCCTCTCCTCCATAGCTGCTGAGCTGGTTATGACCAGAATAGATAAATGGGTCTGCAACCTCCATTGTGATGACATTCTTTTCTGGCGACGATATGTCGATGATATCCTTTGCATATGTAAAACCGACCTTGAAGAAACCATCCTGTCCACCCTCAACAGCTACAACCCTAACCTCTCGTTCACCATGGAAAAAGAACAGGGACACATCATTCCCTTCCTAGACATCTTAATCATACGTACCCCGGCATCATTCCACACCACAGTATACTACAAGAATAGCAGTACCCCCACCTACACCCATTTCAACTCCTTCTGCCCCATAGTACACAAAATTAACATCGTTAAAACACTCACCAGGCGCCTTCACACACACTGCTCTCTACCCATCTTTAAAACCACAGAAAAAGCCCGTATCATCTCCCATCTCACCGCCGCCTCCTATCCACTAACATTCATTAATAAACATACCTATTCTCCCGCTCCCTCCAATCCTCCCCCAGTCTTCAGGACTACCTGCATGTTGCCCTATTCTCCCTTAACAGTTAGTATCTCCCGTCTCATCAGGCCATTTGGCATTCGCACCTTTTTCATTAATACCCCCAGTATCCACTCACTTCTCCGACACCCCATTACAAAAACTGGTACCCAACTCAGTCCTCTGGATTCTTCTGGGGCGGTCTACTCTGTCTCATGCGAACATTGTTCCGCCACTTATGTGGGTGAGACAGGTAGGACCGTCGCCATTAGAATGTCAGAACACACCCGCAACATTAATAATAACGACCCACGTTCCCTCATCTATCAGCATGTTGCATCCACTGGCCACTCTTTTAATACCAACCACCCCACTATTCATTACCGTAACATACCCAACCTACACCAAAGATTAATGTTAGAATCCATAGTATCTACCAAACTTAAAAGCATAAATAGAAAAATAGAAATTCCTGAAATTTATGATATTTTTGTTTCAAGTTAATCTATTCCTTTTTTACATAGTTAAAAATCTAGTATACAACATCTTATTACCATATCAATACAATAGTTACTTATTAAAAATTAAAAATTCTTACTGCTAAGTTATAAAAATTGTTTATTATGTAAATCATCCCTTGTATATAGGTCGCTCTCTCGCCTTAATTTCTGTCAAACCTGTAGAAGGGCGTTTGCCCGAAAGCTCGTAACGTTTACAAATAAAAGATACCTATCTTCCATTTAATGATACGTTTATTCATGACTATATATGTTGATAATAATCTACTTATATAATTGCCTTATTCTGTCTGTGTGAAGTTCACTGTGTGAAGTTCACGGATAGATTTTGGTCAGAATGGATAAAATAAAAAAGTGTCAAGGGATGGGAATCGAACCCACGACCTTCCGCTTACCGGGCAGATGCCATGACCACTAGGCCACATGACCACAATTTATAATTGTAACAAATAGTATTTGAATCAAAACATTCAATCGGGTAAAACACGGGCGTTGCCCTGGTCATTATAATATAATTGCCTTATTCTGTCTGTGTGAAGTTCATGGATAGATTTTGGTCAGAATGGATAAAATAAAAAAAGTGTCAAGAGATGGGAATCGAACCCACGACCTTCCGCTTACCGGGAAGATGCCATGACCACTAGGCTACCCTGGACATATTTTTCCATTCATAAAGTTAATATATGATTTAGTAGGTGAAATGCAAAAAAAAAATCGACATGATGAAATCTTTATGAAAATTCACATTTTTATTTTTATATTTTCAAGACACACACAGTTTGGGGCGGGACGTTTCACAAGAGAGACATCCACGGCGCCAATTTATAATTGTAACGAATAGTATTTTAATTAAAACATTCTAAAAACACACAGTTTGGAACGGGACGTTTCACAAGAGTGACATCCATGGCGCCAATTTTTAATTGTAGCGAATAGTATTTGAATTAAAACGTTTTTAAAATATATACGCACTTGGGTAAAACCGGGCGTTGCCCAGGCCATTCGTCTAGTAATATAATATAATATAATATATGTATGAGTACATTTTGTGTGTAGAAATAGGATTAGTTGACTTTATAAGGTAAATTTATCCATACAGTTTGTATCCCTCGATAGCTCAGTTGGCAGAGCGGAGGACTGTAGATTTTACAACGTGATCCTTAGGTCGCTGGTTCAAATCCGGCTCGAGGGAGTTTTTTTTTATTGGCTGCCGGCGAGCACGTGACCTCCCTGTGCACGCGCATCCGTGACAGAGGCCGATGAGGAAAGACGGTCGTGACTATATATAGGGATAAATAGGCATAGTGTGTAACTGTATTTTTATATATTAATATTACTAGTAATATAATATAATATAATATATGTATGAGTACATTTTGTGTGTAGAAATAGGATTAGTTGACTTTATAAGGTAAACTTATCCATACAGTTTGTATCCCTCGATAGCTCAGTTGGCAGAGCGGAGGACTGTAGATGTTACAACGGTGATCCTTAGGTCGCTGGTTCAAATCCGGCTCGAGGGAGTTTTTTTTTATTGGCTGCCGGCGAGCACGTGACCTCCCTGTGCGCGCGCATCCGTGACAGAGGCCGATGAGGAAAGACGGTCGTGACTATATATAGGGATAAATAGGCATAGTGTGTAACTGTATTTTTATATATTAATATTATTTAAATATATGTGTTTTTATAGAGTGTTAAAGTTGGCATGCTCACAAGAAAACATCGAATACAATTAGATAAAGAAATCCACGTTTTCCCTTATCTTGCAGCTGCCAAGATTGTATTTATTAGAGCAAGTGACAAAATGATGTCATAGAACTTCGCAAGTGCAAAGTTTAGTAAGTTGTGGCACACGTAGCACAATATTACACACATAACCCTCCAAATTATTAACAATACATGGCACTAAAAGGACTTTTTCGATAGTTCAAAATATTTCCACCAGAATTGGTTAAAAAAATTTAAACCAGTGTCATAAGGTTAAGTTTTCTATGAATATTATAATGATAGGCAGTTTTTTTTATCATTTACTAGCTGAATGACCTGGGCAACGCCCAGGTTTTACCCATTAAATGTTTTTATTCAAATACTATTCTTTACAATTATAAATTCGCGCCCTGGATGCCACTCTTGTAAAACGTCCCGCTCCAAACTTTGTGTCAGAGAAGCGATATTTTTAAAAAGAGATGATCTGGCTTTGTGTCTTCTGCTCGAATGAATGTTTTTATGTTAGAATTTTGTTCCTGCACACTAAAAATGAACTGGCTTCACCCGTGGTCTCAGCTTTTTGGAATTCCCCCCCCCCCCCCCCCCATATAATTTTGTATCTGATAATCAAACATGATACAGCAATATTGTCATCATCATTTTCTGACTAAAAAAACAACTATTGCTGCCCAGAACCTGTCAATTTTATTTTTTAAAATCCGATAAATATATTTTCCAGATTTTTCTCTATGTCCTGTTAAAACACGTTTTACATGTACATTAGGTCAGTTGATATTACCTCCCATCTTCACCGCTAGAGGCGCTGCTTGCGAGCGAAAAAGGCAAATTTTCAACGCAATTTGCAAATAACTCGAAGAATATTCTGGATAGGGACCTGAAATTTTCACTATAAGTTTTTCCAGATTCTACTCTATATACTGTTAAAATTTCAGTCAGATTAGTTACGTATTGTGGACGTGTATAGCCGACATAGATACCCACATACATACATACATACATACACTGACTTATATATATATATAGGGATATATATTTTAAATTCCACACTTTATATTAATTGTATATTGGAACAAAAACCACATGTTTCACACCTTTTTTACATATTTGTATGTGTATAAAAGGAAATCCAAATAAAAATTTCCTTGCAAGGTTAAATGAATGGGAGAAAAAGAAAGAACCCAGGACAGTTAGGCCTACCCCTAGCTTTGCACAATCTTACAAGAAAGGCCATTGTTTCCTAAAAATTTTGTACAAAGTTAAATGTCCTCCAGGGAGTCCAATAATCTGAGGGGCCATAAAACCCTGGGAATCGCCATTAGGGGACAATAGTATGGGGAGCGTCTTTACGCCAGTCTTGTGTCTGTTCTCCTAGTATCTTGACTTCGCTCTTTTTTCTAACTTGCAAGCTCTCCCTTCAGTCCTTTTGCTATTTTGAATGCTTATTTCCCTCACCTAAGGCCTTCCATCCGCCCATGACACTGCATACACACCCACACACACACAGTTGGCATAATATTTTTTATACCCTCCTTAGAGAACATCATATTTAAAGCATATTTTGCGTGCTTTTAAAACGTTATTACTGATGAGGCTCGGAGAGAAAACATTTTTATTCTGGTCATTTATGAATTAAATAATTTTTATTTTGCTCACGTTACTTTTTTTACGTAAAAAAAAAAAAACTTATTTTATTTAGTTACTCTGTGGGGGCCTTACTACTATTTAGTATAATTATTGGAACCAAAAAGCAAGCTTTCATTTGGCTTATTAAAAATATAGAGATCACAAATTTTGAAACTAAAATATCTCAAAATAATAAACACTGACACATTTTATAAAGTACTTTTTTTTTTTATAAAGTCATTTACTTATTATATTGGGCGCTAGATTGTGTGTTTAGTTTATAATTAAAAATAAAACCTCTTGAAACAACCCACACAGTTTGACAGAAATAATTTGACAGCTAACTCGATGTTTTATATCAATCTTAAAAGCAAGTTCTGAAATTATACCTCAATTTGATATTAAAACAATATAGTAAATAGCAGTAGTTTCCAATTAAATGAAAAATAATAAATTTCTATAGACTTATTAAAATGATAATCCTTATAAAAATTTCAAAATATGATAAAGCTTAATATAAATTAAAATAAATACGAATAATTTAAAGATCTACAAAAATATTTCTATTTGATAATTCCTTCTGTGAAAAATATGGAAGATATGGGACAATTTTTCAAGAATACCGAAAGTATATGGATTTAATAGATTTTATTAAATATTTTCACATATATCTTTATTATAACAAATTATTTTTTATGGTGTTATATTTAAACATATGTGTTACAATACTTTGAACTATCCAACTCTAAATTTACCCTAGAAAATAACACATCACGTAACGCCACCTAGTTTTATTTCACTAAAACTTCGTGCTTCAGCTTTGTTTTTTCCGGAGCGCTTATTCATTTAAAAGTAAGATATCGAAATACTTGTCAATATAAAATATTTAACATTTATATGTGACCCTTACATGGGTTTCCGTTATTTAAATGAAAAAAACATCTAAAACAAAGCTTCGAACTTTATCTTTGATAATGCATGTCCTTTATTATTACCATTCTGCGGACACACCTGAAAAGGTCTGATGCAGTGTTTAGAAAATAAAGTGGGAAATTATAATGACAACTTGAATGCTTTAATATAATATTAATTTGAAACCATTTGTACCTTTAAAAATAAAGTAGTATGTCAGTTTCCTTTCTCACCAATTTCATGTCAAAGGACTGCAATCGAAGATGAAAAACGCGTGCAAACCATATATTCATTCCAAACAATTTTATATGTGCATATATCAAGTCTCTACAATATATATCCATTTTAAAATGGTATTTAAACAATATTTCTACCTGTCATTGACCAAAGGCGTCGAAATTTACCCTTGTTTGTTTTTCAGATTTCGTGATAAAAGGGTCATTTTAACAAAAAGGAATGCAAAGAAAAGTAAGTTTTTGTAATTCATAAATATATTAATATAATTTTGTTTATATCGACTCGAATTTCATTTTAAAAAACTTATTAAAATACCAACATGTGACTTCCATCTATTGTATTCATTATTATTATTAATTTTTGAAAGCAGATATAAATTTTTGCACTTGAAAATTGTAATAAACATAAGATTATCTGTCGCTACTTATATCCTAAATAAATTATAAAGATGGTTTGTTTTAGTAATTTAACTTTGCAGAAATAACATTGACTTGTAGATTTGTAATCAAAAACTAAATCAAAAGCTACAAAATATCAAATACAACTAAAAGTAGCCATTCAGGCTAAATTTATGTTACGATTTTAATATTTGATTTCACAATTTTTATTGATTTGCACTAGTTAATTTGAACATAAGATAATATTGATTTAGGATTATTTTACCCTAATTATGTTGCTACATATATTGAGACTATTTAAATCACATACTTTACAAAATGGACAAACCAAATAGAGGCTTCTTTATCACTTGGTTTCATAGAGGTTCTGCACAGTATGTATGTGTGTGAATACTAATCCATCAAATATATTATTTTATTTTTAACAAATAATAAATATAATAATTATATTATTATTAATTGTAGTAATAATGAGAAAGAGGTATTCATTAATATATTATCATTATTACAATTTTTTTTTTCACAAAACTCCAAAATTTGCATATTATTGGTGAGCTAATTTGCATAAGCCTACATGTTAATCAATGTTTATCTTCAGCTACTCCCATTCAGTAGTTTTGATGGTTATAAGTGAAGCAAACATACAATTGAAACTTTCAGTTTTATATTTATCTAAGCTTCACTACTCCTGATAAATACACTACTTTGTTCTTCACAGGCAAAGGACCCTTTTTAAGTTTTCTCTTTGACTTGAGAGTTATAAATGATCCAACATGTGAATGCTGTCTAGATGTTGAAACACCAGAGTGTTGGCTTGCCCTCTGACTAACCAAATTGTACTTGCTTACTTTGACATAATTCCATCTTTCTGTATATACTCAATCTTATGAACACTTTGGCAAGTTTAGAGCTATTTGTACACAGATTTATAAATCACTACTAATTCATCGTGTAAATAATTAAAGATATATATGTAAATAATTCTAATATAGCACAATAGTCTGATAGACTTTGTGCTTCAGCAATAATAAAATAAAAATAAAAAATATATATCTAAAAGTAATATATTTTTTATATAGAGTTAAAATATACTTTTAATATATCTTCAAAAATGATAGACATTTCAGTAGATTATTTTGTCATATTAAATAATCTTTGTTAAGCCTAAATGAAAAAAAGATTGAAAGAGGAAAATAAGGCATTAAAGAACTGAAATTTAGCATGTGTTTTTTTTTTCTTCATTTTTTTCAAACATAAATCTTTTTACTGTCCTTATTATAATGTAAAAATTTGGTCAGAACCTCCCAGCAGGGTCCAGCTAGAATTCTGCATCATGCATCAAATATCATATTGTGGGCTTTTTCTGTTTTTATATATAGGAGTTTTAAAGGCATAAGATTCTTTTTGAAATTAAACAATTTCTACTGCCCTTACTGCAATGGAAAAATTAATGGGAGGGCCTGGCTCATCAGTGGTGAACCCTCCCAGCGGTTTCGCCAGTTTAATCTACCATACCGCTGTTATATTGCATTTTTGGAACTTCCTTTTATAGTGATACTGTTGCTTGACTATAATCACTATAAAAGGAAGTTCCAAAAAATGCAATATAACAGCGGTATGGTAGATTAAACTGGCGAAACCGCTGGGAGGGTTCACCACTGATGAGCCAGGCCCTCCCATTAATTTTTCCATTGCAGTAAGGGCAGTAGAAATTGTTTAATTTCAAAAAGAATCTTACGCCTTTAAAATAGTTTTGAATTTTGATAACAGATGGCGCGCTAGTGCATCATATAGGAGTTTGATAAGGTACAATTTTTGCATTAGAATCAAAAGGTAACAAGACCAAATATAAAAATTATGTTTGTGACATTTTGATAATAGAATTGTTACTATCATCAAACAAAAATACAGTAGAACCTCCCTGTAAAGGACAACACCTAATTACAGAGCCAAAGAGTACTTTAGAGAAGGTATCCTCTTACTGGAGAGTTACTAAATAGTAAAAATGGTAATTTTGCAAATGAAAACTGTCCTTTACAGAGAGGTGTCCTCAAGTGGGAGTGTCTTATCATGGAGGTTGTTCTATGGAATTAAAAAAATAATACTAAATAATTATTGTTTGCGGAAGAGCATTGCTCGATGCAAATATTTGAATGTAATTATACTGTCCTATAAGCTTATGTCTTGAAAACCATTTCTGAGATTCCATCCTTCAGTGCTGCATATATAAGCAGAATCGTCCAATACAGTATTAGAGCTCTTAGAAGCGGTCTGGTAGATTAAATTGGCGAAACCGCTGGGAGGGTTCACCACTGATGAGCCAAGCCCTCCCAATATATTTTTTCATCGCAGTAAGGACAGTAGAAGTTAGTATTATGTATAAAAGAAACATTTGTGCTTTTAAATCCTTTCATTTTATAAATAATTTTAATATTTTGTCTAATGGTGGTAACAATTCTGTTGCCGAAATGTCACGGACATATCAATAATTTGGATTTGGTCTGGTTACCCCCCTTTTGATTCTATTCAGAGCTTAAAAGGAAATCTTGAAATTTAAGGAATCAATGGCCATATGCTTAGAAGACAGTAGAAAACTATATGGTGGATATTTGTATCAAGCATTGCTCTTCGACAAATAATTCACAAAATACCAGTTAGGCATAATCTACATTCATGGATAAAACATAAGTTTTATATTTGATGTCACCGGTCATCTTTTTTTAAATTTTTATGAAAGAGATAGAGGTTGTTCACACTTGGTTATCTCGTGTGTCTTCAATAAAGGTCACTGTAATATCTTTCAGAGTTATTGAGTCCCAATTTTAAAAGGTACAATTAATATAAGGCATTAGAACACTATAAAATACAGTAGAACCTCCCTGCAAAAGACACCTAATTGCAGAGCCCAAGTGTCCTTTAGGGAGATGAGTCCTCTTACCAGAGAGTTGCTAAATAGTAAAAATGATAATTTTGCAAATGAAAACTGTCCTTTATAGAGAGGTGTCCTCTAGTATGAGTGTCCTCTCATGGAGGTTCTACTGTATAAGAATTGAAACTAGCATTTATTTTTTTTAAATAAAACTTTTTTAGATCGATTGACAGATATGGAAGCTAGTTAACTAAAGACTTTAAAAAAGGGAAACCAGAGATCCAGCAATGGGCTGAGAAAGATGTCATCAGTCCATATAGCAACCACCTCATTACTAGCTGGAGATTGTGACAAATATTTATGGATTTTATTCTATTTATATTCTATTCTCAAATTTTATTTCAATTATTATACAGTAGAACCTCCCTTTAGCTGACACCTCTCCACAAAGGACAGTTTTCATTTGCAAAATTACCATTTTTACAATTTAGCAACTCTCCAGTAAGAGGACACCTCTTCCTAAAGGACACTTTGGCTCTGCAATTAGGTGTCTTTTGCAGGGAGGTTCTACTGTATTTGGTTTAGCTACCCAAGAGGTTTGAAAGTGGTGTCTAACAGAGGGATTGAGCAGAATTACAGCTGCTGTTATCACGTTGGTTCTTGGCCTGTTTATTCTCCAGAGAAAGCTTCTTCCCCCACAACCTGCCACTTCAATCTACGATGGTGTCATACCCGGAGCAGGATCTCACTCTGTCAAGCTGACTGCTCGCATTCGACACAATCTTCTTTATATCATCGTTCATCTGTTCACTGGTGGGGCCGGTCATCTGGAAGCTGAGCATGTTGCTGGGCCGGAGGGTGATTGGAGGATTGAAGACATGGGGATGCCACATGCACCTAGCTTGACAACACTTCATCTGTGGCCGTGGCATCTGCTGCTGAGGTAGTTGTTGCTGTGTTAGATGGCATTTCATCATGGCATGCATACACGGAGGCCTCTTCCTGCATTCCTGGGACAGATAGATGATATAGAGGAGCAGGAAAAAAAAGATTAAGATGATCACGGTGCAGCCCGTAAATATGGTTAGACAGTCGCAGCAATCGTTCGGCTTTGGACATCCGAAACAGTTGTCTTTTTCTTTTATCACATTTGAAGAAGAATTGTTAGCCATCCATTTAGCATTTGGGACTCTTTCACTTGTGTCATTGTCCATCCTCAAATTCTTCTCACTTTTGACCTTTTTTTTTTTTTGGGATTCTTGTGTACTTTTTTTTTAGTCACCAATTAACTTGTGCAGATTCTAATTTGAACTTCATGGTGATCTCTTTTTGACTGTGTGTACATGCACTTTGTTATTTCAATCTAAGCTTTTTCACATTGTAATTTTTAACAAAAAGACTTAAAAAATCTTAAAAAGCTTATCATAATTTTTTAAATGATACATTATTTTGTTATTCCATATATAAATTAAAAAGGAAAAAGAAATTAAAATTTGAATTTTTTTTTTATCAATTCATTTTTTTTCTAATTGTTTAGTCTTTTTTTTTGTTTTTCTATATCTAAGCTATTTGAGTATAGGAGTAAAAAATATATATAATTGACCTTTCCTCTCCCATTTTTAAAATGATAATAGATGGGGGAAAAAAATATTTTTGAATATGTCAGATCCAGCTGTTCTATTGGAACTGAATCTTGTTTTGCTTATTGATTAACTGAAGAATTTGCAAAGAAATGGACAGAAACTTGATGTCTAAAAAAAAGAATAAGCACCATACCTGTCAAAAAAATGTAGATGCGAAACTATGCACCTCCCCATTGACAATTTCAACTCGGGTCAAGTGTCACCAACTTTGGAAAATTCAGAATACCCACCAGGACAGACTTGATTTATAATATGATACATTAGCGCGTCATCTGTTATGAGAATTCTAAACTATTATAGATGCGTATGATTCTTTTAAAAATAATGGCCCTCCCATTAATTTTTCCATTGCAGTAAGGCCAGTAGAAAAATTGTTTCTTCTTCTTTCTTATCTCCACTCAATCATATCTGGATGAAGTAGAATGCATCTGCCTTTGTTATTAAGACTGGGAGCACTACTCAGTGGCAGGGCGACTTAGCTCCAAAAGAAATGGCCGCCTCTGACATGAGGAACAGATGCCATGTGCAGCCGCTCCTAACATGGAGTACAAACACTGCTCATCCTGTATTCCTGGAGCCCTTACAGGGTACTATCAGCTGGGCCAGCTGAGCCCAGGTTTTTTTAGAGAGCTTGTTACTGCTCCCCCTCCTCCTTTTTCATCCGGGCTTGGGACCAGCAAAGGCGAAGTTGAAAAATTGTTTAATTTTTAAAAGAATCATACATGTCCATAATAAGTTGGAATTCTCAGAATTTGATTTCATAAGAATCTCACAAGTGTTTCATGAAATCTTCACAATCTTCCAAAGAGGTGTTTAGTTGCTAGACCAGTTCTATGGCCGTAATATAGATCAAGGAAGGATTGGTTAAATAATGTAATTAAATTTATAAATTCAATTACCATCTCTATCAATAAAATTTGTAACAAATATATTTACTGGCAATGTGTTTCTTTTCAATAATTACATCAAATATTATCTCTACATACAATCATTGTAGTAAGGTCTGTAGAAATAATATTTGATGATATTATTGAAAAGAAACACACACATTGCCAGTAAATTTATTTGTTACAAATAATGTAATTGTGATGTATGGAGGTTATACATGAAGATATTAGATTTTCTTAAAAACTATCTTCTTATCTACTATCTTGTTTATACACTTAATAACAGTAACTATTTAAAAGCATACACACGCACACACACACAAAGCTTTATTAAGACCACCGGTCTTATACAGATTCACCACAGGAAGAAAGGAAGTATAGATGGAACTCCTATACTCCAGGCAGTGCAGCACCCAACAACAGCCTCCTGGTCCGACGCATGTTCAATGGCCACACATTCCTTTGTGCATACGTCATGGTTAGCGAATCACTGAACAGGCTAGTGTGGAATCAGCCGCGTTCTATAACTATATAAAAGCATGCTGTGATATTTTTTCACATTGTATTTTCATACATACCATTATGATGGTATCAATATTGTTACTGAAACGTCGCACACTATTTATTTATTTGGATTTGGTCTTATTTTGGTCATTCAGTACTTTTGTCGAATGATGGTAACAATGTTGTTACTGAAACTCATTGAGACAAAACTTAAGGAAGTTGTACCTTTTAGCATGTATATCGGGACAATAACTCTGAAAGATATTACAGTGATCTTTATTGAAGACACAAAAGATAACCAAGTGTGAACAAAATTTCCTCAGACGACCGGTGACCTTCCACTTCCTTATGTTTTTTCCATGAGTGTATAGTTTCCATCATCAGGCCAAAGTACTGAACATTCAGTAACTTCACATAGGAATTTGGTAGAATGTTTAGATTTGGTCTTTTGTTATCTTACAAAGTTTCTTGATATAGATTCTTATTCTCTATAAATTGAGAAATTTTAGAATGTTTCAATCACTATCCTATTAATTCTTATCTTCATATTAGCACACATGTACAAACTGGTGTTTTAAAACATGCAAACAAAGCCCAAGACATGAACAGAATAAGCACTTTGCTGTTGATCTTAGAAGTTCCAATCCCTAGATGACCTTGGAGCCCTCTAGGGGATGATGCTAGATGGTTGCTCTTGTTGCTAGTGAGCCAAATCTATTTGATCAATAATAACACAATCTTCTTCACATAATTCCTTTGGTTAACCCAGGCTCCTGGAGAGAGTGAGTGTGTGTACATGTTGTTGTTGTTGTCGTGTCCAATGAAGAGCCTCAGATAGCTCCATACATCTCTCTCACAGCAATGTTCTCTATCTTGGGTGTGTAAAGCTGCTGTTCTGGGTCCATGTCAATTTTCTGTTGTTGTTGTCGTGTTCAATGAAGTGTCTCAGATGTCTCCATACATCTCTATCACAGCAATGTTCTCTATCTTGGGTGTGTAAAGCTGCTGTTCTGGGTCCATGTCAATTTTCTGTCGTTGTCATGTCCAATGAAGAGCCTCAGATGTCCCCATACATCTCTATCACAGCAATGTTCTCTATCTTGGGTGTGTAAGGCTGCTGTTCTGGGTCCATGTCAATTTTCTGTTGTTGTCGTTGTGTCCAATAAAGAGCCTCAAATGTCTCCATACATCTCTATCACAGCAATGTTCTCTATCTTGGGTGTGTAAAGCTGCTGTTCTGGGTCCATGTCAATTTTCTGTTGTTATTGTGTCCAATGAAGAGCCTCAGATGTCTTCGTACATCTCTATCACAGCAATGTTCTCTATCTTGGGCGTGTAAAGCTGCTGTTCTGGGTCTATGTCAATTTTCTGCAAACCATTACTGGACATAAGAATATGTGGATAGGTGTTAGTTCCACACCAGGACAGTTGTTACATATCCTGTAAGTTCTTGTGCCATCTGGATGTATTGTCATTCCTTTATAAATGTTTCCTTCTGAGTTTTGTGATTGATTTTGTTTTTCTTCTCTCAGCGTTTATGTCCCATATTTGAACTTTCCATGTTTTTTTTTTTGGATTATCTTGGATTTTGTGCCAAAGCACAATTGTGTGTTGTTGTTGTGTGTGTGTGTATGTGTGTATATATTATTATTTATTTAGTTAACCCAGCAGGTTCTATGTACAGAAGTCACCAACTACCCAGGCAGTCACCTAAGTCTTCTTAGTTTTATTTACAATGTCAGTGGAAATCCCAATTCATGAGCTGGCACTAGGCAGATTTATTTCTTGGGAGATATGCACATAAGTTGCCAACTAAAAGTACTTCAGCAAGAGGAATAGGTTGAACACATCAAAATAATATTATAAGACCTAATGATCTGTGAATATTTAATTGTTTTAAAAAATAATAATTCACAGAATATATTTTTGTAAATATTAATCTGTTGTGTTTGTTTATTAACCCTTGTTGCATATGTGTAAATAGCCAGGACAAGGTGACTCTTGAGCTGTGCTCGAATGTAACACCTGTAAATTGAGACGAAATAAATAATCTTCTTTGTGTTTATATACAAATGGTAAATTTTGCTCTCTTTATGTCCAGTTAAGTTTTGGTGTGTGAGAAACACAATATCTTTTGTATTATAATTGCCATCTATTCATAAAATTTATAATAATTATTATTTTTAGCTGTTTCTCTTATCTATAATTTATTATCAAATATTGTCTCCACAGATCTCTTACTACAGATAAATGTTGGATAATAAATATCATAAGAAATATATTTAACAAAAATAATATAATTATGAATTTTATTAATAACATTATTAAAGTCCTATATGTAAAATTTGTAATAAATATTTGTAAATAAAGTATCATAAGAAACTCATTGCCAAAGTATAAAAAAAAGCACAATTCCAATATATATATAGTTTTTAAATGGAGCAATCCATAATATATACCGTAGAACCTTCCTTTAGCAGACACCTCTCCACAAAGGACAGTTTTCATTTGCAAAATTACCATTTTTACTATTTAGCAACTATCTGGTAAGAGAACACCTCTCCCTAAAGGACACTTTGTCTCTGCAATTAGGTGTTGTCCTTTACGGGGAGGTTCTACTGTATTATGGATTGTTTGAATAACAGAAAAACCTTGAGATAAAGAGAGGTGATTGGCTCCTTGAAATATTGGTGAAATAAATATATTTTAATTTAGATCCAATATATGTGTGCTAATTACTTATTTATATATATACAGTATAACAACCTCCATGAGAGGACACTCATACTAGAGGACATCTCTCTACAAAGGACAGTTATCATTGTCAAAAATACAATTTTTACTATTTATCAACTCTCTGGTAAGAGGACACCTCTCCCTAAAGGACACTTTGGCTCTGTAACTAGGTGTTGACCTTTACAGAAAGGTTCTACTGTATTATATCACAAATTCTCTATATTGATAGATGGCAATTGAATTTATAATTGTTATGTTCTCCTATAAAGTAACAAGACCTATAAATGTACAAACTACAAATACATTTTTTTCTTGTTGGATTTGGTATTTTTTTCCTCTCTTTTTTTTTTCCCATCTATAATTCAAATTTTATCATTATTAACGATCTAAAACACCAACCCTTATTTAAATTTATACACAGGCTAAGCCAAAAGCTTCTAAAATAAGACAAATATACACAAGGTAATAAGACCAAATCCAAATAACGGATCAACGGAAAATGAAGATGGCCCGACCCACACCGACCGACCCTACAGAGGACCGACCCGAGTGCCAAGAAGCTACAGACAAGATGCATCCCCGGACCAGCCCCAACCCTGGCACCAATAAAAAGTTAGATCCCTTAGTACGGCCCTGTAACCTCCAAGCTCCCACACAACAAGTGGTGGTATTTATTTATTTGGATTTGGTCTTATTACCTTGTGTTTATAATCTATAATCCAAATTGTGCCTTATCAAGACAAATATATTCTTTTTTTTTTTTTTACTATTTAGAAACTTTCCGGTAAGAGGACATCTTCTCTGTAAAGGACACTTTATAGATATACAGGTTGTTGGCTTTTGTCTGAATTTACCAAACTGGTGTTGTGGCTTATTCTTTATCATCACTTGTAAAGTTTTTTTATCACAATAATGTATATAATTCTCTCTTCTGAGCATCCACTACACGTTTGCAAAGCATATATTGAGAGGAGGGGGCCTTGTACGCCAACCATACCAGCCATACCCCTGACAGGCAATCCCCCTCTTGACATCATCATCCAGGCCCGGCTGGCTTTCCTAAAGGAGATCAAGGAGGGGAACTACGAAGCCAGGACCTGCTGCGCTGCCATACCCCTCATTCAGACGACTCTTTTCCTTCAGTTTGAACCTAGTAGAGGTAACAAGGCCACTAATTTTCACAGATGGATCAAAAAGTAATTCAGGCATTGGTTCTGCGATCATCTTCCCTTCCCAAGAACATCAGCCAGTTCAGCTTCACCCAGACTGCAATGCCTTTCAAGCTGAACTCTTAGCAATTCTCTAGGCAGCTCGCGGAGACTAGTCCAACCAAAACAGCAGTGACCATTGCCTCGGACTGTAGATCAGCCTTAGCAGCTATCTTCTCCTCAGAACCAACACTTACATCGCTAGTGGCAAATATAATAAACGTCCTTAACAGAGCTCCTTACATCAGGCTGTGTTGAGTACCCGGACACATTGGAGTCAATGGCAATGAACTAGCAGACAGTGCAGCAAAAATTACTGCTACTTCTTTTTACCTTTTTTTTGGGGTCAATAAAACTCTCAGAATTAAGTCTTAATAAAAATCAATTCATTGTCTCACACAATTGCTTCTTTATGTTATTTATTGAAATATCTTCCCACAACAATTGTTTTTTAAAGAAAAAGGCATCTCCTTATCGTGCAACTGAAAGTTGCTGATGGCTTGCGCCATCTATCGGAATAAATATCAACTATTCTCGTTGATTTTTAATTATTCCAGAGTTGGCCAAATACCCATTCTTGATTAATCAAGAAAAGCTAACCACGGACTTCTCAGAATTAA
This sequence comes from Cordylochernes scorpioides, assembly GCA_030710605.1. NCBI lineage: Eukaryota > Metazoa > Arthropoda > Arachnida > Pseudoscorpiones > Chernetidae > Cordylochernes > Cordylochernes scorpioides. The sequence goes on from CP092874.1 coordinate 14,590,044, forward strand.
GTCTTAATAAAAATCAATTCATTGCACACAATTGCTTTTTTATATTATTTATTGAACAATCTTCCCATAACAATTTTATTTTATTATTTTTTGTACTACAATATATTTAAAATAAAGATCACCCTAAAGTAAAAAAGAAAAAGGCATGTAGGTATCGGTACAATTGTGAGCTATGTGAGGCCAGCATTACAAATTTGTAATGTTGATTTATTGAGTCCTTTTTTTTCCTGTATATAAATATCATATTACCATTAAGGTACTATTACTTCCTGCATGTACCCTACATTTCTGCTTGGAGAATCTGTATAAGACTAAAAGGTCTTAAAGCTTTTTGTTGTTGTTTTTTCAGAGTTGTGTGTTGTTGGCCTTGATGTAATTGTGTATCTGTTCATATGTAGTTATTATATTTCCATTGGGTAGTTTGTGTAAAGTTTCACATAAAATATCTACAATTTTTTATTATTTTTTAAAATATTAGAACCTTTCATCCCGAAGCAATGAAACTGACAAGTGTGGCTACCATCTACAAGTACCATCTTGGTCTTGAGTTCGGCAACGCCAGCCATCACTTCGACCTGCCCACTCTGTGGGAAAGAACTCTCGCAGTCCATCGGTGGCGAAGTCTTTTCCGCGGTGGGCGCCACCAATGAAGCCTTGTATAGATTTCATTATGTATATTCATCCTTATTTTTCATATTTATTTATTTTATTTTATACTACAGTAAAACCTCCCTGTAAAGGACACCTAATTGCAGGGCAAAAGTGTCTTTTAGGGAGGGATGTCCTCTTACCCTGGAGAGTTGCTAAATAGTAAAAATGGTAATTTTGTAAATGAAAACTGTCCTTTGTGGAGAGGTGTCTGCTAAAGGGAGGTTCTACTGTATATATAATATTGTATGAACGCGATGTAATAAAAGTAGATTCCATCTCCTGTAAAGAACACCACCTAGTTACAGAAGCCATCAGTAATGTTGCTGCATGATCAGATGTCATTCATCTCTTAACCCAATTACAGAGTCAAAGTATCCATTAGATGTCCTCTCTTACTGGAGAGCAGCTTTGTCTGAAGATGGTAACAATGCTGAAACATCACACACTATTTAATTATTTGGACTTGTAATAAAAGAAAATAAGACCTAATCCAAATAATTTATTAGTGTGTGACGTTTCGGCAGCAACATTGTCACACACTAATAAATTATTTGGATTAGGTCTTATTTTCTTTTATTATAATCTATAATCCAAATTGTGCTTTATCATCTTATTTGGACTTGGTCTTATTACCTTATTTTTATAATCTATATTCCAAATTGTGTCTTATCATTACTGAATGATTCATTCAATACTTTTGTCTGAAGATGGTAACAACACGGAAATGTCACACACTATTTATTTATTTAGATTTGGTGTCTTATTACCTTGTGTTTATAATCCAAATTGTACCTTATCATTGGTCAAGAGTGCTACCAGTGTTAGACTGGAGTTGGTGTGTTGGCAGAAGGCCAAGGATGGCAACGTGGCCATTACATTCCCACCGGAGGTTGAAGGAAGTGACCTCTCCCTCCTGAAGCCTCCCATTCCACTGGGAGTGACCAACATCCGTCAGATTCTGACCTGCCTCGCCTCAGGAACAACAGAGATGAAGGACCTTATCCTCAATGAGTGCAAGCTCAAGTTCCAGTGCAGGTTCTGTAAGAGTGTCTTCTACAAGCCCAGCAAGTTTGTGGACCACCGCCAGAACCGCTGCCAGGGTAACCTTGGAAGGTCCATCTGTCCTCCCAGCCTACACAACACCCTGCCTCCACACTTCACCGAAGTGCTACAAGCCACCCCGCCTCCTCCACCGCGGCCCAACAAGAGAAAATCCACCCCCAGCAAGCGGATCCTTCCTTTTTTCCCCCTCCAGGAGGAAGAAGAAGAGGACTCCACAGAACAGCCACCCCCCATTGCTACCCCCAAAGAAGAGGAAGCCTCAGCTTGCAGCAGTACCTCCAGCTCCATATCTGCAGATGCCCTGAAGGAAGAGGAAGACAGTACCTGCAAAGAGAACGTCGTTCCCGGCTCCACAGATGCTGTTCCCTTCATCCAGGACCTGATGGATAGGGCCCAGAGGAACAAGAGGAAACTTCCCTTCAGCCAGAGAAAGGCTAACCCTAAACGGAATCTAAATGATTTCCTCAACAGCAAGCTCGATGAGCTGAAGACAAACTGCGAGACAAACTCCCAGCTGCCTCCGTCTCATCAGGTCAAGATCTTCTCCAAGAAGTCCAGTCCCTCCAAGGTCGTGGTCAAAACAGAGGAAACAGAACCTAGCCCCACAGCGAGGAATTTCAACATATTTGACCGGTACCTATTTCAGCTCAAGATGAAGGAAAAGCAAGCCCAAGGACTGGCATTCCACCTCACACCTATCCCTGGCAACTGTAACGCCATGTTCCAAGTGAGAGCCACCCTGGGGGAGACGGAGCTGCAGAAGCCAACCAGGATGAAGGAGAACCAACCCGAGCAGAAGCCAGTGGTGGTGGTGATCTCCAAGCCAGTCATGGACAAGACCAGCAAGAGGCTGGCCGCCAAGAAACAACAGCAGCAGCAGGCGAAGGAAAACTCAGAACCCCCACCTGTGTACAAGTGCGATACCTGCAAGAACTTCTTCTCCAGTGCCAAGACCCTCCAGATCCACAAGAGGAAGATCCATGCCACAAGCAGGATGTGCTATCCCTGCCTGTACTGCGAGGCCACCTTCGTCCAGATCTGGAGCGCAAGCCGGCACCTGGAGACCATCCACAAGAAGACCAAGGACCAGACAGCCAAGCTGAGGGAAGCTGTGAAGAAGAAAGCCTACCTGAGGAAGAATGATTTGGACCAGCCTCCAGAAGACCTAGAGGAAGAACCTCCCTCACCCCCACCACCCATCAACAAATCCACCTCCCACAAGTGCTCTTACTGCACCAAGAAATTCCAAAAGAAGAAACAGCTAGCCACCCACGTCAGGTTTTGCTCCAATGCCAAGGAATACGCCTCCAAAGCCAAAGAATCATCATCATCCTCCTCCACTTCCAAGAAATCAGACTCCAAATCACCCAGCAGTAGCAGCAGCTCCAGTAAAGGGAAACCAACAGAAGAGATCAGAGAGGAAGACACAACTAAGTCCGACGGACTACAATCCCGACCCAAGAGACTCAACGCCAACAAGAAAATGGATAAGGACTTTGTAGACAGCCAGACTTACTTCAAAACTTCCTCCGGCTCAGTAGCCAAAACAGGAAAAGATCCGTCCACCACCAGCCCATCCAAGAAATCAGCCAAGAACATAGAATCCAAAGTCTTATCCCTAGTTAACGTAGATACCTTGGAATGCCTCAAGTGCCAGAAGACATTTAGCACGTTCAGCAACCTGCGTAGACACACTGCCATCCACATTGGCTGGAAGAGATACACCTGTAAAAGCTGCCACCAAGAGTTCTACAATAAGTTTGACTGCCGGGAACACATTAGCAAGATGCACCCAACCGACGAAGTCGACACCCTAGTAGGAGATCTTCCACAAAGAGCCGCCTTCTCCAGCCGTAGTTCTATCGCACTTCTACGACAGAAGAAAACAAAATCATCCAAAACTCTTCCCTTTAAAAAAGGTTCCTAAAAAAAAAAAGATAATCATCTTTTTTTTTTTTCAAACCTATTTCTATAATTCATAATGAAAAATAGAATTCATTTTTTTTTCCTCATTGGTATTTCTTCATTGAATTTTATCTCTCTAGGCAGTCATCACAATCTTTCAAGCGTATCAAGATTGTTTTCTTCTTCTTTTGTGATATATGTTGTCATTTGGATGTGTAAAAAAAATGTGCTTTAAAATAATGTGATTTTTTGTTGTTGTTGTTATTTGGTGTATATATATCTTTTGTTGATTATTTGTATATTTTTGTTTGTTTGTTTCTAAATAAAAGATAATAACGCCAGTAATTATATGGCATTCTAAAAAATGTGTTTATTATTTCTCAGTCTTTTTTTTTATTTTACACAATGTTTTTTTTTTTGCTTATCCCAAGTACATGTGGTACAGGCCATGATAAAAATGGTTGATAGAAGTAGGTGATTGCTTTTTACTGTAAGTGCACCACATGTCTACACATGTGAAAAGCAGTTTGACTTTGCACTTACAAATGTGCAAGAGCCTCGTTTGGTTACTTGCACTCGTTGGTGGGGTTGGACTTTTGCAAGAAGGACTTTTGGAGCATTTTAAAAAAAATCAGAATAAAGTGCACATAGCGGGAATCGAACCCGGGTCGTAGTGGTCGCAAGCCAACGGTTTACACCATCCTTCCACCGACCCCCAATGTTTTTATATTTTTTAAAATTTTTTTTTGGACTTGAAGAACAGCTTTTAATTTTTTTTTCTCTATTAAGTGCTAATAAGACAAAATCTAAATATTTATTTGGTCTTATTACCTTTTTTTTTCTAATCTATAATCCAATTTGTACTTTATTTTATTCTCTATCAAACACTAATAAGGCAAATTCTCTCCAAATATGTATTTGGTTTTATTATCTTGTATTTCTAATATCAATCCAAATTATGGACCTTTCTCTCTCTCTTTGAAGAAATATTATTTTAGATTTTTTAAAGAATAATATAAACTTGGCTTTATATACAGTAGAACATACTCCATAAGAGGACACTCATGTTAAAAGACACCTCTCTATAAAGGACAGTTTTCATTGACAAAATTCCCATTTTTACTATTTAGCAACTCTCCGGGTAAGAGGACACTTCTCCCTAAAGGACACTTTGGCTCTGCAATTAGGTGTTGTCCTTTACAGGGAGGTTCTACTGTACTTTCCATTTTACAAATTAATAATTTGGCCAATTCTAATTAGATAGTGAATTTGAAAGGTGGATCAGTCCTTAAATTTACACAAAAGGAAAGCTTATATGGAAATTTTATCTGGAGGCTTTTATGTCATTCCACAAGAAGAGTATGTATATATAGCCCTATGGATATTATGGGTGAATTATATTTAGGTTCCAAGACTTGTGCCAAACCTAACTTACTTTAAAGGGGGTAAATTGTGGTAACTAAAAATTATTATAAAATTCTTATGCAGTAGAACATACTCCATGAGAGGACACCTCTCTATAAAGGACAGTTTTCATTGCCAAAATTACCATTTTTACTATTTAGCAACTCTCCGGTAAGAGGACACCTCTCCCTAAAGGACACTTAGGCTCTACAACTGGGTGTTGTCCTTTACAGGGAGGTTCTACTGTATTAAGAAAGGGTGTCAATATAATGGAATTTAAAAAAATTAGTAATGAATTATACAGCCAAACTTCCCTGTAAAGGACAACACCTAATTGCAGAGCAAAAGTGTCCTTTAGGGAAAGATGTCCTCCTACCAGAGAGTTGCTAAATAATAAAAATGGTATTTTTGGCAATGAAAACTGTCCTTTATAGAGAGGTGTCCTCTAGCACTGGTGTCCTCCATTGAGGTTCTACTGTATTTCAATAGATGACCCACAAACCATCAGCAATATTCATCTGAAAATGTCTTGTTTCTAGAATTAACCCAAAGACCATCTCTTCAGTTCAAACATCCATCAATGGCTGACTATCTTAGCACAGGTTCACATGATACAGTACAACCTTCATGAGTGGACAATTCACAGAGGACACCTCTCTCTACAAAGGACAGTTGTCATCAGCAACATTACCATTTTTTACCAATTAGCAGCTCTTCAGAAAGAAGACACTTTGACTCTGTAACTAGGTGTTGTCTTTTAGATAGAGGTTAGTGTTCTAATATATTGGGATATTGACCACAGAGATAGAGTAGGAGGGGAACAAGTCACGTTGTTTCTTATCCTCTTGTGTAAAGATTACAAGAATTCCATGAGTTCATGCTCCTCGAGCTGTTTTATGATAAGCAGCAGCATCTCCCAAAGATCCTGTTTAGTACATCTAATACAAGCCAAAATGTGTTCTGGAGCTGCAGGTGCCAATCTATATCATGGGCAAGTGGGATAGATTTTGTTATTATTTTCTATCTTCAATGGCTTGAGATGGCCTGTTCTAAATCTTGTTAGTGTTGTTTGATGCTGTCTGAGGTACAGAGCTCCTCCTGGGTTCACTCCACAGCTGTGCTTAGGTGGGTTCCTCCAGTGTCCATGAGTCACATGGTTTTAGTTACATAAAACTTATGTAACATGGTTGATGCATAAAACTGGTGTGTGTTATTTTTTAAATAAAGTTCCTTCTGACTCTAAGGAAGCCGGGTCATCGGAACTCTACTGATGATGACAAGATCCTGAAAGCTTGGGTAAGTGGGTTATTATAAGTTAGATCTAACCTGGCTGGTAGTTTATACACTCATGGACAACACTTGAGGAAGAAAGGTACAATTTGAATTATTCTATATACAGTTACGAGCGTCATGCATTCTTCATTTTTCATCTCTGTCACCATTTGCTTTTTTTTTGGAATGGCGCTCTCCTATTGGTTGGCTACAATCACGCCACCTTTGCCCCTCCCCCCCCCCCCCCCATCATGCCCCCCCCCCACTCGCATTTTCGTTTTTGTAACTATTGTGTTGGAGCGGGTCGCTCCTTAAATAAATGCATATATTAGTTAATAACTAAATGGAATCCTCTCTTTCTTTTTCCCAGTAAGAGACGCCTACGGAAGCCAACAGTACATAGACAGATAAAGCACATAGGCTATAGTTATTAACTAACATATGCATTTATTTAAGGCGCCAATTTATAATTGTAACAAATAGTATTTGAATCAAAACATTCAATCGGGTAAAACACGGGTGTAGCCCGGGTCATTCTGCTAGTAGATTATAAACACAAGGTAATAAGACCAAATAAACACACACTATTTAATTATTTGGATATGGTCTTATTGCTTTGTTTTTAAAACTTAAGGAAGTTGTACCTTTCATCGTGTATATCGGGATTCAGACAATAACTCTGAAAGATATTACAGTGACCTTTATTGAAGACACACGAGATAATCAAGTGTGAACAACCTCTGTCTCCAACAAAATAGATGACTGGTGACATCAAAGACTTTCCACTTCCTTAAGTTTTGTCCATAAGTGTATAACATCTAATTCTATCCGTGGTTGATATTGTAGTCTTACTTTATTACTGAAAAGTAAGTAATATATGGTAACAACACACCACATCCTAATGAATAAAATGTGTGACATTTCAGTAACAGCGTTGTTATCATCTTCAGATGTGATAAGGTACAATTTGGATTATTCTATATACAATTACGAGCATCATCATCTCTGTCACCGTTTGCTTTTTTTTTTTTGGAATGGCACTCTCCTATTGGTTGGCTACGATCACGTGGCTACGATGGCGCCGCCACTACGCGAGACACTTTGTTTTTGACTTTGCCCCCCCCACTCGCTTTTTGGTTTTTGTAACTATTGTGTTGGAGCGGGTCGCTCCTTAAATAAATGCATATATTAGTTAATAACTAAATGGAATCCTCTCTTTCCTTTTACCAGTATGAGACGCCTACGGAAGCCAACAGTACATAGACAGATAAAGCACATAGGCTATAGTTATTAACTAATATATGCATTTATTTAAGGGGCCAATTTATAATTGTAACAAATAGTATTTGAATAAAAACATTCAATCGGGTAAAACACGGGCGTTGCCCGGGCCATTCGGCTAGTAGATTATAAACACAAGGTAATAAGACTCAATCCAAATAAATAGTGTGTGATGTTTCGGTTGTAAGCAGTTGCCAAAATGTCATCTACTATTTATTTATTTATTTATTCTTATTACCTTGTATACAGACAAAAATACTGGCAACAAGGCTGTTACTAAAACATCACATATAATTTATTTATTTAAAGATGTGATAAGGTACAATTGTGCTCCTAAAATAGATTTCTCACAAAATGACAATTGAATCAATCATTGGGGTTTGTCATCAATACTGAATCAGTGCTGTGTCATAGATTCCAATCATAACTTTCATCTTGTTAGGAACGGCCTCAAACTACAGGCAAAGTCAAACTTTGACCAAAGTGTGCCTGGATCATGGTGCCATGATCAACAAAAGCTGCACCCCTACACCCCATTCCATGAGATCACTTTGGGAGAGGCCACTGCTTATCATAAAACAGCTCGAGAAGCATGAACTCATGGAATTCATGTAATCTTTACACAAGGGGATAAGAAACAACAACACAACTTTCATCTTATGGAACTGCCTCCATTCTAGACATAGACTGTACCATGTGGGGGAGGAGTAAAAAAATTAAAATCACAAAAATTCACATAAAATACAATAGTTAATTGAGTTTTTATTAGCCTCTAACAAGTTGAGTTCGACTTTAGGTGACACTATGAACAATAGTCTCCAATTTGATCTGTTAGTGACCATTACTCTCATCTAGTGACCTTCTGGTAGCTTTCTTGACCTCTTCTAGCCAGCTCATTTTATGTCTTCCTCTCTACCTTTGGTAACTATATGGTGACAAATATTCTCCAATTTGATCTGTTAGTGACCATTACTCTCATCTAGTGATCTTCTGGTAGCTTTCTTGATACCTTCTAGCCAGCTCATTGCAGGTCTTCCTCTCTTCCTTTGGTGACTATATGGTGACAAATATTCTCCAATTTGATCTGTTAGTGACCATTACTCTCATCTAGTCACCTTCTGGTAGCTTTCTTGACCTCTTCTAACCAGCTCATTGCAGGTCTTCCTCTCTTCCTTTGGTGACTATATGGTGACAAATATTCTCCAATTTGATCTGTTAGTGACCATTACTCTCATCTAGTCACCTTCTGGTAGCTTTCTTGACCTCTTCTAGTCAGCTCATTGCAGGTCTTCCTCTCTTCCTTTGGTGACTATATGGTGACAAATATTCTCCAATTTGATCTGTTAGTGACCATTACTCTCATCTAGTCACCTTCTGGTAGCTTTCTTGACCTCTTCTAGTCAGCTCATTGCAGGTCTTCCTCTCTTCCTTTGGTGACTATATGGTGACAAATATTCTCCAATTTGATCTGTTAGTGACCATCACTCTCATCTAGTGACCTTCTGGTAGCTTTCTTGACCCCTTCTAACCAGCTTATTGCAGGTCTTCCTCTCTTCCTTTGGTGACTATATGGTGACAACTATTCTCCAATTTGATCTGTTAGTGACCATTACTCTCATCTAGTCACCTTCTGGTAGCTTTCTTGACCTCTTCTAGCCAGCTTATTGCAGGTCTTCCTTTCTTCCTTTGGTGACTATATGGTGACAAATATTCTCCAATTTGATCTGTTAGTGACCATCACTCTCATCTAGTGACCTTCTGGTAGCTTTCTTGATACCTTCTAGCCAGCTCATTGCAGGTCTTCCTCTCTTCCTTTGGTGACTATATGGTGACAAATATTCTCCAATTTGATCTGTTAGTGACCATCACTCTCATCTAGTGACCTTCTGGTAGCTTTCTTGATACCTTCTAGCCAGCTTATTGCAGGTCTTCCTCTCTTCCTTTGGTGACAAATATTCTCCAATTTGATCTGTTAGTGACCATTACTCTCATCTAGTGACCTTCTGGTAGCTTTCTTGACCTCTTCTAGCCAGCTCATTGCAGGTCTTCCTTCAATTTTTCCCAACATCATTTGCTCTCATTATATGTCCGAAGTAGTCAGTCTTTGTTTACATATTTGGGATTCTAGGGTTCTACCCCAGGATTAATTTCATATTTAAAATTGAAACATTTGACCTTTTATCTGTCCATGGCACTCTGAGTAGCATTCTCTATGTCCACATTTCAAAGGGTCAATTATTTTATCTTTTTTTTCCAAGAGTCCAGTTCTCACATCCATAAGTGACAACAGGGAATACCAAAGCCTCTACAATTCTCTTCTTTATCTTTCGTATAATCTTGTCCAATTTCATCATTACATTCCTGCCTAGTGCTAATCTTTTTAAAACTTTTTTTGCCTTTTTTTTGTGGTATATCTTCCTGGCGATTATACTTTACATATGTGTGTGAAAAATAATAAAAAGGGCAGGTGTTGATATTAAAAACAAATAAGGCATATCCTGACCATAACATGAGCGTTTTTTTAGAGGGCAAAGTGCCATCAAAATTCAATTTAAAGAAAATAGGTTGGCCAATTATCAGGGAACAGGTTAGATCAACGTTTAGTGATTTCTGTTCAAATAGATGGCGCTCTGCCATTTAAAAAATGCTCATGTTAGTGATCAGGATATTCCTAATTTGTTTTTAATCTTATACAGTAAAACCCCTCTATAGTGAACCCCAATGGGACAGAGCTTTTGGTTCACTATAGCCACGGTTTGGCCATTTTTTTTTACTTTTCAAAATTTTTAGACTGTATAATTAAAGGACAGCCATACACACTGGAAGAGGCTTCCTCTTAATAGTGGTCACTTTGTTTTAATTCCCTTAATTGACCAATTTCCTTACATTAATACTGAATAATAATAGAAATCATTAGATGATAGGTTCTTCTTATCATTAACATACATGTACCTCTATGTCTAATTTAAAAATCAAGACAAATCCTAGGCAAAGTTTTATTAAATATATATTCAAAGATATAAAATGATTTTAAAACATCATTATCACATTATATAATACATTGTTTACTTGGAAAAATGGCTCTAACACCTTGTTGCTTCAAAGCATTCTTCAAGCATTGCACCATTCAAATAAAGTTGGTGTTTTTCTTCCATTTCATTTTCCCACATATTCTTCTAGGTCTAGATTTCGTTTTTTTTTAACCTGTCATGCAAAACATTGCTGACTTTAAAATCACCATAGTTAATGGCATAAAAATAGTTTTTGTTTGATCACGGGACCATTTATTTGGATTTTTTTTTTAGCCCTAAAACGTACGATCACGATCGCGGCAAAAGTTGAGGTTGATTCCTCTTTGTAACAATTTTTAATAGCTTTATATTTTATCTTTTATAATAAAAAAAGTTATATTATCTTATTTTAATATGTTCTTAACATTTTGCCTGTGTTGTTTCACTTTGAAAAGTTCTGAAATGGCCTTTTTTAAAAAAGAAATAACGCTTTTGTTTTAAAAATGCCTTTGTTTTCTTCATTTTGGAAGCCATTTGTATTTTTATATTTCAAATTTAATGGATGAAAATATATTCTATTTAATAAAAAGTATAATGTGTTAAAATTTATACAACATACAGCAAAAATAAAGTGCAAAATTCAAAACAAACAATGCCGCTAAATTTATTGTTTTGAAATCGCGATCCGCGAGCTGAAACATGCTCAAAATTTGGTTGTTTTAATTTTTTTTTTAAATTACAATTCAAAGTTCGTTATAAGCATAGTATTTTGAATAGATTTTATTATTTTGGGACCGAAAATAGGTTCGTTATAGGGGTAGTTCGTTATTCTAAAAATCGCAAAGTTCGTTATAACGACGGTATTTTCAATGGAATGGAATTGGGAATCAGCGTGGGTTCGTTATAAGGGAAGGTTCGTTATATCCAGGGTTCGTATTAGCGGGGTTTTACTGTATATTGTTATACAAATTGCTATACCAATGCTATGTTGTGATAATACAGTAGAACAACCTCTCTGTAAATGACACACAACATCTAGTTACAAAGCCAAAGTGTCCTTTAGAGAGGTGTCTTCTTACTGGAGAATTGTTTAATAGTGAAAATGGTAATTTTGGTGATGAAAACTGTTTTTTGTAGAGAGGTGTCCTCTCATAGAGGTTGTTCTACTGTATAATAATAACAAAATTTTATTCTCAATATCTTCTTCTTTCTTATCTCCATAGAGATTTGACAACCATCATGACTGGGTGAAGTAGAATGCCTTTGTCATTAAGACTGGGAGCACTACTCAGTAGCAAGCCGACTTAGTTCCAAAAGAAATGGCCGCCTCTGACATGAGGAATAGACACCATGTGCAGCCGCTCCTAACATGGAGTACAAACGCTGCTCATCCTGTATCCCTGGAGCCCTTACAGGGTACTATCAGCCGGGCCAGCTGAACCCAAGTTTTTTAGTGAACTTGTTACTGCTCCCCCTCCTCCTTTTTAATCCGGGCTTGGGACCAGCAAAGGTGGAGTCAATATAGGAAAGTCAAAGAATGGTCTGGAACATGAGGAGAGAATTAAACAGAACAGGGTAAATCAGTGTTGCATACTAGATGACTTCCGTATCAGAGATGACATGAGGAATACTATATGTGGTTGGTCTCTAGTAATACAATATCCAACACATATGTTTATCAAAATTTAAACTATTATAGACGCGTATGATTCTTTTAAAAATTAAACAATTTCTACTGCCCTTATTGCAATGGGAAAATTAATGGGATTCCATAACTCCACCTTTGCCGGTCCCAAGCCCGGATGGAGGAGAAAGAGCAGTAACAAGCTCACTAAAAAACCTGGGCTCAGCTGGCCCGGCTGATAGTACCCTGTAAGGGCTCCAGGGATACAGGATGAGCAGCGTTTGTACTCCATGTTAGGAGCAGCTGCACATGGCGTCTGTTCCTCATGTCAGAGGCAGCCATTTCTTTTGGAGCTAAGTCGGCCCGCCACTGAGTAGTGCTCCCAGTCTTAATGACAAAGACAGATGCATTCTACTTCACCCAGTCATGATGGTTGTCAAACAGACAGCATCAAGGGTCACAACTTGATACCCTAATATGATTGAGTGGAGATAAGAAAGAAGAAGATGGGATTCCATTACAGTAAGGGCAGTAGAAATTGTTTAATCTTTAAAAGAATCATACGCATCTAATAGTATCAAATTTTCATAACAGATGGCCCGCTAATGTATCATTACATAGGTTTAGCCTTATATTTCACCAGGTTTGACTAAACAGATAAAACAAGTGCCTGTACACTCAAGGTGAATACACCAAATCTAAATAAATAAATAGCGTGTGACATTTTGGTAACAGTGTTGTTACCATTACCAGACAAATGTTGTTACCATCACACACTAATTATTTGGATTTGGTCTTATTACCTTGGAATTATAAATTGATGTTTATTCCGATAGATGATGGAAGCAATCAGTAACTTTCAGTTTTACAACCAGGAGATACTTTTGTGTCAATTTTACCACCTGGTATTTTGTACAATTTTTCCCTTTGTTCAAAATACTTTTTTTTTTTTTTTTGCTTATCCCTAGTACACGTGGTACAGGCCATGATAATCATGGTGGGTAGTTAGCGACTGCTTTTTACTGTAAGCGCACCACATGTCTACACATGTGAAAGCAGTTCGACTTTGCACTCACAAATATGCCAGAGCCCCGTTTGGTTACTTGCACTCGCTGGTGGGGTTGGACTTTTGCAAGAATCGGGGGCCATTGGAGCATTTTTTTTTTTTTTTTTTTAAACAGAAAAAATGGCCAATGCGGGGATCGAACCCGGGTCGTAGTGGTCGTAAACCAAACGGTTTAACCAGCCTTCCACCGACCTTCAAAATACTGATATAAATAAACAGGTACCTAATTAACAAGCAAGTGTGTCCATAATTCTACATCTTTCTTTACTCCTTTTTTTTTTTTGCTTATCCCAAGTACATGTGGTACAGGCTATGATAATCATGGTGGGTAGAAGTAGATGACTGCTTTTACTGTAAGTTCACTTACTCTTCACTCCTACACAAAGGAAATCAACATATTACTGGAAAACATGCAAAAAAAGATAAGATAAAGAAACCTAAGTGATAAACACAAGGTAATAGACCAAACAGCATTGTTACCGAAACATCACACACTATTTATTTATTTGGATTTGGTCTTATTACCTTGTGTTTATAATCTACTATTACTATCGTTATAGGGGTAGTTCGTTATTCTAAAAATCGCAAAGTTCGTTATAACGACGGTATTTTCAATGGAATGGAATTGGGAATCAGCGTGGGTTCGTTATAAGGGAAGGTTCGTTATATCCAGGGTTCGTATTAGCGGGGTTTTACTGTATATTGTTATACAAATTGCTATACCAATGCTATGTTGTGATAATACAGTAGAACAACCTCTCTGTAAATGACACACAACATCTAGTTACAAAGCCAAAGTGTCCTTTAGAGAGGTGTCTTCTTACTGGAGAATTGTTTAATAGTGAAAATGGTAATTTTGGTGATGAAAACTGTTTTTTGTAGAGAGGTGTCCTCTCATAGAGGTTGTTCTACTGTATAATAATAACAAAATTTTATTCTCAATATCTTCTTCTTTCTTATCTCCATAGAGATTTGACAACCATCATGACTGGGTGAAGTAGAATGCCTTTGTCATTAAGACTGGGAGCACTACTCAGTAGCAAGCCGACTTAGTTCCAAAAGAAATGGCCGCCTCTGACATGAGGAATAGACACCATGTGCAGCCGCTCCTAACATGGAGTACAAACGCTGCTCATCCTGTATCCCTGGAGCCCTTACAGGGTACTATCAGCCGGGCCAGCTGAACCCAAGTTTTTTAGTGAACTTGTTACTGCTCCCCCTCCTCCTTTTTAATCCGGGCTTGGGACCAGCAAAGGTGGAGTCAATATAGGAAAGTCAAAGAATGGTCTGGAACATGAGGAGAGAATTAAACAGAACAGGGTAAATCAGTGTTGCATACTAGATGACTTCCGTATCAGAGATGACATGAGGAATACTATATGTGGTTGGTCTCTAGTAATACAATATCCAACACATATGTTTATCAAAATTTAAACTATTATAGACGCGTATGATTCTTTTAAAAATTAAACAATTTCTACTGCCCTTATTGCAATGGGAAAATTAATGGGATTCCATAACTCCACCTTTGCCGGTCCCAAGCCCGGATGGAGGAGAAAGAGCAGTAACAAGCTCACTAAAAAACCTGGGCTCAGCTGGCCCGGCTGATAGTACCCTGTAAGGGCTCCAGGGATACAGGATGAGCAGCGTTTGTACTCCATGTTAGGAGCAGCTGCACATGGCGTCTGTTCCTCATGTCAGAGGCAGCCATTTCTTTTGGAGCTAAGTCGGCCCGCCACTGAGTAGTGCTCCCAGTCTTAATGACAAAGACAGATGCATTCTACTTCACCCAGTCATGATGGTTGTCAAACAGACAGCATCAAGGGTCACAACTTGATACCCTAATATGATTGAGTGGAGATAAGAAAGAAGAAGATGGGATTCCATTACAGTAAGGGCAGTAGAAATTGTTTAATCTTTAAAAGAATCATACGCATCTAATAGTATCAAATTTTCATAACAGATGGCCCGCTAATGTATCATTACATAGGTTTAGCCTTATATTTCACCAGGTTTGACTAAACAGATAAAACAAGTGCCTGTACACTCAAGGTGAATACACCAAATCTAAATAAATAAATAGCGTGTGACATTTTGGTAACAGTGTTGTTACCATTACCAGACAAATGTTGTTACCATCACACACTAATTATTTGGATTTGGTCTTATTACCTTGGAATTATAAATTGATGTTTATTCCGATAGATGATGGAAGCAATCAGTAACTTTCAGTTTTACAACCAGGAGATACTTTTGTGTCAATTTTACCACCTGGTATTTTGTACAATTTTTCCCTTTGTTCAAAATACTTTTTTTTTTTTTTTGCTTATCCCTAGTACACGTGGTACAGGCCATGATAATCATGGTGGGTAGTTAGCGACTGCTTTTTACTGTAAGCGCACCACATGTCTACACATGTGAAAGCAGTTCGACTTTGCACTCACAAATATGCCAGAGCCCCGTTTGGTTACTTGCACTCGCTGGTGGGGTTGGACTTTTGCAAGAATCGGGGGCCATTGGAGCATTTTTTTTTTTTTTTTTTTAAACAGAAAAAATGGCCAATGCGGGGATCGAACCCGGGTCGTAGTGGTCGTAAACCAAACGGTTTAACCAGCCTTCCACCGACCTTCAAAATACTGATATAAATAAACAGGTACCTAATTAACAAGCAAGTGTGTCCATAATTCTACATCTTTCTTTACTCCTTTTTTTTTTTTGCTTATCCCAAGTACATGTGGTACAGGCTATGATAATCATGGTGGGTAGAAGTAGATGACTGCTTTTACTGTAAGTTCACTTACTCTTCACTCCTACACAAAGGAAATCAACATATTACTGGAAAACATGCAAAAAAAAGATAAGATAAAGAAACCTAAGTGATAAACACAAGGTAATAGACCAAACAGCATTGTTACCGAAACATCACACACTATTTATTTATTTGGATTTGGTCTTATTACCTTGTGTTTATAATCTACTAGACGAATGACCCGGGCAACGCCCGGGTTTACATGATTAAATGTATTATTCAAACACATTAAACATGTGCCCGTTGGCTGCCAGCGAGTAAATGTCTGCGCCCGTTGACTCCCGGCGAGCAAGTGATGGCTGCCGGCGAGCAAGTGGCTTCCCGGCGCATGCGCGCGCACAGGGAAGATACGTGCTCGCAGGCAGCCAATGGGCGCGCCCCGCCATCAGATCCACCGCGTTCTAGAGGGCGCTGCTCGTGAGCTATTTAGAATAATTTGAATATATAGTTTTAATAATTGATTTATATATTTTTTAAAATAGCCTATCGTCATCCCCGTTATTTTTTACCTATGTATGGAAATTTTGGTTTGAATTAGTGAACTACTGCGAATTTGTATACCGTGCATACAAACAGACAGACCAACAAACATACAAACATTCATTTTTATATATATAGATAATCCAAATTGTGTGCCTTATCAAACATAAGTGATGAAACACAAGGTAATAAGACCAATTAGATAAATTGTTGTTTCTTATCCCCTTGTGTAAAGATTACACAAATTCAATGAGTTCATGCTCCTTCAGCTGTTTTATGATAAGCAGCGGCCTCTCCCAAAAGTACTGTTTAGTACATCTAATGCAATGTGTTCTGGAGCTGCAGGTGCTAAGCTACATTTTGGACAAGTGGGGTAGATTTTGTTGGCATTTTCTATCTTCAATGGCTTGAGATGGCCTGTTCTAAATCTTGTAAATAGATAAATAGTGTGTTGGATTTGGTGTTATTTTACCTTGGGTTTCTAATCTATAATCCAAATTGTGTGCCTTATCAAAAGTAATGAAAATGAATATTACTTAAATCTCTCACAATATCATCATTTATTGAACTTACATATCTCATTAATTTTACATATAAGCTTCAAAGAGTATACACAAGTATTTCCTAACAAAAGTTAACAGAACCAAATAAGTCTACTATACCAAAGTAAAGTGTTTATAACAGTGAGGTGATCCCATCATCAGTTACTCAATCTAGTAATGGATTTGTTATCAAAACTTCACATATTTAGTTTTCTTATTTGGTCTTGTTAACTTTTGGTTTGTATTTGTGTGCATTTTTATCAAAAGTAGGAGAACTCTAACGCTAAAAGGGAGGTTAAAAGAAAATCCAACCTCCAAATGTAGCATTACCAGCCAGTGGAATAGATGTGTGTTGTTTATTCTATTTGAAACACACAGGGTAACATAGGCATAAAGAAATCCCAGGGCTATGTAACTAAAGAAGAGGGTTACAGTAGGGCTGGTAAATATGCAATTGTAGGTGTGGGAACTATGCAACAATAGTAGAGGAAGTATATGCAATTAACTGGAAACTATGCAACAGCAACGTAGAGAGGAAGAGATAAAACAATTGTAGGTATAAGGAGAGGATATATGCAATAGTAGGCCTGGGGGATATGCAATTGTGGTTCTGCCAGAAGAACTATGCAACAGGGAGTATATGCAATAAAGGAAGGGAGTCTAGTTAAAGTCGCGGTCAGGCAGCATCGCCGGAGCCACTAGAGTCCAGGTGTAGAGGCCGACACACAGCCAGCTGGAGATGATCTTCACCCACATGGAGGCGTTGTTCTGCAGCAGGTTCTTGGCGTCTATCGTGGAAGGCCTGAACACCACACACACTTACAGTTGGGCTATGCAAATATTACCAGACACCCAGCCAACAGTGGTCTGTATTCACTACATAGGATGCTCTACCATTTGTTGAATGTCAGTGGTGTTCTCTAGTCATTAATTAGAGAAGAGATTGGGAAAAGAGAGGTTTTAGTGTGTGGTAGTTGAAGTTTTGAGAAATGGATGCTCTTCTTATTTTAAATATATACAGTAAAACATACCTACAGTCGATTCTTTATTTAAAACTGAGCCAGAGGAAGCCAGAAATTCTTGATCCTTAAATGCAATTGGTCTTATATATTTCTGGGGATAGTTTTCATAACTAAACCTCCAAAACTTTAGGTCTTAAATGCGCACGTTTATTTTGAATTTCATTAAATCTTAAATGATTATATAATGTTTTACTCTTCCCCTTCTCTGATTCGGAAAGTTGTCCATCTAAAAACACCATTAATTCAATGGTTCTATATATGACTGTCCAAAGCTGGATCATTACAGAAGAGGAATCAATCATTCTGGCATTGTACATTTCACTGGAATAGGACATAATGGAATGAAAATTTAGAAATAGACGCAAAGGCTAAAACTAAAATAAACAATAACTATAGAATTCCACATAAGCACAGCTGGTACAGTAGAGTGGACCCAGAATGAGCTCTGAACCTCAGACAGTACCAAGAACATTAACAAGATATAGAACAGACTATCTCAAACCATTGAATATAGAAAATAACAACAAAATCTACCTCACTTGCCCAAAATGTAGCTTGGAACCTACAGCTCCAGAACACATTTAGACTTGAATTAGATGTACTAAACAGGACCTTTATGGAAGCCGCTGCTTATCATTATACAGTTGGAGGAGCATGGACTCCTAGAATTTTTGTAATCTTTGCACATGGAGGAATAAGAAACAACAACAACAACAAGGTATTACAGGAGGAAGGGATACGTACTGGTACCAGCTGGTGAGGGTCATCATGACATAGAGAGAAGCCAGGGCAAACATGAGGTGGAAGAAACTCCAGCTGTAGGCCACCTCATCGTCCTCGTTGTCCCACACTTTGCCTGCCTCTGCGTCGGACACTGCTCCTCCACCATCTGTACATACACACACACCACTGTAGACATTGTGTAGTGACACTCTATCATTGGGTTGGTAGATCCACAAATCCTAAAGGAACCAAACCAAATGCATGTACTGATGACATAGTTTTTCCAATCATCACAATGGCCTGATGACAATGAAGCCTTTAGAGCATCTCACCCACATCAGCCATTTATTTGACCTTGTACTTTAGATTTTAACAAGGTCTATTTTATATATATGGTCCAACCTTGTTATACCAACATCACTTGGGAATATGATACTATTATTGTTATAACCATGGTTTAAAAATTTTAGACTTGGGACTACTTTTTTTTGGCTTGTTTGTTATTGTTAATGTCCCTCACCCAAGTCAAACTTTACTTTTGTTGACTATATGGACAAATATTCTCCAATTTGATCTGTTAGTGACCATCACTCACATCTCATCTAGCGATCTTCCGTTAGCTTTCTTACTCCCTTCTAACCAGCTCATTGGTGGTCTACTTCTTTTCCTTTTTCTTTCAATTTTCTCCAACATCTTAACTATTTTCTCTCATTATGTGTCCAAAGTAGGTCAGTGTTTGTTTACATATTTGGGATTCTGGGAATCTTCCAGGATTAATTTCATTTAAGATTGAAACATTTGTCTTGGTACAGTAAAACCTCCATGAGAGGACACCTCTCCCAATTACAATAGAACATACTCCATGAGAAGAAACTCTCGCTAAAGGAAACCTCTCTATAGTTCATCACCAAAATAATCATTTGTATCAATTAGCACAGCTCTCTGGAAAAGGACACCTCTCTATAAAGGACACTTTGACTCTACAACTAGGTGTTGTTCTTTAGAGAGAGATTCTATACTGTATTAGTAGTCAACAACAAAAACCTTTATTAAAGGCACTATTGTCTTACAAGGGGATTCCCCTAAAAGGTTATATATGTACATGAGTGAGGAGGAAAAGCAATTTAGAGGGGAGGGGGAGCAATCAGCCGTTGTCTGTGGAGTTGAGCACTTCTTCTCTCATTTTATCAATCGCCTTGAAAAATTTAAAATATTTATAAACAAATGTTTTATCCAGCAGGAGAGAAGTAAAAATTTTATATACATGTTGTTCATTGTAGTGAGTTAGCTCCGAAATTTCACGAATTTCCATTCTCTTTTCATGTAGGAATGGGCAATGGACCATAGTGGACCAAATTGTCTTGGATGCCAACATTGCAGAAGTAGCAATTTAAAGGGTCGCTTTTCCAAAATCCTGTGATATCCTCGCGGAAAA
Source organism: Cordylochernes scorpioides (assembly GCA_030710605.1). NCBI lineage: Eukaryota > Metazoa > Arthropoda > Arachnida > Pseudoscorpiones > Chernetidae > Cordylochernes > Cordylochernes scorpioides. Next base: position 14,610,331 of record CP092874.1, read on the forward strand.
GTAGCCATAGAATCCTTTGACGGGCTATAAATCGTTTAATTTTCAAAGGGAGGTTTGATAGTGTGTATTAGTAGTCCCAATTACCACAAAAAAGTCCTAAATTAATGAATGCATATTCAAAATACACTAAATATCCCACACAATTATTTGATTTCCATTTAGCTCAATAATATCTTCTTTGAATTCATAGGAGTTGACAATTTCATTAAAATACTGGTAAATTTTTGCGCTAACCAATTTGCCACACAAGGCATATGTTGGTGAAGGTCTATTGTTTACTATTGAGTGTAATGGACAGTTAGGCTTGTGGACCTAAGGTGCACCATATATATTGGGAACATGTGCATCATAATTTTTCAACTTGGTTAAAAGCTTATAATTAATATATATTTGTTTTTTATCTAGTTTTTAAGTATGGTATTCAATTTATTTTTGGAAGTGTTTTGTTGGATCATTTTGTATAGGAGAAAGTAGAGGTGATATTGTTTATCAGTAAAGAGAGCATTTTTTTGTCTTCTTTTTTCATTGAAATTATATCTTTTAGATGTTGAATCCATGTTTACTTCTATCCCACATAAATCACAAAGTTTGCTAAGGTGGACTATTGATAATAAAGAAAGACTTTGTTTTCCCAGTGAGTCCCAATTGATGGAGTGTTAGCTAGATTAGATAAATAAGGAAGAGCCACACAGTTTCTCTACCAACTGGATAACACCACACTACAGCTACCTCAGTAAACTTCTTTTTTTATTGCTTATCCCTAGTACACGTGGTACAGGCCATGATAATCATGGTGGGTAGTTAGCGACTGCTTTTTACTGTAAGCGCACCACATGTCTACACATGTGAAAGCAGTTCGACTTTGCACTTACAAATGTGCCAGAGCCCCGTTTGGTTACTTGCACTCGCTGGTGGGGTTGGACTTTTGCAAGAATCGGGGGGGCCATTGGAGCATTTTTTTTTAAACAGAAAAAAGTGTCCAATGCGGGGATCGAACCCGGGTCGTAGTGGTCGTAAACCAAACGGTTTAACCAGCCTTCCACAACACATCTTCCTATAGCTACAGTCATGGACAAAACTTAATGAAGGTGTAACTTAAACACAAGGTAATATGACCAAATCTAAATAAATATATAGTATGTGACGTTTCTGTAACTGAAACGTAACACACTATTAATTTATTTAAATTTGGTCATATTACCTTGTGTTTATAATCTCTAATCCAAATTGTGCCTTATCCGAAGTTATATCTTTTAGCATATATATATTGAGATTGAGACAATAACTCTGAAAGATATTACAGTGACCTTTATTGAAGACACACGAGATAACTAAGTGTATATACACTCATGGACAGAACTTAAGGAAGTTGTACCTTTTATCATGTATATCGGGACAATAACTCTGAAAGATATTACAGTGACCTTTATTGAAGACATGAGATAACCAAGTGTATATACACTCATGGACAAAACTTAAGGAAGCTGTACCTTTTAGCATGTATATCGTGATTCAGACAATAACTCGAAAAGATATTACAGTGACCTTTATTGAGACACACAAGATAACCAAGTGTATATACACTCATGGACAAAACTTAAGGAAGTTGTACCTTTTAGCATGTATATCGGGACAATAACTCTGAAAGATATTACAGTGACCTTTATTGAAGTCACACGAGATAACCAAGTGTGAACAACCTCTGTCTCCTTAAAAAAAAAATAGACAACCAGTGACATCAAAATATGGAACTTCCTTAAGTTTTGTCCTTACTGCCTGAGAGGTTCTCTCTACAAATAGGGGGTTGATGGACAAGTGGTATAAACTATTGATTTTCAACAGCCATGACCTGGGATTGTGGTAATTTGGGCACTTTTTTATATAATAAAAAAATTGTTCCAATAACCCCATGATTTTTGCAAAAGTCCAACCTCACAAGTGAGTGCAAGTAACAAAATGAGACTCTGGCATTCTTGTAAGTGCAAAAGTCAAACGGCTTTCTTAATGTGTAGACATGGGATAATGAATAAAAAAATGGAAACATCTCAAACATTTCTCATTTCCATTCACCTCTCCACAATAAAGAAACATTATTTATATCTTCTAAAATTTTACAGCACAATTCTCTTCCCACAAACACACATTCACCTATACTTTTAGAAATTAATTTTGTGAGCAAGAGTTGAACAATTATTTTAATATAGATGATAAAGCACAATTTGGATTATAGATTATAATAAAAGAAAACAAGACCTAATCCAAATAATTTATTAGTGTGTGACGTTTCGGCAACAACATTGTCACCATCATCAGACAAAAGCCGAAACGTCACACACTAATAAATTATTTGGATTAGGTCTTGTTTTCTTTTATTTTAATATAGGTTTTAAAAACCTCTCTATCATAATGATCATTTTCAGAAACAAATAATGTTAAATTTTTCATTATCCAGTTGTAATAAAAGCATTTTTTTAAAAGTCTAGGATGACAACGCTGAAGTCTATTTGCCTTTGGGAAAGATTGGCTGTGTGACCTTACTCCCAAGTATAGGATCTTTAACTTTAAAAACTGGCAAGTTGAACAACAACCAGAGCACGCCACAAAGCCAAACACAAGTCACCAAGCACCCCCCCACAGGGAGAGAAAACAATACCTACCATTTCAGAGCCAGTTGATCCAGAAAGGTGTCAGGGAGGGAAGAAGACTAGGAGGAAGAAAGAGTTTGTAGGGAAAGAGAGAGAGAGAGAGAGTGGGTAGATGGCAGAGAGAGAATGACAAACACTACAGATACCTGCGGAAGTCAGGTTGAGAGCAGAGTCACTGTGGGGAGGGCCTATACCCACGCCAGGTCAACACGCGGCGGCGGCCTTCAACAATTCCCTACCTCCTGTGTCCTTCACCAGCATCTTCTCTGACATGGTGATCTTGCTGACCTGGCTGTTACTGGCTGTACGGATACTGCACAACATCCACTGTTTAGTAACATCCAACAACAACATATGTCAGGCAAAGTCAGACTTTCACCAAAGTATGCCTGGATCATGGTGCCATGATCAACGAAAGCTGCACCCCTACACCCCATTCCATGAGATCATGAACTCATGGAATTCGTGTAATCTTTACACAAGGGGATAAGAAACAACAACACATATGTCAGGTTTAAACCCCACATTACACACCACAAGAAGAAGAAATAATGAGCAGTAAGGCTAAGTGAGAGGGCCATTTTCATTCATTTACAAGCCTGACCTTATTTATTTCAAATATGCAAATTTAACCTAAAATCTGAAGAATCTCCTTCTGTCAACTTTATTGTTGCTTCCAGACAACACAAGGTAATAAAAGACCAAATCCAAATACATAATTATTTATTACAGTAGAACTACCTCCCTGTAAAGGACAACACCTAATTGCAGAGCCAAAATGTCCTTTAGGGAGAGGTGTCCTCTTACTGGAGAGTTGCTAAATTGTAAAAATGGTAATTTTGCAAATTAAAACTGTCCTTTGTAGAGAGGTGTCCGCTAGGGCGAGTGTCCTCTCTTGGAGTATGTTCTACTGTACCTCTATTTCTAATCTATAATCCAAAATTGTACCTAATCATTGCTGCTTTCAGGTTTGGCAGTCTGATAATTTACTGATTCCTTCTTTTCTTCTGGATGGGTCTTCCTCTAATTTTTTTTCCTCAACTTTTCCTTACCAACAATATCACAAGAACTTCTGCACATTGGATTCTTTTCCATGAACTAAATAGCTCACGGATATGTAAATTTTATAACCCATCTTTGACCCTATATATCTGTCTTTGTTGTAACCACAGAAGAACCAGTGCTACAGAAGAACCTCTTTGAAAGTCACTCCCGCTAAAGGAAATCTCTCTATAAAGGACAGTTTTCATCACCAAAATTACTATTTGGTAACTCTCTGGTAAGATGACACCTCTCTGTAATGGAAAATTTGGCTCTGCAATTAGGTCGTTGTTGTTTCTTATCCCCTTGTTCAAAGATTACACAAATTCCAAGAGTCCATGCCTCCTCGAACTGATCTCATGGAATATAAGGGTACAGCTTTCATTGATCATGCACCATGATCCAGGCACACTCTGGTAAAACTTTTACTGGAATTTGAGGCTGTTCATAACATAGAAGTAGACGCCATTACTGCGGACTCTAACATGAGTACAGATACAG
>CP092874.1:14614617-14659584 GCA_030710605.1 Cordylochernes scorpioides
AGAAGAATTGTTAGGCATCCATTTAGCATTTGGAACTCTTTCACTTGTGTCATTGTCCATCCTTGAATTCTTCTCAACTTTTGACTTTTTTTTTTTTTTGGCCTCTCGTTAACCTTTTTTTTTTTGGTCACCAATCAACTTGTGCAGATCCTCCTAATTCGAACTTCATGGTGATCTCTTTTTGACTGTGTGTACGAGCACTTTGTTTCTGCAATCTAAGCTTTTTCACATTGTAATTTTTAACAAAAAGACTTTAAAATCTTAAAAAGCTTATCATAATTTTTTAAATGATACATTATTTTGTTATTCCATATAAAGTAAAAAGAAAATTTTAAGTTTTTTTCTAATCATTTCATTTTTTCTAATTGTTTAGTCTTTTTTGTTTTTCTAGATCTAAGCTATTTGAGTATAGGAGTAAAAAATATATATAATTGACCTTCATCTCTCATTTTAAAAATTATAATAGATAAAAAACATATTTATTTTTGAATATGTTTGATCCAGCTCTTCTATTGGAACTGAATCTTGTTTTTCTTATTAATTTGATAATATTAATTCCAGTTAACTCTGGAGAATTTGCCAAGAAATTCACAGACACTTGATGTCTAAAAAAAGAAAAAGCACCATACCTGTCAAAAAATAATAGAAGTGAAACTATGCACCCCCCATTGACAATTTCAACTTGGGTCAAGTGTCACCAACTTTGGAAAATTCAGAATACCCACCAGGACACTTTTTGATTTATAATATGATACATTAGCGCGTCATCTGTTATGAGAATTTGAAACTATAGACCCCCATGATTCTGTGGCAACCACACTTTACCTCAGCGATCGCGGACAAAGCTTCAATACACATATGGGCAGTAGTGTGGCGGCCTCACTAGGCATGCGCTGGTGGCATCCAGGACTCTTGGCACGCGCATCGTTTGAACAACAAGGCTTTTATACATCAGCCATTACTTCTTTCCCCTCTATTTATTTTGGGGCTTTGGATTTGGTCTTATTTTGGTTATTCAGAAATTTTGCCTCTTATCGGTAAATCATAAAATTCTAACTATGAAAAAATTGTTTTTGGTAACTTTTCAATACAGTAGAACTACCTCCCTGTACAGGACAACACTTAGTTACAGAGCCAAAGTGTCCTTTAGGAAGAGGTGTCCTCTTACCAGAGGGCAAATAACTAATTACAAATGTAATTTTTTAGAGATGAAATCTGTCCTTTGTAAAAAAGGAGACCCCTAGGGGAGTGTTCTCTCATGGAGGTTCTTCTATATTCAATTAAAACTAAACAAAGAACATTAAATGAAAAAAAAATAGCATGAGCCTCTGACATTCTGTTCTTAAAAATCAAAAATACAAAATTTTTTTTTTTTTCAATGCTAAGGTACAATTTGGATTATAGATAAAGATAACAAGACCAAGCCCAAATAATCTGACATTTACACTCATGGACAAAACTTAAGGAAGTTGTACCTTTTACCATGTATATCGGGACAATAACTCTGAAAGATATTGCAGTGACCTTTATTGAAGACACACGAGATAACCAAGTGTATATACACTCATGGACAAAACTTAAGGAAGTTGTACATTTCAGCATGTATATCGGGATTCAGACAATAACTCTGAAAGATATTACAGTGACCTTTATTGAAGACACACGAGATAACCAAGTGTATATACACTCATGGACAAAACTTAAGGAAGTTGTACATTTCAGCATGTATATCGGGATTCAGACAATAACTCTGAAAGATATTACAGTGACCTTTATTGAAGACACACGAGATAACCAAGTGTATATACACTCATGGACAAAACTTAAGGAAGTTGTACATTTCAGCATGTATATCGGGATTCAGACAATAACTCTGAAAGATATTACAGTGACCTTTATTGAAGACACACGAGATAACCAAGTATATATACACTCATGGACAAAACTTAAGGAAGTTGTACATTTCAGCATGTATATCGGGATTCAGACAATAACTCTGAAAGATATTACAGTGACCTTTATTGAAGACACACGAGATAACCAAGTGTATATACACTCATGGACAAAACTTAAGGAAGTTGTACATTTCAGCATGTATATCGGGATTCAGACAATAACTCTGAAAGATATTACAGTGACCTTTATTGAAGACACACGAGATAACCAAGTGTGTATACACTCATGGACAAAACTTAAGGAAGTTGTACATTTCAGCATGTATATCGGGATTCAGACAATAACTCTGAAAGATATTACAGTGACCTTTATTGAAGACACACGAGATAACCAAGTGTATATACACTCATAGACAAAACCTAAGGAAGTTGTACCTTTTACCATGTATATCGGGATTCAGACAATAACTCTGAAAGATATTACAGTGACCTTTATTGAAGACACGAGATAACCAAGTATATATACACTCATGGACAAAACTTAAGGAAGTTGTACCTTTTACCATGTATATCGGGATTGAGACAATAACTCTGAAAGATATTACAGTGACCTTTATTGAAGACACACGAGATAACCAAGTGTATATACACTCATAGACAAAACCTAAGGAAGTTGTACCTTTTAGCATGTATATCGGGATTCAGACAATAACTGAAAGATATTACAGTGACCTTTATTGAAGACACACGAGATAACCAAGTGTATATACACTCATGGACAAAACTTAAGGAAGTTGTACCTTTTAGCATGTATATCGGGATTGAGACAATAACTCTGAAATATATTACAGTAACCTTTATTAAAGACACACAAGATAACCAAGTATATATACACTCATGGACAAAACTTAAGGAAGTTGTACCTTTTACCATGTATATCGGGATTGAGACAATAACTCTGAAAGATATTACAGTGACCTTTATTGAAGACACACGAGATAACCAAGTGTATATACACTCATAGACAAAACCTAAGGAATTTGTACCTTTTAGCATGTATATCGTGATTCAGACAATAACTCTGAAAGATATTACAATGACCTTTATTGAAGACACACGAGATAACCGAGTGTATATACACTCAGACAAAACCTAAGGAAGTGTAGCTTTTAGCATGTATATCGGGACAATAACTCTGAAAGATATTACAATGACCTTTATTGAAGACACATAAGATAACCAAATGTGAATGAAATTTCCTCAATTAGACGATTGGTGACCTTCCACTTCCTTAAGTTTTGTCTATGAGTGTATAGTTTCCATCTTCAGGCCTAAGTACTGAACATTCAGTAACTTCACATAGGAATTTGGTAGAATGTTTAGATTTGGTCTTTTGTTTTCTTACAAAGTTTCTTGATATAGACTCTTATTCTCTATAAATTGAGAATTTTTAGAATGTTTCACTCACTATCCTATTTATTCTTATCTTCATATTAGCACACATGTACAAACTGGTGTTTTAAAACATGCAAACAGAGCCCAAGACATGAACAGTCTAAGCACTTTGCTGTTGATCTTAGATGACCTTGGAGCCCTTTAGGGGATGATGCTAGGTGATCACTGCTGTTGCTAGTGGACCAAATCTATTTGATCAATAATAATCCCATCTTCTTCACATAATTCATTTGGTTAACCCAGGCTCCTGGAGAGAGTGAGTGTGTGTGTACATGTTGTTGTCGTGTCCAATGAAGAGCCTCAGATGTCTCCATGCATCTCTATCACAGCAATATCCACTATCTTGGGTGTGTAAAGCTGCTGTTCTGGGTCCATGTCAATTTTCTGTTGTTGTCGTGTCCAATGAAGAGCCTCAGATGTATCTGTACATCTCTTTCACAGCAGTCGCAATGTCCTATATCTTGGGTGTGTAAAGCTGCTGTTTTGGGTCCATGTCAATTTTCTGCAAGGCTGTGGCCATTTGCTGTACATGAGAATATGTGGGTAGTTCCACACCAGGACAGTTGTTACATGTCCTGTAGGTTCTTGTGCCATCTGGGTATATTATCATTCTTTTATAAGGTTTCATTCTGAGTCTTGTGATTGATTTTGTTAGTTTTCTCTCAGTGTTTGAGTCCCATATTTGACCTTTCCTTTTGTTGGATTATCTTGGATTTTGTGCCAAAGCACAATTGTGTGTTGTTGTTGTGTGTGTGTGTATGTGTGTATATATTATTATTTATTTAGTTAACCCAGCAGGTTCCATGTACAGAAGTCACCAACTACCCAGGCAGTCACCTAAGTCTTCTTAGTTTTATTTACAATGTCAGTGGAAATCCCAATTCATGAGCTGGCACTAGGCAGATTTATTTCTTGGGAGATATGCACATAAGTTGCCAACTAAAAGTACTTCAGCAAGAGGAATAGGTTGAACACATCAAAATAATAATATAAGACCTAATGATCTGTGAATATTTAATTGTTTTAAAAAATAATAATTCACAGAATATATTTCTGTAAATATTAATCTGTTGTGTTTGTTTATTAACCCTTGTTGCATATGTGTAAATAGCCAGGACAAGGTGACTCTTGAGCTGTGCTCGAATGTAACACCTGTAAATTGAGACGAAATAAATAATCTTCTTTGTGTTTATATACAAATGGTAAATTTTGCTCTCTTTATGTCCAGTTAAGTTTTGGTGTGTGAGAAACACAATAACTTTATAATTGCCATCTATTCATAAATTTATAATAATTATTATTTTTAGCTGTTTCTCTTATCTATAATTTATTATCAAATATTGTCTCCACAGATCTCTTACTACAGATAAATGTTGGATAATAAATATCATAAGAAATATATTTGACAAAAATAATAATTATGAATTTTATTAATAACATTATTAAAGTCCTATATGTAAAATTTGTAATAAATATTTGTAAATAAAGTATCATAAGAAACTCATTGCCAAAGTATAAAAAAAAGCACAATTCCAATATATATATATATATTTTTTAGATGGAGCAATCCATAATATATACAGTAGAATATCCCTTTAGCAGACACCCCACTAGCAGACACCTCTCCACAAAGGACAGTTTTCATTTGCAAAATTACCATTTTTACAATTTACCAACTCTCTAGTTAAGAGGACACCTCTCCCTAAAGGACACTTTGTCTCTGCAATTAGGTGTTGTCCTTTACAGGGAGGTTCTACTGTATTATGGATTAGTTTGAATAACAGAAAAACCTTGAGATAAAGAGAGGTGATTGGCTCCTTGAAATATTGGTCAAATAAATATATTTTAATTTAGAGCCAATATAAGTGTGCTAATTACATTTTTATATATATACAGTATAACCTCCATGAGAGGACACTCACACTAGAGGACACCTCTCTACAAAGGACAGTTATCATTGTCAAAAATACAATTTTTACTATTTATCAACTCTCCGGTAAGAGGACACCTCTCCCTAAAGGACACTTTGGCTCTGCAATTAGGTTTTGTCCTTTACAGAAAGGTTCTACTGTATTATATCACAAATTCTCTATATTGATAGATGGCAATTGAATTTATAATTGTCATGTTCTCCTATAAGGTAACAAGACCTATAAATGTACAAACTACAAATAAATTTGGTTCTTGTTGGATTTGGTATTTTTTTCTCTGTTTTTTCCCATCTATAATTCAAATTTTATCATTATTAACGATCTAAAACACCAACCCTTATTTAAATTTATACACAGGCTAAGCCAAAAGCTTCTAAAATAAGACAAATATACACAAGGTAATAAAACCAAATCCAAATAACGGATCAACGGAAAATGAAGACGGCCCGACCCGCACCGACCGACCCTACAGAGGACCGACCCGAGTGCCAAGAAGCTACAGACATCCCCGGACCAGCCCCAACCCTGGCACCAATAAAAAGTTACATCCCTTAGTACAGCCCTGTGACTTCCAGGCTCCCATACAACATGTGGTGGTATTTATTTATTTGGATTTAGTCTTATTACCTTGTGTTTATAATCTATAATCCAAATTGTGCCTTATCAAGACAAATATATTCTTTCTTTTTTTTTTACTATTTAGAAACTTTCCGGTAAGAGGACATCTTCTCTGTAAAGGACACTTTATAGATATACAGGTTGTTGGCTTTTGTCTGAATTTGCCAAACTGGTGTTGTGGCTAATTCTTTATCATCGCTAGTAAAGATTTTTTTATTACAATAATGTATATAATTCTCTCTCTGAAGCATCCACTACACCTTTCCAAAGCATATATTGAGAGGGGGCCTTTGTACTCCAACCATACCAGCCATATCCCTGACAGGCAATCCCCCTCTTGACATCATCATTCAGGCCCGGCTGGCTTTCCTAAAGGAGATCGAAGAGGGGAACTATGAAGCCAGGACCTGCTGCGCTGCCATACCCCCCAATCAGACCATCTCCTTTCCTTCAATTTGAACCTAGAAGAGATAACAACGCTACTAATTTTCACAGATGGATCAAAAAGTGATTCAGGCGTTGGTGCTGCAATCATCTTCCCTTCCCAAGAACATCAGCCAGTTCAGCTTCACCCAGACTGCAATGCCTTTCAAGCTGAACTCTTAGGAATTCTCTGGGCATCGCGGAGATAAGTCCAACCAAAACAGCAGTGACCATTGCCTTGGACTGTAGATCTGCTTTAGCAGCTATCTTCTCCTCAGAACCAACACTTACATCGCTAGTGGCAAATATAATAAACGTCCTTAACAGAGCTCCTTACATCAGGCTGTGTTAGGTACCCAGACACATTGGAGTCAATGGCAATGAACTAGCAGACAGTGCAGCAAAAATTACAGCTACTTCTTTTTACCTTTTTTGGGGTCAATATAAAACTCTAAGAATTAAGTCTTAATAAAAATCAATTCATTGCACACAATTGCTTTTTTATATTATTTATTGAACAATCTTCCCATAACAATTTTATTTTATTATTTTTTGTACTACAATATATTTAAAATAAAGATCACCCTAAAGTAAAAAAGAAAAAGGCATGTAGGTATCAGTACAATTGTGCACTATGCGAAGCCAGCATTACAAATTTGTAATGTTGATTTATTGATGCTTTTTTCTCCTGTATATAAATATCATATTACCATTAAGGTACTATTACTTCCTGCATGTACCCTACATTTCTGCTTGGAGAATCTGTATAAGACTAAAAGGTCTTAATAAAGCTTTTTGTTGTTGTTTTTTTCAGAGTTGTGTGTTGTTGGCCTTGATGTAATTGTGTATCTGTTCATATGTAGTTATTATATTTCCATTGGGTAGTTTGTGTAAAGTTTCACATAAAATATCTACAATTTTTTATTATTTTTTAAATATAAGAACCTCTCATCCTGAGGCAATGAAACTGACAAGTGTAGCTACCACCTACAAGTACCATCTTGGTCTTGAGTTCGGCAAAGTCAGCCATCACCTTGACCTGCCCACTCTGTGGGAAAGAACTCTAGCAGTCCATCGGTGGCGGAGTCTTTTCCACATTTGGCACCACCAATGAAGCCTTGTATATATTTCATTATGTATATTCATCCTTATTTTTCATATTTATTTATTTTATTTAGCACTACAGTAGAATACCTCCCTGTAAAGGACAACATTTAATTGTAGAGTCAAAGTGTCTTTTAGGGAGAGGTGTCCTCTTACCCCGGAGAGTTGTTAAATAGTAAAAAATGGTAATTTTGTAAATGAAAACTGTCCTTTGTGGAGAGGTGTCTGCTAAAGGGAGGTTCTACTGTATATATAATATTGTCCATTGAAGCATAGGGCGCCTCTCCCGTCAAAATAAAAGTCGAAACCTGACGCCATCTATTGACCGTCGCCGCAAACTAGCGGCCTCGGTCGGTGACAAAGCCACAACATCAGCTTTGGAAAACTGAGAAGCGTCCTCCTAGAGACCATGGTTTCAGCCTAAAGGCCCTCGTCAGCCTAGGGCGAACTTTATTCCATGAAATCCACACGGGATCTAATGGAATCTTCACAATCTCCCAAAGAGGTGTTTAGCTGGCAAGGTGACTGGGCCAAATAGATGGCATCAGGTTTCAACGTTTATTTTGACGGGAGAGGCGCCCTATGCTTCTATGGATCAATTTCCTCCCGGAAAAATGTTCCATCTATATAATATTATATGAGCGATGTAATAAAAGTAGATTCCATCTCTCTCCTGTAAAGAACAACTACAGAAGCCATCAGTAATGTTATTGCATCATCAGGAGATGTCATTCATCTCTTAACCCAATCACAGAGTCAAAGTATCCATTAGATGTCCTCTCTTACTGGAGCTAATTAATGATCATTTTTTAGTGGTGGAAAGTGTCCTTTGTATAAAGGTGTCCTCTAGTGGGATTGTCCTAATGAGATAATGCTTGTGTGAATTTTGGTCAAGAGACGCAAGGTAATAAGAACAAATAAAGTGTGTGAAGTTTCGGTTACAGAGTTGTTACCATCTTCAGACAAAAATACTGAATGATTCAGTAAAAGTATTGAATGATTCATTCAATACTTTTGTCTGAAGATGGTAACAACGCTGAAACATCACATACTATTTAATTATTTGGACTTGTAATAAAAGAAAATAAGACCTAATCCAAATAATTTATTAGTGTGTGACGTTTCGGCAGCAACATTGTCACCATCATCGGACAAAAGGCAAATTTTATTCTTTTTGTCTGATGATGGTGAAAATGTTGTTGCCAAAACATCACACGCTATTAAATTATTTGGATTAGGTCTTATTTTCTTTTATTATAATCTATTATTCAAATTGTGCTTTATCATCTTATTTGTGGTCTTATTACCTTGTGTTTATAATCCAAATTGTGCCTTATCATTGGTCAAGAGTGCTACTACCAGTGTTAGACTGGAGTTGGTGTGTTGGCAGAAGGCCAAGGATGGCAACGTGGCCATCACATTCCCACCGGAGGTTGAAGGAAGTGACCTCTCCCTCCTGAAGCCTCCCATTCCGCTGGGAGTGACCAACATCCGTCAGATTCTGACCTGCCTCGCCTCAGGAACAACAGAGATGAAGGACCTCATCCTCAATGAGTGCAAGCTCAAGTTCCAGTGCAGGTTCTGTAAGAGTGTCTTCTACAAGCCCAGCAAGTTTGTGGACCACCGCCAGAACCGCTGCCAGGGTAACCTTGGAAGGTCCATCTGCCCTCCCAGCCTACACAACACCCTGCCTCCACACTTCACCGAAGTGCTACAAGCCACCCCGCCTCCACCACCGCGGCCCAACAAGAGAAAATCCACCCCCAGCAAGCGAATCCTTCCTTTCTTCCCCCTCCAGGAGGAAGAAGAAGAGGACTCCACAGAACAGCCACCCCCCATAGCTACCCCCAAAGAAGAGGAAGCCTCAGCTTGCAGCAGTACCTCCAGCTCCATATCTGCAGATGCCCTGAAGGAAGAGGAAGACAGTACCTGCAAAGAGAACGTCGTTCCCGGCTCCACAGATGCTGTTCCCTTCATCCAGGACCTGATGGATAGGGCCCAGAGGAACAAGAGGAAGCTTCCTTTCAGCCAGAGAAAGGCTAACCCTAAACGGAATCTAAATGATTTCCTCAACAGCAAGCTCGATGAGCTGAAGACAAACTGCGAGACAAACTCCCAGCTGCCTCCGTCTCATCAGGTCAAGATTTTCTCCAAGAAGTCCAGTCCCTCCAAGGTGGTGGTCAAAACAGAGGAAACAGAACCTAGCCCCACAGCGAGGAATTTCAACATATTTGACCGGTACCTATTTCAGCTCAAGATGAAGGAAAAGCAAGCCCAAGGACTGGCATTCCACCTCACCCCTATCCCTGGCAACTGTAACGCCATGTTCCAAGTGAGAGCCACCCTGGGGGAGACGGAGCTGCAGAAGCCAACCAGGATGAAGGAGAACCAGCCCGAGCAGAAGCCAGTGGTGGTGGTGATCTCCAAGCCAGTCATGGACAAGACCAGCAAGAGGCTGGCCGCCAAGAAACAACAACAGCAGCAGGCGAAGGAAAACTCAGAACCCCCACCTGTGTACAAGTGCGATACCTGCAAGAACTTCTTCTCCAGCGCCAAGACCCTCCAGATCCACAAGAGGAAGATCCATGCCACAAGCAGGATGTGCTATCCCTGCCTGTACTGCGAGGCCACCTTCGTCCAGATCTGGAGCGCAAGCCGGCACCTGGAGACCATCCACAAGAAGACCAAGGACCAGACAGCCAAGCTGAGGGAAGCTGTGAAGAAGAAAGCCTACCTGAGGAAGAATGATTTGGACCAGCCTCCAGAAGACCTAGAGGAAGAACCTCCCTCTCCCCCACCACCCATCAACAAATCCACCTCTCACAAGTGTTCTTACTGCACCAAGAAATTCCAAAAGAAGAAACAGCTAGCCACCCACGTCAGGTTTTGCTCCAATGCCAAGGAATACGCCTCCAAAGCCAAAGAATCATCACCATCATCCTCCACTTCCAAGAAGTCAGACTCCAAATCACCCAGCAGCAGCAGCAGCTCCAGTAAAGGGAAACCAACAGAAGAGATCAGAGAGGAACACACAACTAAGTCCGATGGACTACAATCCCGACCTAAGAGACTCAACGCCAACAAGAAAATGGATAAGGACTTTGTAGACAGCCAGACTTACTTCAAAACTTCCTCAGGCTCAGTAGCTAAAACAGGAAAAGATCCGTCCACCACCAGCCCATCCAAGAAATCAGCCAAGAACATAGAATCCAAAGTCCTATCCCTAGTTAACGTAGATACCTTGGAATGCCTCAAGTGCCAGAAGACGTTTAGCACGTTCAGCAACCTGCGCAGACACACTGCCATCCACATTGGCTGGAAGAGATACACCTGCAAAAGCTGCCACCAAGAGTTCTACAATAAGTTTGACTGCCGGGAACACATTAGCAAGATGCACCCAACTGACGAAGTCGACACCCTAGTTGGAGATCTTCCACAAAGAGCCGCCTTCTCCAGCCGTAGTTCTATCGCACTTCTACGACAGAAGAAAACAAAATCATCCAAAACTCTTCCCTTTAAAAAAGGTTCCTAAAAAAAAAAAAATGATAATCTTTTTTTTTTTTTTCAAACCTATATTTCTATAATTCATAATGAAAAATAGAATTCATTTTTTTTTTCCTCATTGGTATTTCTTCATTGAATTTTATCTCTCTAGGCAGTCATCACAATCTTTCAAGCGTATCAAGATTGTTTTTTTCTTCTTCTTCTTTTGTGATATATGTTGTCATTTGGATGTGTAAAAAAAATGTGCTTTAAAATAATGTGATTTTTTGTTGTTGTTGTTATTTGGTGTATATATATCTTTTGTTGATTATTTGTATATTTTTGTTTGTTTGTTTCTAAATAAAAGATAATAACGCCAGTAATTATATGGCATTCTAAAAAATGTGTTTATTATTTCTCTGTTCTTATTTTTTTCTTTCACACAATGTTTTTTTTTGCTTATTCCTAGTACACGTGGTACAGGCCATGATAAAAATGGTTGATAGAAGTAGGTGATTGCTTTTTACTGTAAGTGCACCACATGTCTACACATATGAAAAGCAGTTTGACTTTGCACTTACAAATGTGCAAGAGCCTCGTTTGGTTACTTGCACTCGTTGGTGGGGTTGGACTTTTGCAAGAATCGGGGGCCATTGGAGCATTTTTTAAAAAATCAGAATAAAGTGCACATAGCGGGAATCGAATCCCGGGTCGTAGCGGTCGCAAGCCAACAGTTTACACCATTCTTCCACCGACCCCCAATGTTCTTATATTTTTTAAAATTTTTTTTGGACTTGAAGAACAGCTTTTAATTTTTTTTTCTCTATTAAGCGCTAATAAGACCAAATCTAAATATTTATTTGGTCTTTTACCTTTTTTTTTCTAATCTATAATCCAATTTGTACTTTATTTTATTCTCTATCAAACACTAATAAGGTAAATTCTCTCCAAATATGTATTTGGTTTTATTATCTTGTGTTTCTAATATCAATCCAAATTGTGGACCTTTCTTTGAAGAAATATTATTTTAGATTTTTTAAAGAATAATATAAACTTGGCTTTATATACAGTACAACAAACTCCATGAAAGGACACTCATGCTAAAGGACACCTCTCTACAAAGGACAGTTTTCATTGACAAAATTCCCATTTTTACTATTTAGCAACTCTCCGGGTAAGAGGACACTTCTCCCTAAAGGACACTTTGGCTCTGCAATTAGGTGTTATCCTTTACAGGGAGGTTCTACTGTACTTTCCATTTTACAAATTAATAATTTGGCCAATTCTATTTAGATAGTGAATTTGAAAGGTGGATCAGTCCTTAAATTTACACAAAAAGAAAGCTTATATGGAAATTTTATCTGGAGGCTTTTATGTCATTCCACAAGAAGAGTATGTATATATAGCCCTATGGATATTATGGGTGAATTATATTTAGGTTCCAAGACTTGTGCCAAACCTAACTTATTTTAAAGGGGGTAAATTGTGGTAACTAAAAATTATTATAAAATTCTTATGCAGTTGAACATACTCCATGAGAGGACACCTCTCTATAAAGGACAGTTTTCATTGCCAAAATTACCATTTTTACTATTTAGCAACTCTCCGGTAAGAGGACATTTCTCCCTAAAGGACACTTAGGCTCTACAACTGGGTGTTGTCCTTTACAGGGAGGTTCTACTGTATTAAGAAAGGGTGTCAATATAATGGAATTTAAAAAAATTAGTAATGAATTATACAGCCAAACTTCCCTGTAAAGGACAACACCTAATTGCAGAGCTAAAGTGTCCTTTAGGGAGAGATGTCCTCCTACCAGAGAGTTGCTAAATAATAAAAATGGTAATTTTGGCAATGAAAACTGTCCTTTATAGAGAGGTGTCCTCTAGCACTGGTGTCCTCCATTGAGGTTCTACTGTATTTCAATAGATGACCCACAAGCCATCAGCAATATTCATCTGAAAATGTTTCTAGAATTAACCCAAAGACCATCTCTTCAGTTCAAACATCCTTCAATGGCTGACTACCTTAGTTTATAAGACTTAGCACAGGTTCACATGGAACAGTACAACCTCCATGAGTGGACAATTCAGCTAGAGGACACCTCTCTCTGCAAAGGACAGTTGTCATCAGCAACATTACCATTTTTTTCAGAAAGAAGACACTTTGGCTCTGTAACTAGGTGTTGTCTTTTAGATAGAGGTTAGTGTTCTAATATATTGGGATATTGACCACAGAGATAGAGTAGGAGGGGGACAAGTTACATGTTGTTTCTTATCCTCTTGTGATGAAGATTTACATGAATTCCATGAGTTCATGCTCCTCGAGCTGTTTTATGATAAGCAGCGGCATCTCCCAAAGGTCCTGTTTAGTACATCTAATACAAGCCAAAATGTGTTCTGGAGCTGCAGGTGCCAAGCTATATCATGGGCAAGTGGGGTAGATTTTGTTAT
This sequence comes from Cordylochernes scorpioides, assembly GCA_030710605.1. NCBI lineage: Eukaryota > Metazoa > Arthropoda > Arachnida > Pseudoscorpiones > Chernetidae > Cordylochernes > Cordylochernes scorpioides. The sequence goes on from CP092874.1 coordinate 14,627,977, forward strand.
TATTTTCTATCTTCAATGGCTTGAGATGGCCTGTTCTAAATCTTGTTAGTGTTGTTTGGTCCTGTCTGAGGTACAGAGCTCCTCCTGGGTTCACTCCACAGCTGTGCTTAGGTGGAAACCTCCAGTGTCCATGAGTCACATGGTTCTAGTTACATAAAACTTATGTAACATGGTTGATGCATAAAACTGGTGTGTGTTATTTTTTAAATCAAGTTCCTTCTGACTCTATTTATAAGGAAGCTGGGTCATCGGAACTCTACTGATGATGACAAGATCCTGAAAGCTTGGGTAAGTGGGTTATTATAAGTTAGATCTAACCTAGCTGGTAGTTTATACACTCATGGACAACACTTGAGGAAGAAAGGTACAATTTGAATTATTGATTATAAACACAAGGTAATAAGACCAAATAAACACACACTATTTATTTATTTATTCGGATTTGGTGTTATTACTTTGTTTTTAAAACTTAAGGAAGTTGTACCTTTCATCATATATATTAGGATTCAGACAATAACTCTGAAAGATATTACAGTGACCTTTATTGAAGACACACGAGATAACCAAGTGTGAACACAATTGCTTCTGTCTCTTTCAACAAAATAGATGACTGGTGATATCAAATACTTTCCACTTCCTTAAGTGTTGTCCAAGAGTGTATAACATCTAATTCTATCCGTGGTTGATATTGTAGTCTTTTCAGTAAGTAATATATGGTACAACACACCACATCCTAATGAATAAATTTTGTGACATTTCAGTAACAACATTGTTATCATCTTCAGATGTGATATGGTACAATTTAGATTATAGATTACTAGACGAATGGCCCGGGCAACGCCCGGGTTTTACCCGAGTGTGAATATATTTAAAAAACGTTGTCTTGGGAGGTCTCGCTATAGACAGGGTGGTCTGTATAGACAGGTGTATGTATCACACAGCCGATAACAGGGTTGTCTAGAGTGGCCGCAATAGACAGGGTGGTCTGTATAGACAGGTGTATGTATCACACAGCCGATAACAGGGTTGTCTAGAGTGGCCGCTATAGACAGGGTGGTCTGTATAGACAGGTGTATGTATCACACAGCCGATAACAGGGTTGTCTAGAGTGGCCGCTATAGACAGGGTGGTCTGTATACACAGCCGATAACAGGGTTGTCTAGAGTGGCCGCTATAGACAGGGTGGTCTGTATAGACAGGTGTATATATCACACTGCTGATAACAGGGTTGACTAAGGTGACCGCTATAGACAGGGTGGTCTGTATAGACAGGTGAATGTAACACACTAATGATAACAGGGTTGCCTAAGGTGACCGCTATAGACAGGGTGGTCTGTATAGACAGGTGGATGTATCACACAGCTGATAACAGGGTTTTCTAGAATGGCCGCTATATACAGGGTGGTCTGTATAGACAGGTGGATGTAACACACTGCTGATTACAGGGTTGCCTAAAGTGTCCACTATAGACAGGGTGGTCTGTATAGACAGGTGGATGTAACACACTGCTGATAACAGGGTTGTCTAGAATGGCCGCTATAGACAGGTGTATGTATCACACAGCTGATAACAGGGTTGTCTAGAGGGGGGCAGGGAGGACATGTGTTCGCCGGCGGCAGCCAATGGGCGCGCATTCTATCCGTGAGCTTCAGAATAAGGCAATTATATAAGTAGATAAACACAAGGTAATAAGACCAAATAAATAAATAGCGTGTGATATTTCGATAACATGGTTGTTACCAAAATGTCACATGCTATTTATTTATTTGGTCTTATTAACCTGTGTACAGACAAAAATACTGGCAACAAGGCTGTTACTAAGATTTCATAAATAATTTATTTATTTGAAGATATGATTTCCTTTGTCTCACTGCTTTGTTCTTATGCATACCTCTGGTGAATCCTGTATAGGGTCAGTGACCCTAAATAAAGGCTTTTTTGTTGTTGTTGTATTTGAAGATATGATCTTGTTACACCTTGTGCTTCTAAAATAAATTTCTACACAAAATGACAATTGAATCAATCATTGTGGTTTGTCATCAATACTGAATCAGTGCTGTGTCATAGATTCCAATCATAACTTTCATCTTGTTAGGAACGGCCTCAAACTACAGGCAAAGTCAAACTTTGACCAAAGTGTGCCTGGATCATGGTGCTATGATCAACAAAAGCTGCACCCCTATACCCCATTCCATGAGATCACTTTGGGAGAGGCCGCTGCTTATCATAAAACAGCTCGAGAAGCATGAACTCATGGAATTCATGTAATCTTTACACAAGGGGATAAGTAACAACAACACAACTTTCATCTTATGGAACTGCCTCCATTCTAGACATAGTCTGTACATGTGGGGGAGAGGTAAAAAAACTTAAAATCACCAAAATGCACATAAAATACAATAAATAATTAATTGAGTTTTTATTAGCCTCTACCAAGTTGAGTTCGACTTTAGGTGACACTATGAACAATATTCTCCAATTTGATCTGTTAGTGACCATCACTCTCCTCTAGTGACCTTCTGGTAGCTTTCTTGACCTCTTCTAGCCAGCTCATTGCAGGTCTTCCTCTCTTCCTTTGGTAACTATATGGTGACAAATATTCTCCAATTTGATCTGTTAGTGACCATCACTCTCCTCTAGTGACCTTCTGGTAGCTTTCTTGACCTCTTCTAGCCAGCTCATTGCAGGTCTTCCTCTCTTCCTTTGGTGACTATATGGTGACAAATATTCTCCAATTTGATCTGTTAGTGACCATCACTCTCATCCAGTGACCTTCTGGTAGCTTTCTTGATCTCTTCTAGCCAGCTCATTGCAGGTCTTCCTCTCTTCCTTTGGTGACTATATGGTGACAAATATTCTCCAATTTGATCTGTTAGTGACCATCACTCTCCTCTAGTGACCTTCTGGTAGCTTTCTTGACCTCTTCTAGCCAGCTCATTGCAGGTCTTCCTCTCTTCCTTTGGTGACTATATGGTGACAAATATTCTCCAATTTGATCTGTTAGTGACCATCACTCTCCTCTAGTGACCTTCTGGTAGCTTTCTTGACCTCTTCTAGCCAGCTCATTGTAGGTCTTCCTCTCTTCCTTTGGTGACTATATGGTGACAAATATTCTCCAATTTGATCTGTTAGTGACCATTACTCTCATCTAGTGACCTTCTGGTAGTTTTCTTGACCTCTTCTAGCCAGCTCATTGCAGGTCTTCCTCTCTTCCTTTGGTGACTATATGGTGACAAATATTCTCCAATTTGATCTGTTAGTGACCATCACTCTCATCTAGTGACCTTCTGGTAGCTTTCTTGACCTCTTCTAGCCAGCTTATTGCAGGTCTTCCTCTCTTCCTTTGGTGACTATATGGTGACAAATATTCTCCAATTTGATCTGTTAGTGACCATTACTCTCATCTAGTGACCTTCTGGTAGTTTTCTTGACCTCTTCTAGCCAGCTTATTGCAGGTCTTTCTCTCTTCCATTTTTTCCCAACATCTTTTCTAAACCATTTGCTCTCATTATATGTATAAAGTAGGTCAGTTTTAGTTCACATAATTGGGATTCTAGAGATCTACCAGGATTAATTTTACTTAAGATTGAAATATTTGTCTTTTAATCTGTCCACGGCATTCTGAGTAGCTTTCTCCATGTTCACATTTCAAATTGGGGGTCAGTGGAAGGCTGGTTAAACCGTTTGGTTTTCGACCATTACGACCCAGGTTCGATTCCCGCATTGGACACTTTTTTTCTGTTAAAAAAAAAAATGCTCCAATGGCCCCCGATTCTTGCAAAAGTCCAACCCCACCAGTGAGTGCAAGTAACCAAACAGGGCTCTGGCACATTTGTAAGTGCAAAGTCGAACTGATTTTCACATGTGTAGACATGTGGTGCGCTTACAGTAAAAAGCAGTCGCTAACTACCCACTATGATTATCATGGCCTGTACCACGTGTATTAGGAATAAGCAAAAAAAAAAAAACATTTCAAAGGTTTCAATTCTTTTTCTTTGTTCTTTTCTGAAAGTCCAGTTCACATATCCATAAGTGACCACAAGGAATACCAAAGCCTCTAAAATTCTCTTCTTTTTCTTTCTTTATCTTTCATAAAATCTTGTCCAATTTCATTATTGCATTCCTGTCTAGTGCTATTCTTCTTTTTGAAACTTTTGAACTGTGAAACTTTTCGCCTTTGCATTTCTATCTTGTGGTTTATCTTCTTGCTGATTATCCTTTACATACTTGTATGTTGATAATGCACAATTTGGATTATAAATTATAAACACGAGGTAATAAGACCAAATCCAAATAAATAGTGTGTGACGTTTCAGTAACAATGGTGTTAACAATAGTGTCATACACTATTTATTTATTTAGATTTGGTGTTATTACCTCGTATTTATACTTATGCTAGCCGAATGACCCGGGCAACGCCCGTGTTTTACCCGATTGAATGTTTTGATTCAAATACTATTTGTTACAATTATAAATTGGCGCCTTATATAAATGCATATATTAGTTAATAACTATAGCCTATGTGCTTTATCTGTCTATGTACTGTTGGCTTCTGTAGGCGTCTCTTACTGGGAAAAAGAAAGAGAGGATTCCATTTGGTTATTAACTAATATATGCATTTATTTAAGGAGCGACCCGCTCCAACACAATAGTTACAAAAATGGGGGGGCAAAGGTGGCGTGATCGTAGCCAACCAATAGGAGGGCGCCATTCCAAAAAAAAGGAAACTGTGACAGAGGCGACGAAGAATGACGCTCGTAACTGTATATAGAATGTTGTTATACAAATTGCTATACCAATGTTAAGTTGTTATAATACAGTAGAACAACTTCTCTGACAAAAGGACACACATCATCTAGTTATAAAGCCCAAGTGTCCTTTAGAGAGATGTCCTCTTACTGGAGTTTCTTAATGCTAAAAATGATAATCTTGGTGATGAAAACTGTTTTTTGTAGAGAGGTGTCCTCTCATAGAGGTTGTTCTACTGTATAATAATAACAATATTTTATTCTCAATATCTTCTTCTTCTTTCTTATCTCCATAGAGATTTGACAACCATCATGACTGGGTGAAGTAGAATGTCTTTGTCATTAAGACTGGAAGCACTACTCAGTGGCAGGCCGACTTAGCTCCAAAAGAAATGGCCGCCTCTGACATGAGGAACAGACACCATGTGCAGCCGGTCCTAACATGGAGTACAAACGCTGCTCATCCTGTATCCCTGGATCCCTTACAGGGTACTATCAGCCGGGCCAGCTGAACCCAGGTTTTTTAGTGAGCTTGTTACTGCTCCCCCTCCTCTTTTTTAATCCGGGCTTGGGACCGGCAAAGACGGAGTCAATATAGGAAAGTCAAAGAATGGTCTGGAGCATCGGGAGAGAATTACACAGAACAGGGTAAATCAGTATTCCATACTAGATGACGTCCATATCAGAGATGACATGAGGAATACTATATGTGGTTGGTATCTAGTAAATCAATATCCAGCACATATGTTTATCAAAATTTGAAACTATTATAGACGCGTATGATTCTTTTAAAAATTAAACAATTTCTATTGCCCTTATTGCAATGGGAAAATTAATGGGATTCCATAACTCCACCTTTGCCGGTCCCAAGCCCGGATGGAGGAGAAAGAGCAGTAACAAGCTCACTAAAAAACCTGGACTCAGCTGGCCCGGCTGATAGTACCCTGTAAGGTCTCCAGGGATACAGGATGAGCAGCGTTTGTACTCCATGTTAGGAGCGGCTGCACATGGCGTCTGTTCCTCATGTCAGAGGTGGCCATTTCTTTTGGAGCTAAGTCGGCCTGCTACTGAGTAGTGCTCCCAGTCTTAATGACAAAGGCAGATGCATTCTACTTCACCCAGTTATGATGGTTGTCAAACAGACACCATCAAGGGTCACAACTTGATACCCTAATATATCTGAGTGGAGATAAGAAAGAAGAAGATGGGATTCTATTGCAGTAAGGACAGTATAAATTGTTTAATTTTAAAAGAATCATACGCGTCTATAATAGTTTCGAATTTTCATAACAGATGGCGCGCTAATGTATCATAACATAGGTTTAGCCTTATATTTCACCAGGTTTGACTAAACAGATAAAACAAGTGCCTGTACACTCAAGGTAAATACACCAAAAATAAATAAATAAATAGTGTGTGACATTTTGGTAACAGTGTTGTTACCATTACCAGACAAGTGTTGTTACCATCACACACTATTTATTTGGATTTGGTCTTATTACCTTGATATTATAAATTGATGTTTATTTTTATAGATGACGTAAGCAATCAGTAACTTTCAGTTTTACAACCAGGAGATACTTTTGTGTCAATTTTACCACCTGGTATTTTGTGCATTTTCCATTAGATTCCATCCTTCAATGTAGCATATAAAAGCAGAATGATCCAATACAGTATTAGAGCTCTGAGAAGCGGTCTGGTGGATTTAATTGGCGAAACCGCTGGGAGGGTTCACCACTGATGAGCCAAGCCCTCCCAATATATTTTCTCATCGCAGTAAGGACAGTAGAAGTTTGTATTATGTATAAAAGAAACATTCGCGCTTTTAAATCCTTTTATTTTATATGTATAGATGGCGCGTTATTGCTTTGTGTTAATTTTCCCCTTTGTTCAAAATACTGATAAAAATAAACAGGTACCTAATTAACAAGCAAGTGTCCATAATTCAACATCTTTTTAGGGGGTCGATGGAAGGATGGTCTAAACCATAGTTTTTCGACCACTATGATCCAGGTTCGATTCCTGTATTGAGTAATTTTTTTTCTGATTAAAAAAAAAAAATGCTCCAATGGCCCCCAATTCTTGCAAAAGTCCAATCCCACCAGCAAGTAACCAAATGGGGATCTGGCACATATCTAAGTGCAAAGTCGAACTGCTTTTCACATGTGTAGACATGTGGTGTACTTACAGTAAAAGCAGTCGACTACTTCTACCCCCCATGATTATCATGACCTGTACCACGTGTACTAGGGATAAGCAAAAAAAAAACCCTTTCTACACTCCTACACAAAGGAAACCAACGTATTACTGGAAAACAAGCAAAGAGAGACAAGATAAAGAAACATAAGTCTCTCTCTCTCTTTCTTATCTCAAAGCCATGACAATCATGGTGGGTAGTTAGCGACTGCTTTTACTGTAAGTGCACCACATGTCTACACATGTGAAAAGCAGTTCAACTTTGCACTTACAAATGTGCCAGAGCCCCGTTTGGTAACTTGCACTCGCTGGTGGGGTTGGACTTTTGCAAGAATCGGTGGCCATTGGAGCATTTTTATTTTAACAGAAAAAAAGGGTCCAATGCGGGAGTCGAACCCGGGTCGTAGTGGTCAAAAACCAAACGGTTTAACCAGCCTTCCACCGACCCCCTAGAAACATAAGTGATGAAACACAAGGTAATAAGACCAAATAGATAAATTGTTGTTTCTTATCGCCTTGTGTAAAGATTACACCAATTCCATTAGTCCATGCTCCTCAAGCTATTTTATGATGAGCAGCGGCCTCTTCCAAAGGTCCTGTTTAGTACATCTAATGCAATTAAAATAGGGGCATATTTTGGATCTAAATATTTATTAAATTTCAATATTTCGATGAGGCTGTTCGCCTATCTTCTTCTCTGAAAAATTCAAACACCTTGTAAGCTTATTATCCACGTGATGCGTGCACGAGAAGTGTTGTTTTATATAACATATGTTGGTGTGACCAGACCATTTAAATTGAATTATTGTATCTTCAGAAATAAAATGCTATAAATCTAATGCAATGTGTTCTGGAGCTGCAGGTGCCAAGCTACATTTTGGGCAAGTGGGGTAGATTTTGTTGTTATTTTATATCTTCAATGTCTTGAGATGGCCTGTTCTAAATCTTGTAAATAGATAAATAGTGTGTTGGATTTGGTGTTATTTTACCTTGGGTTTCTAATCTATAATCCAAATTGTGGGCCTTATCAAAAGTAATGAAAATGAATATTACTGAAATCTCTCACAATATCATCATTTATTGAACTTACATATCTTATTAATTTTACATATAAGCTTCAAAGAGTATACACAAGTATTTTCTAACAAAAATCAAAAGTTAACAGAACCAAATAAGTCCACTATACCAAAGTAAATTGTTTATAACAGTGAGGTGATCCCATCATCAGTTACTCAATCTAGTAATAGAATTGTTATCAAAACTTCACATATTTAGTTTTCTTATTTGGTCTTGTTAACTTTTGGTTTGTATTTGTGTGCATTTTTATCAAAAGTAGGAGAACTCTAACGCTAAAAGGGAGGTTAAAAGAAAACCCAACCTCCAAATTTATCATTACCAGCCAGTGGAATAGATGTGTGTTATTTATTCTATTAGAAACACACTGGGTAACATTGGCATAAAAAATCCCAGGGCTATGCAACTTAAGAGGAGGGTTACAGTAGGGCTGGGAAATATGCAATTGTAGGTGTGGGAACTATGCAACAATAGTAGAGGGAGTATATGCAATAAACTGGAAACTATGCAACAGAAACGTAGATAGGAAGAGATAAACAATTGTAGGTAAAAGGGAGGATATATGCAATAGTAGGCCTGGGGGATATGCAATTGTGGTTCTGCCAGAAGAACTATGCAACAGGGAGTATATGCAATAAAGGGAGTCTAGTTAAAGTCGCGGTCAGGCAACATCGCCGGAGCCACTAGGGTCCAGGTGTAGAGGCCGACACACAGCCAGCTGGAGATGATCTTCACCCACATGGAGGCGTTGTTCTGCAGCAGGTTCTTGGCGTCTATCGTGGAAGGCCTAAACACCACACACACTTACAGTTGGGCTATGCAAATATTGCCAGACACTCGGCCAACAGTGGTCTGTATTTATTTATTCATTTTTTTTGCTTATCCCTAGTACACGTGGTACAGGCCATAATCATGGTGGGTAGAAGTAGCCGACTGCTTTTACTATAAGTGCACCACATGTCTACACATGTGAAAAGCAGGTCGACTTTGCACTTACAAATATGCCAGAGCCCCGTTTGGTTACTTGCACTCCCTGTTGGGGTTGGACTTTTGCAAGAATCGAGGGCCATTCAAGCATTTTTTTTTTTTTTATCAGAAAAAAGTGCCCAATGCGGGAATTAAACCTGGGTCGTAGTGGTCGAAAACCAACGGTTTAGACCATCCTTCCACCGACCTCCTGTGGTCTGTATTCACTACATTGGATGCTCCACCATTTATTGAAGGTCAGTGGTGTTCTCTAGCCATTAATTAGAGAAGATATTGGGAAAAGAGAGAGATTTTAGTGTGTGTTAGTTGAAAGTTTTGAGAAATGGATGCTCTTCTCATTTTAAATATACACAGTAAAACATACCTACAGTTGATTCTCTATTTAAAACTGAGCCAGAGGAGGCCAGAAATTCTTGGCCCTTGAATGCAATTAGTCCTATAGTTCTGAATAGTTTAATAACTGAACCTTCAAACTTTAGGTCTTAATTGGGCAAGTTTTTGTTTTGAAATCCATTAAATCTTGAATGATTGTCTAATGTTTTGCTCTTCTCCTTCTGATATGAAAAGTTGTCTTTCTAAAAATACCATCAATGGAATAGTAAGGCTGTACAAACTGGATCCTCACTGAAAGGGAATCAATCAATCATTCTGTCACATGGCATTGTACACTTCACAGGAATAGGACATAATGGAATGAAAATTTAGAAATAGACGCAGAGGCTAAAACTAAAATAAACAATAACTATAGAATTCCACCCAAGCACAGCTGGTACAGTGGAGTGGACCAAAGAGGAGCTCTGAATCTCAGACAGCACCAAACAACACTAACAAGGTTTAGAACAGGCCATCTCAAGCCATTGAAGATAGAAAATAACAACAAAATCTACCCCACTTGCCCAAAATGTTGCTTGGCACCTGCAGCTCCAGAACACATTTAGACTTGCATTAGATGTACTAAACAGGACCTTTATGGAAGCCCCTGCTTATCATTAAACAGTTCGAGGAGCATGGACTAATGGAATTTTTGTAATCTTTGCACATGGAGGAATAAGAAACAACAACAACAAGGTATTACAGGAGGAAGGGATACGTACTGGTACCAGCTGGTGAGGGTCATCATGACATAGAGGGAAGCCAGGGCAAACATGAGGTGGAAGAAACTCCAGCTGTAGGCCACCTCATCGTCCTCGTTGTCCCACACCTTGCCTGCCTCCGCGTCTGACACTGCTCCTCCACCATCTGTACACACACACACACACCACTGTAGACACTGTAGTGACCCTCTATCATTGGGGGTTGGTAGATTCACAAATCCTAGAGGAACCAAACCAAATACATGTTCTGATGGCACCTTTTTATAATCATCACAATGGCCTGATGACAATGAAGCTTTTAGAACATTTTACCCACATCAACCATTTATTTGACCTTGTTACTTTAGATTTTAACAAAAGACACACAGATTTTATACCATTTAATATATATGGTCCAACCTTGTTATACCAACATCACTTGAGAATTTGATTATATAATTGTTATTATAAAATAAATGAAGCTTCCAGGGTTAAGTTTCTTGTTCAACTTTTTATTTTCAAGCTTTCAGACTTGTCAGTCCTTTAACAGGATTACCACATTAAAAACTTAATAATAAATACTATTTTTATATATACATTATTATATACATATTTTAAATATTTATTATATTTATTGAGAGAAAAATATATTACTTCATTTATGTTTGAGATATTGTTATATCTATGGTTAAATAAATTTGGGAATGAAACCACTTGGTTTGTTTTTTGTTTGTTAGTGTCCATCAAGTCAACTTTTGGTGACACTATGGACAAATATTCTCCAATTTGATCTGTTAGTGGCCATTACTCAGAGCTCATCTAGTGATCTTCCGGTAGTTTTCTTGATTCCTTCTAGTCAACTCATTGGAGGTCTACTTCTTTTCCTTTTTCTTTCAATTTTCCCCAACATCAACATCTTAATCATTTTCTCTCATTATGTGTCCAAAGTAGGTCAGTGTTTGTTTACCCATTTGGGATTCTAGGAATCTTCCAGGATTAATTTCATTTAAGATTGAAACATTTGTCTTGGTACAGTAAAACCTCCATGAGAGGACACCTCTCCCAATTACAATAGAACATACTCCATGAAAGGAAACTCTCGCTAAAGGAAACCTCTCTATCAAAGACATAGTTCATCACCAAAATAATCATTTTTATCAATTAGCACAGCTCTCTTGTAAGAGGACACCTCTCTATAAAGGACACTTTGACTCTACAACTAGGTGTTGTTCCTTTAGAGAGAGGTTCTATAGTGTATTAGTAGTCCCAATTAACACACAAAAGTTCTAAATTAATGAATTCACATTCAAAATACACTTAATATCCCACACAATTCTATGATTTCCATTTAGCTCAATAATATCTTCTTTGAATTCATAGGAATTGAAAATTTAATTTTCATTAAAATATTGGTAGATTTTTGTGCTAACCAATTTGCCACACAAAGCATATGTTGGTGAAGGTCTATTGTTTACTATTGGGCGTAATGAACAGTTAGGCTTGTGGACCTTTGGAGCACCATATATATTAGGAACATGTGCATCATAATTTTTCAACTTGGTTAAAAGCTTATAATTAATATATGTTTTTTTATCTAGTTTTTAGGTATGGTATTCAATTTGTGTTTTGAAGTGTTTTGTTGGATCATCTTGTATAAGAGAAGGTAGAGGCGATATTGTTTATCAGTAAATAAAGCATTTTTTGTTTATAGATTTCTTTTTTCATTGAAATTATATCTTTTGATGTTGAATCCATGTTTAATTCTATCCCACAAAATGCACAAAGTTTGCTAGGTGGACTATTGATAATAAAGTAAGATTTTAAACACAAGGTAATAAGACCAAATCCTAATAAATAGTGTGTGATGTTTCGGTAACAGCATTGTTACCATCTTCAGACAAAAGAACTGAATGAGAAAATATATCACAGCATGTCTTATTACCTTGTGTTTATAATCTATAATCCAAATTGTGAAAAAGTAAGATTTTGTTTTCCCAGTGAGTCCCAATTGATGGAGAGTTAGCTAGATTAGATAAATAAGGAAGAGCCAAACAGTTTCTCTACCAACTGGATAACACCACACTACAGCTACCTCAGTAAACTTCTACCACAACATATCTTCCTATGGCTACAGTCATGAACAAAACTTAATGAAGGTATAACTTAAACACAAGGTAATATGATCAAATCTAAATAAATATATAGTGTGTGACATTTCGGTAACAACACTGTTACTGAAACGTAACACACTTATAATTTATTTAAATTTGGTCATATTACCTTGTGTTTATAATCTATAATCCAAATTGTGTCTTATACGAAGTTGTATCTTTTAGAGCCTGTATATATCGGGATTCAGACAATAACTCTGAAAGATATTACAGTGACCTTTATTGAAGGCACACGAGATAACCAAGTGTATATACACTCATGGACAAAACTTAAGGAAGTTGTACCTTTTAGCATGTATATTGGGATTCAGACAATAACTCTGAAAGATATTACAGTGACCTTTATTGAAGACACACGAGATAACCAAGTGTATATACACTCATGGACAAAACTTAAGAAAGTTGTACCTTTTACCATGTATATCGGGACAATAACTCTTAAAGATATTACAGTGACCTTTATTGAAGACATACGAGATAACCAAGTGTATATACACTCATGGACAAAACTTAAGGAAGTTGTACCTTATAGCATGTATATCGGGACAATAACACTGAAAGATATTATAGTAACCTTCATTGAAGACATGAGATAACCAAGTGTATATACACTCATGGACAAAACTTAAGGAAGTTATACCTTTTAGCATGTATATCGGGACAATAACTCTGAAAGATATTACAGTGACCTTTATTGAAGACATACGAGATAACCAAATGTATATACACTCATGGACAAAACTTAAGGAAATTGTACCTTTTTTAGCATGTATATCGGGACAATAACTCTGAAAGATATTACAGTGACCTTTATTGAAGACACACAAGATAACCAAGTGTGAACAACCTCTGTCTCCTTCAAAAAAATAGACAACCAGTGACATCAAAATATGGAACTTCCTTAAGTTTTGTCCTTACTGCCTGAGAGGTTCTCTCTACAATTAGGGGGCCGATGGACAAGTGGTATAAACTATTGATTTTCAACAGCCATGACCTGGGATTGTGGTAATTTGGGCACTTTTTTATATAATAAAAAAATTGTTCCAATAACCCCATGATTTTTGTAAAAGTCCAACCTCACCAGTGAGTTCAAGTAACCAAATGGGGCTCTGTTATAATTATAATTGCAAAAGTCAAACGGCTTTCCACATGTGTAGACATGTGGTGTACTTATGGTAAAAGGCAGTCACCAACTACTACCCACCATGATTATTGCAGCCTGTACCACATGTGTACTTAGGATAATAAATAAAAAAAGTGGAAACATCTCAATTGAACATTTCTCATTCCCCCACAATAAAGAAACATATTGCTAACATTTTATATCTTCTAAAATTTTATAGCACAATTCTCTTCCCATTCACTTATACTTTTAGAATTTAATTTTGTGAACAATAGTTTAACAATTCTTTTATTGTGAAAAATGAACAAAAGTGAATTTGTACTTGGATCAGGTGGATAAATTAAGAAAAAGGTATTTCCTGATGGTGCAACTGAAAGTTGCTGAAAACGCAAGCCATGTTGCACGATCAAGAAATGCCTTTTTTCTTAATTCTTTTATTGTGAAAAAAAAAATGGTATAAAAGTGAAATTGTACTGAGAGATCGGGTGAATAAAATAAGAAAAAGGCATCTCTCCTGATTGTTCAAATAACAATTGGCTGTGTAACCTTACACTCCTATGTATAGGATCTTTCACTTTAAAACTGGCAATTTGAAAAACAACCAGAGCACGGCACTAAGCCAAACACAAGTCACCAAGCACCCCCCCACAGGGAGGGAAACAATACCTACCATTTCAGAGCCAGCTGATCCAGAAAGGTGTCAGGGAGGGAGGAAGACTAGGAGGAAGAAAGATTTTGTAGGGAAAGAGAGAGATAGAGTATGTAGATGGCAGAGAGAGAATGACAAACACTACAGATACCTGCGGAAGTCAGGTTGAGAGCAGAGTCACTGTGGGGAGGGCCTATACCCACGCCAAGTCAACACGCAGCGGCGGCCTTCAACAATTCCCTACCTCCTGTGTTCTTCACCAGCATCTTCTCTGACATGGTGATCTTGCTGACCTGGCTATTACTGGCTGTACGGATACTGCACAACATCCACTGTTTAGTAACATCCAACAACAACATATGTCAAGCAAAGTCAGACTTTCACCAAAGTATGCCTGGATCATGGTGCCATGATCAACGAAAGCTGCACCCCTATACCCCATTCCATGAGATCATGAACTCATGGAATTCGTGTAATCTTTACACAAGGGGATAAGAAACAACAACAATATGTCAGGTTTAAACCACACATCACACACCACAAGAAGAAGAAATAATGAGCAGTAAGGCTAATTGAGGGCCATTTTCATTCATTTACAAGCCTGACCTTATTTATTTTCAAATATACAAATTTAACCTAAAATCTGACCATCTCTTTCTGTCAACTTTCTTGTTGCTCTCAGAAACACAAGGTAATATAAGGCCAAATCCAAATAAATAATTACTTATTACAGTAGAACTACCTCCCTGTAAAGGACAACACCTAATTACAGAGCTAAAGTGTCCTTTAGGTAGAGGTGTCCTCTTACCGGAGAGTTGCTGAATAGTAAAAATGGTAATTTTGAAAATGAAAACTGTCCTTTGTAGAGAGCTGTCCTCTCATGGAGTGGCTGCATATGGCATCTGTTCCTCATGTCAGAGGCGGCCATTTCTTTTGGAGCTAAGTCCTCCTGCCACTGAGTAGTGCTCCCAGTCTTAATGACAAAGACATTCTACTTCACCCAGTCATGGTGGTTGTCAACTCTACAAGATTGACACCCTAATATGATTGAATGAAGTTAAGAAAGAAGAAGGAAGGAGTTAGTTCTATTGTATAAATGACAATACCTGGAGTAGAGGACGCAGGTGAACCAGACCACCAAGCCCACGATGGTGGTGGAGTCAAACTTGTGGGTGGAACCCTGGAGGTAGGTGGGCATGCAGGCCTTGTCTGTGGAGTTGTTCATGGCAGACCAGGTGAGGTATATGGTGTACAGGGTCACCACGGCAGACTGGAGCAGCCCGCTGCGTGGCTGGTGCTCCTGAACCCAGGGATGCATGGACAGCGCAGAGAAGATGACACAGAGGATGAGGTTCAAGCTGATGAAGAACTTCTGGATATGGCAATCTCCTCCCTGCGCCACATAAAACCTGGCTTACCATCATGTGTTGGATCATGCATTGATGTTTCGTATCCTCTAGGGCAGGGGTTGACAACCTTCTGTGTGTGTGAGTTGGAAGAGTCAAAAATTATTAAATTTCAAAGTTTTAAAGAGCCACAAATTTTTTTTTTCTTGCCAACAATAAATAGTACCCACATAACAGTGTATATATTTATTTGGATTTGGCCTTATTACCTGTGTTTATAATCTATAATCCAAAAAAGAAAAAAAAGTGTATATATTTGAAACAATCTAGAAAAAAATCAAGCTATTAAAAAACAATAATAAAAGGGGCAACTTTTTCATCAAACTGATCCCTTTCTACCATCTAGCAGGCAACACCAGTTTTTTAAAAATTCAGAACACCTACCTAGAGAACATGGTTTCCGATTGTGGCCATAGAAATTTGGTCCAGTTACTTTTCCAGATAATGACAATATTGAAAAATATGTCATGAATCTCTTGTGAATCTCAAGAAATCAAAGGCCTTTCTGGACTGACAAAGGGCTATAACCAGAAACCATAGTCTCCAGGTCTTCTTGCTATAGTGAGTCTTCTAGATTACACACACACATAAAGCTTTATTATGACCACCGGTCTTATACAGATTCACTACAGGAAGAAATAATAGATGGAGCTCCTATACTCTAAGCAGCGTAGCACCCAACAACAGCCTCATGGTCCGATGCATGTCCAATGGCCATCTTCTAAGTTACAGATGGTCTGTACTAAGCTTTTGAGTATATTTTGATGAGAGAGGTAACTTTAGATTTTTCTTAATTTCCTCCCAGAAAAAATCTCTTTCTAAGCTAGAAACATAAGGTAACAAGACTAAATTCAAATTAAAGAAACATCACAAACATTTCATTAATTTGAATTTTGTCTTGTTACCTTGTTTCTCATTCAGTACTTTTTTCTGCTAATGGTAAAAAAACACTGTAAGTGAAACATCACAAATATTTAAATAATTTGGAGATTTGTTCTTATTGCCTTACGTTTCTAATCTATAAAACAAATTGTACACCTAATCTCACCTTTTTCTAAGCTGATGTAAGATGGCTAACTAATAGAATTAATCGGTCAGACCTCTATGTATATGGTGTATTTTGTTTCCTCAAATAACAATCTATAATTTTATAAATAACAATCTAATGAGGTCGATAGTTGGTAGATGGATCTATTTAAAGAGAGTGAAAGGGTACTACCACTTGGTGTCTTGGTCAAAAATATTATTTTTCAACAAGATTCTATCACAGATGGGACAACTAGGTCACAATCAGCTGTAGCTGCCAATGACTAGACCCCTCTATATATAGTGAGGATGAAACAGCAACAGAGACTTACACTGGTGTAGTAAATGTAGAAGAGGACCACAGCTGCAATGGAGACTGCATACTGCAAGGCAGTTGCAGTGAGGAGAGCTACACAGATATACCCGTAGTTAGAAGATATTTGCTGTTCAAGGGTTGGTATGTCCTACGTACCACAGAACCATCCCTTGGATTCAGATTCTTCCTGTTTATCCACCCAGCTCTCCGCCCAGCCGTGAGCAAAGTCTATGATCAGTACTAGCTGGATCAGGATAAACAAGAAGCCGCCCACCATGCCAAAGTACATCCACACTGCACCACATCCATTCATCAATGAGACATCATCAACTACAAGATTCCATTGCTGGCTGGTAAGGAACTGGAGTAGGGAATGAGTAAACATTAGAGAAAGCTTTGCTCACCAGTTTCAAAGGTGCCAGAAGGTATGAAGAAGGAGCCAACCATTCCACCAATTAACATCATGTATTTTATTGCCCAGAATCTGGAAATAACCACATCACTCTTCAATTCTATGTTACAACAGGCAACAGATCAAAGTACAACAACACTCAAAAAGATCCAAATAAATACACTCATGGACAAAACTAGGAAAAGGTGGAAAATCTGATGTTTACAGGTCATCTATTTTTTAAAGGAAACAAAGGTTATTCACACTTGGTTATCTCATGTGTCTTCAATATAGGTCACTGTAATATCTTTCAGAGTTATTGTCTGAATCCTGATATACATGCTAAAAGGTACAACTTCTTTAAGGTTTGCCAATGAGTGTAAATTCAATGTCTTTAATGCTGTTTAAACCAACCATCTTTCTATAGAGATTGCTACCTGTGTCAGTAATCAACAACACCAAACACAAATACTCCTCTTGTCTCAGCAAAATATCATTAACGGTAACAATACCAAATTATTGAAATGTTTGGGCCAATTAGATAAAAGCATTGTTAAACAACATACTAAAATTTATGCTGTTACCAAAACGTAACAAACATTTCAATAATTTGGTCTTGTTGTTACATTCTATTTTTTAAATCTTAAATCAAACTGTACCATTACCAAATAATTGATTAAGATGATGTGCAGGCCATCTTTAGAGGGAATGGAAGGCCACAAAAATGCAGAGTGTGGGTCCATATTCTATGAGTCAGCTTTTTTAATCTATTGACCAATGACCTGTGAGTCAGACTGTCTGGAGAGAGAAACAATGGTCTCCCTCCATTGTATTGTCTTCTGCCACCTTGATACCACCACTTACCACCACTCTTTGTAATTGATACCATTGTCCCCTCAGTTTTGTATACAGTGAGTGCCCCTCTTAGTGAGTGGGAGAGTTGTCAATCTGGCAATTAAAAACCCATCAGGGAATTTACCCTTGCCTTGGAAAAAAACAAACTTACTTTTAAAGAGTGGATTTTTTAAAAATGTATAATTAAAGGTATATCTGTAAATATATATATATATATATATATATCATTTATATTTCCTCTTTCTTCCATTTATTCCATTCCAAGAAAAATATTTCAAGTTGTCTTAAAAAAACTATTTTTACTTTTAAAGAAATAGAGACAGAAGCTAAAAAACAAAATAAACAAGAACTGGAGGATTCCACCTAAGAACAGTTGGTACAGTGGAGTGGACCCAGAAGGAGCTCTGAACCTCAGACAGCACCAAACAACACTAACAAGATTTAGAATAGGCCATGTCAAGCCATTGAAGATAGAAAATAACAAAATCTACCCCACTTTCCATAAATGTAGCTTGGCACCTGCAGCTCCAGAACACATTGCATTAGATGCACTAAACAGGACCTTTGGGAGAGGCCGCTGCTTATCATAAAACAGCTTGAGGAGCATGAACTCATGGAATTTGTGTAAACTTTACACAAGGGGATAAGAAACAACAACAACATCAGGATATGATGATACAATTTTTGTAGATATTTTAATATTGATGCTCTTAAAATCTTTCAGAAATCTTCCTCTACCCTTCTACAAAAAGATTTACCAATAAACCAATAAATCACAGTCATCGAGCATGCTGGGGACACGGATTCCATAACTCGCAAGGGCCTGTCTGAACTCAAGACGATTCTAAGCTCCCCTGATAGGATCCAGACGTACCTTCGGAGAAGGTTTCAGTTGATGTATATATAATTTCTCTACTATTTAAACTCTGTAAACTCTCTCTTGACCATTGACTAGATGTCAATAAACTGTTTTTAATTGTCAATAGGATGTTTTATTGTTGATTCCTCCAGTAGAAGAGAAGGAAGGTATAAAAATTGATATTAAAAAAATGATACTGTACAATTTGGATTAGATACATAAGGTAACCAGACATTACACCCGGGGGGGGTCGGTGGAAGGCTGGTTAAACCGTTTGGTTTTCGACCACTACGACCCGGGTTAAATTCCCGCATTGGGCACTTTTTTCTGATTAAAAAAAAAAATACTTCAATGGCCCCTGATTCTTGCAAAAGTCCAACCCCACCAGTGAGTGCAAGTAACCAAACTGGGCTCTGGCACATGTGTAGACATGTGGTGCGCTTACAGTAAAAACAGTCGCTAACTACCCACCATGATTATCATGGCCTGTACCACGTGTACTAGGGATAAGCAAAAAAAAAAAAAAGACATTACACCCAAACTGACATTTCGGTAACTGCTATCGAAACATCACAGTCTCTCTATTTGCAAGTAGTGTCTTGTGTTTCTAATTGTTAGTGTTGCAGAGAGAGGGAGTGTATTTTTTATAAATATAACCTGCATCCAATACAAACTCATGTGTGCTATTCATGACAATAAAGGACACCTAATTGCAGACCCAAAGTGTTCTTTAGGGAGAGCTGTCCTCTTATTGGAGAGTTGCTAAATAGTAAAAATGATAATTTTGCAAATGAAAACTTTCCTTTGTAGAGAGGTGTCCTCTAGCGTGAGTGTCCTTTCATGGAGGTTCTAGTTGTATTAACCTTTACATATCCACACTGAGAACTGCAGAATGGTACTGACCCGTTTTGTATGCCGCCTCGAGGATCTTTCGAAGTCTTCACTCCAATCATCATGAGAGAGAACATGAGGAAGAAGAGGGTCAACACGAAGCACAGCCGATATGCAGCTTTGTAGCCTACTTGGATCTCACATTCCTTGGCACTGCAGTAGGGGACCTGGACACAACCTCACTGCTAGCTGGGATCAAATGAATAAATAGTACACAAACAAACAATCCTTTTATTATGACAAGATTCTACAAAGAGAAAATAAGTGTGCAGGAAAATAAATATATTTATATATACAGCATAACCTCTTTAATTCAGCCAACTATACATTTAACTCTAACTTTAATTCAATGGAATTGAAATTAAATTGGATTTGAAATGGAATTTAATTCAACTTAACTCAATGGAAAATTCTGATCCTTTGCGGTGTTGAATTAAAAAGTTTGACTAAAAATAATATACACATACAAAAGACTTTTCTTAAAAAAGTCACTAGCATTATACAAGGCTAATATGTAAATAGATTGATGAAGAAATTATTCAGTACTATTTCTTTTATATATAATCACATAGTAGGAATTTCTACAATTAGTGAAGTGATGATGAAAATATTTGGGAAGTCTTGGCTCATCTCACTGTTGAAGCTTCCCAACAATTTAGTTTACCAGATCTGTACAACTATTGTCTTGCTTTATATAGTCTGCATTTGTATGTTAATTCTTGATGTTTAACAGAACTAAGAAGAAATTCCACAAATATTTTGGTCTCCAGCACACAGATCTTCAGTTCAAAGAACCAGACAACAATTGCTATGGCTGCTTTACAAATGGAACTAAGTGTTATTTATCATCACCTGACTGTAAGGGGGACGAATGGTCTAAGCCATTGATTTTCAACCTCTACAACCCAGGATCGAATCCCACATTGGGTACTTTTTTTTTCTCATTGTTAAAATATTTTTTGTGTCGGTGATTTTATTTTTTGACGTTAAGATATTTTATAATGATCTGGCACTCTTGTTGTTGTTGTAAAAATGGCTTACCCACACCTTGCTTTGAAGATATTTGTTTAAGAAGTTCAATTAAATATTTTGTTAAATAATAAAAACTCTGCTAATTCTTTAACAAAGGTTATTGGCCCAGCAAGCTTCCACTGCATGCTCCAATGACCCTCGATTCTTGCAAAAGGCCAACACCAACCAACAAATGTGAGTAACCAAAGAGGGCTCTGGCAAACTTGTAAGTTTCAAAAGTTGAACTGCTTTCTACATGTCTAGACATGTGTTGCACAACAACAACAATTTATTTCTCCTGCATGCACCATTCACTTTAGGCAAACTTTACACACCAATGTGGTGCACTTACAGTAGAAGAAGTGGCTACCTTCTACCTACCATGGCCTATACCAGGTGTACTAGGGATAATAATAATTAAAAAATCATGTGAGAATGTTGAAAGAAGGGCAACCAACCTATATGTTGAGAGACTGTGGCCACAAAAGAGACTATGTAGATATGGAGGCCAATACTTGGGAACTGGAGATGGAAATCAAAGAAGCAACAAGACCAAACTCCAACTTTGCCGGTCCCAAGTCCTGATGAAAAAGGAGGAAGGGAAGCAGTAACAAGCTCACTAAAAAATCCTGGGCTCAGCTGGTTCAGCTGATAGTACTCTGTAAGGGCTCCTAATCCAGAAATACAGGATGAGTCTATACTCCATGTTAGGAGCGGCTACACATGGCGTCTATTCCTCATGTCAGAGGCGGCTATTTCATATTGGAGCTATGTCAGTGGCCTGCTATTGAGTAGTGCTCTCAGTCTTAATGACAAAAGCAGGTGCATTCTAATTCCTTCATTCATTATGGATGTCAAATCTTTGATGATCTCTACTCATTCCAAGCAGACACCATCAAAAATCTCATCATCATGGAATACCATTTCAACCTCTTCTAAGCATTTCACCTGTTCATAAGACTGTATAATTGGGACAAATTTTTTTATTTCTCTCTCTCTCTTAGCGAGTCTTAATGAACAATAAAAAGTGGACCATACAAGAGAGACTACATACACATTGTAAAACACGACAGATAATTAATAGAGAGGGTGAAGGAGGAACATACTTAGGACGAGTGGGTAACACCCTCGATTCCCAACAGTCATGAACCGGGATTGAATCCTGCGTTAACCTTTTGTTTAATATGTGAATAACATTCATTGTTTCAACTATCATAAACTAGGCTGCTCTTTTTGAGCAGTACCTAATAAAGTGATTTTGAAACCGAACCGAAGGAGGAAGGGTAGAAGGTGAAAGAAGAGTGCAGCCAGAACAGGACACAGTGTGGAGAAGACCTTGATAGTCAACTTCCTGGATGACACTGGATGAAATGTTCCAACTTAGGTGAACAAAGTTACCCAATTCTTGATTTTTTATTGCCATGTGCTATCTACAGCATTCCTGCGATAACCAGTCTTAATTAATTAATTAGTCTTGTTTCATGCCATTTACATACATCTACATATACAATTCTACAATCGATAAATGTTAAGATTTTCTAAACCCTTAAAAGAGCCCATATGCAAAGTTTTATTGTTAACTTATGCCAATATGAGTTCCATGTGATTTCAGTTGTTTCCACCCCAATCACAAGACTTCAACCTACATTCATGGACAAAACTTAAGGAAGTTGTACCTTTTAGCATGTATATCTGGATTCAGACAATAACTCTGAAAGATATTACAGTGACCTTTATTGAAGACACACGAGATAACCAAGTGTATATACACTCATGGACAAAACTTAAGGAAGTTGTACCTTTTAGCATGTATATCTGGATTCAGACAATAACTCTGAAAGATATTACAGTGACCTTTATTGAAGACACATGAGATAACCAAGTGTATATACACTCATGGACAAAACTTAAGGAAGTTGTACCTTTTAGCATGTATATCTGGATTCAGACAATAACTCTGAAAGATATTACAGTGATCTTTATTGAAGACACATGAGATAACCAAGTGTATATACACTCATGGACAAAACTTAAGGAAGTTGTACCTTTTAGCATGTATATCTGGATTCAGACAATAACTCTGAAAGATATTACAGTGACCTTTATTGAAGACACACGAGATAACCAAGTGTGTATACACTCATGGACAAAACTTAAGGAAGTTGTACCTTTTAGCATGTATATCTGGATTCAGACAATAACTCTGAAAGATATTACAGTGACCTTTATTGAAGACACACGAGATAACCAAGTGTATATACACTCATGGACAAAACTTAAGGAAGTTGTACCTTTTAGCATGTATATCTGGATTCAGACAATAACTCTGAAAGATATTACAGTGACCTTTATTGAAGACACACGAGATAACCAAGTGTATATACACTCATGGACAAAACTTAAGGAAGTTGTACCTTTTAGCATGTATATCTGGATTCAGACAATAACTCTGAAAGATATTACAGTGACCTTTATTGAAGACACACGAGATAACCAAGTGTATATACACTCATGGACAAAACTTAAGGAAGTTGTACCTTTTAGCATGTATATCTGGATTCAGACAATAACTCTGAAAGATATTACAGTGACCTTTATTGAAGACACACGAGATAACCAAGTGTATATACACTCATGGACAAAACTTAAGGAAGTTGTACCTTTTAGCATGTATATCTGGATTCAGACAATAACTCTGAAAGATATTACAGTGACCTTTATTGAAGACACACGAGATAACCAAGTGTATATACACTCATGGACAAAACTTAAGGAAGTTGTACCTTTTAGCATGTATATCGGGACAATAACTCTGAAAGATATTACAGTGACCTTTATTGAAGACACACGAGATAATCAATGTGTGAACAAAATGCCTCTGTCTCCTTAGAAAAAAAAACAAATAAATAAATAGACTACAAGCGACATCAAAGACTTTCCACTTCCTTATATTTTGTTAATGAGTGTATAGTTTCCATTTTGAGGTCAAAGTACTCAACGTTCAGTAACTTTATATAGAATTTTGATAGAATATTTAGATTCAATTTGACTTAATTTGATCCATGAGTGTATAATTGTAAATCAACTACAGTAAAACCCTGTTAAAAAGAAATTTGGTATATATATGGCAAACCTTTCCTTATAACAAACCTGAAATAATCCCCATTTTATAATACAGTGAACTATGGCTATAACAAACCATGGCTATAGTGAACAACCAAAGGTTCAGTCCCATTGGGGTTTGCTATAGAGGGGTTTTACTGTATATATATATATAGATATATATATATGTAGTAATGTAGTTTATGCTGTAGGATGACTGTAGTGTGGTTAGAAGCAGTCGTGGTGGTTGAGTGATGGGTGGTAAGGACACACAGGAGACAGAGGCCACGTGAGGAAATAGATCGGGGAGGAAAGATAGAAGGTCCGAGAACAACCCCTAGAACAACTGGCGTCGAGACCACCTTGGTGAGAACTGACCCTTGATCATCACATACAGCCGCTTTTAAACTGATTTGAGTAAGATAAATCCCCTAGGGGAGAATGAAGACACTTGTTTACCAAGGAACCCGGCTATCTTCCCTTGTACTCAGACCATTTTATTTATATATTTCCCAATATTATGACATATATATGTAATCCACTGGGGTTCTCACCTTAATAGGCCCCTCTATGGTGAGCAGCACACAGGCAACAATGGTGGTGAGGAGCAACATGAGGGCATACATGATCCTGGTGGAGGTGGAGTTACGGCAGTTGGGGCAGGCGGAGCAGCACATACTGCAGGCTGCACTGCCGCAACAGCAGGCCAGCTGCACACCCCACCACTTAGCCACACAAACTACACAGAGTAAGAAGATTCATATCATAAACTACAACAAATCTTTGTTACAACACATTCTTTTATAATTGTAAAGATAGAGGCCGGCATTCATAGTTCTTCAAATTAAAGATACTTTGAACTACAACTAATAAGGAACCATAGAGATAGTTCCCATCATTCTTGGTACCAGGTAGAAAACCCCAAAAAACAGACCCTCCAACTAAACAGAAGGGAATCGACACAGTTGGCCAGATGGAAATCTGGTCACCTGCGCCCTCTAGTCTATAAAGAGGAAGCCAAAAGCTTCCCCATGTGCACTAGGTGCAAAACCGAAGAGGCCACTCCCCAACATTTACTAAATTGCATTGGAAAGGACAAAAGATCCCTGTACAGAGAACCAAGAAGAGTTCTTGCGCTTCTTTACGAGCACGACCTCCAAGATCTTTTCTAATTTAGACTAAAAGGATAAGTAAAAAAAAAAAAATTATCATGACTTGTGCCATGGGTACTAGAGATAAGCAAAAAAATTAAAAAAAGATCTACTGGCCGAAGTATCTTTAATTTGAAGAAGTATTAAACACAAGGTAATAAGACCAAATCCAAATAAATAAATAGTGTGTGACGTTTCAGCGTTGTTACCATCTTCAGACAAAAGTAAAGTTTCAGTACTTTTGTCTGAAGATGGTAACAACGCTGTTACCGAAACGTCACACACTATTTATTTATTTGGATTTGGTCTTATTACCTTGTAATCTATAATCACAATCATTGTGCCTTATCATTGAGGAAGTATTGTTTTATAACACATAGCAACTAATAAAGTAAAGTGAAGTTGTTAGATCAAAGATTAAATATATTGATAAGGCAAAATTTGGATTATAGATTAGAACTACAAGGTAATAAAACCAAATCCAAATAAATTAGTAGTATGTGACGTTTCAGTTACAGCGTTGTTACCATCATCAGACAAAAGACTAAATGGATTTTTGGCCTATTGTTTGATGACAGTAACAAAGCTGTTACAGAAACAACACACACTACTAATTTATTTGGTTTTATCACCATGTAGTACAGAAAGCCTTTGTTACAAAAATGAACTAGTTTATAACAGAGCGCCATCTAGTGGAACAGAAATCATTGATTTAACCTGTTCCTTGATATTTGGCCAACCCATTTTCTTGATAAATCAAGAAAAGTCATCCATGAAGGTGTTTCGGGCTATTGGTCATCATCAGCATGTGGTGCAGGCTGTTCCTTTATGACTGAAAATCTTTTGGTCCCAGAGGCTTTTTGAGAAATCAAGAAATGAGTATTCAAGGTCAAACTTGCGTGCTTTATATGCGAAAAAATAATTTAAAAAACTAAAAAGGTCAGGTGTTGATATTAAAATAAATTAGGCATATCCTAAATTGGTTAAAAGATAAAAAAAATTACAAAGTAATAAGACTTTATTGAAATAAATAACTTATATGTGATGGATCAATAATAAAATGGTGTATCAGTAACAATGTAATGTATATATTTACACTCATGGACAAAACTTAAGGAAGTTGTACCTTTTACCATGTATATCGAGACAATAACTCTGAAAAACACTAGGTAATAAGACCAAATCCAAATAAATAAATAGTGTGTGACGTTTCGGTAACAGCATTGTTACCATCTTCAGACAAAAGTATTGAAGTCATTCAGTACTTTTGTCAGAAGATGGTAAAAACGCTGTTACTGAAACGTCACACACTATTAATTTATTCAGATTTGGTCTTATTACCTTGTGTTTATAATCTATAATCCAAATTGTGCCTCATCAACTCTGATAGATATTACAGTGATCTTTATTGAAGACATACGAAATAACCAATTGTGAACAAAATTGACTGTCTAAAAAAAAATAGACAACACATTTGGGGTAATAAAATACTTTCCATTTTTTGTCCATGAGTGTATATTACCTATTTAGGCTTAGTCATGTTGTCTTGTAATATATTTAGATTTTTTTTAAATTACCTTGTGCCAACTGACATTCCTTTCTCTATATTTTTATCTATATAACACCAAATATTAACACAAGGTAATAAGACCAAATCCAAATAAATAATTTGGTTTTGGATTTGGTCTTATTACCTTGTGTTTATAATCTATAATCCAAATTGTGCCTTATCAACACCAAATATTTTTTAAAAGATTCATACAATAATGTGTTTGGTATAGGAATCCATTTAAATTAATATTGACATTTAATGACATCTTTTGATTTTAATATTTGATCTTTAAAGTATATGTGTCAAAGTAGAATGCAAATGGTTGCAGATAACAATGAAATCTTGTTTTTCATTTCTTCGTCTGCCTCTTTTTAGTTTTCAGATAAAAAAATTTCACTATGTTACTAATTTTTGGTATATTATCTTTAAAGGTTTTTTTAGGCTATTAATAAATTAATATTTATCTTAAATGTTTAATTTTTAATGTTTATTTTTTAAAATATCAAAACGTATTTATAAACGTTTGAATAAATATTTTTCAATTTTTAGAAAACACAATATATTTCATATAGAAGTTTAATTATTATTATTTCATAACACACCTATCATTCTTTATCTTTCTCTGGCGATATCGATTGTTATTGATCGGCTGATAGAAAATAAAGTATTGCTTTCACATTCAATATGCAATCATATAAAGCTTAAGTGCACTTTAAAAAAACGTAAATCTACGTGTATATATATTATTTATAAATTGCATCAAGAGCTTCTTTTGTGAATAAAATATCGTAATACAAATTGCGTATTATCAATGTGAAAGTATTAGGAAGATAATCCATCATTCTGAATATTGATTCTTTAAAAAGTAATAAAATTTTAATATATTATATGAAAGAGAAAAAAAATTACCTGGCCTGCTGTACAAAGACTTAATAGCGCACCCATTTTGCAACAGACGATAAGAAAATGACAGCGTAATGAAAATAACAAAAACAAACAAACAAAAATAAAGTTCTTTGTTGCCAGATAATTTACTTATATCTTGCAGAAACAAAAGAGGAAAATTATAAGGCCGAAAATTATAATACAATTATTTTATAAAATAATTTGTATTTTAATACAAAATCTCCCTATCTATTTCTTTCTGTGTGATATATAGCAAAATAATTATTAATTGTAGTTGTATTGCGACCAATATACATTTTCATAATTAATGAGTCATCAAGAACTCTTTTAAGTGATTATCTCTTTTCCAAAGAAAACTTTTATTTTTTAAAGTTAATACTAGCAATTTCTATATATTGAATATTCCGTTATAACAGTTATTGTAGAAAATATATTTATTCCCTCTTTTAAAAAAATCATACCAAATGCCCTTTTTTTTTTTTAATAATGAATGATATAATTTGGGAAAAGTTTGAAATTTTATAATTGATTAATATTGCCCGCTTAAGCGCGTTTATATAATCAATATGTATGATAAATGTAATTGCAACATTTCAAATAGCTTGAAATATACTAACAATCACCTATCATATTAGCAAAAATTGCGTCTTATGGTTTCTAACCTACACTTCATATATTAATATTTATTTAAAAGGAGCATCCACTCTCTGCCCCTTCTTGGTATTATTACCTAGAAATAGTGTTAACCCTTACAGAGCTTCTCTGTTTGAGACTCTCAAAAAGCCGAGATCAAATTTACCATTTACATTAATTACAATTTTTTAACATTTTGAAAAGTATAATAGCTAGTAAAGCAATAACTAGCTAACGAAAAATACCAAAAGGGTTTTTATACATAGAAAAGGAGAAAAAAATGTTCCTATTTTATTGACTCCTTTTAATTTCGTGACATTTTCTCGTGTATATAAATGTAACTTTGAGTTATAAAATTCATTGGATTTTTCAGTTCATAGATGGGAATATACATATAGTGGCGAATTATTTGAACAATAGAAATTTTAATGGACAGTAATAATGAATAAAAGAAAATTAAGCATTTTGTTGGTTATTTTTGGGAGATTTTTATCGATCTCCAATTTTTTTCCCCTTGGCAACCGTTTGTTTAAACGTAAACATTCCCTTTAATGCGTTTTATGTTGTGATATAAAACTATAAAACTCTCAAATATATTAATTTAACCCCATAAAAATTTATAATTACTTTAAAATAATATTATTTTCGAATAGATTTTTGAAGGATGGCAATTGGAAATGCTAGGATTAAAGATGGAGAGTATACCAAAACCATATATAATCTTGTAAATATACATTTTTCCTTAAATATGCGCCCATGTTTAATAGCTACAAAAATATTGTCTCACATTTTAAATTTCATGCGATAAATATTGAACATTTTAGAATTATATTTTTTAAAGAGTAAATATAAAAAACTAGACTGAAAAAAGTTTCCCATTAAGAATATGTATTTATAAAATCTTTAAATATTTTAAAGGGTTTGATGGGTAGCTTTGGGACAAGCTCACAGGTTTATTAACCATAATTTAGTATAAAGTATTCAAATAACATTATGTGCTTTAGTTTAGGTTCAGATTAGTAAACCTTGTGTGTGTGTGTGTCATAAGACCTTTTCTTTCACAAGATTGCCTATTTACATATTGTCTTTTGATTTTCATCTGTAACATAATGTAGGGAATAAATAAATCGAATATTCATCCAGGGATAAGTTTTATTATCAATTTTGTTTATATGAACTCAAGCTTTCACCCTTATCAGCCCTATGACATGAAGTACACAATAACTTTTTTACTTATCCCTAGTACACGTGGTACAGGCCATGATAATCATGGTTGGTAGTTAGCGACTACTTTTACTGTAAGTGCACCACATGCACTTACAAATGTGCCAGAAGTCTGTTTGGTTACTTGCACTCGCTGGTGGGGTTGGACTTTTTCAAGAATCGGGGGCCATTGGAGCATTTTTTTTTTTAACAGAAAAAAGTGTCCAATGCGGGAATCGAACCCTGGTGGTAGTGGTCGAAAACCAAATGGTTTAACCAGTCTTCCACCGACCCCCACACAATAACTGAATTATTACTTGTATATATATTATTATCTTATAATAACTGAGTTATTGTCTTACCCCTGTCAAAGGGCTATTAAACCCAAAAGCTGGAGTTTATGTAAGAAAAATTAATAAATGAAAGGTTAAAATTTGAATTATATAAATTAGAACTACAAGGCAATAAGACCTAATCCAAATAAATTAATAGTGTATGATGTTTCGGTAACATCATTGTTACCATCATTAGACAAAAGAATTTTCAAAAATTTTATTTTAATTCTAAAAATCAATAGAATCTAATGATTTAAAAAAAAAAAAAATGTTTGTCTGATGATGGTAATAATGCTGTTACTGAAACATCACACACTATTAATTTATATGGACTTGGTCTTATTGCCTTGTAATTAAAACTAATAAAGAAATCTTCAAGTGATGGCATTCATTTCATTTTCTTCAGCTTATAGGAAGTATAACTTCTTAGGTCCATTGAAGCCTATCAAAAATGATAAGGTACAATTTGGATTATAGATTATAGCTTTTGGATTAGGTCTTATTTTCTTGTAGCTATAATCTATGATCCAAATTGTGCTTTATCACTAAAAAAGAAACTCCGCCTTTGCCGGTACCAAGCCCGAATGAAAAAGGAGGAGGGGGAGCAGTAACAAGCTCACTTAAAACACTGGGTTCAGCTGGACCGGGTGATAGTACCCTGTAAGGGATCCAGGGATACAGGATGAGCAGCATCTGTACTCCATGTTAGGAGTGGCTGCACATGGCGTCTGTTCCTCATGTCAGAGGCGGCTTTTTTCTTTTGGAGCTAAGTTGGCCTGCCACTGAGTAGTGTTCCCAGTCTTAATGACAAAGGCAGAAGCATTCAACTTCACCCAGTCATGATGGTTGTCAAACAGACACCATCAAGGGTCACAACTTGATATCCTAATATGATTGAGTGGAGATAAGGAAGAAGAAGAAGACTAATAAAGAAACTTATTCCCCAATGTGATCTGTGGTGTGTTGATTTATTAAGTCCAGTGATGGCTTAGAAAAGTATTACAAAATTAGTTTTATTAGTATTACCCATTAGTTACATTTTTATAAACACAAGGTAATAATCTATAATCCAAATTGTGCTTTATCAATTACATTTTTATAGGAATTCGATAAAGGAAGGCAAAAGGACAACACTCTAGAATGTCTATTGGGTTCTCATTGACTTCCGTCAATCTGCCGCGTCACACAGCTGTGGTCATCTCCAGGCCCCACTTGTATGTTTGCCGTGGTCTGTCGTCCCAGCAGGCTGGAAGGATGTCTCTCGGTTCCCACAGATCTTTGATTTATTTAATTGTCCACAATTCTTTCTTATTATGAATGGTGCAAATGGTAATTTATAACTATTATGAATTACTCTGCAGAGACGCCATATTCATTGTACATAGATTATAAACACAAGGTAATAAGACCAAATCCAAATAAATATATATTTACTTGGATTTGGTCTTATTACCTTGTGTTTATTGTACATAGTATCATGCATATATTTATATAAAGAGACAAGGGTCGCCTCTCCCGTCAAAATAGATGTCTAAAACCAGACGCCATCTATTGACCGTCGCTGCAACTAGCGGCCTCGGATCAGTGACAAAGCCACAACACCAGCACCAGCTATTTTGACGGGAGAGGCGACCCTTGTCTCTTCAGATCAATTTCCTCCCGGAAAAATTTCCATCTATATATTTATATATAATTGTGAAAAAATAATTTTTAATATGTACAATTATCTTTTTTAAAATAGTGCAGATTGTGCACTTTTGCATGTATTGACAATATGTCAATAAAATTATGATAATAATAATGTATCTATAATCCATATTGTGCTTTATCGTTGTCTATTATGAAATGAATATCTGTACCATTAAAGAATGTTGATGTATCAGATCAAAGATGGCCTTTACAAGGATGCCATAGAAATTCTATCCAACCAGCTCCAACGCAATCCTTCAG
>CP092874.1:14659684-14701198 GCA_030710605.1 Cordylochernes scorpioides
CTAGGTTTGTTCTTTACAGGAAGTTAGTGTGGCCTGGCTGATAGTACCCTGTAAGGGCTCCAGAGATACAGGATGAGTCTGTACTCCATGTTAGGAGCGGCTGAATATGGCATCTGTTCCTCATGTCAGAGGTGGCCATTTCTTCTGGAGATAAGTCCTCCTGCCACTGAGTAGTGCTCCCAGTCTTAATGACAAAGACATTCTACTTCACCCAGTCATGATGGTTGTCAACTCTACAGGCTTGACACCCTAATATGATTGAATGAAGTTAAGAAAGAAGAAGGAAGGAGTTAGTTCTACTATATAAATGGGGATACCTGGAGTAGAGGACGCAGGTGAACCAGACCACCAAGCCCACGATGGTGGTGGAGTCAAACTTGTGAGTGGAACCCTGGAGGTAGGTGGGCATGCAGGCCTTGTCTGTGGAGTTGTTCATGGCAGACCAGGTGAGGTATATGGTGTACAGGGTCACCACAGCAGACTGGAGTAGCCCACTACGTGGCTGGTGCTCCTGAACCCAGGGATGCATGGACAGCGCAGAGAAGATGACACAGAGGATGAGGTTCAAGCTGATGAAGAATTTCTGGATGTGGCAATCTCCTCCCTGCGCCACAACAACCCTCAGTCACCTGGCTTACCATCATGTGTTGGAT
The DNA here is from genome assembly GCA_030710605.1 of Cordylochernes scorpioides. Taxonomy (NCBI): domain Eukaryota; kingdom Metazoa; phylum Arthropoda; class Arachnida; order Pseudoscorpiones; family Chernetidae; genus Cordylochernes; species Cordylochernes scorpioides. The sequence continues at coordinate 14,660,338 of CP092874.1, forward strand.
CATGCATTGATGTCTCGTATCCTCTAGTGTAGGGTTAGCAACCTTCTGTGAGTTGGAAGAGTCAAAAATGACTAAATTTCAAAGTTTTTAAAGAGCCACATAATTTTTTCTTGCCAACAATAAATAGTACTCACATAAATAAAGTTTTTATGACATGTGACAACATGTGTGACCTCTTATATCCAGATAGTTATATTGTAAAGTCGACCAAACCTGAGAGTGAAGAGTAAAACAAGTCTAAAGGGGTCACCCGAAGCTGATGGAGAAAATTTCTAGACCCTAAATAAAGAAGTACACTCAAAATATTTCCGGATTTAAGACTCATCTCAAGCCATTGAAGATAGAAAATAACAACAAAATCTACCCCACTTGCCCAAAATGTAGTTTGGCACCTGCAGCTCCAGAACACATTGCATTAGATGTACTAAACAGGTCCTTTGGGAGAGGCTGCTGCTTATCATCAAACAGCTCGAGAAGCATGGATTCATGGAATTTGTGTAATCTTTACACAAGAGGATAAGAAACAACAAAAAGAACAAATTTAAGGCTGGACACTTGAGTTTATTGGCAACCTCAAGATATTCCCAAGTGTAAAAAACGATATCCCCAACATCTCCTATATTTATCTATGCCCCACCAACAGTTGATATATTTGAAACAATCTATAAAAATAAGCTGTTAAAAAATAATAATAATAAAAGAGGCAACTTTACTATCAAACCTATCCCTTTCTGCAATTTATTAGACTCTGGCTCGGGTCAGTGACAAAGCCACAACACCAGCTTTGAAAAATTCAGAGCAACTACCTGAAGAACATGGCTTCTGATTATGGCCATAGAAATTTGGACCAGTTACTTTGCCAGCTAAACACCTCTTTATCAAATTTTAAAAATATATATTTCATTAATCCTTGTGGATCTCAAGAAATAAAAGCCCTTCCTGACCCCATGGTCTCCAGGTGTGCATTGTTTACCATAGTGGGTCTTCTAGATTACAGAAGGTCAATAGATGGGGCAGTTTTTAAGTCTATTTTGATGGGAGAGGTAGCTTTAGATTATTTTTTTTAGATCAATTTTCTCCAAGAAAAATCAATTTCTAAGCTAGAAACATAAGGTAACAAGACCAAATCCATATTAAAGAAACGTCACAAACATTTCATTAATTTGAATTTTGTCTTGTTACCTTGTTTCTCATTCAGTACTTTTTTCTGCTAATGGTAAAAAAACACTGTAAGTGAAACACGTCACACATATATCAATAATTTGGAGTTTTAAGCCATGTTATATTACGTTTCTAATCTATAAAACAAATTGTACACCTAATCTCACCTTTTTCTAAGCTGATGTAAGATGTCTAACTAATGGAATTGATCGGTCAGACCCCTATGTATATAGTGTATTTTGTTTGTACAGATAACAATTTAATGACGTTGATGGTTGGTAGATGGATCTATTTTACAGAGAGTGAAGGGGTACTACCGCTTGGTGTCTTGGTCAAAAATATTATTTTTCAACAAGATTCTTTTTTTTTTTTTTGCTTATCCCTAGTACACGTGGTACAAGCCATGATAATCATGGTGGGTAGTTAGCGACTGCTTTTACTGTAAGCGCACCACATGTCTACACATGTGAAAAGCAGTTCGACTTTGCACTTACATATGTGCCAGAGCCCCGTTTGGTTACTTGCACTCGCTGGTGGGGTTGGACTTTTGCAAGAATCGGGGGCCATTGGAGCATAACAAGATTCTATCACAGATGGGATATAATACACAGATAGGTCACAATCAGCCATAGCTGCCAATGACTAGACCCCTCTATATATAGGGGGTCGGTGGAAGGATGGTCTAAACCGTTGTTTTTTGACCGCTACGACCCGGGTTCGATTCCCGCATTGGGCACTTTTTTCTGATTACAAAAAATGCTCCAATGGCCCCCGATTCTTGCAAAAGTCCAACCCCACCAGCGTTCAAGTAACCAAACGGGGCTCTGGCACATTTGTAAGTGCAAAGTCGAACTGATTTTCACATGTATAGACATGTGGTGCACTTACAGTAAAAGCAGCCACCTACTTCTACCCACCATGATTATCATGGCTGTACCACGTGTACTAGGGATAAGCAAAAATATATATATATAGTGGGATGAAACTGCAACAGAGACTTACGCTGGTGTAGTAAACATAGAAGAGGACCACAGCTGCAATGGAGACTGCGTACTGCAAGGCAGTTGCAGTGAGGAGAGCTACACAGATATACCCGTAGTTAGACCAAGTTTGCTGTTGGAATATCCTACGTACCACAGAACCATCCCTTGGATTCAGATTCCTCCTGTTTATCCACCCAGCTCTCCGCCCAGCCGTGGGCAAAGTCTATGATCAGTACTAGCTGGATCAAGATGAACAAGAAGCCGCCCACCATGCCAAAGTACATCCACACTGCACCACATCCATTCATTAGTGAGACATCATCAACTACAAGATTCCATTGCTGGCTGGTAAGGAACTGAAGTAGGGAATAAGTAAGCATTAGAGAAAGCTTTGCTCACCAGTTTCAAAGGTGCCAGAAGGTATGAAGAAGGAGCCAACCATTCCACCAATTAACATCATGTATTTTATTGCCCAGAATCTGGAAACAACCACATCACTCTTCAATTCTATGTTACAACAGATCAAAGTACAACAACACTCAACAGATCCAAATAAATACACTCATGGACAAAACTAGGAAAAGGTGGAAAATCTGATGTTACAGGTCATCTATTTTTTGAAGGAGACAGAGGTTGTTCACACTTGGTTATCTCGTATGTCTTCAAGAAAGGTCACTGTAATATCTTTCAGAGTTATTGTCTGAATCCTGATATACAGGCTAAAAGGTACAACTTCCTTAAGGTTTGCCCATGAGTGTAAATTCAATGTCTTTAATACTGTTTAAACCAACCATCTTTCTATAGAGATTGCTACCTGTGTCAGTAATCAACAACACCAAACACAAATATTCCTCTTGTCTCAGCAAAATATCCTAACGGTAACAATACCAAATTATTAAAATATTTGGGCCAATTAGGTAATAGCATTGTTACCAGCATCAGACAAAATACTAAAATTTATGCTGTTACTAAAACGTAACAAACATTTCAATAATTTGGTCTTGTTGTTACATTCTATTTTTTTAAATCTTAAATCAAACTGTACCATTACCAAATAATTGATTAAGATGATGTGCAGGCCATCTTTAGAGGGCATGGAAGGCTACAAAAATGCAGAGTGTGGGTACATATTCTATGAGTCAGTTTTTTTAATCTATTGACCAATGACCTGTGAGTCAGACTGTCTGGAGAGAGAAACAATGGACTCCCTCCATTGTATTGTCTTCTGCCACCTTGATACCAACACCACTTACCACCACTCTTTGTAATTAATACCATTGACCCCTCAGTTTTGTATACAGCGAGTGCCCCTCTTAGTGAGTGGGAGAGTTGTCAATCAGGCAATTAAAAAACCATCAGGGAATTTACCCTTGATTGGAAAAAAAAAAAAAACTTACTTTTAAAGAGTGGATTTTAAAAAATATATAATTAAAGGCATATCTGTAAATATCATTTATATTTCCTCTTTCTTCCATTTATTCCATTCCAAGAAAAATATTTCAAGTTGTTTTAAAAACTATTTTTACTTTTAAAGAAATAGAGACGGAAGCCAAAAAACAAAATAAACAAGAACTGTGGAGGATCCCACCTAAGAACAGCTGGTACAGTGGAGTGTATCCAGAAGGAACTCTGAACCTCAGACAGCACCAAACAACACTAAAAAGTTTGAGAACAGCCCATCTCAAGCCATTGAAGATAGAAAATAACAAAATCTACCCCACTTTCCATAAATGTAGCTTGGTACCTGCAGCTCCAGAACACATTGCATTAGATGTACTAAACAGGACCTTTGGGAGAGGCTGCTGCTTATCATCAAACAGCTCGAGGAGCATGAACTCATGGAATTTGTGTAAACTTTACACAAGGGGATAAAAAACAACAACACCAGGATATGATGATACAATTTTTGTAGATATTTTAATATTGATGCTCTTAAAATCTTTCGGAAATCTTCCTCTACCTTTCTACAAGAAGATTTACCAATAAACTAATAAATCACAGTCATCGAGCATGCTGGGGATACGGATTCCATAACTCGCAAGGGCCTGTCTGAACTCAAGACGATTCTAAGCTCCTGATAGGATCCAGATGTACCTTCGGAGAAGGCCTCATCTGATGTACAGTAAAACCCCGCTAAGACGAACCATGGCTATAACGAACCTTCCCTTATAACGAACCCATCGAAAATCCGCATTCCATTCCATTAAAATTACCATCGCTATAACGAACTTTTCACTTTTCAAACTAGTGAACTATCGCTATAACGAACCCAATTTTGGTCCCAAAATATTAAATTCTATCAAAAATACCATGCTTATAACGAACTTTTAATTTTAATTATAAAATTCCAAAATTATAATTTTCAAATCTAATTAAAATTTTGTGTGAGCTCTAGCTCACAGATCGCAAATCAAAACAAAGAATTTAGCAACATTGGATGTTTTTATTCACATTCTATTTTTATACTGCGCACTTTTATAAATTTTTCATGCCTTATTGAAAACTAATTTTCTTAACTATACATTAGGAAAATTCCTTAAACATGGATAAATTTTTAAAACCAGTTTTAAAAGATATTGGAAGTGCCAAAGAAAAAATCGCTCGTACCAAGATATCACTTGAAAAGAAATTATCCATCATAAAAGCTATTGAAAGTGGTACATCGCAAGCGGAACTTCGGAAGAAAATGAAAATGAGCAAAAGTAGCATTTCTACGATATGGGGCAAAAGAGAAGACTATAAAAAAAGAATGTTACAAAAAGGAATCAATCCCAACTATTGCCGCTATCGTCAGTGTCATTATCCACTTTTAGAAGAAGCCTTGTATACGTGGTTAGTACAAGCTAGGCTAAAAAACATCCCACTAAATGGACTCATTTTACAACAAAAGGCCATTTATTATGCCATGGGTATGAAATATGATGAATTTGAAGCCAGTAATGGCTGGCTTGATAGATTTAAGGCCAGAAGAAATATTATTTTTAGAAAAATTTGTGGAGAGGAAAGGGCAGTGAACCCATTGGTGGTGGAAGATTGGAAAGAGAAAATTCCTTCTTTTTTGGACAAGTATTCTCCCTCCAATATTTATAATATTGATGAATCAGGATTATTTTATAAATGTTTGCCTGACAAGACACTCACCTTCAAAGGAGACACTTGTTCTGGGACAAAGAGGTCCAAGGAGAGAATTACCTTTTTGGCTGGGACTAATATGGATGGCTCAGATAAGCTTCCTCTCCTGGTTATAGGGAAATATGCCAAGCCACGATGTTTTAGAAAAGAAAAAAATCTCTCCACCCATTATGAAGCAAATAAAACAGCTTGGATGACAGCTGTAATTTTCAAAAAATATCTTCACTATTTAGATGAATATTTTGGCAGTGAAAATAAAAAGGTGCTGCTCATCCTGGACAACTGTCCAGCACACCACCTTCCTGAAAAATTGGAAAATATTCAGGTAGTATTTCTCCCCCCCAATGCCACAGCCAAGCTACAGCCCATGGATATGGGGATTATTCTTGATATTAAAAGAAATTACAGGATGAAGTTGATAAGAAGATGCCTTATAGACATGGAAAATGATAGAGAAACAAATATTACATTGCTTGATTCAATAGAATTGTTGAATATGTCATGGAACTCTGTCCCTAAATCAACTATTGTAAATTGCTTTTCCTTGTCTGGGTTTGGAACCTTTCAAGCTGAAATAGCCCCACAAGATTCTACAATTTCTTTAAGCCTTGAAGAAATATCACGAGCAACCTCAAATTTTGAGCAATATGTCCATGTTGATGATAATGAACAGGTTTTCGCTGAAATGACAGATGAGGAGATTATTAAAATGGTGACAAATGTTCCTGATATTGATTTACCAGAAGAAGAAGAGGAGGAGGAAATGCCATCATCATCACAAGTGCTGTCATCTTTAAAATGGTTGAAGACATATTCTAGAATTTGTGACTTCACTGCAGAAGAAATTTTTAAAAATGAAGATTTCTTTGCTAGATATGAAACCAAATTATTAAGGAATATGTTAAAGCAGAAAAAAATAACAGACTACATCAAGTAAGCCTTTGTATCCTATATTGTAATATAATAATATTTATTTAAAATAAATTGTTATTCCTTTTAAAATATTATTAAAGTTTTTATTTAATTTTTATATATAAGGTATACTTTTCTTGGATTTTTTTTACATATTTTGTTTTTATTTTAATATACAGCTTTAATATATAGAAATAGGTTTAATTTAGGGGGGAAAAAGCAGCCAATATTAAGAGGTAGCCTTTTTTTTTTTTTTTTTTTGCGCGTGCCCTTTAATTATATCATCAAAAAAAAATTTAAATACCCAAACCGTGGCTATAGTGAACCGTGGCTATAGTGAACCAAAAGTCCCGTCCCAATGGGGTTCACTATAGAGGGGTTTTACTGTATATATTTTTCTCTACTATTTTTAACTCTGTTGATTCCTTCAGTAGAACTCTCTTTGGAGCTCCTGTTGAATGAGGTGGTGAGAAACAGAGCTGGAGCATTTACGTTGTTCAAATTTTGGAAGGCGGCTGAAGAGAAGGGGAAGCTATATACATAATCTAATTGATGCAAATAATTATATGTAAATAATCTTTGTCAGGATTAGAATGACAAATCCTGTATGGGACTTTGTTTCCATAAAAGGCTTGTTGCTGCTGTTGTATATAGTCACAGTGTAGAAAATACTATACTATACCTACTACTTATAGGTTTCTCTCTGTATTCTTAGTTCTCTTCTCTTACTCTGTAAACTGGCGAATCCTATATAGGATGAGAGGTCCTCAATAGAGGCTTTTGTTGTTGTTGATTCCTCCAGTAGAAGAGTAGGAAGGCTTGAAAGTTTGAAAATTTGATATTAAAATGTACAATTTGGATTAGAAACATAAGATAACCAGACACTACACTCAAACTGACATTTCAGTAATTGCTATCAAAACATCACAGTCTCTCTATTTGGAAGTAGTGTCTTGCGTTTCTAATTGTTAGTGTTGTAGAGGGGGAGTTTGGTGGAAGGATGGTCTAAACCATTGGTTTTCGACCGCTACGACCCAGGTTAAATTCCCGCATTGGGCACTTTTTTCTGATTAAAAAAAAAAAAAAGCTTCAATGGCCCCCGATTCTTGCAAAAGTCCAACCCCACCAGCGAGTGCAAGTAATCAAACTGGGCTCTGGCACATTTGTAAGTGCAAAGTCGAACTGCTTTTCACATGTGTAGATATGTGGTGCACTTACAGTAAAAGCAGTCGCCAACTTCTACCCACCATGATTATCATGGTCTGTACCACGTGTACTAGGGATAAACAAAAAAAAAGTGTTGCAGAGAGAGTATTTTTTTCTAAAATAACCTGCATCCAATACAAACTCATGTGTGCTATCTTTATGCCATTCGGATTAAACAAAGAACACGAACAGAATCTTTGTACGACATAACAATATTACATCACATTATGTTAGGAATTCATGATGATCATCTCCTACTGCTTTTATTTTGATTCGTGTAAATATATTTGTTCAATGGGGGTAGCTTAATTAGTTATTTTCTTCTTTAGTATATTTTAATAAAAGTGTTTTATATAACTACTTTTCTTAATTAATAAGTACAGAAGAACTTCCAGGAAAGGACACTCCCACTAGAAGGACCCTGGAGGCGGACCCTATCGCGGTGGGGTAGAACATCATCTTCATTGTAAATCCTTTCCTAATCTCTTCATAATGTAAATATTGACCGAGTTGACAATAAAAATGTTTTAATTGTCACTAGAAGACATCTCTCTACAAGGACAGTTTAATCACTGAAATGACCATTTTTACTAATTAGAAAATCTCTGGTAAGAGAACAGCTCTACCTAAAGGAAACTGTTGGTTCTGCAACTAGGTGTTGTCTTTTACAGAGAAGTAGCCCTACTGTAATTACAGTAGAACTAACCTTCCTATAAAGGACACCTAATTGCAGACCCAAAGTGTTCTTTAGGGAGAGCTGTCCTCTTATTGGAGAGTTGCTAAATATTAAAAAGTATAATTTTGCAAATGATAACTATCCTTTGTAGAGAGGTGTACTCTAGAGTGAGTGTCCTTTTATGGAGTATGTTCAATTTGTATTAACCTTTATATAATTGGGATCTACACTGAGAACTGTAGGATGGTACTAACCCGTTCTGTATGCCGCCTCGAGGATCTTTCGAAGTCTTCACTCCAATCATCATGAGAGAGAACATGAGGAAGAAGAGGGTCAGCACGAAGCACAGCCGATATGCAGCTTTATAGCCTACTTGGATCTCACATTCCTTGGCACTGCAGTAGGGGACCTGGACACATCCTCACTGCTAGCTGGGATCAAATACATGAATAGTGTACAAACAAACCTTTTATTAACACAAAGCAATAACATCTATACATATAAAATAAAAGGATTTAAAAGCACGAAATGTTTCTTTTATAAATAATACAAACTTCTACTATCCTTACTGCGATGAAAAAATATATTGGGAGGGCTTGACTCATCAGTGGTGAACCCTCCCAGCGGTTTAACCAATTTAATACACCAGACCGCTTCTCAGAAGCTCTAATACTGTATTGGACGATTCTGCTTATATACGCAGCACTGAAGGGTGGAATCTCAGAAATGGTTTTCAAGAAAACTATGGACATAAGCTTATAGGACAGTAGAATTACATTCAAATACCTTTTATTATGACAAGTTTCTACAAAGAGAAAATAAGTGTGTAGGAAAAAGAAATATACTTATATATACAGTATATCCTCTTTAATTCAGCCGACTAAACATTCAACTCTTACTTTAATTCAATGGAATTGAATAAGTTTTGACTAAAAATAATATACACAAAAAGACTTCTTAAAAAGTCACTAGCCTTATACAAGACTAATATGTAAATAGGTTGATGATGAAATTTTTCTGTACTATTTCTTTTATGTATATAATCACATAGTATAAATTTCTACAATTAGTGAAGTGATAATGAAAAGATTTGGGAAGTCTTGGCTCATCTCACTGTTGAAGCTTCCCAACAATTTAGTTTATCAGATCTCTACAACTATTGTCTTGCTTATACAGTGTGCATTTGTAGGTTAAATTTTGATGTTTAACAGAACTAAGAAGAAATTCTACAAATATTTTGGTCTCCAGCACACAGATCTTCAACTCAAAGAACCAGACAACAATTGCTATGGCTGCTTTACAAATGGGACTAGGTGTTATTTATCATCACCTGACTGTAAGGGGGACGAATGGTCTAAGCCATTGATTTTCGACCTCTACAACCCACGATCGAATCCCACATTGGGTACTTTTTTTTTATCATTGTTAAATTATTTTTTGTGTCCTTGATTTTATTTTTTGACGTTAAGATATTTTATAATGATCTGGCACTCTTGTTGTTGTTGTAAAAATGGCTTACCCACACCTTGCTTTGAAGATATTTGTTTAAGAAGTTCAATTAAACATTTTGTTAAATAATAAAAACTCTGCTAATTCTTTAACAAAGGTTATGGGCCCAGCACGCTTCCACTGCATGCTCCAATGACCCTCGATTCTTGTGAAAGGCCAACACCAACCAACAAATGTGAGTAACCAAAGAGGGCTCTGGCATACTTGTAAGTCTCAAAAGTTGAACTGCTTTCTACATGTCTAGACATGTGGTGCACAACAACAACAATTTATTTATCCTGCATGCACCATTCACTTTATACAAACTCTATCCCCCAATGTGGTGCACTTACAGTAGAAGAAGTGGCTACCTTCTACCTACCATGGCCTGTACCAGGTGTACTAGGGATAATAATAATTAAAAAATCATGTGAGAATGTTGAAAGAAGGGCAACCAACCTGTTGTGTCGATATTAGAAGTACAGCAACTAACACTTGAGCATGACCTTTTATTTAGCTCTCATTCTTTCAACTCACTGACAACAATTAATGTCCGATTTATATACACATAAAAATTTACATAATGGACGCTTTAAAGAATGCAAATATATTTACATACACAACACAACCTATATGTTGAGAGACTGTGGCAGCCACAGAAGAGACTATGTAGATATGGAGGTCACTATTTGGGAACTGTAGATGGAAATCAAAGAAGCAACAAGACCAAACTCCAACTTTGCGGGTCCCGAGTCCTGATGAAAAAGGAGGAAGGGGAAGCAGTAACAAGCTCGCTAAAATACCTGCCCTCAGCTGGCCCGGCTGATAGTACCCAGTAAGGGTTCCCGATCCAGGGATACAGGATGAGCAGCATCTGCACTCCATGTTAGGAGCGGCTGCACATGGCGTCTATTCCTTATGTCAGAGGCGGCCATTTCATATTGGAGCTAAGTCAGTGGCCTACTATTGAGTAGTGCTCTCAGTCTTAATGACAAAAGCAGGTGCATTCTAATTGCCTCATACATTATGATGTCAAATCTTTGATGATCTCTACTCATTCCAAGCAGACACCATCAAAAATTTCATCATCATGGAACACCATTTCACCCTCTTCTAAGCATTTCACTTGTTCATAAGACTGCATATAATTGGGACTAATTTTTATTTCTCAGTGAGTCAATGAACAATAAAAAGTGGAGCATACAAGTGAGACAAAGTTAGACTACATACCAAGCAAAACACATTTTAGAACATGACAAGAAATTTAATAGAGAGGATGAAGGGTAGAGTGTGAAACAGCCAAGAGAGTGGAAGAAGAGTGCAGCCAGAACAGGACACAGTGTAGAGAAGACCTTGATAGTCAACTTCCTGGATGACACTGGATGAAATTTCCCAACTTAGTTGAACAAGGCTACTCAATTCTTGACTTTTATTTCCATGTGCTATCTACAGCATTTCTGAGATAACCAGTCTTAATTAATTAATTAGTTTCATGTTTACATCTACATTTACAGTCGACAAATGCTATAGATTTTCTAAACCCTTAAATGAGACCATATGCAAAGTTTTATTGTTAACTTATGCCAATATGAGTTCCATGTGATTTTAGTTGATTCCACCCCAATCACAGGACTTCAACATACACTCATGGACAAAACTTATGGAAGTTGTACCTTTCAGCATGTATATAGGGATTCAGACAATAACTCTGAAAGATATTACAGTGACCTTTATTGAAGACACACAAGATAACCAATGTGTGAACAAAATGCCTCTGTCTCCTTTAAAAAAAAAAGATAGAAAATAAGAAATAATCATGTTTATAAATCAACTAGACGAATGACCCGGGCAACGCCCGGGTTTTACCCGATTAAATGTTTTTATTCAAATACTATTCGTTACAACTATAAATTGGCACCGTGGACCTTACTTTTGTGAAATGTCCCGCTCCAAACTTTACAGTCAGATTAGTTACGATATACACATGTGTAAATCTTCAAATCGAGCGAGCGTCTATAAATATTTCGATTTAGATCAAGTATTCTAATTATTAAGCGAAATATTATTAATAAAATTTGAGAAGATATCGATTTTAAACGTATTTATAACCTTGATAGAGGGCGCTGTTCGTGAGCTAAGCAGAATATAAATAAATAAATACCAAATATTTCGAATTAGAGCAGTTATTTTAAACGGCGAATTAGATCAGTTATATCTAAAAATGAAAATATATATAAATAAATAAAACATACCAAATATTTCAAGAGCAGTTATTAAGCTACGCTTGGCATCATAAATGTTCGCATGTAAAGCTATTTCAGGCCTTACATATTTCTAACAACCTTTTTGAAATAGGTTTTTGAAACATGGAAATTATAATACTTCAAATAAATAGAAATAGAGTGAACACAAATAAAACATACCAAATATTTCGAATTAGAGCAGTTATTTTAAACGGTGAATTAGATCAGTTATATCTAAAAATGAAAATATATATAAATAAATAAAACATACCAAATATTTCAAGAGCAGTTATTTTAAACGACGAATTAGATCAGTTATATCTAAAAATGAAAATATATAAATAAATAAAACCTACCAAATATTTCAAATTAGAGCAGTTTTATATAAATATTTATATTATATGTGTTATTAAGCGAACTATTTTAAACGACGAATTAGATCAGTTATATCTAAAAATTAAAATATATAAATAAATAAATAAATACCAAATACCAAATATTTCGAATTAGAGCAGTTATTTTAAATGGCGAATTAGATCAGTTATATCTAAAAATGAAAATATATATAAATAAATAAAACATACCAAATATTTCAAGAGCAGTTATTTTAAACGACGAATTAGATCAGTTATATCTAAAAATGAAAATATATAAATAAATAAAACCTAACAAATATTTCAAATTAGAGCAGTTATTATATAAATATTTATATTATATATGTTATATTTTTTTACCTATGTATGGAAATTTTGGTTTGAATTAGTGAACTACTGCGAAATTGTATACCGGACATACAAACCAACCAACAAACAAACAAACATACAAACATTTATTTTTATATATATAGAAGATATAATATAAATGAGTTTTAAAAATTGTTAAAAAAAAAATGCATCGGCCGGGAATCGAACCCGGGCGGCCCGCGTGGCAGGCGAGCATTCTACCACTGAGCCACCGATGCGTATACAAAATGGCCTTATTTGGGTATTCATTCCATTCCGGATTACTCCGCGTAAAAAAATAGTTCTTCAAATTAAAAAAAGAAATAGCCAAAAATTATAAGCAAAATGTAGCCAAAAATTTTCCTCAGGTTTATAAAAAGCGACATGCAAAATTTGGAACCAATTGGTTCAGTAGTTTTTGAGTTTATCGCGAAACAGACAGACAGACAGGAATTGACTTTTATATATATATAAATCAATATGTATATTTCCCTATTCCCATAGTAGTACCAATATAGCCAGAATTTTAAGCAAACACGGTATAAGAACATATTATGAAAGCAACCCGAGTATAGCAACCATAATAAGAAACCCCATTACAAGAAACAGTATTCCTAAAACAAAACTATACAATAGCAAAGCCGTATATTCCATACCATGCAACCAATGTAATAATGTATATGTAGGTGAAACAGGCAGACATATAAAAGACAGAATAGACGAACATAGAAGAAATATTAAAAACAAAGACCCCAAATCTCTAATAGTACAACATATTAGAAACACAGATCACGATTTCAACCTAGCAAACCCTAATATTCATTATACAAACATAAATAGTAAATACAAAAGATTAATACTGGAAGCACTGATTTCATCAAAATATAATAGCATAAATAGACACATAGATATCCCAGAGACATATGATAGGCTGGTCCAAAAACTAAAATAGAATTATCCGATATCTCTTCATCACACCACTTAACAATATAGCATATAATAATATCAACCAATTGACTAATATACATAGCAATAATTTTTCTTAAATACTAAAATATAAAACTTCATAAATAATCCTAAATATGCAAAAAACAGCTTATATATATATATATATGTATAGATAAATATATGGCATATACTGGATATAAATTATTAATCGGCTAGTATTTCTAGGGGCAATACGCCTCTCTTTATCAAGGCTTTTCTTTGATTTAAACTAAATCACGCGGGCATGTGATCCACTCACGCTATACAAGACTAAAGCGAGAAACCATTTAAATAAAATATATATAACTGTAAATACATGATTACTTGAAATTGTATCTATTATTCCTGTAGAAGGGCAGCTTGCGCCCGAAAGCTCGAATGATTTTCAAATAAAGAAACTTATCCTTTTTGAATCTATTCGTTATTATAGAAAATAGATGACCGGCGACAAAGACTTTGGCCTGAAGATGGAAACTACACACTCATGGTGTAACCTCACGTAGAATTTGGTAAAATATTTAGATTTGATTTGACTTAAGTGTACTTGTGTGTGTACTAGTGACTTTAAATTGTAAACCAACTACAGTAAAACCCTGATAAAACTAACAAGGGATATAGTAAACCTTCCCTTATAACAAACCTGAAAAAATCCCCATTTTAAAATACAGTGAACTATAGCTATAACAAACCAGAGCTATAGTGAACAGCCAAAGGTTCAGTCCCATTGGGGTTTGCTATAGAGGGGTTTTACTGTATATATATATATATGTAGTAATGTAGTTTATGCTGTTGGATGACTGTAGTGTGGTTAGAAGTAGTCGTGGTGGTTGAGTGATGGGTGGTAAGGACACACAGGAAACAGAGGCCCCGTGAGGAAATAGATCGGGGAGGAAAGATAGAAGGTCCGAGAACAACCCCTAGAACAACTGGTGTCGAGACCACCTCGGTGAGAACTGACTTTTCTTATCACATCCAGCCACTTTTAAACCGATTTGAGTAAGATAAATCCCCTAGGGGAGAATGAAGACACTTGTTTACCAAGGAACCCGGCTATCTTTCCTTGTACTCCCACACAGACCATTTTATTTATATATTTCCCAATATTATGACATATATATGTAATCCACTGGGGTTCTCACCTTAATAGGCCCATCTATGGTGAGCAGCACACAGGCAACAATGGTGGTGAGGAGCAACATGAGGGCATACATGATCCTGGTGGAGGTGGAGTTACGGCAGTTGGGGCAGGCGGAGCAGCACATACTGCAGGCTGCACTGCCGCAACAGCAGGCCAGCTGCACACCCCAGCACTTAGCCACACTAACTCCACAGAGTAAGAAGACTCATGTCATAAACTACAACAAACCTTTGTTACAACACATTCTTTTATAATTGTAAAGATAGAGCCCGGCATTCATAGTTCTTCAAATTAAAGATACTTTGAACTACAACTAATAAGGAACCATAGAGATAGTTTCCATCATTCTTGGTACCAGGTAGAAAACCCCAAAAACAGACCCTCCAACTAAACAGAAGGGAATCGACACAGTTGGCCAGATGGAAATCTGGTCACCTGCGCCCTCTAGTCTATAAAGAGGGAGCCAAAAGCTTCCCCATGTGCACTAGGTGCAAAACCGAAGAGGCCACTCCCCAACATTTACTAAATTGCATTGGAAAGGACAAAAGATCCCTGTACAGAGAACCAAGAAGAGTTCTTGAGCTTCTTTATGAGCATGACCTCCAAGATCTTGTCTAATTTAGACTAAAAGGATAAGTAAAATAAAAAAGATACTTTGAGCAGTAAATATTTTATTATTATTTTTTTTTTATTAAAAAAGATCTACTGGCCGAAGTATCTTTAATTTGAAGAAGTATTAAACACAAGGTAATAAGACCAAATCCAAATACAATAAATAGTATGTGACGTTTCAGTTACAGCGTTGTTACCATCATCAGACAAAAGACTAAATGGATTTTTAGCCTATTGTTTGATGACGGTAACAAAGCTGTTACAGAAACATCACAAACTACTAATTTATTTGGTTTATTTCTATGTAGTACAGAAAACCTTTGTTACAACAATGAACTATTTTATAACAAAGCGACATCTAGTGGAACAGATATCATTGATTTAACCTGTTCCTTGATATTTGGCCAACCCATTTTCTTGATAAATTAAGAAAAGTCATCCATGAAGGCGTTTCTGGCTGCTGGCCCTCATCAGCTGCATGTGGTGCAGGCTGTACCTTTATGACTGAAAATCTTTTGGTCCCAGAGGCTTTTTGAGAAATCAAGAAATGAGTATTCAAGGTCAAACTTGCGTGCTTTATATGTGAAAAAATAATTTTAAAAAATAAAAAGGTCAGGTGTTGATATTAAAAATAAATTAGGCATATCCTAATTTAGTTAAAAGAAAAAATTACAAAGTAATAAGACTTTATTGAAATAAATAACTTATATATGTGATGGTTCAGTATTAAAATGGTGTATCAGTAACAATGTAATGTATATATTTACACTCATGGACAAAACTTAATAAGTTGTATATTGGGTCAATAACTCTGAAATATATTACAGTGTTCTTTATTGAAGACACACGAGATAACCAGGTGTATATACACTCATGGACAAAACTTAAGGAAGTTGTATCTTTTATCATGTATATCGGGATTCAGACAATAACTTTGAGATGAAAGATATTACAGTGACCTTTATTGAAGACACACGAAATATAACCAATTGTGAACAAAATTGACTATCTCCAAAAAAATAGACAACACAGAGGTAATAAAAGACTTTCCATTTTTTGTCCATGAATGTATATTACCTATTTAGGCTTAGTCATGTTGTCTTGTAATATATTTAGATTTTAAAAAATTACCTTGTGCCAACTGACATTCCTTTCTCTATATTTTTATCTATATAACACCAAATATTAACACAAGGTAATAAGACCAAATCCAAATAAATAATTTGGTTTTGGATTTGGTCCTATCACCTTGTGTTTATAATCTATAATCCAAATTGTGCCTTATCAACACCAAATATTTTTTTAAAGATTCATACAATAATGTGTTTGGTATAGGAATCCATTTAAATTAATATTGACATTTAATGACATCTTTTGATGTTAATATTTGATCTTTAAAGTATATGTGTCAAAGTAGAATGCAAATGGTTGCAGATAACAATGAAATCTTGTTTTTCATTTCTTCGTCTGCCTCTTTTTAGTTTTCAGATTAAAAATTCCATAATATTACTAATTCTTGGTATATTATCTTTGAAGCTCTTTTTTTTTTAGTCTATGAATAAATTAATAATTATTTTAAATGTTTAGTTTTCAATGATTATTTTTTTTAATATCAAAACGCACATTTATAAAAGTTTAAATATATATTTTACAATTTTTATAAAACACAATATATTTCATATAGAAGTTTAATTATTATTCTTTCACATAACACACCTATCATTCTTAATCTCTCTCTGGCGATATCGATTGTTATTGATCGGCTGATAGAAAAAAAAGTATTGCTTTCACATTCAATATGCAATCATATAAAACTTAAGTGCACTTTTAAAAAAACGAAAATCTACTTGTATCTATATTATTTAATTGCATCAAGAGCTTCTTTTGTGAATAAAATATCGTAATACAAATTGCGTATTATCAATGTAAAAGTATTAGGAAGATAATCCATCATTCTGAATATTGATTCTTTAAAAAGAATATAATTTAATATCTTATATGAAAGAGAAAAAAAAATTACCTGGCCTGCTGTACAAAGACTCAATAGCGCACCCATTTTGCAACAGACGATAAGAATATGACAGCGTAATGAAAATAACCAAAACAAACAAACAAAAATAAAGTTCTTTGTTGCCAGATAATTTACTTATATCTTGCAGAAACAAAAGAGGAAAATTATAATGCCGAAAATTATAATACAATTATTTTACAAAATAATTTGTATTTTGAAACAAAATCTCCCTATCTATTTCTTTCTGTGTAATATATAGCAAAATAATTATTAATTGTAGTTGTATTGCGACCAATATACATTTTCATAATTAATGAGTCATCAAGAACTCTTTTAAGTGATCATCTTTTTTCCAAAGAAAACTTTTATTTTTAAAAGTTAATACTAGCAATTTCTCTATATTGAATATTCCGTTATAACAGTTATTGTAGAAAATATATTTATTCCCTCTTTTTAAAAAATCATACCAAATGGCTTTTTTTTTTTTTTTAATAATGAATGATATAATTTGGGAGAAGTTTGAAATTTTGATGATTGATTAATATTGCCCGCTTAAGTGCGTTTATATAATCAATATGTATGATTAATGTAATTGCAACATTTCAAATAGCTTGAAATATACTAACAATCACCTATCATATTAGCAAAAATTGCGTCTTATGGTTTCTTAAATTCTTCATATATTAATATTTATTTAAAATGAGCATCCACTCTCTGCCCCTTCTTGGTATTATTACCTAGAAATAGTGTTAACCCTTACAGAGCTCTGTTTGAGACTCTCAAAAAGCCGAGATCAAATTTACCATTTACATTAATTACAATTTTTTAACATTTTGAAAAGTAATGTTGGGGCACGTTTTTGTAACCATACCCCAACAGAAGGCGTATGTATAATCAAATCAAATGGATACATGGCTTCCCTCCCACATAGACTTACAGACCATTTTTTTTTTGCCCAGAAACTTAGACACTTGGTGACACCAGACTTCCATGCTGAAAGCTGATGCCTGGTAAAGAAGAAGACATCCAGAGACATCCGAGCTGGAAACTGTTGTTTCATATGTACATATATTCCCCTCACCAAAAATTTAGGTAAAGGTGACCAGAAAAAAAAAAAAAAAAAAAGGAGAAAAATGGAGAAGGAAGATCTCTAAAGACTGAAACTTATAAAATATCCTTCCAGAGAAAGGAAAGCATCACATTACAGTCCAGGTAAAAAGGGCCTGGGTCAATTTTAGCCAAGACGGGGGGGGGCGATATATATACCATCCCGAGAAAAAGGGAGGATTGTATTTCAACCCATGTGGAAGGACAGAGGGAGGGAGTCTGAAATCTTACACTACCGCAGGGGTTGTTTCTCTCTTTAGATTTTTTTTTGTTTTTGTAATACTATATGTTCTATTTGAAGGGGAGAGGCCTGGGGCGTCTATGAAATTGATACTGGAGTCGTTGGCCATTTTGATTGGTGTTTCTTTCGGCGAATGAAAATGGAGAATGAGATGATATAAAAGAAGGTTCTTTGCCAAAAGGCGGGATTCGATCGGAGTCGCTCAGTGAGAAGGACGATTTTTAGACGGGCCTGAGACGTAGAGGAGACCAGACCTTGCCGCCGCTTTCGAGAGAAGGTAAGCCCCTTGCCATTATGGCTTAGCCCCCCCTTTTTTTTTTATTTTTCGAACAGAAGCTAATCTATTTAGATTCTGAATGGGCCCTAAAGGGCTTTAAGTGACTTAAAAGGAGTGTTAGGGTTCGTATATTTTGTCCCGCTAGAATAGATGGAGATCTAGGTTTCCCCCCCTTTTTGTGTAGTAGCCAACCTAGATTTCGCATGGGCCTTAAAGGGCTATAAAGTAACTTCAGGTCACCTCTATCTAAATTTTACTATGTAAATAGCATATCTCGTCAGTATAGACATGTTCCCAAATTTTAAGATATTTAAATAAATATCCAGAGAAATTTTCTTGTGTTCTCTGTTACCTATTTCATACATAATTTGCTTTATGGTGATATTCCAACTGTTTAAATGAAATGTTGTATGTTTATTACCTATTTGAAGGGAATGTTACTAATAATCAAGTCTCCCATAAATTACCGGCCACATACATTGCCGCGAGTGTCTGTGTTTCAGTGTTTTATAGATTGCCCAATTTAATAACGATTTCATGGGTTGTCTGATAATATTGTATAATAGTGTCGCGGCTGTTTCCATCTTTAGACCATTGTTCTGACAATATTATATGCTCGATCCTTGCTTTAGCTCAACTCTTAATCAATTACAGAGTTTTTCCCCCCTTTTCTTTTTTATTTATTTTATTTATCCTGTTTGCATAAATTGCATTACATGTGATGATGTAAAGACATATGCCGATAGTGCATCACTGACAGCTGTGCTGCTATTATACAACATTAAGGTCTTGCTGTGGGTTATATACATGGGGTTGTTGGCCTAAATTGCTATATATATATATACCTAAGTAAGGAAACTTTTAATAAGATACATCGTGTATCCTCCCTTTTCAACTATCCAAACCAGGGGAACACATCAATGTCGCCCGCCGCGGGGCTCGAATTTAGTATATGTTTCTCCCCCTATACTTTAGAAATATATACCTAATGAAAAGCCATACTATTTTTAAGTATTGGTGAAGTAGTCCACGCATCCTGAGATTAACAGTCTATTATAAATCGTGAATTTTAATTTATGCTTTCCGTTTCACGGGCATTTTATCAGGCAATGAAAGTTATGTTGAGGCGGTGTATACCGCATCTCTCGCCGCTGTCTTTTACGATTCACATTGTTTGTGGCAAAACCTTAATATTATCATTGATTTCTGATATCAAAGTAAAACGTCTATGGGGCTATTTTCTATTAATGCTATTGTGTTTTCTGAATAATAGAAAATCAATTATAAGCCTTTGATATTTGCTGTTTATGTTATTGTAATGTATTCTAGGTTCTCCTAATGCGAAAGTGTGACCTGTTCCTTTGCAGTATTGGAAAATTAGAGACCTATTGTCTTGATTAATAACGTTGCGTCTATTGCAACCGACCTTTTTTTTTTTTTTTCATGATGCCGCCAACTGCATATGATCTTAAATATCCTGTATACACTCTGACAAGGGAAGGTTATCCTGAATTGACAAATGTACAATTTTTGTCTATAGTAGAGATTTCCAAGATTCTATTTCTGAAACATTTTTTTTTTGGATGAAGACAAATAAAACCATCTTGATAGTATTGAATTTTACAGTAAATACATTTGCCAGCAGAAGGCATGATGAGATTACATGAAATTTAAACCAGTTATATGCTTAGTATGTTCCTTCAGTTGTAATTTGACACCGTCTTGAAATAAAGAAATTGGACGGTGCGCTATATCTTGATGCTGGATATTTCTGTGTCAGAAAGGTGTAGTTATTCTGTTTAATGAGAATTCCAATAATTATCGAAATTTAGCAGATTATCATTGGGGATTTGAACAACTGTCTTGAAAATTTTTGAACAGCCCGAGTAGATAAAGGAGTCCTGGAGTTAGAGTGGAGGATTAGTAGTACAGACTGACCACTCGACGCAGATAACTCTAGGGAACAATTATTGTGTTAATCCGCCGTAGACAAGAAGAACATTGATTCTCAGGATACTCGATAGGCAGAATTTTGAGAATTGATAAGGTCATGGTTAAAGTTTACACAGGCATGTGGGAGTAAAGACAGTGATTTAAAGAGGCAGCCTTGTGTCTTAAATACTTTCAGTGGAAGCAGATGCCACTGCAAATATTCAGGTCTAATAATTTCCAAATTTGAAGTCATGCATGACGGGTTAGCACGGGATTGACGCCTGGACGGGTTTCCACTGGGATTAATCGAGCTTGCGAAAGAACTAGAAGAAGTGTGACATGTCACGCCACTGTACTAAGATAATAATTGAGAAGATTTATGTTGAGCCAACTGAAATTAGTAAAGAATTAAGAGATTAAGGTCTTATTCTTTGAGTTTTACACTAATTTCAATTACGCGATATGGACGGCGTTATAAGTTGGGTGGAAATGGTTCGGCCGCAATGGGATGGTCTCCTGGAGATGGTACGATCAAATAATACTTATTGAATGCCGGGCGGGATCGCATAAAGCATTAAACGATATCAAGAAATGCTTAAAGAAACACCCTAGAAGATTGGGGATTGACAAAATGACGACATGGAAAATGCTCAACATTGTACATTGGCAGCAAAATGATATCTTGCTATTGTATGGACGACCACTCCTTCCTGAAATGTGCAGCGGATGTTAGTCCCAGAATTAGGTCCTTTGAGGCGACACTTTCCTTTGCAGATGACATAAAGACGCATGACAAAACAGCACATGAGCATTTAAACTAGCTTCAATTCCTGCCATTAATTAATTTAGTTGACCAATAGTTATAGAACCGCTGGAGACCTCCATACCCTGTGTGAATATTTTAGTGAGAAATGAGCGATTCAATTCTATGAGCCATGAGGTATCCTGTAAGATCAGAGATGTACCCCATTCAATTTTTTTTATAGTAGCCAGTGCGAGATATTTCCAGAATGTTTTTTTTTTTAACTGACATATAATTCGGA
Organism: Cordylochernes scorpioides; assembly: GCA_030710605.1. Lineage (NCBI taxonomy): Eukaryota > Metazoa > Arthropoda > Arachnida > Pseudoscorpiones > Chernetidae > Cordylochernes > Cordylochernes scorpioides. The sequence goes on from CP092874.1 coordinate 14,682,209, forward strand.
AACTAGAAAACTACACTATTTTGATACAGTTTACGTCTAGCATCCATGTGAACTCAATATGACTATTGAACGTAGATTGAAGATTAATGAGCGAGCCAACCTAAAGAGAACGAGTTTAATAGGCTTACAATCAGTAGTTGAAACAGACTATTCGCACAATTTTGTTATGTTCTCTCTCTAAATGATCTATGACATTATAGGTTTTCTTAACAAGGTAACTACCCCGTCGAGTGTATATGGAGTTATAAAGCTTAAAGGTCATAGGCTGTTGGAATAGAGTAGTTCAAAATTAAGAGTGATAATAGATCGGGATCCAGATCCCGATGACGGGTTTCGAGGAAACACCAGAGGGATGAAAAGGCAGTGAAATGTGTAGAAAATGATGGAAGAGAGATGAGAGAGAGGTGATGAAAGAGGTGTTGAAAGTGATAAAATGAGTGAGAAAGCGTTGAATGTTGATGAGAAAGAGATAGAGAGATGCAGAAAGATGTTGAAAGAGAAAGAATTGGAAAGGGTTGGATAAAGAGTTTTGTAAATAGTAGATAAAGGTTGATAGAAGAAAGTACATTTAATGTATAAAGCGTAGCTGTCGACCGCAATATCGCCTCGATAGAACTATTTCTTTTAAAATAAGACATATTATGCACTGGGGGTTTTTGTAAGCTGATTTTACATAAGTTTCAGCGATTGTATACACTATTTAATATAGATAGGTATTTATTAATTACAATATTAGGTTATATATTAAATAGCAAATAGGTCTTAGTGTTATGGTGAACTTTAAACAGTTTGCAGTTTTTTTTTTTAAAACATGTGTTCTAGTGCTAAGTGTTGAAAGGAGCTTTAACACCATGTTTCAGGGTTTGTGTGTTATTTGTCTCAACCTTGTCTTTGTGCAGAATACCGTCTCACAACCTTACTGTAGTGTTTGTTGCCATCTTTAAAGATCTTCACAGTTTGTTTTAATATTAGTGTGTATTTTGAGAAAGTTGTCACAACCTTATCCTTGTATAGAACACCGTTTTTTTTACACCGTTTTATTTAATAAGTTATATGAGAGATTTTAGATATAGTGTAAGAGTTACTATTTACATGAGCCAAATCGACCCAATAGCTAGAGCAAGAGGGGGGAACTCAGATATTTCCTCCTTTCACGTGACGCGACTGTTCACCCCCGACCGGTCGTGCCAGATAAGAGGGAATACCAGGAAACTCTGTCCTCCTTGCACTTCGGGTTTTGTGATAGGGCTCCATGCTCGCTACAAGGACTACATCTTGGGTTTTCGTGTTCTCCTAGTGTAGAATTGGCTCAGCCTCATTTTTAGTATAGTATATAATTAAGAGTTGTCTCACAACCTTGTTTTAATATGACACACCGTTTTGAAGAGCTTGTACAACCTGTCAGGATATGATTTAGGAAAATTTTAGTTTCTTTTTATTGTTATGTTACAATTTTATCCAACAAGGGGTGACAACCAGAGCGAACTCAGAAGTAATGAGACGAGGGGAAGTTGACAGAGTTAGTGTGAACAGTTTAACTTTACGCAGGTCTACAAGGGTGAAAAGGCCCACACAGTGTAAATTCTGCTTAGACTGTCGCCTCTAACTAGGATTTTGGAGTGTGTACGGAGAATCAGCTCGATAGAATGAGAAGTTTAGAGATTTCAACCTTTTTTTTTTAAAACCTTTTTTTTTTAAAGTAGAGCTTCATTAGGATTCCTTTTTTTTTTTAATACAAACTATTTCTTGTTAAAACCCGAGTTTCAAAGACCAATGAGAATAATGTATACCATTGTGAATTAACTATTTAGTGTAAATATGAAATTTTAGTTATTATCAGGAGTAATAGGTGAAGGAAGGTGTAGGAAATCACAACTTAGAGGGGGGCTATGTCTAAAACAACAAACCTAATAGGCATCCTATGGCTTGTGTTGGGTAATTCAGAAACCCTATAATCCCTGGCCTTCAGGTAGTAGCTTTGAAATAGGTTTCTAATGAGGACATGAAAGGTCAATCTTTCAGAGTAAAGTTGTGAAGTGTAGGGACCCTAAGCCAGGGGTAGAAGTTAAGTAGGCCCAGATCGTAGTCGATCCTCGGAAAGCACTTGAGAATGTTAGTGTTGGGTAGTGAATCGTAAACCCTATAAATCCATCTTTCAATAGAGTGTTGAGGTCGGACTACTGCAAAGGGGACAGACGCAAGGTGAAGTAGGAAGAAAGTGACTTCACCCACGGTGGCTAGGGGAGTGACTCAATCCCGCTTTTATGAGGTGTCACGTTTAATGGTCCTTTATTCGCCATTATAATTTGTGTATGTCTTTATAGAATTGTCGTGAAAAATCGCTTAGTGTCAAGGCAAGGGCAGTTTTTGAAGTTACACTGATTTTTTTTAGGTAGGTTAGCTTCCAGATTATTTAGAATTGTTAACAATTATTGTTAACAATCATTTATCGAGTATAAAGTATTAGTATATATAGAGCTTGTACAGAGGCATTTCTTTTGAGTAACACAGGGCTTTAGTTCCCAATTTGTTTTAGTTTTATTATTTTATTTGATTTCACATTGTGTCCTGAAATATGTTATTATTTGTTAGGATCTATTGATATTGATAAACGAGTATTTTGGCCTTTGTAGCAGCTTTTAACTTTAGTATGAGTGCATTCCGCGAATGATAGGGGGGGGGGTGTATGAAAGAATTGGAATAATGAATGTGTAGAAGGTTAAAAACTATTATACTGTGAGCCCAAAATACATTAGATTAGGATTAAGGACTTTAATAGGATCGATTTTATTTTATTTTATTTTTTTATTTCGAATTTTGTTAGGACCGAGAAGCCTCAAACAGGACAACTACAACTCTATCTAGTTAGAAAATATTCGCTCCCTTTTGTTAGGTCCCTCGTTAGGGGGTATAATTTTCCTTTGATTTTCTTTTATCTTAGCTTAGCTTGAATTCTAAGGATTGTGGATAAATGATCCCTATCCCGACCCTCAGACTTGGAGATAGTGGGAGGCAGGGATCAAGCCGACAGCCCACTCACCTCCTCCTCGCAAGAGGAAGCGAAGAGGTATAGATTGAATTTTATGCAGGATGGGGGATTTGTTTTAGCCATGCCGTATAGCCTGGGGTATAACGGCGCGACCTTGGGTAACCGATCTGACACCGTAGTTTCGACGCTTTTAGCGTGGCTGGAGCGAGGGTGTTGCAGACGGGAGGTCCTGTAAGATTGGCAAGTAGGCAGAGATTGCCCAGTTATTCTAGACGAAGTGTTTCCGTCTATTGAATTTTTTTTGGTACCAGTTTGATCCCCCATAGCTAGCGGAAGTTTCTTCTAATAAAGGATTCGCCCTGCCATACGTTTTGTTGGAATGAATTCGAGTATAAGACCGATTCGAGAGGCAAAATAAGTAATTATTAGGACCTTCAACGAGTTTAAACTCGTTTCATGATAGGATAAGATTTTGAAGTATTAGTTAAATATAGGGACCGCGAACGAGACGCCAGAACGAGCCAATGAGTCAAAGTTTTAGAAGTGTTGTATTGAGGACAGTAGAATTAAGAGCAGTTATACAGGGAGTAGAATTCTGAAGGAATTTGTAAAAGAACCAAAATTTCAGATTGATAAAATTCAAATTTATAAGATGTAGATTTGTAGGATTCAGGTCAATGAATAGAGAGTATATTAGTAGATGAAAGTAATATGAATTTCTTGGAAGGGGGAGGTAGCTGAACTGTACACACCCCAGAGGCAAGGTAAACGGAGCCACAAACAAAATAGTAGAAGTTGATTAGTTTCTCTGTCAAACAGAGAGCTTTCTTCATACGGTTGTCACCCTAGATTTAAATGGACTGTGTAGTTTAATAGAGGTCTGGGATATATTCCATTTAACCAAGATTCCAAATGACGTACCCATCTGAGTTGAGAGTTTGTAACAGAGGAATCTAACACATAAGAGAAAACCCACCCTCCAGTAGGATCGGGATAGACGAATATTACCCAGTGACCAACTCGTGATTCCAGACTGAATAAGATTGAAAAACTTAACTGAGATACTAAACCTTGAACCTTCAGCGCACAAATATATATAATGTGTTTTCATTTTCTAATTGAATATGTTATTATTTTATATCATATATATTATATTATAATCATATGCTATTCATTTCAACAATTTTATTTCCTTTGATATTCATGATATTAGTAATATTTACCGGCCATGTTGCGATTTTTTTTAACATGTTGTCATGGCTTATTCTTCCCTTAAGGCATGATCTATTTTATCCTTATTGTCTTTTATCCGCCTTACTTGTATAAGTATATATATTTTGTCATCATATATAATTTTGTAGTAGTTTTCTTTATCATCTATCATGGGATGATTTTTATCATATTTAATCACTATCTGCATGATACGTGTTTTCTTCAATATATATATTATACCCATCATATAACATGGAAGGATTCATTTTATCATTACATATTTCGTGCCTTATTTAATAATTACTTTCACAATTTGTTTTCTGTAACCTTTTTTTTTTTATTTAGCAAAAGTCATCATGTCATAGGCTAATCATTATGTATCAAGATATTTCTTTCAGCTAACTATAATTATCCTTTCCTTTGATTGTATATGTATAACTATACCACACGAATGTCTTGATTGGTACTTAAATAAAGATGCTGGCATGTTTTAGGAGTTGGACTAGTCAGTTATTTCTAAACGACTCCTTGGCGCCCAAAATTTTTATATATAATATGTAATAGGGAAATGTCCTAACTGTATTGTTAGCAGAAAGAAGGTAGCAATGAATCCAGTACCCCAAGAGGCAAGGATGGGGTTGAGAGGACTTACCACTAGGAAGGCCTACTCCTCAAGACCAAAGAAGAAAGTGGAAGGGTGGTATATATACCCATGAATGGTAAGACAGATGACCTTGCTTACTTCCATACATATGATATGACTGTCCCCAATAACCTATTTTGATAACAGTGTTCTGACAGAATAATAGCACATAAAAAAACCCTTTGCCAGGATGCACAATGCCCACTAATGTTCGGAATAATAAACATCTAGAATAGCATACCATCATTTTGATTAGCCTTATCTTCCCTATAGGTTTCGGTACACCTGACTTCACCTAGTAATGGAAAATGCATTTTGCTAGAAATGGGCCTGCTTTCATAGTAACTGATGAAAGGCAGATGAATAATGAATAGCACAAACGCATTTGTCCATTACTTGGCAGGGGGAGGATTGTTGGGGCACGTTTTTGTAACCATACCCCAACAGAAGGCGTATGTATAATCAAATCAAATGGATACATGGCTTCCCTCCCACATAGACTTACAGACCATTTTTTTTTTGCCCAGAAACTTAGACACTTGGTGACACCAGACTTCCATGCTGAAAGCTGATGCCTGGTAAAGAAGAAGACATCCAGAGACATCCGAGCTGGAAACTGTTGTTTCATATGTACATATATTCCCCTCACCAAAAATTTAGGTAAAGGTGACCAGAAAAAAAAAAAAAAAAAGGAGAAAAATGGAGAAGGAAGATCTCTAAAGACTGAAACTTATAAAATATCCTTCCAGAGAAAGGAAAGCATCACATTACAGTCCAGGTAAAAAGGGCCTGGGTCAATTTTAGCCAAGACGGGGGGGCGATATATATACCATCCCGAGAAAAAGGGAGGATTGTATTTCAACCCATGTGGAAGGACAGAGGGAGGGAGTCTGAAATCTTACACTACCGCAGGGGTTGTTTCTCTCTTTAGATTTTTTTTTGTTTTTGTAATACTATATGTTCTATTTGAAGGGGAGAGGCCTGGGGCGTCTATGAAATTGATACTGGAGCCGTTGGCCATTTTGATTGGTGTTTCTTTCGGCGAATGAAAATGGAGAATGAGATGATATAAAAGAAGGTTCTTTGCCAAAAGGCGGGATTCGATCGGAGTCGCTCAGTGAGAAGGACGATTTTTAGACGGGCCTGAGACGTAGAGGAGACCAGACCTTGCCGCCGCTTTCGAGAGAAGGTAAGCCCCTTGCCATTATGGCTTAGCCCCCCCTTTTTTTTTTTATTTTTCGAACAGAAGCTAATCTATTTAGATTCTGAATGGGCCCTAAAGGGCTTTAAGTGACTTAAAAGGAGTGTTAGGGTTCGTATATTTTGTCCCGCTAGAATAGATGGAGATCTAGGTTTCCCCCCCTTTTTGTGTAGTAGCCAACCTAGATTTCGCATGGGCCTTAAAGGGCTATAAAGTAACTTCAGGTCACCTCTATCTAAATTTTACTATGTAAATAGCATATCTCGTCAGTATAGACATGTTCCCAAATTTTAAGATATTTAAATAAATATCCAGAGAAATTTTCTTGTGTTCTCTGTTACCTATTTCATACATAATTTGCTTTATGGTGATATTCCAACTGTTTAAATGAAATGTTGTATGTTTATTACCTATTTGAAGGGAATGTTACTAATAATCAAGTCTCCCATAAATTACCGGCCACATACATTGCCGCGAGTGTCTGTGTTTCAGTGTTTTATAGATTGCCCAATTTAATAACGATTTCATGGGTTGTCTGATAATATTGTATAATAGTGTCGCGGCTGTTTCCATCTTTAGACCATTGTTCTGACAATATTATATGCTCGATCCTTGCTTTAGCTCAACTCTTAATCAATTACAGAGTTTTTCCCCCCTTTTCTTTTTTATTTATTTTATTTATCCTGTTTGCATAAATTGCATTACATGTGATGATGTAAAGACATATGCCGATAGTGCATCACTGACAGCTGTGCTGCTATTATACAACATTAAGGTCTTGCTGTGGGTTATATACATGGGGTTGTTGGCCTAAATTGCTATATATATATATACCTAAGTAAGGAAACTTTTAATAAGATACATCGTGTATCCTCCCTTTTCAACTATCCAAACCAGGGGAACACATCAGTAATAGCTAGTAAAGCAATAACTAGATAACGAAAAATACCAGAAGGGTTTTTATACATAGAAAAGGAGAAAAAAAATGTTCCTATTTTATTGACTCCTTTTAATTTCGTGACATTTTCTCATGTATAAAAATGTAACTTTGAGCTATTAAATGTAACTTGAATCATGAAAATTTCTCTTATAGAACTGTAAAAAGATTATAAAAACGAAGAGAAAATTATTTATTTTTACTATACATGGGCTACGAGCTTTCGGGCAGCCTCGCCCTTCTACAGGTAAAGATACATGGTGGCAAAAGGCTTTATATAAGATTCCATTTTAAAATATATTTGCATATAAGAAGAATATAGGACGGTTAAAATATAATTTAAAATAAGAAATATTTTGCAAATCTAAAACTATTGTATATGATATTTACAAATATGCTAATCATGTAATGTCCTATGACAATCAATTGGCAAATTAGCAGATGGTTATACTATGAACTATACAATGAAACCGGACATCGAATGCTCAACCCGCCATCAGCGGCCACATTGGTTTAATGGTTATTTAGGTTATTACATATGTCTTGGTATTGTGTAGGCAAATCTATGTGTCGGTTAATGCTGTTTTTTGATATGGATAATATGGCCTCTATGATCAGTCTTTGGTATTTATTGGATATGTTATTGTATATGGTGGTGGGGGAAGTTAGATTGAATGAGTGGCCGGTGGTGTTAATATGATTGAAGATAAGCGACCTGTTGTCTCTGTTGGTAATGCATCTACCGTGTTCGGTCATCCTGATGGCCACGGACCTACCAGTCTCGCCTATGTAAGATGCACTGCAATCGTTACACGAGACTGAGTAGACCGAGCCACCAGAGGACCGAGCAACGGTAGATCTAGGTAATCTGGTGATAGGGTGTCTGAGGATGGCGCCGATGCTATTGCTATTAGTAAAGTGGGTGTTAACCCCGTGCGTTCTGAGGATGCGGGAGATGGCGACTGATTGGGTGGAAAAGGGAAGTATACAACTGTTTCTGGTGATTGCAGGGGGTCTAACGGAAGAAGGGTCAAATTTATACTTATGTATGAAATGGGGGGGGTATTGGGACCGGGCCAACTGTTTAATGATTAGGGAAAATTCAATGGTTCTAAACAGTGGAAGGGAGCAGTGGGTGAACAATCTCTTGGTAAGAGTACGGACAGTATTTATTTTGTGCGATAGGGGACATGAAGATTTGTAGTCTGTATAAAATGTGGGATTGTTAATCTTGTGGTATACGGTGGTGTGGGTAATGGGAGGCGGGAGGCAGTACGGATGACCAGTATATCAAGATACGGCAATACGGACCTGTTTTCCAATTCTAGGGTGAAAGAGATCTCGGGATGATAGGAGTTTAGAGAGTTTAAGATATTGATTTCTTGTCCGGTATCACATATGCAGAAGATATCATCAATATATCTCCGCCACATGTGAATGCCCGGTGCAATTTGCTGTTGGACCCAGTGGTCTATGTTGGCCATGACTATTTCTGCAAGTGGGGAGGATAGTGGGCTGCCCATGGGCGAGCCTCTGATTTGTTTGAACAACTGGTTGTTAAATGTGAAAGTAGTAAAGTCCAAACACAGTGAAGATAGTGCGACTATGGACTCTGCGGTACGGTGATCTACCTGGTTATCCTGTAAGAAACTAGTCAAGTGCCTAATGATAAGCTGGTGGGGGAGGGAAAGATACATGGCAACCACATCATAAGACACCATAACGGTGTTGGGGACAGGGCAGAGAGAGTTAATGGACTGCACGAATGAAGGGATATCCCTAATGGCAGAGGACTGTGGACTGGCCTTCACCCAAGGTGTGAGTAGGCCAGTCAGATATTTGGACAGCTTATAGGCAGGTGAAAGATGGTAGGCTATGATGGGGCGTAGGGGGATGCCAGGCTTATGGGTCTTAGGAAGGCCATAGATATAGGGGGTATTATTAAGGTCGGAGGTGAAAGTGCTATATTGATCCGGTGTTATGTGACCCGATTTTTTCAAACGTAATAACCCCAATCTGAAAGATTTAGTTGAGGTAGAAGCATCAGGCTGTGTAATGGGAACAAAAGTATTGCGGTCGTTGAGTATCTCCGTCATCTTGGAGGCATAGTCAGCCGTGTCCAAGACGACGGTCTGGGAACCTTTATCCGATCTGGTGATTATAATGTTATGGTTTCGCCTTAAGGTAGCCAGGGAGCGGTACTTACCAAGAGATTGGGACTGAGAAGGGGATTGGGATTGAGTAGGGGTGGGTTTCCGGTTTCTTATATGCAAATATATTTTAAAATGGAATCTTATATAAAGCCTTTTGCCACCATGTATCTTTACCTGTAGAAGGGCGAGGCTGCCCGAAAGCTCGTAGCCCATGTATAGTAAAAATAAATAATTTTCTCTTCGTTTTTATAATCTTTTTATAGCTATTAAATGTTTTGGATTTTTCAGTTCATAGAAGGGAATATACTTATAGTCGAGAATTATTTGATCAATAGAAATTTTAATGGACAGTAATAATGAATAATAGAAAATTTTGTTGGTTATTTTTGGGAGATTTTTATCGATCTCCAATTTTTTCCCCCATGGCAACCGTTTGTTTAAACGTAAACATTCCCTTTAATGCGTTTTATATTCTGATATAAAACTATATAACTCTCAAATATATTAATTTAACCACATAAAAATTTATAATTACTTTAAAATAATATTATTTCTGAATATATTTTTGAAGGATGGCAATTGGAAATGCTAGGATTAAAGACGGAGAGTATACCAAAACCATATATAATCTTGTAAATATACATTTTTCTTTAAATATGCGCCCATATTTAATAGCTACAAAAATATTGTTTCACTTTTTAAATTTCATGCGAAAATGGTCAACATTTTAGAATTATATTTTTTAAAGAGTAGATATAAAAAAACTAACTGGAAAAAATATGTCCTATAAGAATATGTATTTATAAAATCTTTAAATATTTTAAAGGTTTGATGGGTAGCTTCAGGACAAACTCACAGGTTTACTAACCATAATTTAGAATAAAGTGTTTAAATAACATTATGCATTTTAGATTATGTTTAGATTAGTAAACCAGTACATTTGTCCCAAGACTTTTCCTGTCACAAGATTGCCTATTTACATATTGTCTTTTGATTTCCATCTATAACATGAATGTAGGGATTAAATTTGGGATTAATTAGGGATTTATTATTTAGGGATATAATTTAGGGATTAATTGAATATCCATCCAGAGATAAGTTTCATTATCAATTTTGATTATATGAACTCAAGCTACCGCGCTTATCAGCCCTATGACATGAGTAACATAATAAATAAATTAATACTGTATATATAACTACAAGAAAATAAGACCAAATAGATTAGATCTTATTTTCTTGTAGCTATAATCTATAATCCAAATTGTGCTTTATCATGTATATAAACTATTACCTTATAATAACTGAGTTTTTGCATTACCCCTGTTTTAGGGCTGTTAAGCCTTAAAGCTTGAGTTCATATAAGAAAAATAAATAAAGAAATAAAGCCCATGTCAATTTTTTTTCTTGCAGAAAATTGACATGGACCCAGAACAGGAGCTTTACACACCCAATATAGAGAACATTGCTGTGATAGAGATGTATGGAGACATCTGAGGTTCTTCATTGGACATGACAACAAAAACAGAAAATTGACATGGACCCAGAACTGTAGCTTTACACACCCAAGATAGTGGACATTGCTGTGATAGAGATGTATGGAGACATCTGAGGCTCTTCATTGGACACAACAACAACAACAGAAAATTGACATGGACCCAGAACAGCAGCTTTACACACTCAAGATAGAGGACATTGCTGTGATAGAGATGTATGGAGACATCTGAGGTTCTTCATTGGACACGACAACAACAACAGAAAATTGACATGGACCCAGAACAGCAGCTTTACACACCCAAGATAGAGAACATTGCTGTGATAGAGATGTATGGAGACATCTGAGGCTCTTCATTGGACACGACAACAACAGAAAATTGACATGGACCGAGAACAGCAGCTTTACACACCCAAGATAGTGGACATTGCTGTGATAGAGATGTATGGAGACATCTGAGGTTCTTCATTGGACATGACAACAACAACAGAAAATTGACATGGACCCAGAGCAGCAGCTTTACACACCCAAGATAGAGAACATTGCTGTGATAGAGATGTATGGAGACATCTGAGGCTCTTCATTGGACCTGACAACAACAACAGAAATTGACATGGACCCAGAACAGCAGCTTTACACACCCAAGATAGTGGACATTGCTGTGATAGAGATGTATGGAGACATCTGAGGCTGTTCATTGGACACGACAACAACAACAGAAAATTGACATGGACCCAGAACAGCAGCTTTACACACCCAAGATAGAGAACATTGCTGTGATAGAGATGTATGGAGACATCTGAGGCTCTTCATTGGACACGACAACAACAGAAAATTGACATGGACCGAGAACAGCAGCTTTATACACCCAAGATAGAGAACATTGCTGTGATAGAGATGTATGGAGACATCTGAGGCTCTTCATTGGACATGACAACAACAACAACAGAAAATTGATATGGACCCAGAACAGCAGCTTTACACACCCAAGATAGAGAACATTGCTGTGATTGAGATGTATGGAGACATCTGAGGCTCTTCATTGGACATGACAACAACAACAACAGAAAATTGATATGGACCCAGAACAGCAGCTTTACACACCCAAGATAGAGAACATTGCTGTGATTGAGATGTACGGAGACATCTGAGGCTCTTCATTGGACACGACAACAACAAATAAAGAAACTTATCCTGTATGGATCTTTGATTTATTTCTTTTCTTTTTCTTTCTTATCTCCACTCAATCACACTAAGGTATCAAGCTTGTAAAGCTTGTTGATGGTGTCTGTCGGGGATGTGTAGAGCTCATCAATGGATGAGTCAATACAGTCAATGATGTGTTTTGGGGTTGTAGGTTGACACTTAGTACATGGTGGGAAAACCTTTTTGATTCATTTAACTGCCCACAAAGGATTAACAACTATTATGAATGTAGGCATGAATATCTATAACATCACCTGTCAGTACCATCACAGAATGTTGATGTATCAGATCAAGGATGGCCTTTACAAGGATGCCATAGAAATTCTATCCAACCAGCTCCAACGCAATCCTTCAGTAAGTAGTTCTGCGTAAGTTCAACATGGTTACACACTGAGTGCTGTGCAGAGCAGAGCTGCTCTCTCGCTACTGGCGTACTGCTACTACTTCATCCAGGACTTTGTCAACGCAGCCAACTGCTATGAACAACTCAGCGCGCAATGCCCCGATGTGGAAGACTACAAGCTGCACTATGCGCAGGCTCTGTACCAAGCCTGTCTATATGAGGAAGCTATGAAAGTCACCTGTCAGATTGAGAACCCAGATTATCATCATAAGGTTGGTCCACGGTCACTAATTAAAAATATATATATATTAATTTCATAAAATATATAAAATATTTGGATTTTTTTAAAAATAAGTCTGCGGGTTTCTATTAGGTTTTAAAAAATATTTCTAAACTAAAAAAAAATATATATTATTATTATTATTTTTTTTTTTAAAGAAATGTGTAAACAGTTAGAGAAATTTTTGAGTTACTTTTCAACTTGTTTTTTTTACTTTATTTTTTAACTCTATGAGGTATAAAATTTTATAGAAACTTACTTTAAAATACTTGTACAATTGAATCTAAAATAATGGTAGGGATAATTGTTGAAAATGATGGACTTTATTTTGAAAACTAGATTTTAATGGTTATCTTACCAAATTGTATTCTTTTCATCTAAAAATTACTTTGAAAATATACTTTTTAGTTTTAAAGGCAACCCTCAAAACTTTTTCACTAATCAGCAAGCAAAGATAATATTTATTTAATCACAAAATTTGTTTTAATTAATGTAACTGAGGATTGTATTGAAAGATAAGTTCCATCTATTGGAACATATATTAATTAATCCTATATTTATTTTAAATTTTCTAACTAAAAAAATATCAAATTAAATAACTCTATGTGACATTCAAATAGCTACATTGTAATTATATGTATAACTATAATCATTAACTCCGCCTTTGCCGGTCTCAAGCCCGGATGGAGGAGGGGGAGCAGTAACAAGCTCACTAAAAAACCTGGGCTCAGCTGGCCCGGCTGATAGTACCCTGTAAGGACTCCAGGGATACAGGATGAGTCTTTATTCCATGTTCGGAGCGGCTGTACATGGTGTCTGTTCCTCATGTTAGAGGCGGCCATTTCTTTAGGAACTAAGTCAGCGGCCTGCCACTGAGTAGTGCTCTCAGTCTTAATGACTAAGGCAGACACATTCTACTTCACCCAGTTGGAGATAAAGAAAGAAGAAGACTATAATCATTAAAAATATTTCATTTCATACAGCAGCATCTAACAGATAAAGAGGAATGTTGACAGAAATGGAGGCTTCTTTTTATCCTTTGTTTAGATGGTCTTAAACCAATTCTTATACATTTTAATACTTTTCCAGAATCTTCCATGAGAGGGCACTCACGCTATAGTAGACACCTCTCTACAAAGGACTGTTCACATCACCAAAATTACCATTTTTACTATTTAACAACTCTCAGGTAAGAGGACACCTCTCCCTAAAGAACATTTTGGCTCTGTAACTAGATGTTGTCCTTTACAGGGAGGTACTGTACTTTTCTAGAACCTCCAAAGGTCTAATAAAGAGGTCAAACTTTGTTTGGAATCCTAGACTACAATCGATCAAATGTTGTGTAATTTCTGGCTGGGATCTACAGTTTCGACAAGTGCTGTTTCCATCCTTGGAAAGAAACGCTTTGGGACGATCCATTCTTAATTCTGAGAGTACGGTTCTGTTTCATATTTCTACAATTTCTCTAGTATTATTTTTTAAATCATTAAACCCCCGTTGTGTTCCCTATCATTTTTTCCATTGTATTTTGATAAGGCACAATTTGGATTATAGATTATAAACACAAGGTAATAAGACCAAATCCAAATAAATTATACCACATCATTTTTTTATGACTTTTCAGTAACAAGCATTGTTACCATTTAAAACATGCTGTGGTATAATTTCTCATTCAGTAATCTGAATAAATCTCATAATAATAAACACACTATTTATTTATTTGGATTTGGTCTTATTACCTTGTGTCCATTATATTTTGTATTCTTGGATGTGAAACTGTGCCTTCTGTGCATAGATTAACCACAGAATACTTTGTGTTCTGTTGTATTTTTTTTTTTTAAAGGAGAGATAAACCTTTTCCACACATACCTTGTATACCTTGTATTCTTATACAGTAGAACCACCTCTATGTAAAGGATAACACCTATTTGCACAGCCAAGTGTCCTTTAGGGAGGGGTATCCTCTAACTAGAGAGTTGCTAAATAGTAAATTGTTTAATTTTCAAAAGAATCATACGTGTCTATAATACACCTATCCCCTGATTTACACGGTAGATACGTTCCTGAGAAAAACGTGTAAATCGAGGGATAGGTGTATATTAAACTGTCAAATCTGAATAGGTGTTCGCCCCCTCATGAATCAGAGCCTCCCAATATTCTTTTCAACATAGGTAGTATAGAGTAGAATATCGCATTTTAGTATAATGCGATAAAAACAAAAAAAAAAAACTTATTTGGAAACCGTGTAAAAGCTAAAACGTGTAAAACAAGTACCGTGTAAATCGGGGGATAGGTGTAGTTTCGAATATTCATAACAGATGGCACGCTGATGCATTATAGTAAAAATGGTAATTTTACAAATGAAAACTGTCCTTTATAGAGAAGTGTCCTCTAGCACGAGTATCCTACATGGAGGTTGTTATACTGTAAAGCCAAATTGGATCAAAGATTTGAGAATGAGCTACACAGCTAGCTTTACACCATGTCTGTGTCCAGGTGATCAAGCTACAAGCAGCCATAAAATACGGAGAAGAAGATCTGAATGTGGCCAAGGTGGGTGTTGTCGCTCCAGTTGCAACATGTTGTTGCAACAATGTGTGGGGTCCCAGAACCTGGTGGACCAGTGTCCGGCGGATGACCCGGACACAGAAGTGAACCTGGGATGTTTGCTCTACAAGGTGATGTATATACCACCCCCCATAGTTTTGTAACCTGGTTCAAAATCACATTAATAGGTACCGCTCAGCAAGAGCAACCTAGTTCATGATAATTGAAACAGTGAATAATATATGTGAAGGTTATTCACATATTGAACAAATTTTAACGCAGGATTCAATCCTGGTTCATGACTGTCGGGAATCGAGCGTGTTACCCTTTCATCCACCGACCTTTTGTAACCTATACCTAAGTGGAAGATAGTACAAAAGTAGTGAAATAGGAACTGCTGGAATCAAGTGGATAAATTAAGAAGAAAGGACATCTCCTGATCGTGAAAATAAAAGTTTCTGATGGCTTGCCCCATCTCTCAGAATAAATATCAACTAATCACTGATTTTTAATTATTTCAGAATTCGCCAAATACCATTTCTTGAATAATAAAAAAAAAAAAGTCAATCACATATGTGTTTTGGGCTGTTGGCCCTCATTAGTGTGGTACAAGATATGCCTCAATGACCAAAAAAAGCTGATCTTCGGGGCATCCTGAAAAATCATCAGGTATTACATAGGCCGGAAAGGTGTTAGAACATTAATATGAAAAATAGTACAAAAGTGGTGAATTAGGAACTTGGTTCAGGTGAATAAATTAAGAAAAGGCATCTCTTGATTGATAAGGCACAATTTGGATTATACTATATACAGTTACGAGCGTCTTTCCTCATCTCCTAATCAGTCATCTCTCTCTGTCACTGTTTGCTTTTTTTTTTGGAATGGCGCCCTCCTATTGGTTGGCTACGGTCACGCCACCTTTGCCCCCCTCGCTATTTATGTAACTATTGTGTTGGAGCGGGTCGCTCCCTAAATAAATGCATATATTAGATAATAACCAAATGGAATCCTCTCTTTCATTTTCCCAGTATGAGACGCCTACGGAAGCCAACAGTACATAGACAGATAAAGCACATAGGCTATAGTTATTAACTAACATATGCAATTAATTAAGGCGCCAATTTATAATTGTAACAAATAGTATTTGAATCAAAACATTCAATCGGGTAAAACACGGGCGTTGCCCGGGTCATTCGGCTAGTAGATTATAAACACAAGGTAATAAGACCAAATCCAAATAAATAAATAATGTGTGACGTTTCGGTAACAGCATTGTTACCATCTTCAGACAAAAGTACTACAGTACTTATTTATTTATTTGGTCTTATTACCTTGTTTTGGCATCTCTTGATCGTGCAATTAAAAGTTTCTGATGGCCTGCTCCATCTATTGGAATCAATATCAACTAATAAATTGATTTTTAAATTTATTATTCCAGATAAGAGCTAACAGCCCGAAATGTATACGTGGTTAACTTTTTTTGATTAATCAAAGAAAGGGTATTTTTGGCCAATTCTGGAATAATTAAAATATCAGTGATAAGGCACAATTTGATTATAGATTATAAAACAAGTTATATAAGAACAAATCAAACCAAAGGTAACAACACTGTTACTGAGACGTCACACACTGTTTATTTATTTGAATTTGGTCTTATTACCTTGAGTTTATGATTCAGAACTTTTGTCTGAAGAAGGTAACAATGCTGTTACCGAAACGTCACACACTATTTATTTATTTGAATTTGGTCTTATTAACTTGTGTTTATGATTCAGTACTTTTGTCTGAAGAAGGTAACAATGCTGTTACCGAAACATCACACACTATTTATTTATTTAGATTTAGTCTTATTACCTTGTGTTTATGATTCAGCACTTTTGTTTGAAGATGATAACAATGCTGTTACTGAGAGTCACACACTATTTATTTATTTGGTCCTATTACCTTGTGCTTATGATTCAGTACTTTTGTCTGAAGATGGTAACAATGCTGTTACTGAGAGTCACACACTATTTATTTATTTGGATTTGGTCTTATTACCTTGTGATTAATATATCAATGATGTCTAATCAATATATACCTATACCTAAGTGTCACAAATATCTATTGTTTGTACAGGAAGGACTGTACGAAGAAGCCTGCACCAAGTTTATGTCGGCTATGCAGATTGAAGGCTACAGACCCGGTGAGACACTTACCGAAACGTTGCACACTATTTTTTTATTTGGATTTGGTCTTATTATCTTGTGTTTTACACATTAAAAAAACTTCAACTGTCCTTACTGCAATGGAAAATATTGGGAGGGCTTGGCTCATCAGTGATGAAGACCACTTTTTAGAGATCTAAAACTATATTGGACGATTCTGTTTATATATGCTGCACTGAAAGGTGGAATCTCAGAAATGGTATTCAAGCAAACTCTGTTCTCTCTATAGACATAAGATTTTAGGACATCCCAATATTTTTCATTGCAGTAAGGACAGTGGTAATTTGTTTTATGTGGAAAAGAAACATTTGTGATGTTCTCATTCCTTACAACTTCCATAAGTTTTGTCCATGAGTGTATTTTACAGAAGTGGTCTCTCGTGATAAAGCACAATTTGGAGATTATAAATTATAGATACAAGAAACTAAGACCTAATCCAAATAATTTATTAGTGTGTGTCGTTTCGGCAACAGCATTGTTACCATAATCAGACAAAAGAATAAATGAGAAAATTGTCACAGCAAGTTCTTAAATAGTACTGTTATCAAGTGTTTAAACAAGATAACAGATAAGGAAAATATATATATATTTTTTACGATAACTTGAAATATTCTTAGAATTAAAAGTGGATTTTTTAAATTTTATTTTATTTTTAAAATATAATTAAAGGCATATCTGTAAAGAGGAAATATAAATGATATTTACAGATATGTCTTTAATTATATTAAAAAAATAATAATAAATAAAATGAAAAAAAAAAAAAAACACTTTAAATTCTAAGAAGAATATTTCAAGTTGTCTTAAAAAACTATTTTTTCCTTATCTGTTATCTTGTTTGAACACTTGATAACAGTACTATTTAAGAACTTGCTGTGACAATTTTCTCATTTATTCTTTTGTCTGATGATGGTGATAATGCTGTTGCCGAAACGTCACACACTATTAAATTATTTGGATTAGGTCTTATTTTCTTGTATTGCAAGTAGTGTAATTTTGTATGTTGTGTGAAGATTAAGGTGTAAAGATAAAGTTACTGGTACACAGCCAGGCCACAAATAATTTGTGTTGATTGCTGAAAGTTGTTGATGAAATATTTAAGAGCCCATCTCATTGTCTACCCATCATATGTATGTGTTGGCTTTCTAACCCAACATAATCCCAACTAACCACAAATTCTAAATTTAACAACATTATTTACTCACAGCTAGGCTACATGTACTCTATTTAAATATTAAAAGAAAATAAGACCGAATCCAAATAATTTATTAGTGTGTGACATTTCCGCAACAACAATTATTTCATTATCATTTACTCTTTTGTCTGATGATGGTGACAATTTTGTTGCTGAAACGTCACACACTAATAAATTATTTGGATTAGGTCTTATTTTCTTTTATTATAATTTTTAATCCAAATTGTGCTTTATCATCTATTTAAATATGTTTTCCTTTAATAAAACTGGATTGGTTTATAAACACAAGACCAAATCCAAATAAAAAAATAGTGTGTGATGTTTTGGTAACAGCTTTGTTACCATCATCAGACAAAAGTGCTGAATGAGAAAAAATACCACATGAAACATCAAACACTATTTATTTATTTTGATTTGGTTTTATTACTTTGTGTTTATAATCTATAATCCAAATTGTGCCTTATCAATGGATTGGCTTGTATGTGCTAACTCAAACCAATCTAACATAAACAAAACTTAAGGTAATAAGACCAAATCCAAATAAATAAATAGTGTGTGACATTTCGGTAACAGCGTTGTTACCATCTT
>CP092874.1:14701298-14725745 GCA_030710605.1 Cordylochernes scorpioides
TAAGTAGGTCTGCGTAAGTTCAACATGGTTACACACAGAGTGCTGCGCAGAGCAGAGCGGCTCTCTCGCTACTGGCGTACTGCTACTACTTCATCCAGGACTTTGTCAACGCAGCCAACTGCTATGAACAGCTCAGCGCGCAATGCCCAGATGTGGAAGACTACAAGCTGCACTACGCGCAGGCTCTGTACCAAGCCTGTCTATATGAGGAAGCTATGAAAGTTACCTGTCAGATTGAGAATCCAGATTATCATCATAAGGTTGGTCCACGGTCACTACATTTTTTAAATTTTTTATTACAATAAAACCTCCATGAGAGGAAACTCACGCTAAAAGACACCTATAAAGAACAGTTTTTATTTGCAAAATTAAAATTTTTACCATATAGCAAGTCTCCGGTAGGAGGACACCTCTCCTTAAAGGACACTTTGACTTTGCAATTAGGTGTTGTCCTTTACAGGAAGGTTCTACTGTATATAAATATTTCATAGAAATATATATAATATTTGTATTTAAAAAAAAATAATCTTCAGGTTAATAGACACCTAGGTTTTTCAGAAATATAGAAGAAGATTATAATCATTAAAAATATTTCATACAGCAGCATCTAACAGATAAAGAGAAAATGTTGACAGAAATGGAGTCTTCTTTTTATCATTTGTTTAGATGGTCTTAAACCAATTCATATACATTTTAGTACTTTTCTAGAATCTCCCATGAGAGGACATTCACACTAGAGTAGACATCTCTCTATAAAGGATAGTTTATATCACCTAAATTACCATTTTTGCTATTTAGCAACTCTCCAGTAAGAGGTCACCTCTCCCTAAAGAACATTTTGGCTCTGTAACTAGATGTTGTCCTTTACAGGGAGGTACTGTACTTTTCTAGAACCTCCAAAGGTCTAATTAAGAGGTCAAACTTTGTTTGAAATCCTAGACTTCAATCGATCAAATGCTGTGTACTTTCTGGCTGGGATCTACAGTTTCAACAAGTGCTGTTTCCATCCTTGGAGAGAAATGCTTTGGGATGACCCATTTTTAATTCTGAGAATATGGTTCTGTTTCATATTTCAATGATTTCTCTAGTATTATTTTTTAAATCATTAAACCCCCGTTGTGTTCCCTATCATTTTTTCCATTGTATTTTGATAAGGCACAATTTGGATTATAGATTATAAACACAAGGTAATAAGACCAAATCCAAATAAATAAATAGTATATATATAATAATATATATGAAAAAACAATAGAAAAAAAATAGATAAGTGGGTCAGGTGTTGATATTAAAAATAAAGAAGGCATCTCCTGACCACGAGCACATGTGTTTTTTTTCATGTGTAAAGCGTCTTTACGCGATTTTTGGCCTTAAATACCCATTTCTTGATTTTACAAGAAGCCATTGGGACCAAAAAATATTTTTGGTCGCAGTGGTTACAGCCTACTCCATGCTGACGAGCGCCAACAGCGCGAAACGCGTTCGTGAATGGCTTTTCTTGATTTATCAAGAAATTGGGTTGGCCAAATATCACGGAGCAAGCTAAATAAATGTTTAGTTTATTTTTGCTCCACTAGATGGCGCTCTGCCATCTAAAAAGCACATGTGCTCGTGGTCAGGAGATGCCTTCTTTATTTTTAATAATATATATATATTTTTGGTCTTATTAGCTTGTGTCCATTGTATTTTGTAATCTTGGATGTGAAACTGTGCCTTCTGTGCAGAGATTAACCACAGAATGCTTTGTGTTCTGTTGTATTTTTTTTTTTTAAAGGAGAGATAAACCTTTTCCACACATACCTTGTATACTTTGTATTCTTATACAGTAGAACTACCTCTATGTAAAGTATCACACCTATTTGCAAAGCCAAAGTGTCCTTTAGGGAGGGGTATCCTCTAACTTGAGAGTTGCTAAATTGTCAATTGTTGAATTTTCAAAAGAATCATACGTGTCTATAATACACCTATCCCCCAATTTACACAGTAGATACGTTCCTGAGAAAAACGTGTAAATCGAGGGATAGGTGTATATTAAACTGTCAAATCTGAATAGGTGTTCGCCCCCTCATGAATCAGAACCTCCCAATATTCTTTTCATCATAGGTAGTATAGAGTAGAATATCGCATTTTAGTATAGTGAGATAAAAAAAAAAAAAAAAAAAAAAAAACTTATTTGGAAACCGTGTAAAAGCGAAAACGTGTAAAACAAGTACCGTGTAAATCGGGGGATAGGTGTAGTTTCAAATATTCATAACAGATGGTGCGCTGATGCATCATAGTAAAAATGGTAATTTTACAAATGAAAACTGTCCTTTATAGAGAAGTGTCCTCTAGCAAGAGTGTCCTCACATGGAGGTTGTTCTACTGTTAAGCCAAATTGGGTCAAAGATTTGAGAATGAGCTACACAGCTAGCTTTACACCATGTCTATGTCCAGGTGATCAAATTACAAGCAGCTATAAAATACGGAGAAGAAGATCTGAATGTGGCCAAGGTGGGTGTTGTCACTCCAGTCGCAACATGTTGTTGCAACAATGTGTGGGGTCCTAGAACCTGGTGGACCAGTGTCCGGCGGATGACCCGGACACAGAAGTGAACCTGGGATGTTTGCTCTACAAGGTGATGTATATACCACCCCCCATAGTTTTGTAACCTGGTTCAAAATCACATTAATAGGTACCGCTCAGCAAGAGCAACCTAGTTCATGATAATTGAAACAGTGAATAATATATATATGTGAAGGTTATTCACATATTAAACAAATTTTAACGTGGGATTCAATTCTGGTTCATGACTGTCGGGAATCGAGCGTGTTACCCTCTCATCCACCGACTTTTTGTAACCTATACCTAATTGGAAGATAGTACAAAAGTGGTGAAATAGGAACTGCTGGAATCAAGTGGATAAATTAAGAAAAAAGGACATCTCTTGATCGTGAAGTTGCTGCTGGCTTGCCCCATCTCTCAGAATAAATATAAACTAATCACTGATTTTTTAATTATTTCAGAATTCGCCAAATGCCATTTCTTGAATAATCAAAGAAAGGGTATTTGGCCAATTCTGGAATAATTAAAATATCAATGATAAGGCACAACTTGGAGTATAGATTATATATACAAGTTATATAAGAACAAATCAAACCAAAGGTAACAACACTGTTACAGAAATGTCACACACTATTTATTTATTTGGATTTGATCTTATTACCTTGTGTTTAAAATATCAATGATTAGTTGATATTTACCCTGACAGATGGAGCAAGCCATTTTTTCCCCCTATACCTAAATGTCACAAATGTCTATTGTTTGCGCAGGAAGGACTGTATGAAGAAGCCTGCACCAAGTTTATGTCGGCCATGCAGATTGAAGGCTACAGACCTGGTGAGACACTTACCGAAACGTCGCTCACTATTTTTTTTATTTGGATTTGGTCTTATTATCTTGTGTTTTACACATTAAACAAACTTCAACTGTCTTTACTGCAATAACAAATATTGGGAGGGCTTGGCTCATCAGTGATGAAGACCGCTTTTTAGAGATCTAAAACTTTATTGGATGATTCTGTTTATATATGCTACACTGAAAGGTGGAATCTCAGAAATGATATTTAAGAAAAATCTGTTCTCTCTATGGGCTTAAGTTTTTAGGACACCTCAATATTTTTCATTGCAGTAAGGACAGTGGTAATTTGTTTTATGTGGAAAAGAAACATTTGTGATGTTCTCATTCCTTACAACTTCCATAAGTTTTGTCCATGAGTGTATTTTACAGAAGTGGTCTCTCGTGATAAAGCCCAATTTGGAGATTATAAATTATAGATACAAGAAACTAAGACCTAATCCAAATAATTTATTAGTGTGTGATGTTTCGGCAACAACATTGTCACCATCAGCACCATTTTATTTTATTATAATCTATAATCCAAATTTCATGATATTTCAATATCATGTATGTTATGTAATTATGGTGTAAAGATAAAGTTACTGGTACACAGCCAGGCCCCAAATAATTTGTGTTGATTGCTGAAAGTTGTTTGATGAAATATTTAAGAGCCCATCTCATTGTCTACCCACCATATGTATGTGTGTTGGCTTTCTAACCCAACATAATCCCAACTAATCACAATTCTAAATTTAACAACATTATTTACTCACAGCTAGGCTACATGTACTCTATTTAAATATTAAAAGAAAATAAGACCGAATCCAAATAATTTATTAGTGTGTGACATTTCCTCAACAACATATATTTCATTATCATTTACTCTTTTGTCTGATGATGGTGACAATTTTATTGCTGAAACGTCAAACACTAATAAATTATTTGGATTAGGTCTTATTTTCTTTTATTATAATCTATAATCCAAATTTTGCTTTATCATCTATTTAAATATGTTTTCCTTTAATAAAATTGGATTAGTTTATAAACATAAGGTAATAAGACCAAATCCAAATAAATAAATAGTGTGTGACATTGCGGTAACAATGCTGTTACCATCATCAGACAAAAGTTATGAATTAAGAACTGAAATAAAAAAGTACTTTTGTCTGATGATAGTAACAACGCCATTACCAAAAGTTACATACTATTTATTTATTTGGATTAGGCCTTATTACCTTGTGTAGTAGCAAAAACAAAGAGGAAACACCCAATCAGTGAACTAAACAATCAAGTAAAGTTATATTCTAATCTATAAAATAAAAGAAGACAAGTTTCTTAAATTTAAGAAACTTGTCTTCTTTTATTTTATAGATTAGAATATACCGTTCTAAGAAGAGTCTCTTATTTCTTATTATTAAAAGTAAAGTTATGTTTTCCATATTGGACTTTGCCAAAACTCCAGACCCCACCATGTAATGTAATACCAAACCAAGAGGAGCTGGTTTATGATAAGCAACGGCCTCTCCCAAAGGTCCTGTTTAATACATCGAATGCAAGCCAAAATGTGTTCTGGAGCTACAGGTATCAAGCTACATTTTGGGCAAGTGGGGTAGATTTTGTTATTATTTTCTATCTTCAATGGCTTGAGATGGCCTGTTCTGAATCTTGTTAGTGTTGTTTGATGCTGTCTGAGGTTTAGAGCTCCTCCTGGGTTCACTCCACTGTACCAACAGTGCTTAGGTGGAATTTCTAGTTTATTTTTGTTTTGGATACTGTTTCTATTTCTTTAAAAGTAAGTTAATTATATGTAGGGTACTGTATTGATGACAGACCAGTCCTACAACATCGCCCTTTGCTACTACCGCATGAAACACTTCGCCCAGGCCCTCAAGTACATCTCAGAGATCATTGAGAAAGGGATCCGGGAACATCCAGGTAAGTTGAAACAAAAGTGAAATTCTACGGGCTCAGGTGGGCAAATTAAGAAAGAAAAGGCATTTTGTTATCATGCAAAGTTGCTGATGGCTGTTGTATCTTTTATACGGGTTCATTTACCTTTAGCTATATATATATATTTAATATAGTTACAGCCTTTATGTATATAGACAATTAATATACCGCCGTGCTAGAACAATTATATATTTATTATGCCGCGTTGTTTACATACTGTGTTGCCAGATCTTTTGTAGCACAGATTATAACTATATACAACATGTTCCCCTTTTAATTAAAGTCCGGGGTCGAATCTTTTCGGAGGCTTTACCACACGTCCACTTCTAGTGGTGTAGGCAGTGCCTCCTTCATTGTAGTTTCCTATGGGAGTTGAAGTGGATGGGGCCAACTCTTCAGGACTGAGGTTCAGGCGGGGAAATTCTCCTGGTTCCCTTTGACCACTGGACTCCGATGATGTCGAGGGGGCTGGATCCAATTGGGGCGATGACTGGCTGCTCCTTCTCTGTCCAACAGGATAACTTCTG
The DNA here is from genome assembly GCA_030710605.1 of Cordylochernes scorpioides. Taxonomy (NCBI): domain Eukaryota; kingdom Metazoa; phylum Arthropoda; class Arachnida; order Pseudoscorpiones; family Chernetidae; genus Cordylochernes; species Cordylochernes scorpioides. The sequence continues at coordinate 14,707,152 of CP092874.1, forward strand.
GGCCGTAGGTGAACTCTGTTCCGTTTTAACATTCGGCCCTCGTTGTTCTGAATGATGTATGATCGAGGCTGGTTGGCTTCTCCAATGATGGTAGCTGGTCTCCAGGCATTGCTAGTTTTGGCATTTACCTGTTCACCAGAACTCATTTTAGGAAGTATTTTGGCATTTCGGTCATAATATTCTTTCATCTTATATTGATTTTCCCTCTTCTGCTGTAGAATGTTTTCCGTGCTAATGAAAGCAGGTTTTAGCTTTGTGGTTTTCATTGGGATCAAGGTTCAGGCGGGGAAATTCTCCTGTATATGAATAAACCGCAATCCCAGTTGGATATATGCAGGGTTTATTTTGCCAATTTTTAATGGTATCCAATGGCAGGATGTTCACCTGTGCTCCTGTGTCTAATTTAAAATTAACTGAATTATTCTCCACCAAGATTATTTTAGTCCACTCTAGACCAGTAATGCTATCTAGGGATAGGTATTGAAGACACATTTCTTCTTCCTCTTCCGCTCTTTCCTCCAACATATGCACTCTGTTCCTACACATTTTAGCAAAATGGTTTGGTTTTTTACATGAATTGCATATTTTACCATATGCAAAACATTTACCATATGGATGTCTGGAACCACAATTTTGGCAAACCTTTGCATTAGGATGTTCCTCAGATACATTAGGTTTTCTACCAACTGGATATTTGAAATTCTTTTTATATTGCTTTTTATATTTTATAGAATGTAAATCAACATCTTCTCTAGTTATATTTTTTACTTGTTGTCTAGAAGTTTCAGTAGCTCTTCCCAAGATCCCACTTCTGACACCAAAAAGGGGAACATGTTGTATCTTTTATACGGGTTCATTTACCTTTTGATTTGAGACATCTGTGGTTATCACAACATATGGTTAGCTTTTCTTAATTAATCAAAAATTATAAGGCACAAAATTGGATTATAGATTATAACTACAAGGAAGCAAGACTAAATCCAAATAAATCAATATTGTGTGACGTTTTGGTAACAGCATTTTACCGAAAAGTCCCCACTATTAATTTATTTGGTTTTGGTCTTGTTTCCTTGTGGTTAATTAATCGAGAAAAGGTATTTAGTCAATTCAGGAATAATTAAAAATCAATGGTTAATTGATATTTATTCCAACATATACCTCAGGAGAAGCCTTTTTTTTTTTATATTCTTAATCCAGGTAAGTTGTTACAATCAGAATTTCACCCCTAGTACAGTAATGTTTGGGAAGAGGCGGGGGGGGGGGGCTAACAAATAGGTCTACACATTGGTGCTATTGTAACACTGCGCTATGCGCGGTGGAAGGCTGGTTAAACCGTTTGGTTTTCGACCACTAGGACCCGGGTTCGATTCCCGCATTGGACACTTTTTTCTGTTTAAAAAAAAAATGCTCCAATGGCCCCCGATTCTTGCAAAAGTCCAACCCCACCAGCGAGTGCAAGTAACCAAACCGGGCTCTGGCATTTGTAAGTGCAAAGTCGAACTGCTTTTCACATATGTAGACATGTGGTGCGCTTACAGTAAAAAGCAGTCGCTAACTACCCACCATGATTATCATGGCCTGTACCACGTGTACTAGGGATAAGCCAAAAAAAAAAAAACTTTCTTGGTCAAATCTTCTATTTCCCCTTCTCCTTATTCTCAGAGTTTGTTATGAACATTTTCTCTCTTCCCTTCTTTCTCTTTCATGGAATTAAATCCAGTTCCAAATGTGTGGTGTTTTTAAAGAAAAGACATCTCCTGATCAGGAAACTTCTAGTAGAGCACAATTAAAGAAATGCCTTTTCTTAATTTATCCACCTGATCCCTGTACAATTTCTCTCTTGAACAATTTTTTTCACATAGTTTTACATTCTCATGCCCTTCTGTCCTTAAATACGTTTTTCACAATTTTTCAGGATACCTCAAAGATCAATTTTTTTTGTGTGTTCATTGAGTTAAACAACTTGCATATCACAAAGATAAGTGCCAACACAATGAAATACACATTCCTGGTTAGATTTTCTTGATTAATAAAGTTATTTGGCCAATTCAGGAATAATTGAAAAAAATCAATAATTAGTTGATATTTATTCTGAGAGATGGCGTGAGCCATCAATAACTTTTAATTGCACGATCAAGCGATGCCTTTTCTTAAAATATAATCATCTGATCCCACTAGAATTTCACTTTTGTACTATTTTTTCACCACAAGTGTGTTTTTTTTTAGAAAGACAACACCTAATTGCAGAGCCAAAGTGTCTTTTATGGAGAGGTGTCTTCTTACCGGAGAGTCTCTAAATAGTCAAAATGGTAACTTTTTTGAAAATGAAAACTGTTCCTTATAAGAGATTAACTAGAATTGTTAAGTATTTTGTTTTATCACAGAGCCTTGCAGTAAATTTGTAATTGTATTACATTTATGTTATGATGTACTAGAGCGCCATCTGTTATCAAATTATAAAACTATTTTAGTGGCGTATTATTCTTTTTAAAATAAAACAATTTCTACTGTCCTTACTGCGATGAAAAAATTAAAGGAAGGGCCTGGCTCATCAGTGGTGAACCCTCCCAGCGGTTTCGCCAGTTTAATCTACCATACCGCTGTTATATTGCATTTTTGGAACTTCCTTTTATAGGTGACCGTTGTAAGAATCTTGGAATGGGTATTTTAGAAGAACTATGGACATTAGCTTTTAGGACAGCAGAATTAAATATAATTATAAATATATAATATGCTTCGAGCAATCGCTCTTCCGCAAAAATCAAATTGTGTCTTTTATTAGAACAATAATGTTATGATGTACTAGAGCGCCATCTGTTATCAAATTATAAAACTATTTTAGTGGCGTATTATTCTTTTTAAAATAAAACAATTTCTACTGTCCTTACTGCGATGAAAAAATTAAAGGGAGGGCCTGGCTCATCAGTGGTGAACCCTCCCTTTAATTTTTTCATCGCAGTAAGGACAGTAGAAATTGTTTTATTTTAAAAAGAATAATACGCCACTAAAATAGTTTTATAATTTGATAACAGATGGCGCTCTAGTACATCATAACATTATTGTTCTAATAAAAGACACAATTTGATTTTTGCGGAAGAGCGATTGCTCGAAGCATATTATATATTTATAATTATATTTAATTCTGCTGTCCTAAAAGCTAATGTCCATAGTTCTTCTAAAATACCCATTCCAAGATTCTTACAACGGTCACCTATAAAAGGAAGTTCCAAAAATGCAATATAACAGCGGTATGGTAGATTAAACTGGCGAAACCGCTGGGAGGGTTCACCACTGATGAGCCAGGCCCTCCCTTTAATTTTTTCATCGCAGTAAGGACAGTAGAAATTGTTTTATTTTAAAAAGAATAATACGCCACTAAAATAGTTTTATAATTTGTATTACATTTGTTACTTCTTCTGATTAAGTTATGAAGTACTGTAGCAAATCTCTCTGTAAAGGACAACACCTAGTTGCAGAGCCAAAGTGTCCTTTAAGGAGAAGTGTCCTCTCATGGAGGCTCTACTAAATATACAGTAGAACCTCCCTGTAAAGGACAACACCTAGTTGCAGAGCCAAAGTGTCCTTTAAGGAGAAGTGTCCTCTCATGGAGGCTCTACTAAATATACAGTAGAACCTCCCTGTAAAGGACAACACCTAGTTGCAGAGACAAAGTGTCCTATAAGGAGAAGTGTCCTCTCATGGAGGCTCTACTAAATATACAGTAGAACCTCCCTGTAAAGGACAACACCTAGTTGCAGAGACAAAGTGTCCTATAAGGAGAAGTGTCCTCTCATGGAGGCTCTACTAAATATACAGTAGAACTACCTCCCTGTAAAGGACAACACCTAGGTACAGAGACAAAGTGTCCTTTAAGGAGTAGTGTCCTCTCATGGAGGCTCTACTAAATATACAGTAGAACCTCCCTGTAAAGGACAACACCTAGGTACAGAGACAAAGTGTCCTTTAAGGAGAAGTGTCCTCTCATGGAGGCTCTACTAAATATACAGTAGAACCTCCCTGTAAAGGACAACACCTAGGTACAGAGACAAAGTGTCCTTTAAGGAGAAGTGTCCTCTCATGGAGGCTCTACTAAATATACAGTAGAACCTCCCTGTAAAGGACAACACCTAGGTACAGAGACAAAGTGTCCTTTAAGGAGAAGTGTCCTCTCATGGAGGCTCTACTAAATATACAGTAGAACCTCCCTGTAAAGGACAACACCTAGGTACAGAGACAAAGTGTCCTTTAAGGAGAAGTGTCCTCTCATGGAGGCTCTACTAAATATACAGTAGAACCTCCCTGTAAAGGACAACACCTAGGTACAGAGACAAAGTGTCCTTTAAGGAGAAGTGTCCTCTCATGGAGGCTCTACTAAATATACAGTAGAACCTCCCTGTAAAGGACAACACCTAGGTACAGAGACAAAGTGTCCTTTAAGGAGAAGTGTCCTCTCATGGAGGCTCTACTAAATATACATTACAACCTCCCTGTAAAGGACAACACCTAGTTGCAGAGACAAAGTGTCCTTTAAGGAGAAGTGTCCTCTCATAGGGGCTCTACTACATATACAGTAGAACCTCCCTGTAAAGGACAACACCTAGTTGCAGAGACAAAGTGTCCTTTAAGGAGAAGTGTCCTCTCATGGAGGCTCTACTAAATATACAGTAGAACTACCTCCCTGTAAAGGATAACACCTAGTTACAGAGACAAATTGCCCATTAGGGAGAGATGTCCTCTTACTGGAGAGTTGCTAATTAGTAAAAGTGGTAATTTTGGTAATAAAAACTGTCCTTTGTAGAGAGGTGTCTTCTAGTGCGAGTGTTCTCTCATGGAGGTAGTTCTACTCAATTCATTAAATGCTTACCTCATTTATAACTTCAGCTTTTTGGGTTCCTCTCCCATTCAAGGGATATGAATGTTGTGGTTTTTTATTCCCCCTTGTGTAAAGATTACACCAATTCCATGAGTTCATGCTCCTCAAGCTATTTTATGATAAGCAGCGGCTTCTCCCAAAGGTCCTGTTTAGCACATCTAATGCAAGCAAAATGTGTTCTGGAGCTGCAGGTACCAAACTACATTTTGGGTAAGTGGGGTAGATTTTGTTGTTATTTTCTATCTTTAATGGTTTAAGATGGCCTGTTCTAGATCTTGTTAGTGTTGTTTGATGCTGTCTGAGGTTCCGAGCTCCTCCTGGGTTCACTGTACCAGCTGTGCTTAGGTGGAATCCTCCAGTTCTTATTTATTCTTTATTTGGCCTCTGTCTCTATTTCTTTAAAAGTAAAAGACAAGAAATAAGTAAGAAATATAGATGCGACTCATGAATAAAACTGAAGGAAGTTATACCTTTTAGTTGTATATCAGGATTTAGACAATAACTCTGAAAGATATTACAGTGACCACCTTTATTGAAGACACAAGATAACCAGGTGTAAACAAAATTGCCTCTGTCTCTTTCAAAAAAATAGACAACTGGAGACATCAAAGAGTTTCCACTTCCTTAAGTTTTGTTCATGAGTTTATATGTCACATTCCTGGTGACAATAGGTGGCAATATTTGAGCCCAGTTTGTCCCAGCTCCACACACAGAGCTGTGATGTCCAGAGCTCAGTGTGGGGATGACCACAGAAGGACTGGAGGTCCACAGTGTGGGCAACACCCTCACCCTCCATGAGACTGCTCTGGTGGAAGCCTTCAACCTCAAGGCCGCCATTGAGTACGATCTGAAGAACTGTAAGTTCCCCCACACTGTGACTTACTTCATACAACTATATACAGTTTAACTTCTTCAATTCAACCTACTCTTAAGCCAACACCCCCTTTAATTCAGTTGTTTTTCAAATACCTCAAGTTACCTACTTCAATTAAGTCCTTTTTCAAATCCCAACCAAGTTACCTACTTTGTTTTTGTTGTTGTTTCTTATCCCCTTGTGTAAAGATTACACGAATTCCATGAGTTCATGCTCCTCAAGCTGTTTTATGATAAGCAGCAGCCTCTCCCAAAGGTCCTGTTTAATGCATCTATGTGTTCTGGAGCTGCAGGTGCCAGTAGTTACCTACTTCAATTCAACCATGATATAAAGCATAATTTGGATTATTCTATATACAGTTACGAGCGTCATTCCTCATCTCCTAATCAATCAGTCATCAGTTTTCATCTCTGTCACCGTTTGCTTTTTTTTTGGAATGGCGCCCTCCTATTGGTTGGCTACGGTCACGCCACCTTTGCCCCCCCCCCCATTTTTGTAACTATTGTGTTGGAGCGGGTCGCTCCCTAAATAAATGCATATATTAGATAATAACCAAATGGAATCCTCTCTTTCTTTTTCCCAGTAAGAGACGCCTACGGAAGCCAACAGTACATAGACAGATAAAGCACATAGGCTATAGTTATTAACTAACATATGCAATTATTTAAGGCGCCAATTTATAATTGTAACAAATAGTATTGGAATCAAAACATTCAATCGGGTAAAACATGGGCGTTGCCCGGGTCATTCGGCTAGTATATTATATTTATTATTTTGTCTGATGATGGTAACAAGGCTGTTAATTTATTTGAATTAGGTCCTTTTTTTTTTTTCTTGTAGCTTTACTTCAACCAGTTTTTCCAAATCCCAACCAAGTTACCTACTTTAATTCAACCATGATAAAGTACAATTTGGATTAAAGATTATATTTATTATTTTGTCTGTTGATGGTAACAACTCTGTTCAACCAGTTTTTTTCAAATCCCAATCAAGTTACCTACAAGAAGCACCTTATACCTGAGGTAGAGTTGAATTAAAGAGGTTGTGTTGTATTACATTATCCCAATAATCAAATATTTTGTGGGTGCTATTTTTAAAATTATTATTTCTATGTTACAAAAGCGTGTTACATTATCAAACAAAATAATAAACACTGTATAATCAAACCTTGCTATAAAAGCATCGCACATATTTATTCTTTTGTCTGATGATGGTAACAAGGCTGTTCATGTTGTTATGTTGTTATATCCTGAGAAATTGGGATTCGCATGCAGCTTTGTATGTAATGGTAACAATAATGCTTCAGAAAGGTCACACCCATTATTCAACTTTTATTATTTCGTCATGGACAAAACTTAAGGAAGTTGTACCTTTTAGCATGTAATCGGGATTCAGGACAATAACTCTGAAAGATATTACAGTGACCTTTATTGAAGACACACAAGATAACCAAGTGTATATACACTCATGGACAAAACTTAAGGAAGTTGTACCTTTTAGCATGTAATCGGGATTCAGAACAATAACTCTGAAAGATATTACAGTGACCTTTATTGAAGACACGAGATAACCAAGTGTATATACACTCATGGACAAAACTTAAGGAAGTTGTACCTTTTAGCATGTAATCGGGATTCAGGACAATAACTCTGAAAGATATTACAGTGACCTTTATTGAAGACACACGAGATAACCAAGTGTATATACACTCATGGACAAAACTTAAGGAAGTTGTACCTTTTAGCATGTAATCGGGATTCAGGACAATAACTCTGAAAGATATTACAGTGACCTTTATTGAAGACACACGAGATAACCAGGTGTATATACACTCATGGACAAAACTTAAGGAAGTTGTATCTTTTAGCATGTAATCGGGATTCAGGACAATAACTCTGAAAGATATTACAGTGACCTTTATTGAAGACACACAAGATAACCAAGTATATATACACTCAAGGACAAAACTTAAGGAAATTGTATCTTTTAGCATGTATATCGGGACAATAACTCTGAAAGATATTACAGTGACCTTTATTGAAGACACACGAGATAACCAGGTGTATATACACTCATGGACAAAACTAAAGGAAGTTGTACCTTTTAGCATGTATATCGGGACAATAACTCTGAAAGATATTACAATGACCTTTATTGAAGACACACAAGATAACCCAGTGTGAACAACCTCTGTCTCTTTAAAAAGAGCGACCAGAAATATAAAAAACTTTCCACTTCCTTAAGTTTTGTCCATGAGTGTATGTCTTAAATGTTTACAAACTGTGCATAATGTCATCTGAATTATGTTCTCATCGATGCTCTGAGAAGGTAGTTGTGGTTATTTATATGTAGTCTTCTTCTTCCTTATCTTCACAATCATATCACGGTATCAAGTCTGTAGAGCTTGTTATTCTATAATGATTGAGTGAATGCATCTTTCTTTTTCATTAAGACTGGGAGCACTATTCAGTTGCAGGCCACTGACTTAGCTCCAATAATGAAATGGCCGCCTCTGACGTGAGGAACAGACACCATGTAAAGTCACTCCTAACATGGAGTACAGAATCATCCTATATCCCTGGATTAGAAGCCCTTACAGGGTACTATCAGCCAGGCCAGCTGAACCAAGTTTTTTTAGTGAGCTTGTTACTACTCCGCCTCCTCTTTTTTTTATCCGGGCTTGGGACCGGCAAAAGTGGAGTTGATGAATTTGTAGTTGACCCACTCAATGATAGTAGATTTTAAGAAATCCTACAAAGACACCAATGCCATAGATGAGTGGTTGAGACTCGAAGCTGCCTGTGTCTGATGTCAGATGAGGCAGCGAGGGAGGCTCTGACAGACATGCCCCCACGGTCAGAAGAAGAACTAGATCCAGTTACCCTGCACAACCAGGCCCTGATGAACATCTCCACCCACCCCACAGAGGGTTTCGAGAAACTCCAGTTCCTCATCCAGCAGACACCATTCCCTCCAGAGACTTTTGCCAACCTGCTGCTGCTCTACTGCAAATATGAGGTAGGTGATCTGTTGATTTGTTGTTCATGAATACCTATTTTGTCCCCTTCAAAGTAATCCCCATGAGATATTATACACTTGTGCCAACGGTTTTTCCAATCTTGGAAGCACTTCAAAAAATCATTTTTTAAAATCTTTTTCAGCTCCTCCTTCGATGCCGTCTTTATCTCGTCAAGCGTAGCGTAACGTCGTCCTTTCATGGGCCTCTTCAGTTTAGGGAACAAGAAAAAGTCACAGGGGGCCAGATCTGGGGAATACGGTGGCTGCGGCATCATTAGTGTGTTGTTTTTGGCCAAAAAGTCGCGCACAAGCAACGATGTGTGAGCAGGGGCGTTATCGTGGTGCAAGAGCCAATTTTTGTTCTTCCACAAATAAGGGCGTTTCTGGCGGATTGCTTCATGCAAATTGCGCATAACTTGCAGGTAATATTCCTTATTGACCGTTCTACCTGTGGCAAGAACTCATGATGCACCACGCCCCTGCAATCGAAGAAAACTGTCAGCAAAACTTTCACATTCGACCGAACTTGGCGCGCTTTTTTCGGTCTTGGTTCGTGCGGCAGCTTCCATTGAGATGATTGAGCTTTGGTTTCCATGTCATAACCATAAACCCACGCTTCGTCACCAGTTATGACCCTCTGGAGCAAATTTGGGTCGTCGCGGACAGAGTCCAACATCTCATCAGAAATGTTCATGCGATGCTGTTTTTGGTCGCAATTGAGCAATTTTGGTACGAATTTCGCGGCGACCCGTCTCATGCCCAAATCATTGATAAAAATCGAATGGCACGAGCCAATCAATATGTTTAGGTCCTCAGCAACTTCTCTAACGGTGATTCGACGATTGGCCAATATCATTTTCACCACTTCATTAATTTTTTCGTCTGTTGTTGAAGTTCTCGGGCGTCCGGCACGCTCTTCGTCGTTCACATCTTCTCGGCCTTCTGAGAACATTTTGTACCACTGATAAACGTTGCTTCTGTCCAAGGTAGCTTCTCTGTATGCCACAGTCAACATTCGGAATGCATCCGCGCACTTAATTTTGTTTTTCACACAAAATTTGAAACAGGTTCTTTGATCCATTTTTTTTAATAGGTAAAAATCGAAGACGATCCAAAACACCTGCAAGCAAAGCAGCTGTAAACAATTAAGTGAACATTCAAAATGTCCGAGCTTGTCGGCATAAGTGAGAGACTTGAGTACCAACATAAAGCCACAAAAAGATAGAAATTCGAATATACGTAACCCACGAAAATTCAAAAGTCGTGATACTTTTTGAACACGCCTCGTACATCTCTATCACAGCAATGTTCTCTATCTTGGGTGTGTAAAGCTGCTGTTCTGGGTCCATGTCAATTTTCTGTTGTTGTTGTTGTGTCCAATGAAGATCCTCAGATGTCTCCATACATCTCTATCACAGCAATGTTCTCTATATTGGGTGTGTAAAGCTGCTAATCTGGGTCCATGTCAATTTTCTGTTGTTGTTGTTGTGTCCAATGAAGAGCCTCAGATGTCTCCGTACATCTCTATCACAGCAATGTTCTCTATCTTGGGTGTGTAAAGTTGCTAATCTGGGTCCATGTTAATTTTCTGTTGTTGTTGTTGTGTCCAATGAAGAGCCTCAGATGTCTCCATACATCTCTATCACAGCAATGTTCTCTATCTTGGGTGTGTAAAGCTGCTGTTCTGGGTCCATGTCAATTTTCTGTTGTTGTTGTTGTGTCCAATGAAGAGCCTCAGATGTCTCCATACATCTCTATCACAGCAATGTTCTCTATCTTGGGTGTGTAAAGCTGCTGTTCTGGGTCCATGTCAATTTTCTGTTGTTGTTGTTGTGTCCAATTAAGAGCCTCAGATGTCTCCATACATCTCTATCACAGCAATGTTCTCTATCTTCGGTGTGTAAAGCTGCTGTTCTGGGTCCATGTCAATTTTCTGTTGTTGTTGTTGTGTCCAATGAAGGGCCTCAGATGTCTCCATACATCTCTATCACAGCAATGTTCTCTATCTTGGGTGTGTGAAGCTGCTGTTCTGGGTCCATGTCAATTTTCTGTTGTTGTTGTTGTGTCCAATGAACAGATGTCTCCGTACATTTCTATCACAGCATGTTCTCTATCTTGGGTGTGTAAAGCTGCTAATCTGGGTCCATGTCAATTTTCTGTTGTTGTTGTTGTGTCCAATGAAGAGTCTCAGATGTCTCCATACATCTCTATCACAGCAATGTTCTCTATCTTGGGTGTGTAAAGCTGCTGTTCCGGGTTCATGTCAATTTTCTGTTGTTGTTGTGTCCAATGAAGAGCCATTGAAGGCTGCTAACCTCTATAAATGGTGTAGACATTCCACTTACACAGATCTAGTGTTCTGTAGTGAAACCTCTACACCAGTTGTAGCAGTAGACCTGAGAACTAGGGCCTATGTAAATATGTAAAGTTGCCACTAGCAGTACTTACTCCATGTTGTAACTATACCAGTTTGTGGTACAGTACTATGACCTGGCTGCTGACGTACTGGCTGAGAATGCCCATCTCACCTACAAGCACCTCACTCCGGTTAGTACAATCCCTCTTGTAGACAATTGAAATCATTTTATTGACATCTTGTCAATACATGCAGAAGTGCACAGTCCCTCTTGGAGATTGGTCTATAAAATCAAAGTTCACCTCTCCCATCAAAACTAGATGTCATCCTGGCAGATTGTGAAGATTCCATTAGATCCCTTGTGGATATCATAGAATTAAGTCCGCCCTGGATTGAAGAAGGCCATTATCCAGAAACCATGGTCTCTTGTTGGACACTTCTCAGTTTGACAAAGCTGGTTTGTGGCTTTGTCACCGATTCAAGGCCATTAGTTTGCAGTGACAGTCATTAGATGGTGTCTATTTTTCATGTCTATTTGGACAGGAGAGGCAACCTTTATTTTTATAGATCAATTTCCTCTCTGCAAATCTTGTAGATTGTTGTTGCATATTTACGACAAGGGCCATGGCTTATGCAAATCAAGATAGCCACTTTATAATAGTTTTATGCTAAAGGTCATTTTCAAAAATATATATATATATATATTTTTACAAAAAAACACACTGCAATTCACAACAATGGAAATAATTTAACAATTTTCACAGAGAGGTTATACTCTGCTATTTCACGTATTTGATCTGGGAAAAAAAAAATGAATAATAAATTTGCACTAAATTATACGTTATTTCGATAAGGTACAATTTAGATTATAGATTAGAACTACAAGATAATAAGACCAAATTCAAATAAATTGATAGTGTGTGGCGTTTAGATAACAGCATTGTTACCGAAACATCACCACACTATTTCTTTATTTGTATTTGGCCTTATTTACTTGTAGTTTATACAAATTTCTTGTATGTTGAAAATATGACTTAGGTATACTTTCCCTGAATACATTTTGTAATTTTTGGTTTTTTTTCCCCCTCTAATGTGAAAGGTATAGCACCTTTTTGACACCCATTGATCTGTCCATGTTTCTAACCATACCTAGGGCAAAGTGGTGGAATTATATAGACCCAGGAGTGAGTCCGCTAGACCCCACAAATGGAGGCACAATGAAGTCTGCAGGTTTAAAAAGAACAGCTGGGTAAGAAATCAGTATCAGAACTCCACCTTTGCCGGTCCCAAGCCCGGATGAAAAAGGAGGAGGGGGAGCAGTAACAAGCTCACTTTAAAACCTGGGCATAGCTGGCCCGGCTGATAGTACCCTGTAAGAGCTTCTAATCCAGGGATACAGAATGAGCAGCATTTGTACTCCATGTTAGGAGCGGCTGCACATGGGGTCTGTTCCTCATGTCAGAGGTGGCCATTTCTTTTGGAGCTAAGTCAGCCTGCCACTGAGTAGTGTTCCCAGTCTTAATGACAAATGCATTCTACTTCACCCAGCCAAGTCTCAAGCTTTACAAGCTTGATACCCTAATATGATTGAGTGAAGATAAGAAAGAAGATCAGTCAGTCGAGGGACAGAACTCACCAAAGAGAATGAGAGAGAGAACAACCTCAGAATCATGACTTGCCAACGCCTTGCCAGATGCTTTATTTTCATTTTTTCCTGACAAGGACAATATAGTTTTATAAAATTGGAAGAATCCTTTCTGAAATATAAATTACAATAAAACACAGACTCTGAGTTTATTATTTTATTTAAAAAACAAGGTAATAAGACCATCTTCAGACAAAAGTACTGAATGAGAAATTTTACCACAGCCTGTTTCTCATTCAGTACTTTTGTCTAAAGATGGTAACAACGCTGAAACATCACACACTAATTATTTATTTGGATTTGGTCTTATTACCTTGTGTTTATAATCTATAATCCAAATTGTGCCTTATTATTTCTATTATAAGTTCTCTCAAGCTTTCGGGTACTGTAAACCCTTCAATAGGAGCAGACAATGAACTACAGAAGCATACAACAAGAGAGTTTTTTCATTGAATATTCCTGTAGAAGGCATACCGATAAGACACAATTTGGATTATAGATTATAAACACAAGGTAATAAGACCAAATCCAAATAAATAAATTGTGTGTTACGTTTTGGTAACAGCGTTGTTAACATCTTCAGACAAAAGTACTGAATGAGAAATTTTACCACAGCATGTTTTAAATAGTTACTGTTATCAAGTGATGGTAACAACGCTGTTACCGAAACGTCACACACTATTTATTTATTTGGATTTAGTCTTATTACCTTGTGTTCCTGTAGAAGGGTTTACAGTACCCCAAAAAATTGAGAGAACGTTCAATAAAGTAAGAAATTCATTCTCAGAGGCTGTGTTTTATTGTAATTTAAACAAAATATTTTTGTCGAAACGTCAAGAAAATAAAAACTTTTCTGGCCAAAGTGTCTTTCTTTTTTTTTTAAAGAAATATGAATACTGGCAACCCCTATCTTCAAGAAAAAAAGAAAATGAAGAAGTTAGATTCTTATCTGTGTTATCCCAGCTGTGGGCCCAGCTAGGGTTTCAGCTGTTACAACTGCTGTATCTGCGCAGTATCTTAAAACTGATGTTGTTGCGCAGTATCTTAAAACTGATGTTGTTGCGCAGTATCTTAAAACTGATGTTGTTGCGCAGTATCTTAAAACTGATGTTTTTGCACAGTACGTTACAACTCTTTTGTTGCGCAGTATCTTAAAACTGATGTTGTTGCGCAGTCCATTACAACTCTTTTATTGGGCAGTACATTACAACTGCTGTGGGCTCAGCTTCTGTTGTTGCGCAGTACCTGTACGACTTCCTGGACGGACTCATCACCCAGCAGACATCCCCAGAGGAGGCCTACCACAAGTTTGACGAGATGGCCGCGCGACATACTGAACTCCTGCGCAAACTCACCAAACAAGTTCAAGATGCCAGACAACGCAATGATGAGGAAGCAGCACGCAAGGCCTTGTCAGAATATGATGCTGCCCTGGAAAGGTTAGATCACACCTTGTATCTTACTTATCAGTGGAGACATTTTAACTTTTTTTTTTTGTGTAATTCTTTATTCTCTAATAATAACAAAAGGTAATTTATAGTACAATATAATGCGGCTTATGATTGTGTTGTTGTTGTTTCTTATCCCCTTGTGTAAAGATTACACGAATTCCATGAGTTCATGGAATGGGGTATAGGGGTGCAGCTTTTGTTGATCATGGCACCATGATCCAGGCACACTTTGGTGAAAGTCTGACTTTGCCTGTAGTTTGAGGCCGTTCCTAACATGGAAGCAGACGCCTTTGCTGCCGACTCTAACATGAGTACAGACGCAGCTCCTCCGTATCCCTGGAGTGGGACCCTTGCTGAGGTCTATCAACTGGGTCAGTTGAAGTCAGGATTTTTAAAGAGGTATCCTCCTCTTCTAACAATGCTGCTGTTGGTCCGCGACTGCTTATTCGTCAGAGTTATTCTGCTTGTTTCGCAGCTGGTCTTCATATCTGAAGGTCGTTCCCCTATCCGCCACCTGGGGACGCGCTCTATAGCAGTCAGCTCTGCCAAGGGGGCTTATGATTGTAGAACGACATAGCCTAGTGGACATGGCATCTGCCCGGTAAGCGGAACACTGTGGGTTCAATTCCCATCCCTGGACACTTTTATTTTTCCCGTTTATCATTACTCTTCACAATTCATCTTTTCATCCTTCATCCCTAAGGTTAGAAATAATCGTTATTTCTCCTTAAAATAAATTTCGATTTTTCGTTCAAAAGAAACACATGCGGGATAATTTTCAAATGTCGTTCTACGATAACAAAAGGTCTTCAGACCAACAGCAGGTGCACCCCTCTTTCCTTCTCCAAAAAGACCTCTGGGAAAACCCCAGGACTATAATAGAAAAGCTGAGACAATGGAACCTAATGGTGATTGTTTAAACAACCTAAGGAATAAGCAACAACATTCTCTAATGATAAGGTACAATTTGGATTATAGATTAGAACTACAAGGTGGTCATGATGCTCTGTGTTTATAGAATCAACATCCCTTTTCTTTCTATAGCACATCCTTTAAGGTATATTCCTTTTATGGAAAGTTCTGTTAGTTGTGACCTCCCAAGGGAATAGCAGTTCCCTTGATTTCCTGACCTAGTCTGGTCATCTATGAATACTTTTTTTTTGCTTCTCCCTAGTATACGTGATACAGGCCATGATAATCATGGTGGGTAGAAGTTAAAGACTGCTTTTACTGTAAGTGCACCACATGTCTACACATGTGAAAAGCAGTTCAACTTTGCACTTACAAATGTGCCTATGAATGTGTCTATGAATACTGACTTTCCAGAATAGTTGCAAGTTTTTCCCACTATGTTACCATGTGAAATTCTCAACTTTAAACTCCAATACACGTCATTGACTGTATTAGGTCATCCATTGATGAGCTCTACTCATCCTCAGCAGATACCATCTCAAGCTCTACAGGCTTGATACCCTGATATGATTGTTGAGTGGAGATAAGAAAGAAGAAACAGGTAGATTCGAACCTCGCCACAACATTACTGTGGGAACCAAAAATTTTATGTTGTTATCACCATAGGTTAAAATAATGCAAACCTAAAACACAGAACACAACTTAGAATTATAAAATTATAACCAAGTTGTTACAATAGAGATTGTTATAAACACAAGGTAAAAAGACCAAATCTAAATAAATAAATAGTGTGTGTCATTTCGGTAATGTCAGTGTTGTTACCATCTTCAGACAAAAGTACTGAATAAGAAATTTTACCACAGCATGTTTTAAATAGCTACTGTTATCAAGTGTGTAAACAAGATAACAGACTTACACATTTACACACTTGATAACAGTAGCTATTTAAAACATGCTGTGGTAAAATTTCTCATTAAGTACTTTTGTCTGAAGATGGTAACAACGCTGTTACTGAAACGTCACACACTATTTATTTATTTAGATTTGGTCTTATTACCTTGTGTTTATAATCTATAATCCAAATTGTGCCATATCTATGAAGAAGAAAATAGTGTAACCCCACCAGCGAGTACAAGTAACTAAATGGGGCTCTGGCACATTTGTAAGTACAAAGTCGAACTGCTTTTCACATGTGTAGACATGTAGTGCACTTACAGTAAAAGCAGTCGTCTACCCACCATGATTATCATGGCCTGTACCACGTGTACTGGGTTTAAGCAAAAAAAAAAGAAGAAGAAGAAAGTGTTGAGCTCACTCAAATCAACTCCCAATGTGATGTGTGCACTGCCAATTGTTGAAGTCCACAGTGTACGTGGGGGTCCAGGTACATCCCAGTCCTGATGGCTCAGGCCAAGATCCACTGGGACCTGGAACAGTACCACCAAGTGGAGAAGGTGTTCCGTAAGTCCGTGGAGTTCTGCAACGAGCACGACGTCTGGAAGCTGAACGTGGCCCACGTCCTCTTCATGCAGGAGACCAAGTTCAAGGAAGCCACGGGCTTCTATGAACCTATTGTCAAGAAGAACTATGACAATGTGAGTTATCTCGTGTGTCTTCAATAATGGTCACTGTAATATCTTTCAGAGTTATTGTTTGAATCCCTATATACATGCTAAAATGTACAACTTCCTTAAGTTTTGTCCATGAGTGGATATACACTTGGTTATCTCGTGTGTCTTCAATAAAGGTCACTGTAATATCTTTCAGAGTTATTGTCCCGATATACATGCTAAAAGGTACAACTTCCTTAAGTTTTGTCCATGAGTGTATATACACTTGGTTATCTCGTGTGTCTTCATTAAAGGTCACTGTAATATCTTTCAGAGTTATTGTCCAGATATACATGTTAAAATGTACAACTTCCTTAAGTTTTGTCCATGAGTGTATATACACTTGGTTATCTCGTGTGTCTTCAATAAAGGTCACTGTAATATCTTTCAGTGTTATTGTTTGAATCCCTATATACATGCTAAAAGGTACAACTTCCTTAAGTTTTGCCATGAGTGTATATACACTTGGTTATCTCGTGTGTCTTCAATAAAGGTCACTGTAATATCTTTCAGTGTTATTGTTTGAATCCCTATATACATGCTAAAAGGTACAACTTCCTTAAGTTTTGCCATGAGTGTATATACACTTGGTTATCTCGTGTGTCTTCAATAAAGGTCACTGTAATATCTTTCAGTGTTATTGTTTGAATCCCTATATACATGCTAAAAGGTACCACTTCCTTAAGTTTTTTCCATGAGTGTATATACACTTGGTTATCTCATGTGTCTTCAATAAAGGTCACTGTAATATCTTTCAGTGTTATTGTCTAAATCCCAATATACATGCTAAAAGTACAACTTCCTTAAGTTTTGTCCATGAGTGGATATACACTTGGTTATCTCGTGTGTCTTCAATAAAGGTCACTGTAATATCTTTCAGAGTTATTGTCCCGTTATACATGCTAAAAGGTACAACTTCCTTAAGTTTTGTCCATGAGTGTATATACACTTGGTTATCTCGTGTGTCTTCATTAAAGGTCACTGTAATATCTTTCAGAGTTATTGTCCAGATATACATGTTAAAAGGTACAACTTCCTTAAGTTTTGTCCATGAGTGTATATACACTTGGTTATCTCGTGTGTCTTCAATAAAGGTCACTGTAATATCTTTCAGTGTTATTGTTTGAATCCCTATATACATGCTAAAAGGTACAACTTCCTTAAGTTTTGCCATGAGTGTATATACACTTGGTTATCTCGTGTGTCTTCAATAAAGGTCACTGTAATATCTTTCAGTGTTATTGTTTGAATCCCTATATACATGCTAAAAGGTACAACTTCCTTAAGTTTTGCCATGAGTGTATATACACTTGGTTATCTCGTGTGTCTTCAATAAAGGTCACTGTAATATCTTTCAGTGTTATTGTTTGAATCCCTATATACATGCTAAAAGGTACAACTTCCTTAAGTTTTGCCATGAGTGTATATACACTTGGTTATCTCGTGTGTCTTCAATAAAGGTCACTGTAATATCTTTCAGTGTTATTGTCTAAATCCCAATATACATGCTAAAAGTACAACTTCCTTAAGTTTTGTCCATGAGTGTATATACACTTGGTTATCTCATGTCTTCAATAAAGGTCACTGTAATATCTTTCAGAGTTATTGTCTGAATCCCGGTATACATGCTAAAAGGTACAACTTCCTTAAGTTTTGTCCATGAGTGTATATACACTTGGTTATCTCGTGTGTCTTCAATAATGGTCACTGTAATATCTTTCAGAGTTATTGTCCCGATATACATGCTAAAATGTACAACTTCCTTAAATGGAGATTGTTTAAAAAACTTAAGGAATAAGCAACAACATTCTCTAATGATAAGGTACAATTTGGATTATAGATTAGAACTCCCAGA